>CM062243.1:11539725-12136686 GCA_031216285.1 Syzygium syzygioides | reverse complement strand
ACGTGTCCGATTGTGCGTCAGTCATTGTGCTTGACCCTTGTACCAAGCAACGTGCCCGTTAGATCCGCTTCCAATTTAGTCATGTGCCCAAGAAATATGGCCATGAGCTGTGCATTGTGCCATTCATGAGCCAATGTGCGTGTTTGATCGTGAACCGATCTCTTGCTTATGTAGCCAACATGGTGCTCAGTACGTTGCTCATGCAGCCGGTATGATGCTTAACACGTTGCTCATGCAGTCGGTGTGGTGCTTGGTACATCGCCCATGCAGCCCGGCATAGTGCCCGTGTGGTTCGGCCATGTGCCCAACCTTGTGCCTGAGTGGTTCAGTCGCGTGCCCATATGGCCCGACAGTGCGCCAGGCCACACGCCTACTAAGATCTGTGACACATCCTCAATTTCAGTTCCTGGAAAATGTCTATGGTTTTAGTTTGATAGTTTTCCAATTGGAACAAAAACTTCTACTCTTGTTTTGGAAAACCGTATTTCGGATCCTTGGTACTCCTTCGTTTTGTTATTTTTGGGGAGACTTTTATGATCCGAATTTCCAAATACTTTCTTCTTGAAAGTTGTTTCAAACATTATGAAGTTTTACATACTTTAATTTCAGAATTTTTGGAGTTGATATGAGTGGTACAATGGCCTAATTTTCGGACCGTGTGAAACTGCCCATAATGGGTATTTCGGTGATGTTCACACCGTCTTTATTTTCTACAAGATTTTCTGGGCTGATTTTGGAAAAGTTTCTTCACAAAAGTTGTTGAGAATGTCCTTTTCTATAACGTGTATAAATTTGAAAATTATCTGAGATGATTTGGATTCTGGACAGAGCTTAATCGGAGAAACAAAAATGCTGTTCCATTGAACTGTTTTTAGTCTATTTTTGAGCTACTAAAAATGGTATTTATCGAGAGAATCAAATTTTGTGTTCATCATGAAAAATGTTTATTAAGGTCTTGTTTATGACATATCTGATTTGAGAATTTTCGGAGTTCATTTACTATGATTGCAAGTCCGATTTCGTGAACAGTGCAAAACTGTTCGGTTTTGTCAGATTTTAAAGATTTAGCATTTTCTATACGAAAACATTGGAATTTGGACTTAGTGTCTTCTGGTGATTTAAAGTACGCATTCTGAGCTTTCAAATGAGATGTTTTATGCTTTGATCGGAGGTCAGACCAGGGGAAAACGAAATAGAGAAGCAAGCTTAGAAATGAATGGCCAAGAATGAAGCTTGTTCAAGAAGCCTAATTAATGGCTTGTATTGATTGCTTGGCCTTCTTTTTCCACAACCATTATGAAGCCATTTATTGAATCTTGGCCATCAAGTTTTGATCAAGAAAGAGAGAGGAAGCCACGGCCAAGCTTGAGGAGAGAGAGAGAGAGAGAGAGAGAGAGATTTATGGGCCATTAATGAGTGGATGATGCGTGCGCTTACCTCATCGCCTCAATGACACGTGCGCTTACCTCATCGAATCTTTGGCCCCAAGTTTTGTCTCCCTATAAATAGAAACAAGGCCATTCGGCCAAAGAGAGAGAGAGGGAGAGAGAGAAAGAGAAGCCGTGAGGGAGGAAGAGAGAAAGAGAGGACCAAAGTTGGCTTCTTCATCATTTTAGTCCATTAATAGCCATTAATGGCATTAAATACAAGCCATCATGACTTTTGACTATTGTGCTTGGCTTCTTCTCCAAGCCTATTTGTTTATAAGAAAGCAAGAAGCCTCACGTGAAGTTTCCCCCCTTCTCCTCCTCTCTCACGCCATCCTCCAATCTCACACCAACATCTTCTTCTTCTTCCCTTGTTCTTATTTTCTCACTTTGGCCGAGAAACTCACGCCCGAACCAACCCCGAACCGGCCCGTGTTCCTACTCGTTCCCATCTAAGAGCCACGATTTGGCCTTGGTAGGCCTCGTCTTGGTCGGCCAAGCAAGAAGGAAGCAAGGAAAAAGCCAGAAATTTTCCGAGCTCACCCGTCTCGACCCCCATTCTCTAAGTTTTGTTTAACGTTGTGTAAGTGAATTCCCTAATATCGGGAAAGGAAGTTACGATACGTTGTAACATGGGTTGGTTAGCCCGTTTCTTGGTTTCATGGTTGTTCGTTCTTTTGCATCTAATGATGTTCACGCGTGATACTCATATTTGACGTTTATTTCGTTGGTTTCGTAGCATGACTCCGCTATTTGAAATGCCATTGATGCCGGTACGATAAGAATTGACTTGTGTGAATGACGATTGTCTCGTCCTCGCTTGATATTAGTGTTTTCATTTGTTGAGTCTCCCCGACTCATCCCCCGTTGTTTCCCCTTTTTCAGGTCCGTAGGATGGCATCTCTCCCGACCCGCATTGGCAATCCCGTGGAGTAGAGAGTCGAAGCACTCACCGTGATAAATGTCAGAGAAGATCGCGTCTACCACCAAATCACGACGCTTGTGATGTTCAATGAGGGCCTAACGGACTTGGTGCCTCAGGGCGGGCCGGCTCCGGGATAAAGCCACGGGTGGGATGTGAGATGGCCAGGCGGACAGGACCGAGGTGGAGGTAAAGAAGCGAGGAGCGAGAAGTCATAGTGGGGATAGGAAAACCCATGCCACGTCGACCTGTAATTAGAAAAACCTTCGGAATAGGCTTGTAGAATATGTGTGATGTTTTCTATGACCTAAGAGAAGAGCTTGTTTAAATATATTTGCATGTTTTGTAAACATAAAATTGCTTATAATGCTTGTCTTATTTCCGTTGGTTGTTCTTTTGTTGTGATCGTCCCGGGTATGCTTCCACGTGTGTAATAAAAGAATAATGAACGGGATGTCACATGATTAATCCCGAGGTCGGGGCGTTACAACCTGGCTACGCGTCTAACCAGCCGATTAGCTTGGGTTTATTCCATTTAACTTGGACCTTAGTTTGGTTGTGTTAGATGATATTTGAGGATATTATCGCATCGAACCTCGGGTTGAACAGATATACCAAGCGTGAAAAACCCTCGGAAAACTAGTAGAATAGTATGATGTGGGGTTACGAATTAAGGAATGATTAGTTGAGTTGTGTAAATCAGGTGACCTGAATCATTGAGTGGAACCAATAATCTCGGAGGACCAGAATTGAGTCCCATGGTTAAAAATTAGAAGGAGCTAGAGACAAAACTCTTGACCAAGTCAAATGCCCATTAAAAGTCATTTAAGGCCACCATTATTGGACCAGCTTAGGTATTCCCTTCATTTATTTCTGACCAGCTGAGTTATGCATGTCATTAAAGGAAGTTTGATAACTTATGGTCATCAATTATTGACACAAAACAATGAGGGGGATTCGGCCAAGAGAAGCTCACGTGAAGGAGCCCTCACGCCATCACTATCTCTCCCTTCATTCTCACGCCCAAACACACTCACACACCACCGGCCACTTGCTCTCTTCTTCCTTTGTTCGCACCTAAGGAGAAAGCCCCACTGATTCTCCCTTTTCTTTTGATTCGGCCAAGCTAGAAAGTCACGCCCGAGACCCCGTTTTTCTCGAACTCAAGCCTTTTTCCTTGCTCAAGCCACTTACTTTCTTTAGTCTCTCGTATTCTATGTTATGTTGTGTAAGTGAATTTCCCAATATCGGGAAAGGAAGTTGTGATATGTTATAACATGGTTTGCTTAGGCCGTTTCTTGGTTTCTTAGTCGATTATAGCTTGTTCTTTCTTTGACAAGTGATCCTCACGTGTGACAATCATGTTTGATGTTCTTTTGTTGTTCGTAACACGAACTTTGCTATTGATTTGCCATTAATGCCGGTACGGTAAAAGCCAACTTATGTGAACGGCAATTGTCTCATCCTCGCTTACTATTAGTGTTTTTACTTATTGAGTCTTCCCGACTCACTCCCTGTTGTTTTCTTCTTTTTAGGTCCATAAGATGGCGTCTCCCCAACTCGATTCGGAAATCCCATAGAAATGAGAGTCGAATTGCTCACTGTAATAAATGCCTGAGAAGGTCGCACTTATCGTCGAATCACGATGTGTGTTATGGTTGATGAAGGCCGTGAGGACTTAGTTCCCCACCTATACAAGGCATGGTGTTACATCGCAAATAGAGAGTGGGTTGGACCCCTACATGGGTTCAACGGGCCGTTCGATGGACCAGGCGGGCTACCTCCAAGACAGGGTATGGGCGGGGCATGAGATGGCTGAATGAATCGGGAACGAGAGGACCAGGGAGCGAGAAGCGAGAAGCCATAATGGATTTAGGGACCCCAAGCCAAAGTTTTGTTTGTGAATAGTTGGCTTGTTTTTCGGAATCACCCTTGAAACGGGCATGTAAAATATATGTGTGCAGTTTGCATGGTCCGAGAGTAAGGCTTGTGAAAATAAGCATGTATCATATACATGTAACGTGCGAAGTTTGCTTATGTTGATATTCTGATGTTCCATTTATATTTGCTTCCACGTATGCATTGATTGAAATGAACGAGACGCACTAATTTATTTTCACGAGGCACGATTCCGTTCGGGTCATGTTCGGTCATTAAGCATCAATCGTGATTCCGGGTCGGGACGTGACACAAGCAAACATAAAACATGGTATTTCCATGATGTATGTATCAACAAACGCACGGAATTCATTCAGTTCATGCACCATGGCGTGTGTACGAGGTGTACTTGCCCTTTCTCATGCCCGAGATGTGTCTAGACTTATGCTTTGCTTATACAAACAACCATATAAACAAAATCCGCATTAAATAAAGTCTGAGCATGGTTCAAGATTAAATACTAGCTAATAACGTATTGGGTCATCATATCCTAAGATTAGGGAATCTACTTACTCTACTCAACAAAGTGAGATTTTATGGGGACTAAATGGTGATGTGAGAATGAAGTAGTGATTGGCGTGAGCAAGCGGAAGGTGGTGTGAACAAGAGAGAACCAGTTAGTGGGGTAGGCGTGGATGGTGATGGTGTGAGGAAAAAAGGAGACTAAGGGAGACCCAAGCCTATTTATATTATGGTCCACTCATAGTCCTAATGAGCTAAGGCCGAAATCCATTAATGAAAGGGCCCTAAAGTCTAAGCTTCATTATGATGAGACCTTGAAAGTCTTTGGTCATCATTAAACTTCTTATGCAAGCCTTTAATTGAGGCCATTTATCTCTAACTTGGTCTTCAAGTCTCTACCTTAGGGTCATTAGGCCCTATTAATTCATTTAAAGCCCAAGTAAATCATCATGGTTTCTCTCTCTCTCTCTTGTCCTCCCTTTGGTCGTGAGCCTCTAAGTTGAGTATGAATAGTAGTCTTGGTCTTCAAGACTTAATTATTGAAGTCTCCCACAAGATTCCTATCTCTATTATTAAGGGTCTTCTTGGTCAAGTTTTATCATTAACAACTTTCTAAGGAAGTTGTTAATTGTTGGTGTTATATTTCAATTATTAGACAACATCCAAAAGAAGTTGCTAATTTGTCCTCTAGTCCATGGCTTCTTCCTTGGGCGTGAATCACTTTCTAGAGGCCACAATTATTAGTTCATGCAAGACAACTTCATTATTGACCAAAGCTCTATTATTAGGGGTTCATCTTTATTATTGACCAACATGTCCAGAAAGTTAGCAATAATGCATAAATAGTCAAGTCATCATGTCTTCTTGTCCAAGAAGCATGTTAGACGTGAATCATATGACATATCAAGAAACACTCAATAATTGGGTCCTTGTTAGTTCTAATGGCACTTCCTTCTTTGGACACCAAGATTTCACTAAACTTGGCTTGGCAAAGAACTAAGAGAATTAAGGTTCCAAGTGTCTTACACGATCGACCCTCCCATTAGAAATTCGAAGTTCGAGGCCAAATAATGTCCAAGTGATGTTGAACCAAAATTTGAAATGACCAAATGCTAAACTTGTTTGGACAAGCCTGACTGAGCACAAATTCGCCTAGACGAGCTCTGTGTCGGGTAAAGAGCCGGGCTGCATGAGCGTTGTGCCGGCCATTACATGTATGCTGTGCCGGGCGCTCTATGGTATGTGGCCTGGTTAGTTGGGCCACTTGGCACAAGGCCAAATGCATGGGCATGAAGTCGAATGCATACGCGCAGAACAAGGCCACATGAACGGTGTGCCGACACAAGGCTGGGCCACATGAACAATGGACCGAGTGCATGCATGGAACACATGGATGAGGGATTGATTCATGGGTCGAACACACGCATTGGCCCAACGTCGGCATAATGCATGGCTCGTGGCCAAGTTTGACGAGCACAAAATTGGGTTTGGACCGGAACCCATGGGCACAAAGCTCGGCACAAAGGTAAGGCACAATGGCCGGTACACAAACAAGTACAAGGTCGGCCCATGGCCTAACTGATGGGCACATGGCCGGGTGCAAGGCCGAACACATGGCCTGTCCATGGCCTATCCAATTCAATGTAATGATCCATGGCCGATTCGCGATCAATCTATATTCGAGAATCAATGATCTATGGTTGATCCTCGGTTGTCATGTAACCACGTGGAACCGAGTACCATGGAGTCGGTCCATGGACACTCATGACCGATGCATGACCGAGTGGAATCACCCGCGACCAACACATGCTCGCACGACGTTGATCCATGGCCGCCCGGGATCGTTTCACTGCCAACCCTTATTGTCGAATGGTCGATCCATGATTGAATCACTCTAATCAATTTGCGTGATGAGGAAGTCATTTCATTGGCGATCCCTTAGCCGATCCATGGACAATCCTTCGAACCATGACCGATCCTTTAGATACCGTTCCGTCCATACTGACCAATCCATGACCGACCCTCGGATCGGTCCACACACCATTTCCAAGGCCTTTTCCTTCGGTCATCTAAGTTCCATTTGGGTCCAAATTTGGGAATGTTACAATGTCTTCAACGCCCCCATGCAAGAGGTGCCGAGATGTTGGATTTACTTGTAGCATCCAGAGGACCAAACGTTACCCCTTTCTCGATCAACCCAAACATAATACCGTCTCGTCTATCCAAAGGCCATAATGCAAAAATGAATGGCCTAATCCCTCATCCAAGGGCTCCGAAAACTCCAAATCGACTCCGCCTTTCCCATTGGGAATGAAGCACCCCACCACACGAGAAGTATCATTGCCCATAACTATACTCACAATGAACCTGACAAATGAGACCTCTGATGTGGAGGATTCCTATGACTTTGTACCATGATCCAATACACAGCAAAAGAACTCAAGAAAAGTCGAGAAATCTCAACAAAATACATATACCAAAAATAGAAAACCAGTGCAATCCTACTCTCACAATCCATATATGCTATCTATCATATTCCCTGAAAACAGATCTATGAAGAGCAAGGACAGCAAATGGAACACATCATAACCAAAAAAGGGACACCCGAAAACCCATTCGGTATTTCCCGATCGCCTCCATAAATAGAGCACTGCATGTCATCCCATGCATGTAACAACAAAGGTGGGAGGCTTTCGATCTCTATAGGCAACAAATTCAGGGGTTTCATCGGAGGCATATCCAAAAATGTGGCCCTGATCACCGTCACCAATCTCTTCTGGGCGCTTGGTGAGATGGCCGTGGACTCCCTGGGCAATATCAGGGCTCTGCTGCTCAATGTTGCCTAGAACCTTGCACTGGTCAGCATGAAGACCAACATCATCAGACACAAATCCAATAGACCTACATGTGTCACGGACAATTTTCTCGTAGTCTACATTGGCCTTGGTGGTAATTTCTCCGAACACCATGACCATGTTGGTCCTGCAGCACGTTTGGCACTCAACCTTGCTGTCAGGGTCCTGCTTGAGGCAGGCATCAAGGATAGCATCGGAGATCGTGTTACACAACATGTCGGGGTGGCCCTCATTCACGGATTTAGAGGTGAACAAAAAGGTTTCTGTTCTTTGAATCGTTGACCGCGTATCCATTGCTGTAGTTGTCGGGTAGTTCCTTCGCTCCAATGAGCAAAATTGTTGCCATCAAAATGGTTTAGTTTCACCATGTCTTGATTTATAATTTTGATTGACTTTAACTCTATTGTTACAAAATAATTTCTTAACATTGTTGGGAAAATGTTAACGTGAATCGGGAAGAATAATGAGTTAGACTTTGAGGCGTAATAATACTTTCTTTAATGAATTATTTACCCCACAATATTGCTAACGGTTATCGACAAAAACCCTCCAGGATACAATAAAGTCTTGAAAGAGAATACTAGATAGTAATTATGGTACTTCTCCAGGATCTCTCAAGAGAAACAATTGAAAAATCTGGCTGTTATCTTGCGAAAGAAATGAAAAATGGTAGTTCTTGAACAAAAACGTTGAAAAATTATGTACTTTGAACAAACATGACTTTTCAAATGTAAAGAAATTATGTTCAAACAGATAAAATCTTCCAAAAGTTGTAAAAGCACCTAATAACTATTAGGTAGAAGATAAAAATTCAAAATTAAATAATAAGAAAATAATCATGACTCCTTCCGTTTCAATAGGACACAATGGGTCGAATTTTGATAAATAACTAATGATCGTTGATTAGTGCCAAATTTCATCCATGTGCACACTCACATCTTTTCGATGTGGGACATTGCACCTCTTAACTTGTTTTACTAACCAGCAATAATTGGGACAAAGCCCGACTTTTTTTATCCAATCATTTTTAGAACATTCATTACGGTCAGCATGCATTCGAAACGCGTGTTTGATCACTGATTTCCAATCTACTTACACTTGAGATGCATGTTTGATCGCCCATTATTATTTAAAAAAAAACCTTTGTTGTCGTTAGTGTGCACTTGAGACGTGTGTCTGATAATTCATTTCAAATCTCTCACCAATTTGTGCTTGGGATACATATTTGATCACCAATTTAAACAAAAAAGAAACAAGTGATCAGCTTAGACTTGGGACGCATGTTTGATAGGTCTTTCTAAAAATCTCCATTGTAGTCAGCATGCGCTCGGAACACGCATTTGATCACTCATTTTTGATCTCTGATCAACTTGTATTTGGGACACACATCCTGGATCACCGTTTTCTCTAAAAGAAAAACCCTTTCCATTGATCAAGTTGTCATTGGTTCTCCTGTTTGATCACATTTGCATTATGAACTTGCACTTGGGACGCACGATTAATCATACCTGAAACAACTATGCATGACCATCCCTGCAAATGGCATGATTTACGCTTGTCTTGTCATTTAATAAATTTTAAAATTTGAACAGCAGGAAAAACAACGGCATAGCCGGGTGAGTCCTAAAATAAAATAAAATAAAAAAGGTGAAAGCAGCAAAACCAGGGATGTCTCCTGCAATCCTCCGTAAAACTTCATAAATGAGGAAGGTACGTAGCTCAAACTTGCGGTTCAAATTTTGTCCTTAACGTCATCACAAAGAGGGATAATTGTTATAGAGTTAATACCATAAGAAATCTTAAATTAATATATCTATGATAAATTTACCTTAAATTAATTTTTTGACTATAAAAAATTTAAAACCGATACACTCGTGACAAACTGGCCCTAGATGAGGACCAATGATCCTTGCCCCGAATTAGCGACCCTCACTCAAATTTGGGGCGAGGGTCATGCCCTCTCCTAGATTGAGGCCTTCAAGCCATCGCTGGTGGCTCGCTCAAGGCCGACGAGGGTCGCCGGGCTTCGAGAAGGCCCAAGCGACCTCCGCCAGCCCTTCCCGACAGTTGTGGCGGCGATCACCGGCAAGGACTTGGCCACCACCATAGCTGCTAGTTAGGGTATTTTTTTTTATAATTTAATTTGTATTTTTTTTCTTTTTATGACGTGGCACTTGTTGGATGCGACATCATCGCCACGTGTCTCAATAAAAATAATAAAACAAAATACCTAAGCGCTACATTAGCATTTTCCGTTAGTAAATTAGACGGTGTTAACTTTAGGAGTTGATTAAATCAATTTGACAAGTTTTATGACTCGATTGCACATTTTGCAAGTTTTAAGATTTAATTCTATTTTTATGACAAATTTTATGACTTTTAATGAACATATTCCTAAAATTTCAAGTATCTCGTTATGTTGTCCCCGTTAAATAGTAAAAAGGAAAAGCATGTTCCTTTACTATCACAACGATGAAATGAAAATTTGACAAGCAGAAAAAATGCTTTATCATCCTATTACTTTCCCTCATATCTCGAATAAGAAAAAAGATACTTAGTCTTAAATAATTACATACGATTTCACATGTCACTGCTTGTTATTTTTTGAAATATGTTTAAGTTGCGCTAAAAAAGAGTCAAAATGTACGAATCACAATATTTACAAAGACTCATTTTATAAAGAATTTTGCAACTCTTGTTACAACTTTTTTTTTGTCGCATTTACTAATTATCCTATTACATGCAACAATGACACCACTAATTTCACGAAACCAGTGTTTGTCTCACTTTTTTTGGATATTCCACTATTACCATTATATGAAAACATATGATTTTAAAAGTGTTTATTACCATCTTTTCATCATGCAACCACCCAGTTAACACATGTTTGATAACTACGTAGCTACATCTCCTCGATTAAATAATCACCTAATTCCTTCCAAAACAAGATTCCTTTCTCTTCCTACATAATAAATCCACGACCATGTACGCGCGTGGTGGGTACCTCAACACTAATTTTCTCGAATTAAAGTCTCCGGAGAAAGCAAAATATATCTTAAATTACTTTAATTTTTTTATATCGATTCAAACAAACCATCAAGCGATTTTACCATCATAAAAGTCCATACCAATGAGAACTATAGGACGTTGAATTTATTTACCACGAAAAATTCAAAATCGGTACACAGGTAATAAATTTACCTTCCGTCAATTTTCGTTAAATTTTACCATTAAATTACTGAGTTTAATGACACGTAACAGTAGGCAAGTGTACCAATTTTGGGTTTTATCCCTCTATTTATCACAAATTTATCAATTTATGATTTTTCATGGTATTAATTCAATTTAATGGAAGGTAAATTTGTCACAAGTGTACAAATTTGGGATTTTGGATGATCAAAAATATAGTTTGGCATATAGTATCGGAAGCGTATCAGTCTGAGGTTTTTCGTAGTATTAACTTATTTGTTTATTTGTTTAAAAAAAAGAAATTCCATAAAATCCAAAAGCGAAAAAGAAAAGGGATAATGATTTTTTTTCTCTCTCCGAATTTCAAAAAAATTGCAGAGACGCGGTACGGTGCGGCGAGGATCACGATAACGAGGCAGCGCACAAACAATATAAACGCCACCAACATTTCATCCACCAGCAAAAGCTTCGCAACCTCTCTCTTCCTTCTCCCCTCCCCTCTCTCTCTCTCTCTCTCTGAAATCGGAGAGAGAGAGCAAACTGCGATTCCTCCGCTGCATCGCCGAGCGCGCGCGCGCGAGGGAGGGGGAGGCGCATCGGACGGGCATGAGAGCGGCGGCGACTCCCGTCCCTCTTTCCTAGGGTTCTCAGCCGTCGCCGGAGCCGGCCCATTGGCGAAGCCTCTCGTCGGCCTCTCGCGTTCCGACGTACATTGCTTCGATCGGCGGCGGCGTTTTCCGTTCTGCTCTTTTCGGAGTTCGATCGGGTTCGTCTCGCTCTGCCGCTCCGCGGGGTTCGCCGTTTCGACGCGGTCGGTGCGAGCTGGAGTTTGTGCAGGTTGAGGTATTTCCCCTGTTGGAGCTGATTCGTTTGAATAGATGAGCGTATATATGGCGCGGTGTATATGATTTGTGGATTGAATCGTGAGAAAAAAAATGTTCTTTTGTTTCGGCTGCGATGATTGTCGGGAGCTTTTGGATGAGAATGGTGTAATTAAGGAGCTGCATGCTTGTCTGTTGGAACTAGTTGGTGTTTCTTTGTAATATGCGCATTCTGTGCTACGTACTTTGATTTTCCAAATCGCGAGCCTTTGGGTGTCGAATTTTGTCATTTCTCGTTGGATAGATGATGGTAGTTATGTTTTTCCGCCTAATTGCGGGTCAACGGATCATGCATATGCACTCAAACATTCATGTCGTCGTTATTCTCGTACGAGACTTCCATAATTGATGATGGTTTTGGCGCGATGAATGCAGCTTTATGTCATAACCATTGTGAATTTCTCAGGCGATTTGCGTAACTGTACTGTTAATTTTGATGGGCAGATATATGTTAGACCGTCACTATGGTTTGCCCAGTTGGGAGTGGGAAAATGGCTGTTTTGGCTCGGGTTCTTGCGGGAGGCAGTTTCTCCAGTACGGCAGGTATATATTGGCTGTGAATTGCATGGCCCCTGTCCTAAGCACTGTTTGATCATTCCATGGCACTAAAAAGAATTTCATTAAGCTTGTGATCGTCTCGTCGTTTATACATGGTTATTCTGATTGACTTGGAGCATAGAGGAATTATTTTTTGATGTATAAATGATAGTGCATAGGCCTGCTTTGAAGTCTGAGCAACATGGGGCCGAAATTCTTTTCCTTTCGTTGTCTTCGAGGTTCGCTAGTACATCTATGTTTATGCACAGTGATGGACTTCTCTGAAACGAATGTGCAATTTGTACCACACTGTTTCATAATGAGTTCAATTGATACATGGAGCAGTTTTCTAATTGTCGGATAGAACTGACATGTATTTCCACAGGCATGGTTGCATTTTATTTTGTCATAATACTATTGAGCTGGAAATAATTACAAGTGATTTGACAAACTTGTAAATGAGAACACTGTATGTATGAAGCATTTTGTCCAAGTAGGAACTGGTAGATGTTAGCAACACTCAGAAGCTTCATTGAAACGCTGCTTGTAATTACAAGTTAATAATTAGTCTAAAAGATTCCATTCAAATGGCGCAAAGGAGTGCTTCCCCATATAAAGCGTTATCTATGAGAGATTTTGTCTACTCAGTCTAGTATGTCATTTATATCAAGACCTGACTGCTGGTGATAACTACTAAAACCATGAATTCCTGACAGAACTTAAGTGACTTTCTTTGCCATAAAAAAGCCTCTTGTTTGTTTTTTTTTTTTTGGTAAGAAAAAAAAAGCCTCTTGTTTGTTTTTTTTTTTTGGTAAGAAAAAGCCTCTTGTTTGTTTTTTTTTTTTTTGGTAAGATAAGTATAAAAGCCTCTTGTTTGTTTTTTTGGTAAAGAAAGCCTCTTGTTTTTTTTTTTTTTTTTTTTTTTGGTAAGAAAGCCTCTTGTTTGTTTCTCTCCAAATAAACCAAAAAGTTGCTAGAGGGATCGTATTAATCAACTTTCTCTTCCTTTTTGCACACTTGTATAGCAGTTCGCACTTTCAACTCTTCTTCAACTGTCTTTGCAATTGTCAATTGTATGCCCAGAATTGCCCTCATGGTATACCATAGGCGCCCAAACCATTGGCAATGGAGTGATAGATGATCAACTCAACTTTCTCTTCAGCTTCTTTGGATGAACAGTATTTGTTTAGCAAGATTTTACCATTCTCTTGCAAGTTTTCAATGGTTAAAATGTTCCCCTATGGTGCCTCCTAGGAAGAAACAAGAACCTTCGCTGGCACTTTGTTCTCAAACTATTTTTCTCTTCATTTCTTCTATTGTATCTCAAGGAGATCAACATGTAGCTCTAGACCTCATTGGGTGATACTTTGTTTTTCATACATTCTGATATTGGTGCCTTTTCTTTTAATTGTTGACTGGTTATGAATTCTTTTGCCCAACTTCAGAAGAGGAAGTTAGCCATCAGAAATTATTGGCTCAGCACATTTTTAAGGAATTTCATGAGGCTGATGAAGCAAATTTGCTCGATGAGGAAGGTAATTCTTCTAGTATACATGGTGCTGCAATGGAATTTTTGCATTGTTGACTATTATTTTCGTTGCAATAATGGGGTAGTGGAGTGGCAGTAGACTAATGAGCAAGTTCATTCTCATATAAACTTATGCCCTCGGGTGGTGTATGTTGCCTGCTCAATTGTTGTTATTTCTCTTCTTCAGAAACAAGGTCATTGTTTTCTTCGTTTTTCCTTTAATTTTTGGTTGACCTACTTGATTGTGAATTGTTATTTCTATACTAAATGAATTGCGGTTTTCTTCTTTTTACTTTGATTTTTGGGTTACCTTTTAAACGGAGATTACTGCAGAACATCAATAGGTAGCGTGGATATGCCTTCCACAATAGAATCACAATGATGAAAATGCAAGGAACCTGAGTACTGTCCAACAGCATGTGAGATTGATTTTATAGGGTAAAATTGGAAGACATTGAGAAAGTGAAATCTTGACCAGAAGTATCTTGACGTGGCCCATGGAATGACTGAGTCTCCTTGTCTTTTTGTTTTGTTCTTCTTCATCTTGGCAAATATCTTTCAAGCAACAAGCAGCTTAATAAGGAGAAAGAGTTTGGGCATGGATATTCAGTCATTGTATGTTGAATGCTCATAACCATTATTTAAGAATATGAAAATGTTATATTCGAATTATGTCAACATTTATATGTTTCGAAAGTTTTAGATGTTTTGGGTTAAAAGAAGTTAAATAGGTGTGCGTCGTAAGATTTAGATTGAGCAAAAAGTGAAAAGTAAAAGACAATCCGGACAAATCTTTAGTTAACAGGTCAAGGGTTAATAGTATATGGATCAAGGTTGGTATAAGAGTCTAAGCTTTTAAATATTTTGACAACCTTCGCTGCCAAAGCCTGTTGAGAAAGTGGATGGAAAAAATTTAGTATGTAGTTTTTCACATTAAAATTTTTATGTTCTCTGCACTCATTCAACTATTTATTGGGTTAGATTGTATGTAGGTCAATCTCTCTCTCTCCCACTTCCAACTCTCAAACCACCCCTGACCTGGGGTTTGAGAGAAGCTCCCAAAGCCACCAGGCTGGAGGATCGATTAATCTGTCTTAAAATATGAAGAAAACATATAGAGAACGTATGCACTGGCATCTAGTTGTGCAAGTGCTGTGAATTGTTTTAAGTGCTATTCTGTTCTGATTGTTTGTTCTTTTTGATTATCTGATTGCCTTGCGGTTTCTGCTTTGTGGATGCAGACATGCATGTATATGGTTTGAAGCCTATGGCTGATCAACTGCATTTGGTAAGGTTCGGAAATGCATGTTGTCTTTGTCCTTTTTCATTGGTACTTACCTGTGCATTTCTTGCTTTTTCTTGGGTTTATGTGCGTCACTGCAACTACTCTTATTGATGAGGAGAGCTGCATTGTAGCTGCATTGTGGCTATGGTTCCTCTTGCTCATGAAGCACGGTGGTGAAATATGTTAGGACAAAGACTTTAGTTTGAGCAGATTACGACAACATTTGCCTTCAGATTCAAGTTTATGTTTTGAATTGGCTTCATAATCTATTATCTTAATACTTATTTATAGTAGGTTTTATGTTAAATGATATTGCTTTGCTGCTTTCTCAGTTGTGTGATTGTACTTTCCATCCACTTTCTGTCAGTTTTTTTAGGATAAACAGTGAGATTGTTTCACTTATGATGATCACGAGATATGGCTTTTCATCTCGAGGCAATATTCTCTCTGCAGGTATGTTGCAATGCATGTAAGAAGCCAATCAAGGCCAGTCAATATATGGCTCATCAAGGTTTGAACCTGACTTTTGTGAAGCATTGAGGGATTCTGTTTTGCTTATCTGTCATCTAGCATATTTAAAGAGAAAGTTTGGCAAAATTGTTCTGCTAAATTGAGGATTGTATGTGTGCCATGCCGTCTATGACTCCTAATCAATCTGGATGTCTTTTCTGGTTTTGTCTTGTTCAATCATGCTCTCCTTTTGTCTGATTTTATCTGATGACAAATCTGATTAGAGTGTAATTCCTCTACTATTGCCACGGTGAGAAGACCAGAAAATCTTCATCTTTGTTTTCTCCCTAGTAGAATTCTCACCTCCTCTTCTAGCTGTACAACTCCCTCTTCATTGGATTTTTTTTTTTCTTAATACTATTGTGAATCACTATATCACTTGTCTTGATTTTTCTTAGAGTTGTGAATCCCATTCTCTTTATACTTTTTACTCTTTTAGCAAGTCTCTATGATCCACAGTCTAATGCAATACATGGCCTGAAACTTCTGGCTAGCCTTAGTGCACTCTTTACCATTTAATTGAGAAGCCTAACCTGCTGGCTGTAGCTATTATTTTTCTTCACGCTAAGGTATTTTCCTTAAATGTTTCTGAAATATGGAGGTTTTTAAATTATAGAGAAAGGGCTTTTACTGATAATCCTAATCTGCTGGGTCTTGTTATCCCTTTTGGTTCACTCCTTCCTTGTTTTTCCAGATATCTGTAGGTTATTGAATTCTGCACAAGAAGCTGTTTTGGAGCCTAATGGCACTGGAAGGGGCAAAAGACCACCTAGGAAGGAGAGGAAAAAGTCCACCACTCCCAGTATCCTCTCTCTCTCTCTCTCTCTCTCTCTCTCTCTCTGCATGCATGCTTCTATGCTTAGAGCTTGGTGTAAATCTGTTCTTTGTTAGAAATCCGCTTCCCTTTAATGGAAATGAAATGATTTAGTAATTAGTATTAGACAGTCCTCGGCTTTTTATTTCTTCTTGATGCTCTTGATTTTGTTAAGATTACATTGATGAATCTGGTTTTATTATGACAATAATGATGGTTTAATCATTCAACTTTCCTTAGGGGTGACAATTTTCATTTGCATCCTTATCTGCTATTAGAGCAGGGACTCACTCTTTTTATTTCTTCTTGATGCTCTTGGTTTTGTTAAGACTACAATGATGAATCTGATTTTATTATGACAATAATGATGGTTTAATCATTCAACTTTCCTTAGGGGTGACAATATTCATTTGCATCCTTATCTGCTATTAGAGCAGGGACTCACTATTGGAGAGCAAGGGAATTATGAATTTGTGAAGGATACCATCACTGTTGAACCACAGTTTCATTATAATGGAAACCAGCAATCATCTTCTTTATGTTTGGAGGTCAAAGGTAGTTCACTGTTGTTGCTAGTGCTTCTTGATCATGTGCATGCTTATCTTTGATTAACTGCATCTTAACCGGAGTTTAGTTTTATTCAGTTAATATGTGTAACTAGGTGTAGAAGTACGCTGCAATAGGGCAATGCAAGTTCATGTTCTAACTCTACTTGACTCATCAACTTCTTGAAGCTCAACTCGAGCTGGATCAACTATCATTTTATTATGCTCAACTCGACTTGAAATGGTTTCCAATGTTTTCAAGATTGTCTTAACTTGACTTTACTGAACTTGATTTTGCCCAAATAAAAATGTGCTCAAACTCAAACTTGAATTGCTTGATATTTATGAGCAAAAAATCACCATTTTGTCACTGGATATTACATTAGATTACATATGAGATGCATATGGCAAATCATGTCTCCATCAATTCAAAAAACGACAAGATCTTGCATTTGACCCAAGGGGAGCTAAACTTTCTTGGAATGGGAAGTTCTTCCTTTAGAATGAAGTTATGGCCGTCAACTTGCGCGCTAATTTTCCAAGTACTAATAGAAGGAATGAGAAGTGTACATGGTGAATCTAAGTGAAGTAACCAAACGCCACCTAAAAATACCTCCTGCATCCATCTTTACTGAACAAAACTTCCAGAATTCAAATCACCAGCCTAAACCTTAATTTCATAGGACATTTGTACGACAGTATGTTCTCAGTATCAGAAACTCAAATGAACTCAATCTTATTCAAAGGGCACCGTGACTTTGTGAATGTTGAGTTTCAGAGGCAATCTTCACCGAACAAGAAAGACATGTGCAACGTCAGAATAAAATTTGTTGATGTTAAATTTATTTTGGGAGCAAGAGACTAAAAGTTACAGATCTGGAATCAAACCTCAAATTATAGATGTTTTTGTCTCCTACAGTTTGTGGCCAAATAACGATCTGCAATTGAAGCTCTGGAGAGAGAGAGAGATCTTGGATAGGCTGTTTGGCATGGACAGGATTATTATTATTTTTTTTTTGGGTAAAGATGGACAGGATAATGTTTTTAACTGAGTTTTTGACTTTTGGTTCTAGCTGTGTCTTTTATGAAATTTAGTATTGAATTTCTTGATGTTGTTATTTCTTGTTGTTACCATAACACCTACAACACCTTGCCATGTTGCGCTGAAAGTTAAGAAACAAATAAAATGAATACTAATTTAGTCTTGCAAGCCACCTGAGTGTTAGAAGGGACGAGGTCAAAGTTTATGAAAATTTTGCGTTTCTCACTATAATTCTATTCGAAATTCTCTCTCTCTCTTCCATTTTCGGATTCTCTCTTTCTTCTTGTTAACCATTTCCTTAATAAATTTTCCACACACATCATCCTTGAAGCTAATTCTTAGAGTTGCATGTTGATTAGCCTAGAGTGTGACGCACCTACATAAAATTCTCAGCGTAATCCACGTGGACTTTTAGTATCATATAGGTTAACATTGCATTTCCTTAGGTGTTTGTTCACATATCATTCCATTGGATAATCTCTTGTTCTTCAGAGGGGTAGTGAATACATTCACTTTAAACGGAAGCACATCAAAGCAAGAACTCAAAAATGAATCTGGTTTCATTGATATAATTATCCACAAGCTGCACTAGAATGGTCCAACAGTAGGTGAAGATTCTTGGTGACACAGATTGGAATAAGAGGGGGTGGGAGAGGAAAAGAGGTACAGGTGACTTGAACCCGCGTTTAAATAATTATCTCGCCATCTATTCTATTGAAGAATGTGATCGCCTATGTATTGCATTTATTGAAAGAGAGAAACGTTAGGGAGCACTGTGGAAACATCACTATCTATGTTTTTCTAGGGTTATTTATCAAGTTGTTCAAGTGTCAAAAAATGCCGTAAGGGTCATTGCATGGCCTGTCTGCAGGGATCTTTTTGTAACTACCGCATCTCCTCTTCCTTGATCTTGGGACATATATTCATTAAAATTGTCTTTTTATTTGTTCATGATGCATTGTTAGATATATGAACTTTTTACAGACTGAATTGTTAATGTGAGTTTATTTACTTCAGGAAATTTAACTAGTCAAGTTGTTCCAAGAAGTAAAGATG
This sequence comes from Syzygium syzygioides, assembly GCA_031216285.1. Lineage (NCBI taxonomy): Eukaryota > Viridiplantae > Streptophyta > Magnoliopsida > Myrtales > Myrtaceae > Syzygium > Syzygium syzygioides. The sequence goes on along the minus strand of CM062243.1, from coordinate 12,117,695 downwards.
ATCCAGGAGTTATCCCTAGAAATGCTGATGAGTCAGCAAGTCAAATGCATCCTCCTGTGAAACGTTCTAGATTGTATGATTCCATTCTTGTTTCTTCTCTTCATTCATATGTTAACTTGTTAATCTAAGCAGCATTCACTGGCCAACAAAGCAATTTGCGCAATCTTCATCTCAACAAAGGTCATCTAGTGCTCGTGTTGTATATTGAAGGCCTAGATGGATGAAATATGCCTTTATTAATATGTACTACTTGAATAAGAGTTTAAATGAGTAAAATGTATACTTATTTGTAGAATGTGTTGACATATCTAGTAGGATAAATACTTTTGATAGTCACGTGGTTTTTTCTCAATAAAGGCCAATAGCAAAGACGTTTTCTTTCCGTTTCTTTGTTGTAATATCTGAACTATATTTTGTTCTTGTAGGATAGCAGGCGAGCATATGTCAGAAACAGATGATCAAGAAACAGATTCTGGTATCACTAGAAGTACATGTTCATAGTTTGAATTTGCTACCTAGACTTGAAATTTGGAATTTGTTTTCTGACATCTGGCATGCATAACTTTTGGATTCACCATCTTCTGGCAAGATATGATTCTTTCCTCAACAGTTGTGAAACTTCATTTTCTTCTAGTGATTGAATGCTAAATTAATTGACTGCTTTTCTACAATGGAAAATAGATGAGGAATTCAAAAACAAGTGTCTTTAGCTTGAGAATTGTTTTAGCCTGCATCACTCTGCCGAGCTCTATCTAATTTTGACTGCCTTTAATTTCCTATTATTAATTGCATATGATTACATCTGATTACAAGTTTGAACTGAGTGTGATTTGGGTCCATAATTCAAATTCTTATGCCTCATCTTTTTCTTTGTTATGTTCTTTCGATCTTATGCATTTGATAGGTTGTGTTTGGTTTATGTGATCGCTTTTTTTTTTTCCTCACATTTGTCAGATGTATGTCATTTGCTTTGGCAAAAATATTGAAGTTCCGTTATTTGAAGCCAGGGAGAAAGATTCTTGTAACATTTGGGTCCTATTCTTTTAAGTGTTTTTTTACGAATAAATAGGGATTGTGGATCATTTCTAACCTGAGAGTTTACCAGATGTAACGGTCTGTAACCTGGCCTTTTTCATATTGTAATCTCCTTGGGAAGGAAAAGCTTTTTATTCTCTAATTTACCCTTACATTTTGTCTTTCATAAAGAAAATGCAGATAGATTTTGCTAGAGTTGAATGTTGCCAACACTAAGCATAAAAAATTGTGATAAATTATTCAAAGCAGAAAAATCTAAAAAGAAAGATCACTGAAATATCTTAATTCCTTGTCCACCTGAAACTTGGGTTGGCAGAATGTCAAAAAAATCAATAATTTACCTAATAACAATGAAGCTTCATCATTTAATAGACCAGTAATAAAACCAAATTGACAATACCCCAAACTTCCTAGTGGTCTTCAAGAGCAGGTCTATTGATCCACAGTTGTGTCATTGATGTGAAACATGCCAAAGGAAGCTATACAGGTTACAAAACAAAAATGGATAAACTTTCAGTGGGTGAAATAACCCATTAATCTTATGGATTATGCAAGACAAGTCGAAACCTGAGTTGTTTGTCCAAATTGGTCTGACCAATCATGAAACTATCTGCGTCTGATTTCATGGGGTATTGCAATCGTGCAACTAAATCACGCACATAAGTCTGTTCCTTTACCAATAAATGAACTCCGGGGGTTTGATTTTAAATTAAGGTCTTTGAGTTTAGAAATTGAAAATTTTAAAAAAACATTTTCAAAGCTGAATTATGGCATGGGTATAAAATGTTGCATTTAATTTGAGTATGCTCCTCCCTGGAGCACCCGTTGGGTGAAAGATGTAAAGGTCAAGTAAATAAACATCATGATACTGCAAATGCGGAAGGAACGTATATGTGACATGTTAGATGAATTAGAAGGTGTAATGAATGAGTATGAAAGGAAGTAACAAACTACCTAAGGTTAAGTAGCATATATAAGTCTAGTATTGACTACCATATTCACTTTGTAATAAGGCCATCTTGGCAGCCTGCTTCTCTTCTTTAGAAACAGGGACCTTAAATCAAGCACATGCATCGTTGCTCTGTGGCTCACTTTATTTGTAGAGTTACAGTTTTTAGATCACAAAAATTCTAGAGAGAGAGTAACATATAACTGGCCAAAAAGATAAAAGAGAGTAGAAGAGAGGGAGGTTTTACTTTGTGTTTGGATAAGAGGGGTATGTTTGGAAATGGAGGAATACTTGGAAGTTGATATGGTTTTAAAGGGCTGAACTGCCGAATACTAGGAGGTACATGATGTGGCCTTTGCTTGCATGAAGTAATGCAAAAGACTCATGCAAAATAATTAATGGATTTTCAAAGGATCTTTTGCATTTTAATTGGCAAAACCTTTTGCAGCATTTAATACTGAACCCAAGTTCCTCAAATTATACATTATTGGACAAGAGAGCCAAATGATTTGCCTTCCACTTTCAGTGAAGTATTCATGAGTAGATAATGAAAGCCTTCCAAATTAAGTTGGATTTCTTGTTCGAGTATGTTATGTACCATTAAAACTGGTGAGAGGAGAGGTAAGAAATCTGAGAAATTTATAATTTTCAATATCGAAATTGCATGAATCTTTGAGGACATGCTACGAGATAGAGTAATCTCTTAAAGAGGATCAACCACATATAGCAGGATCACAATTGCGATTTGAAGGCTTAATCTTTGTCATTTTGAAAACTTGGGCCTATCTGGATTGATTTTTACTTTTAGCTTTTTACCTAACTTAAATCTTGCAGCTCACGCACTTTGACTTTTTTTGAAATCGGAAACTCTTGAAACTTTTACAATACTCAAATGATATGTAGATTACATATATATTTTTCATATTTTTCTCTATTTTGAATAATATTGTAAATTTTGATGAGAAAGCAAAAAAATATTTTTTGTTTATATTAAAGTATAATCACACAGGCCCTTAATCTTTTTGTCATTTTTTGTCTGTATTATCATGTGTTTGAGACAACTATGTGCTTGGTCATTTGGATTACTCTACAATATGTTCAAAGCTGATATAGGGTGCACAATCCAACAGTATATCCGATGTTATATTAATTAACATTACATTGCATGTTGCCAGGTAGGGATTTCCAAAAAGAATCACTTCCGGAACAAGAAGCGAAGAGTGGTTGTGCTATTGACTATAAGAATCCCTTGCAAATTTATACAAATAGCCAATTGACACAAGGTATGACTGTCTGGCTGTGCTGTAATTTGCAAACTTCTGTGGGGGAAGTACACTGTAATTGTTCATTTCATGAGGTTAGTTGCGATTTAAAGCCAAAGTTGCTTCTCTAGAGAAGTTTCTGAGAATTTTCATGCAATATTGCTTCAGTTTCCTATTATAAATATTTTTGGTTTTATAAGACTAACGGTAGTTGTGATATTAGGTACTCCTGTGCCACTTGCTAGCAAAATCTATTATTCTCAGAGAAGCAATCGTCTCCGATCAGCTATCGGCCATCTTTATTACATGACATCAACTGATGGGCTTCTTGATGACTTAGTAAGTATAAGAAGATGTGAATGCAGGCTTGATCTCAATAGAGTTCTTTACTCATGGGAAATAGGTTGTTTTAAGAATTATTTTCTTCTTTGTTCTTATAATCTGAGCAAGTGTTTGATGTCACCTGACCCGTTTCGCTTAATCTTATGATGATACTTGATTTCCTAGTGTCTCTGCTATGTCAATAGCCTGTTGTGTTAGCCTCCGTTTTGCATATACTAGTCATGTGATATTCTTAGTTTATGTAAAGGCATACTTGATGCTGGGAGGCAGATCCTTCATAATGCTAATTGTTGGAGTCCTCACATAGATATAAACCTTGTTGATGGTGCAGGCTTTATGCATTCTGCTCTTAGCTAGTTTGACTTTGAAAATGTGAGAAGTACAATATTCAACTTTCTGGTTATTGAGAAAGTGTATCATTTAATGGTGATACCACTGAAACTTGGGGACTTTCGTATCCCACAACCAATTAAGTGTTCTGTTCAGAAGATGTTAATTTTATTATCATTTTTTGTGCATGATGCAAGGCAAATCCCTATGTCATTTGCCTTTACGAGTTAAGAACTATGTCTGGCATAGTAAGATCAAACTCACCAGTCCACATGGTACCGGCACTAAACGATATACTTTTACCATATTGCTCTGATAGCTAACATGCCATTGTTTGTGAGGTAGTGGTGTTAACTTGCAAAAATGACTATGAGAAAGCAACTTTGCTCATTCTATTCTCAGGAACTGAGAGATGCACAGCCATCGCCTTTACTGCAGGAACCTGACCCAGTTCTCTCAAAAAGTTCATTACGTTCGGATATCGCTGCAGTATCTTTGCCACCGTCAAAAGTATCAAATTATCTATCCGCTGATGCTGGTTTAAGGCCGCAGGATGATCCAATTCAGTTAATGAAAGGCAGGAATTTTCCCAATGGTTATTCTTTTGCTGGTGACTCAGGTAATGGTTTTCATCAGTATGAGAACAAGGTTGAAGCCCGGTTTCCAATTTCTTATTGAAAGGAGACTGGTGTATAGCTATGGAATTCTACTTTTATTTTTGCTTAGTTTTTGTCCTTTGGTGTTTGCCTTTTATCGATGATTGAATATTAGCTTATCGTAACTAATTTTCTTATGGGACAGTGGACACCTCAATTCCTTGCAATTTAATTATGATCTTGCTATTTTTTTCAATTCATAATAACCTTTTTAATGGAAATTCATAAACCATAACTCAGAATTTGGGTCCCCAAAACAAATTGCTGAAACATTAGAAGATATGAATCTTGTGCCTATCATTACATTTTTCCATTGATTGTCAGAATAGATTTGTTTCTACTGTCAATGATATTTTCACTTATCAAACTACGTCACTACTTACAAGCTATGCCGCATATTACTTTTCAAGGCATTAGAGAGAGAAGAATAGCTTGCAATTTGCGTGTGATGTTTCGAGGGGTCCAATATGTAACAGCAATTGAGGGAGATGGAAAATATGCACATCTTCTTAAGGATGCTATTTAGCACTTGCTTTTGGAAGGCTCGAAAACCTTGCTTTGTGTTGCTGATATATGGGTTGCATGCTATATATATATACCCAGGCACATGCATTCACCTGCACTCTCACATGCGCTTGCCTGTGAAAACACTACACGCTTGTCTAGGATCAGGTCCATTACCATTGTTGTGGAATAAATCCATACTTGGAAGTTGACAATATCGTTACGTGTTTATCTCTCTTCATTGTACTTATTCTGGTGCATCTTACCTGTGTTGAATTGAATGATACTCGTCTGTAGGAAAACCACTGAGTGTGCAGCAGCCAGATGGAAGTGTTTCGGTTTCGTAGAATCGCTACTCGGATTTTTTGTTAGGCGACAGTGTAAGTAGCCCCATACATGAGGTTAGAGCCAGTTTTTGAGAATCAATTTTAACCATCATTAAATTGTTCATTCCTGTCTCCTATACTGCCGATGCTCAAATTGTTCATTTTGGGCAATGGCGCGAATTGTTCATATTCAGTAAATATAATGTCAATCCTTTGCTGGCCATACTGCTCTATTTTGGACATCATATATGCTTGTGGCTCCAACTATATAGCGTCAACATCCATGACGTGGCTTTGAAAATTATGAAGTTGGTATATATGACAGAGTTGTTAGTAACCATAGACACGAATTTCTCTCTTTGCATGAGAAAAGGGAGAGGGTTCGACACAAACCTGTTTGATGCAATTCGACCATTAGATCCAAGTCGCTCTCACATAAGAGAAGGAAAAGATGAAAGCGGATCAATCTGAAAAAAGCAATCAGCTTCTAATGCATTGATATAGAGTAATTAATGTTGACAGATTAGCGGGTCTTAAAAAACAAGCGAGTTTGACGAATAGGCTATACTGCATCTGTGTAGCATTCCTGTTGTGAGATCTCTCTTGCGCATTGTGAAACTGCGTAGGTTCTCGATTGCTTTCTTATGGTTGAATGAAGTCCACTAGATCATGTTACATGCCATGAGGTCGACTCTGGATCATGTTCAAAAAGCATAATTCAAGTCATTTGCGTGCTTGCATTGAGTTGTTCAATTCGATGTATCTCATGATCGACAGTCAATGCACGAACCCTAGACCCAATAGATGCACTCTTCCTTTTTCATTGATTCCCCCCCTTCTATAATCTGAATCTCTAGCTAGTCCAGTGCGACTTTGGACCCACACCTACTTTAGTCATGATTTGTCATCACAAAACTCAACTTTCACGTAAGGAAGATTCGGCCGAGCACGTATTATAATTTGCATAGTCCCTCGGGATTTCTCTCTGTTTCGCCAAGGTTGACGCATTTGATTATGCAGAAAAGCATAAAGGGCGCACACGCAAGATCTTGACCGACGTTGTTATCTTGTCGCTCTACTTTGTGTTGTTCCATTGGCCCCATTGCAAGTAAGGCCCACAGCCACCCACGAATAGGACGACACTATATTTCGCTTCTTTAATCATGCCATGTAAGTTTCTTTTGTTTGTTGCGTTTCTTTTAATGAAAGGGTCATGAAATCTAAAGGCAAAAGAAGATGAATGACCTTTTTGGGGTCCAAGGTTGTCATGATGATGCAAGCCAAAAGCGGAGATTAATTAAACCTTAAACACGACCAGCGCTGAGTAAACATTAAAGTAAAAGAGGGGCAGGATCGAATGATGATGATCCATGAGAACGTCTTTTGTTAAAAGGGTTAATATAATGAAAAATTTTAAATTGATATATTCGTGATAATTTTATTCAAAATTAATTTTTTTATCATAAAAAATTCTCAAATTTGTATACATGTGATAATTTTACTCTAAATTAATATTTTGACCACTAAAAATTTCAAACTAGTACATTTGTGACAAATTTACCTTTCGTTAATTTTCGTTAAATTAGATTAAGACCACAAAAAATCACAATTCGGTACACTTATAACAAATGAAGCGTAAAATATAAAACCAGCACATTAGTTAACTGCCGTGTGTCATTTAACAAAGCAATTTAACAGTAAAATTTAATGAAAACAAAATGAGGATAAAATTGTCACAGGTATACTAGTTTAGGATTTTTAGTGGTCAAAAAATTAATTTGAGATGAAATTATCACTAGTATGCTAGTTCGGAGATTTTCGTGATATTAAGCCTTGTTAAAATAAAGCCCACGTCGTGTACCCCCGACGATGCAATTGATTCCCCTCGGGAGCAAAAGGTAAAAAATTTGTTAGGAGTTGTGGCATTGATTGAATGTCTGTGGAGAGTGCTGGATAAAGGTTGGTTTATACCATTTGAATAGTGATTAATGTGAAGGGACTTTAGTTCGGGTGGAAACATCTGAAGTCACCGGCCACCACCGTGGACGTCGTCGGATGTGATCTCATCCGTGGCTTCCGTGACCTCGACTTGAGGACGTGCGAGCCGAGCGACCTCGGGTTGAGGTCGCCCATTGTCTTTCCACGGCTTTGGCGGCCGTGGCGAGAGAGGGCAGGCGAGATAAGGGGTTGTGTCAAGTAGTGTAGAGAGAGGCCGCGACGTGCGGCGGGGTGCCGGGGTACCGTTCCGGCGAATAGTACCATTGTCACCAGCCTGCAATGAATGACACGTGGACCCGTCGGTCATCCGATTCCTCCCTCCTCCTTTGTTCGTTTGCGCGACCACACTATCCCACCACTTATTGTAACCTCTAGCGATAGCATCATAGGCCCCCCCGTGTGAGGACCGCCACCTCCACCATCCCGACCTCCGCTTTCCCACCAAGCCCCTCGCGATGGACCTCCACCACCAACGCGTCCACACTTGGTCGACTCTTGTCGGTCTCCGGTCTCCACTCTCCAGGCCTCGGCTTGTCGAGATCGAAACACTCACAAATTTCATAAAAACGTCCATAGTGATGCTTAGATTTACATAGGCCCTCCCATGCGAGGGCTGCCACCTCCACCATCCCCGACCTCCGCTTTCCCACCAACCCCCCTCGCGATACACCTCCACCACCACACACCTCCGCTCTCAGTCGACTCTTGCCGGTCTCCTATCTCCACTCGCCAGGCCTCGGCTTGTCGAGATCGGAACGCTCGCAAACTCCATTGAAAAAACGCCGATACCGACACCTAAATTTATAAACCCTTCGTAACTTCCGGAAATACTAATAACATTTCAAACTCTAAGTGGGGAAAAGATAATCGAGAAAACAAAGAGTAAATACTCGAGTCGCACTCACTATTTTTGTTAAAAACACGCGATGATGGCATGCTGGCCGCGAGCCCTCACGGACCCCCTGGCCATCCGAGCCACCACACCACACACGGACGGGACACCTGAAGACACCACCACGCCACGGGCGCTTTTTCCGTACGGCGGTGGCCGCGCTATAAAATAAGGTCAAGCACCAACCAGATCCTGTGGACGTCATCATCTCCGCCGTACACACCAAAAAAAAAACAAAGAAAGGAGAGAGAAAGGAAAACATCTGATTGATTACTGAAAAATTGTCCGCCGTCCGGTGCGGGAAGCGCCTTCGAGTGCGGTCGCTTTTGAAGAATGGGAGGCATGATGGGGCCCCCAGCTCCTCCCTCCCCGCACCCCAAGAGGCAAAAGGGGGTTCGTATTTTAATGGCAGATGCCTCCCCGCCGTAGATTCGGGCTTTCGTGCTTGCCCGCCTCTGATAATTGATTTGCTATAATTAACCCCGTTCCGGAGATAATCATACGATCCGATCTAGCATTCCGTATCGCTTATTTTTGGATCGGACATTTCGACATGTCACGAGAACCGGGTTTCGGCCGGGTTTTATTTCGTGTGTGTGGCACATTGTTCGTCAAATTTCATGTGCCGTTCCGCTAATATAAATGTATTTGTGAAAATCGAGCGTGCACTATTATTTCGTTGGGTTTGACACAATAGATTCGATAGGTCTTCTGTATTAAACTCTAGCTTTATAGAGTCTCGTGAATGAGCTATACACAATTTTACGGCTCAATGCGTATTCTTATTTTTTTAGGATTAATTACCATGAAAAACCCTAAATTGGTACCTCAATGACAAATTTATATAAAACTAAAAATCTAAACCAGTACATCCGTAACGAATTTATCATCCGTTTTCACCGTCAATTTACCGAGTTTGATGACACGTGACAGTTGATGGGTGTACCAGTTTAGGGTTTTACTCTTTATTTGTCACAGGTGTACCGGTTTAAAATTTTTCGTTGTATTAATCTAATTTAATGGAAACTAACAGAGTGTAAATTTGTCACATGTGTATTAGTTTGGGATTTTTATTGATCAAAAAATTAGTTTATGATAAATTTGTCAAATGTGTATCAGTTTCGAGTTTTTCGTTGTCAAAAAATTAGTTTAGGGGTAAATTTGTCACATGTGTACTAATTTGAGATTTTTCGTGGTGTTAATTATTTTTCTTATAAGAGTTTCGAAGAGAAAGTATATAATTTACGGTTAGATTTGTCAGTCATGTGACATGGATTTTACAAAATAATTTCAGTATGCAATTCATTTGAAATTTGACATCAATGTACCACACCAACTTCATTGATTCGCGAGCGCAGGTGCATTTCCATTTTAAGATTTTCTTACTTTCATATTTGAATTTCATAGTAAGTCATCGCGCCCTCTTCTCTCTCCTTTATCCTCTTTTTTTCTCCTTTATCTTGCTTTTACTTTTTTCACTTTCTTGATTCGTTGTTGACTTAGTAGTGATACCTTGTGCTCATGCTCGTCCACTGTTATATACTATTTAAATTCACGGCACGTTCAATATCATTTTATGGACAAAAACTCCACTTTTAAAATTAGTCTATATTAATTCATTTTAGATGCGAGACAGATAAATTGCGGTAAATTTGTTAGCATTTTGGGTTAATTCCAAAACAAGCACAAACTTTATCTTGAGTGATAATTCTGCCTAAACTTTTTTTTGTCTTAATGAAAAACACCAACTTTTACTTGACTACCAAATCTGGCCCTAGTGATGTGAAAGATTCAAATTTTTTGGGCCAAATTTAAGATTTAAGTGAAAATTAGTGATTCTTTATGAAACAAAAAAAGGTTCGGATTAGAATTTTCACTGATAGGAAAATTGACATTTTTTTTTTGGAATTAGGCCTAGCATTTTTCGAATTTTTGGATCATTTAAGCTTTGCAATAGGTGCTAGTAATAGGCAAAAGTATTAGGGAAAATTCCAAATAAGAGTCTGAAGTGGCTATGTAGTTTCAAAGAAGGGCTCAACTTTCCAGATAGCTAAACCAAGGACATTTTCTTCCTTTACCTTATTTTTTGAATTTTTTTCCTTTTTACCTTTCTTTTCTTTTTTCTTTCTTATTCACCGATGGTTGGCTAGCCACTAGTGATCGCTTGGAGAGGGCTGGGTGAGATCGTGCTTGCCAGCCATAGGCGAGGCCAGCCCTCGCCAGATCTAGGTGAGGTTCACCTCGCCAATGACTAGCAAGGGACAGCCTTGCCTCATCGAGGCCAGATCGACTTTGCCCAAGCGAGCGTTGCAACTCACCCAAGTGAGGCCATCCCTTGGCAACTGCTGGCGAGGCAACCCTTGCCCAAATTTAGCAAGGACCAGCCTTGCCTATGACCAGTGAGGGTGGCCCTTGCTAGAAAGAAAGAAAAAACGAAAAAAGAAAAGAAAGGAACAAACAAAGAAAAAATTAAAAATTAAAATTAAAAATGAAAAAAAGAAAATTAAAATTAAAATTATCTTTTGACGAAATGCTCTTAATCGGCCGGAATATTTAGGCAACCATCAAGGTCAGGTCGTTATTTGAAACTGCCATGGCTACTTTATGCTCTTATTTGAAACTGACATAGGTATTTCAAGCTCTTTTTTTAATTAAGGTCCATTTTATACCCTTATTTTAGATAATAAGAGCACTTTCTACCCTTATTTGGAATTTTCCCAAAATATTATATATTTAATGCAATAAACTAGTAAAAGGAAAATTGTAAGAATGAAATACTCATAAAAGGATATTGGGTTAAAGGATGTACGTGTCAAAAGGAAGACTAAAATGTCTCGAAAAATTGGAGAATAATAAAGACACTCGAGAGATGATAAAGGCGCCACGTGTCGGCACCTTAATAACTCTCTCTAAACCTTGACTTTGCTATTATCTATATATATATGTATGTATGTATGTATATATATTAATGAGGAATAATATCAGATTCACCGGGCTACAAAAATTAAATTAAATTTATGCCAGACAATAGTAGATTTTTTTTCTCTCAAGTAAAACAGCTTGGAGGGGAGACCAATGCTATCAACCCCTTCTGGACATTATCATAAGATTTCTATGCCCGCTACGGAATGTTGGGATGAGTTATCCTTACAGATTAAGTGAATTTAGAACTTAATCGAATCTTTTGAGTCAAAACTAATTATGATTATCGAACAAACTCATTTGAATTACGCTCTGTCGTTATAATTTTAGACTTTATTGGGGTTATCAGGATGGTGGATATTCTTTTTTTTGTTTGGCCGCCACTACAGAGACAGCTGACTAGAAAAATCACTAGCAATACCTGATCAAGATTCACATTCTGTCCTATCAGTGAAATATGTTCTAGGGATAATCTTTTGGTAAAATCAATCAATCTCGCGATCCAATCAGAAGATCGATGGGAACATTCCATTCTACAGATGGCATGAATCATGTTCTTGACAAATTAACGCTAAGTAGAATCTAATTCCCACTCACCTTCCTGGTCTTTGGTGGTGGGCTAGGCTTCATGTCCAAGAACAATTATATATACACACATACACACAAATAATATTATAATAGTATATATATTTACGACGATATCTCACAAAATATTTATTTTTATATTGGTAATTTTAGTGTTAATTGATAAGATATAAATTCCTGTATTTGATCAATCTGACTAAGATTAGCTGTTCTTATTCTTATATTTTGCGCAAATTACTAACCGATAGTTTATGGTTAGTCGATGAATTGCAAATCATAGATCAAATTTTGCTATACTAAAGAAATTAATGTATGAATTATGATTTGTAATTTGCAGTTAGCTTAAGGTAATACTCCTACACTGATTCATTCTTTTAATTTACAGTTATATACGATTATGATACTATTATCTAGTGATGAATATTTTATTAGTAATCTCTTCAGCGATTATAACTAGACGCCAGTGTGGAAAACTTACAAAATACAATAAAATTAACAAGTATATCATGTGATATTTACTATTAAAAATATTTTGGTACTATGTTTGATGAATTATTTTACATTTTAATTGTCACTGAAATTGAACTATTATAGATTCGTATATTGAAATAGATTGCAACATACTGTAATTCCAAGTTGAACTTATTGGGGTGCTAAATTTATTTCATTCTGTATTTTTTTATCTCAGAATCCGCCCAAAGAATTACTTTTTCTTGAATGATTTTACTTGTCAGTTATATGATTTTGAGTGGAACCAACCTTATCAGACGATTAATGTGAATTGGGCTAATATGAATCAATTGCAACCGGTAAATTTCTTTGGAAGAGACCCATGGTTCGACCGCATTCGACTAATGGAGGTGGGGTTCAAATTTAAAGATTGGCCAAAAGAAAACTACAAAATTTGCACTATCAATTTCTTATGGCTCCATCGATTATATGCAAGAGCGAATTTGTTGCATGCCTCTATTTTTCTTTAGTTGACTTTTTTAAGGTGGCATGGAGCATCATTGTTGTCTTTGTTTTGAAAAAAAGCACGTAAAAAGAGAAAAATCAGAGAAGGTCATAGGACTGCATGTACGTGTCAGCTGATTCAAGCACGCCTTGCAACGACAGAATTGATGCCCCTGGTTTAATTGCCAGTAAACCTGTCGGTGACAACATTATTTCCCAATTACAGTGAATCATAGTAGCATGTTAAGGGTCTAATCATGTTCTTCTCGGTGGTTCAATTCGTCATCTTGAGTACTCAATGAGCCAACCTTTTCTTGTTCATTTAATCGTGAAAATCACATACAATGTCCTGAGGACAATTACCCAATTGGTCTTAAACGTATTTTATGGATGCCAATTCAGTTTTAATTTTTTAATTTTGCTAATTTAATCTTAAATCTTTGCATGAATTTTCAATATAATCATTGCTATGTGAAATGAATGTGAAGCCTCAAATGCAAAAGACAAAAAAAAAAAAACCCCAAAGGCACTCTTAACAACCCTAAATGCCCTTTCAAATCTCAATGTAGAATTTCCAAAGGAGCGGCTGATTGGTTAAGTATTTCGTTTGAATGTCAGATATTCTATGTTCACTTAAAGTAATTCCTATGGCTACGTCAATCGCTCTATAGGTGGAGTCAGGAACATTACTAATTAGTCATAAGCTTATTATACGGACCCCAACTCAGTCCTAAACTTTCTAATTTTGTTAATATACTTCTAAACCTCTGTACCAAATTTCAATGTAATCATTCCGATTAATTGCTATCAAAAGTTGCCGACGAAGCCAAATTGACTACAATGGAATTTTGTGCAAAGATTTAAAACTACATTGGCAAAATTGAAAAGTTTAGGACTGAATTGACGTATGCACAATAGATTTAGGACTGGTTTTAGTAATTATCCTAGGTTCTATGCCCGTGTTACTAATTTGGAGATGATATTGTAAATTCTATTTGCTGAATTTATATAGTAATATCATTCTAGAGATAAGATGAGAATCCTCATATGTAAAAGCATAGGCAAAATCTTCTATACTAGTTATAGTGCCCCTAAATCGTGTTGGCACTTCAAAAAAAGGATGAAAATATCGTTACTTATATATGCACTAGAAAGAAAGTGGGTGAAGTGTTAATTAATATTAAAAAAAGTGAGACAAGTAGTGATTTTAACACACATACATATACAGTATATCAAAACAAACGCATGCTATGTGGGTCACATGCATTTCGTAAATGGATTTGAGTTGTTTTTTCTTTTTTTAAGCCTTCGGCAGCGTTCTTTTAAAAAAGTCCCTGTTAGTTCTCTGTTTTTCGCATTTTTACAATCTTAGTCTTTGAAAAAGTTCTTCGACGAGAAGAATAAACTAAGTGGAGAACGAAAAAGAGTTATTTCTTTCAAAAAAATGATACATAACGCAATGAGAAATTTAGGAAGTTAAAAGTGAGACAAACCTTACTTTTGATTTCAACATGTAAATGTAGATATGCAGGCGAGAAAAGTAATCCATCATTGGTTACATGCATGGCTTAAGTACATGGACTCATAAAATTCTTCTGAAGAACTTCATTGATGCCTGGGTGTCTAACATTCATGAATTCATCTCCAAAAAGTCCATTGCTTTTGAACCAGAAGATTCTTTCAAATAAGAAAAAGAAAAAAAGAAAGAAAAGCCTCCCAATTTCGTCGTCGTTAGATTCCGCAAACGACATAATCATACAAGTGGAACTTTCCCCTCTCTCTCTCTGTCTCTGTCTGTCTGTCTCTCTCTCCATCTGCTTCCAAAGATCAAGAGACTCACTCGCTCTCATTCTTTTAATGCAACCGTATATATACGTTCCATTTGGCAACCTCTGTCTTCCCAGCCCTTGGCCTTCTCAGTCTTCTAACTGAAACTCTCTCTCTCTCTCTCTCTCTCTCTCTCTCTCTCTCTCTAGTTTTTGTGCTCGTTGAAGTTTATGATGAGTTCAGGCAAAGATCTAAGTTGGGTCTGTTGGGTTTGCTAAGTTTCTTGCGTTGGTGAAGCTCAAGCTTGTGGTGCGTGGCTTGAGTCACTGGTTCAGGTGGTGCTGGTCCGAGGCTTCTTGAAGCTTGAAGCTGTTTGAGAGTCTTTGAATGTCTTCTTGCTTTTCTTTCCTTTGGGTGTAGCTGGAGGAGAAGCTGAGGAAGGTTCACTGCCGGTTTCTTCAGTTCTTGTGCATGTAAGTCATACGCATTTTCAAATTAAAGCAAAAAGTCGGCTCCAAAGAGTGAAGAAAGTGAGCGCTATGTGAGAAACAGCCAAGCCAAATTCACCTTTGTCCTGTCTCTTGTCGTTTTAAATTTGGAAATACTGAGGTTTCGTTTTTTACTGTAATTTCACCATATTTCCCATGTTTTGGCGAATCCTGAGTTTCTACTGTTATTTTCTCATTTTTCCTTCAGCTGGAATATAAGAAATGAAAAAAATCATTTTCCTTTTCCTTAACTCATAATAATCTGTGCTTTCTGCTTTTGTTTTCTTTTTTGGTTGCAGCACATAAGGTTTTGGTGAGCAGAACTTGGAAGCAATTGTACATGAGTTGGCTGTATTGTTCCGCTCACAAAGATTCAAGATTTGAATTGAACCTAAGATTTTTCTTTCATTATTCAGTTCTAAAATTCTAAGAGTTCGTGTGGCAATGGAGACAAGCTTCCTGTTGGCTAAGCTCAACATGTTGATGACCTCTGACCATTCCTCGGTTGTGTCCATGAACCTCTTTGTGGCACTTCTTTGTGCCTGTATTGTGGTGGGCCACTGGTTGGAGGAGTACAGGTGGATGAATGAATCCATCACAGCCCTTGCCATTGTAAGTTCAATAGACAGATTTTTGGGAAAACTTATATCTTGATTCGATTGTTTACATGATTATTGGGCTATAATATGTAGGGTCTGTGCACTGGAGCTGTAATTTTGCTTACTACTGAAGGAAAGAGCTCTCGTCTTTTGGTTTTCAGCGAAGATCTTTTCTTCATCTATCTTCTTCCACCTATTATATTCAATGCCGGGTGAGTTAGAGACAAATTTTTGCACCATCTTTGATTGTTAAATATTCCATATTTGATTATGCGAGAACTTGGAGTTTGCTGTATCTTCTTTTGCTAAATTATTGGCTGTTGTTTAGTTCATCCACGACATATTGTTCTTTTTTTTCTCCCCAGGTTCCAAGTGAAGAAGAAGCAATTTTTTCGCAACTTTATGACGATCATGCTCTTCGGTGCAATTGGTACTCTAATATCCTTTGGTATCATATCGCTAGGTATATGTCTGCAATCTGTTCTCATCTCAAGGAAAAATAATCATTCCAAACAGATTGTTCCTGTTGAATTACAACAAGATATTCTATGGAAGAAAACTCGATCCATCTGCACCTTCGTCAATTCTTATATATAGTTCTGACTATAGTTTCATGGCCTCTTATTCAATCTAGGTGCTGTACACATCTTTCAGAAAATGAAAATTGGTCCGCTTGAATTGAGAGATTATCTGGGTATATAAATCTCATTTAAGAAATTTTTTCCTTTGATTTGGGACTCAACATTTAAGTACCTTACTGTGTACTTGAACTAACACTCCGTTGGTGAATGCAGCGATTGGAGCAATACTTTCCGCAACAGATTCTGTCTGCACCTTGCAGGTATTAAGGTGGTACGAAGCTGCAGTGCAATTTCCCCACCACATGGTCAGAAAGATGACAGGAGAAAACATAATCGATATTCGATTACTTGGTGCAGGTGCTTAATCAGGACGAGACGCCTCTATTGTACAGTCTGGTCTTTGGTGAAGGCGTGGTGAATGATGCTGCATCAGTCGTCCTGTTTAATGCGATTAAGAGCTTTGACCTTACCCACATCAACTCGAGGATCGCTCTGGAGTTCATCGGCAACTTCTTATACTTGTTTATCACGAGCACAATGCTTGGAGTTTTGGTGAGACTCCCTCCTCCGCCTTCCCGGCTTAAGACGCTGTTCTTGATCTGTTTTGACATGTTTGGTTTGCATTCCTGCAGGCGGGGTTGCTCAGTGCTTACATTGTTAAGAAACTCTACTTTGGCAGGTTGACAAATTGATCCCTAGAACGGATGTCTGGTTTAATTGTGTATAAAATGAAACCAGTTAATAATATCTGTTCAGTGCTCACATTTTATTTTGGGTACTTTTTTTTTGTGCTCTTATAGTTTTCTAATGTTACAAGTGCAGGCACTCTACAGATCGCGAGGTTGCGCTAATGATACTCATGGCATACCTCTCATATATGTTGGCTGAAGTAAGATAATTTTTAGTTCTTGTATGCTCGTAGAACTATTCTCCACCGACAATTCTTTCTTCGCCTCTTTTTGGACTGCTAATAGTGGATTGTTTTGGCAGTTTTTTTACTTAAGCGCCATCCTCACTGTGTTCTTCTGTGGAATTGTCATGTCGCATTACACATGGCATAACGTGACAGAGAGTTCAAGAGTGACCACTAAGTATGTCTAATCTACTCACTTTCAATCTTTTCCTTGGCCATGATTTCTGTTATTTTCATGCGCTAGTGTTCACATATACTAGCCAATGATTGCAGGCACGTTTTTGCCACTTTGTCGTTTGTTGCTGAGATCTTCATCTTCCTTTATGTTGGAATGGATGCATTAGATATCGAGAAGTGGGGAGTTGTCAGCAATAGGTAATGATAAGTCTGTTACATTCTACATTCGCTAGGTGATGTTGGATAGGGGGAATCACATTTCCAATTCCCTAATGTTTCATTCTTCTTCTTTGTTCATTCACAGTCCTGGAAAATCGATCAAGGTCAGCTCGATATTGTTGGGACTCGTTCTGATTGGAAGAGCCGCCTTCGTTTTTCCCCTATCGTTCTTATCCAACCTGACTAGGAAGTCTAAGTACGAAAAGATTGATTTAAAGCAGCAGGTTGGAGATCAGAATTTTCTTGCGGATTTTCCTGCATATGAGGTAGTCAGCATGATGGATTTTCCTAATTTAACTCTGATATGTTCAGGTCACAATTTGGTGGGCAGGCCTTATGCGTGGCGCTGTCTCCATGGCACTTGCTTATAACCAGGTAAAATGATGAGATAATGCACTTTTCTGGAAGACCTTCCGACCGCGATACTGTGAGGTTCTATCTATTCCTAGTAATAAGACGAATGTGGTCACCCGAGATGCCTATTTGAAGAGGTTTTATTATATTTTCTTGTCTTAATCTGACACATATGCTTGCTCTGATGTTTATTTTCTGCGTGTGCAGTTTACTCGGTCCGACGAGAAATTGCGGGGCAATGCGTTTATGATCACGAGTACCATCACGGTCGTTCTGTTTAGCACTGTGGTAAGACGGCGCTTCATATGCCCAATCTAATTGGTGGCATAACTTGTAGCTTGTGCCTCAAGATATCATTCATCGATACAGGTGTTTGGACTGTTGACAAAGCCTCTAGTGAGAATCTTGCTTCCTTCGACCAAATACTTTGCCAGCACAACATCTTCTGAGCCATCAAGTCCCAAATCCTTCACTCAGCCACTGCTCAGCAGCGGAAACGAATTGGAGTCTCACCAGAACGGCAAAAACATACTCCGACCAAGCAGTTTGCGCAAGCTCCTGAGCACGCCTTCTCACACAGTGCACCATTACTGGCGAAAATTTGACAATGCCTTCATGAGGCCTGTGTTTGGCGGGCGAGGTTTTGTGCCTTTCATTCCATGCTCGCCCACCGATCAAGATGATCATCAGTGGCTCTAACCAAAGCCGAAGACGAGATCAAGAACTAATGATTTTGTTAGGTGGTTTGTAAATAGGACACATTAATGCACAGGCTTTATCAAGTGTGAAGTTTTGACGACTTTGACAGGATTGATGGCGTATACGAAGAGTAGCGGCATTTTATTTGATGCAGCTACTTTGCATTTTTGTGACAGAGAGATTTGATTTCTTCCCCTTGTTTTTCTTTGTTGTTGTTTCTTTCTTTGTCTTGGGCATGTATTAAGAGAGTGATGGCTTTTGTAATCTCCTCCTCACTGGATGATATCTCTGTCTGAAATTCATTGCTTCACCAACAGTGAGCTTTTGAAGCTGTCAGTGTTTGTGTGCATTAACATCTGCCGGCCCGCTGTTGCATTTAGGCATCGTTGTAAATGTGCACTGCGCCGTTAAATCGAGTTCCATCATTGCGGAGGGCATATTGCAACCGTCCAGCAGTGAAGTCCTTCCCTCTACTTCTCATCACTCTGTCATCTTTCTCTTTTATTAATTGTCCAGAGATAAGTCTCTACCAAATCAGTGTCATCATCTTCAATCAATCCTGATGCTAAAAATTAGGAGTTGCCAAAAAATCAATTGCTTCCCCATTGGAGGTTTGCCTCCCATTGCAGGAGCTTAAAATTTCAGGGTGTGAGAATTTGAAGCAGCCAGTGAAGGAATGGGACTTACACATGCTCACATCCCTCGAGCATCTAAAAATTGATGGCAGCATGGGAGCGACTGAGAGAAGGGTGTGGTTTCCTTCGGAGGACGAGGATGCGTGGAGCCTTCTGTTTCTTCTTCTCTAACCTCTCTTGAGATGACAAAACTGAGGAACTTGGAAAGACTATCAAGTGGTCTTTGGAACCAGCTCTCCTCTCTCAAACAGTTACGGTTTGCAGATTGCCCGCAATTGAAATACTTGCCAGAGGATGGCCTCCCTCCCTCCCTCCCTTCAAGTATCGGAGATAAATTAGAAGTGAGATTCTGGAAGATTGATGCTTAAAACTCACTAGCGACTATTGGCCCCTCATCCAAGAAATCCCTTTCATACTCATTGGGTATGTTAGGATGCAATGAATTAAAATCAAACACACCCGACTCGCCATTCGGGTAAGTTTTCAGTTCTGAAGACTTAAATTTCCATTCCGTATTCCGATGAGATGTTTACATGCTCTGAAGTTTACGGGGAACTTCTCAGTCCTGGAAAATCAGTGAAGGTTGGTTCGATATTGTTGGGACACGTTCTGATTGGAAGAGCCGCCTTCGTTTTTCCCCTTTTGTTCTTATCCAACTTGGCCAGGAAGTACGAAAAGATCAACTTAAAGAAGCGGGTTAGAAATTAAAACTTTCTTGCGGATTTTCCTACAGATGAGGTAGTCGGCATGATGGAGTTTCCTAATTAACTTGATATGTCCAGGTCACAATTTGGTGGCTGGGGCTTATGCACGGGCTGTCTCCATGGCACTCGCTCAAACCAGGTAAAATGATAGGATAACTCCCTTTTCTGGAGACTTTCCACGCGTGAGACCGTGAGATTCTTTCTATTCCTAGCAAAGCAATGAATGTGGTTGCTAAAGATGCCTATTTTAAGAGTTTTTACTATGTTTTCATGTCTTAATCTGACGCATAGGCTTGCTCTGAAGTTCACTTTCTGCAGGTACAGTTTATAAGGTCAGACGCAAAATTGCCGGGCATTGTGTTTATGATCACGAGTATTGTCACGGTCATTCTGTTCAGCACTGTGGTAAGGCGGTGTTTCCTGTGCCAAGTCTAACTGGTGGCATAAAATGTAGCTTGTGCCTCAAGATACCATTCATTGATACAGGTGTTTGGACTGTTGATGAAGCATCTAGTGAGAATCTTGCTTCCTGCGACCAAATATTGTGCCAGCATGATGTCTTTCGAGCCATCAAAGTCCCGAAGCCTTCACTCAGCCGCTGCTCAGAAACGGACACGACTTGGAGTCTCACCAGAACAGCAAAAGCATACCCCGACTGAGCAGTTTGCGCTAGCTCTTGAGCACACCTTCTCACATGGTGCGCCATCACTGGTGAAAATTTGATGATGCCTTCATGAGGCCCGTGTTCAGCAGGTAGGGTTTCGTGCCTTTCATTCCATGCTTGCCCACGGATCAAGACGATCGTTAGTGGCTCTAATGGAGACTAATGATTTTGTTTAGCCGATTGTATATAGGACACGTTTATACACAGGTTTTTTCTAGCATGTAGTTTCCACTGCTCTGATGAGATTGATGGCAAAAATGGAGAGTAGCAGCATTTTATTCGAAGCAGCTACTTTGCTTATCTCTGATAGGGAGATCTAATTTCTTCCTCTCGTTTTTCTCTTTTCTTGTTTCTTTCTTTTGTCCGGGGCTTGTACTAAGAGAGTTAACGGCTTTTGTAATCTCCTCCTCACTTGCTGGTATCTGAATGTTTGCTTCATCAATTGCTTCTGATTTCCTTTCCAACAGTTGAGCTTCTGAGCTGTCGGTGTTAAAGTGCATCAATGTTGGAAATTGTGATCCATTTTCACGAGCTATCCAGACTTCTCCAGCTGCTGTCGAAGATCGAAGAAGAGAAGTCAAAAAATTAAGATTGGAAAATGTTGAAGAAGAAGCCAAGTTGAAGAAGCTTTCTCAATCAAAACAAATGTCAACTAAAACAAGTTGAAATGCATATCCCTTAGCTCCCTCACCATTCCAACCACACCAATGTACTCCTCCCTATAAAATCTATGAAACTATATTTCCATATCCCATAACCTACTACTCCTTGAATACCTGAGAAATAATGCGGAAAAAAAAGTTGAGAAATTTTTTGTATATTTCGATGTATATATTAATAAAGAATCCATCAGCCTATTTACAGGCTTTATTGGAAAACCATTCTAAGATAATAATCTCAATCAAGATATGCACCATTAAAAAGAAATATTAGTGCAATACACGTGCAATATACATGCAATAAACGTGCAATACAAGTGCATTATACATGCAATACATGTGCAATATACATGCAATCTTGAGAGATGCGAATAATTAATATAATTATCAAAATATCTCTAACAATGGAAATTATCCTAGAGAAATTCAAAATTATCTCTAATAGTCATCTCTATACCTTGCCTCTTGTTCATCCCCACATTAACTATAACATACACACATACACCTGCACATATTCAAACCACAATTATGCTTTTACACCATCAAATTTTCGACAATTAACATCCACTGGCCCGGCATCACATTTAGGTACTGTTGTCTCGAGTTTGAGCCTACGAAACAAATTCGCACTAATTTCGAATGAGGGGCTCACGGCAACACAAATAGAGAAGGCCACTAAAAGACAAAATATGGCACACTTTATTTTATTATATCTATTTCGGTGGACCTAGGTCAATTTGTTGACTCCTTACCAATGAAGGACTTCCCTTCTTGGACGAACAAACAAGGGTTTTTGCCGCAAATAAAAAGAAAAATTGAGGGTTTCTTTCCTTCAGTGAACAAAAAAAAAAAAAGAGCCGCACAAAGCAAGACATACAGAGACCCTAGTATTCAAGCCACACGAAGGAGGCAGAACGTACAGCGACGTTCTTGATCGTGCGCGTGTTTTGTTTGGGCTTGAACATGCGGTGATTTGTGCAATGAGTTTATTTTGTCCAATTGAATTGCTTATTTATAAATGCTTTGGGTTTAGGCTTAAATTTAAATGTGGAAAACACTCGAGCGTATGAGCGAATTGTAACTCTGATTCTCCGATTATAGTGGATTATTGATTATTGGCTCTCCCCATGGATATAGGTACCGACATTCGGACCGAACCACGTAAATCTCTGGTATCCTTTATCGTTTCTTGTTTCTTTCTCTGGTATTTTCGCATTGACTTCATTTGCAAGATCCTATCGTTTCCGCGATATACTACAACAATTGGTATCAGAGCTGAAAGTTGGATTTTCTTAATTGTGACTTGAGGCTTTTGTTTGTCTGATTATTATCTAAAAATTCTATTATTGCAATTATGTATGGAGTGAAAGTTGAAATTGAAAAGTTTAGTGGAAGGAACAACTTTGGGTTATGGAGTGTAAAGATGCGTGCGTAAATTCGTGCCCTGCTAAAGCCCTGCATCCATCCAAGTCACCAGCATGATCCAAATCTACATAACCAGTGGTTTCACTGTCATTACTGTCCCTTCGATACACAATTTCAACATCTGCTGTCCCCTTTAGATATCCGAGGATCCACTTCACAACTTCCCAATGGGCTTTACTAGGTCGCTTCATATAACGACTAACAATGCTCATTGCTCGTGAAATATCAGGCATAGTACATACCATAACATACATAATACTATCCACTGCACTAGAATAAGGAACATGGGACATATGCTCCTCCTTCTTCTCAGTCTGTAATGATAACTTATCTGCAAGTTTAAAGTGCTTTGCTAAAGGTATACTCAGAGATTTTGTCGACTGCATATTAAATCGTGCAACAATCTTCTCAATATATTTCTTTTGAGAAAGAAGTAAAATTCCTGCAATTCTGTCATGCAAAATCTCCATACACAATATTTTCTTTACAGCACTTAAAATCTTTCATCTCAAATTCAACACTCAATTGCCTTTTCAACACATCAATATCAAACA
This sequence comes from Syzygium syzygioides, assembly GCA_031216285.1. NCBI lineage: Eukaryota > Viridiplantae > Streptophyta > Magnoliopsida > Myrtales > Myrtaceae > Syzygium > Syzygium syzygioides. The sequence continues at coordinate 12,094,502 of CM062243.1, read as the reverse complement.
TATTCTTAGCTACTATCAACATATCATCAAGGTATAGTAACAGATATATCAAAGACCCATCCTCCAATCTCTTAAAAAAAATACAACTATCCATCTAACTTTTAGAATAGTCCTGACTAGCCATGAAAGAATCGAAATGCTTATACCACTATCTAGGAGATTGTTTCAGCCCATACAAAGATTTCTTTAATAAGCAAACATGATCTTCCTTACCCAAAATAGCAAATCTCTCTAGCTACCTCATGTAAATCCGCTCCTCCAACTCACCATGAAGAAATGCTATTTTAACATCTAGCTGCTTCAGCTCGAGATCTTGTGCAGCAACTAAAGTAAGTAAAATATGAATAAAAGTATGTTTTACCACAGGAGAGAACACCTCGTTGTTGTCAATGTCCTTTCGTTGTGTATACCCCTTTGGAACAAGTCTCGCCTTATATCTAGCTACCTCGACACCGAGAATGCCCTCCTTTCGTTTAAAGACCCACTTACTTCCAACAATCTTCTAGCTCTTTCGTACTTTGACAAGCTCCCATGTCTCATTTCGATGGAGTGATTGTATCTCTTCGCTTATAGAGCCTAGCCACTACGACGACTCAGAACTAGTCATCGCCTCAGAGTAAAATGAAGGCTCTTCTATCTCTACCTCGTCACCTCCAGTCAGTACATAAGCAATATTTGTATAACCATAATGTACCAGTGGTTTAATTTACCTTCTCCGTCTGCTCATGGCTATAGTGTGCTGCGACTTTGCTAATTATTCAATATCACCGACTTCAGGAACTACGGCCTCATCTGCAGTCTCAACTTCTGTTACCTTCGAGGTTTCCGAAGTCTCCACCTAAATCTCCACCTCACTACTGACACCTTGATCCATCTGCTCTACTGGTTGTGTCTCACTCCTCCTTTGAAGCATTGTAGTCTTGTCAGAGATCACATTTCTACTGATTAGAAAACTAGTTGATCTGGGATCAGTGCACCACAGCCGATATCCTTTCACCTCATGTGTATGACCCAGAAACATGCACTTTTTTGCCCTCTGCTCAAACTTACCATCACTCACATGAGCATACGCAGAACATCCAAATACTCGTAATCCGGAGTAATCAATAGGATTCCCTAACCATATTTCCTCATGAGTCTTCCACTTGATAGCAAATGATGGAGATCGATTAACCAGGTAACATGCCATATTCACTGCTTCGTCCCAAAATTCCTTTCCTATTCTTGCATGTGAAAGCATGCTCTGAGCTCATTCCAGTAAAGTTCTCTTTTTCCGTTCGACAACACCATTCTGCTGTGGTGTCTCGGGCACTGTGCGGTGTGTCACAGTCCCTTTTTTCTCTCAGAACCCGGTAAAATCTTTACCACGGAACTCCATGCCGTTATCAGTTCTCAGTCCTTTATCGTTTCTTGTTTATTTCTTTGGTATTTTTGCATTGACTTAATTTGCAAGATCCTATGATTTCTGCAATATATTACAACAAGGCACCACGCCCCTAAATCGAGTTTCCATCATTGTAGGGGCATATTGCGATTCTAGTTAGTAGTTAGGGAGTGACGGAGGGAAAATTTTGTCAAGATATTTCAACAGATTCTCATCGCACAAGGAACATTTTTCCTTGGTAACCTTTCAGGACAAAATTGCAAGCCATTAACATTTGTGACTGCTTAACCAATAAATAAAAATTGGGCTATTGATCTTTAACTCTTTTTTTACCAAATTCACATTTGGAATTATCTTAACTACAGTCTAAGAGAAAGTCTGAAGAAGGGATGTGGCTAGACTTAACCCTGTTTTAAGCAAAATTGTGGTGTCTTAAATTACATTTAAGTGTTATAATATCAATAATGTGATCTCACATTCAATTTATTATTCTCACATTTAGTTAATTTCATTAACGTTTATTATCCATGTTAAGTTGCGTGATAAGTGTCCATTATATTGTGACCACCCGAAAGGCACGACTTCTTGATGGAAGAAGTCATATGAAGGGATACAAATGGATACAAAATGGTCTTTTAAACCAAACCCTCTCATTATCTGATCTTAAGAATAATCAGAAAATACACCATCATGTTCGAGAGGGCAATTGGCTAAAGATACCCTTCATTGACCGTTCAACGCTTGACAATTCAGGTTATCAATTGAACTTCATCAGTGATTGGAGGTTAGTAAAGAATGTTCATGTTTCCGCATTAGGTCCTGATTATGCATTAATTTTGTTCGTCCAAGTGCAATTGGGTCTTCAGTCCTTTTAGAATTTCCTAACATTAAGAACATGAAAGAACAATGCAACTTCTCGAATGCTCCATGAGTTAAGAAGGCACTATATTGTTTTTTTTTTCTTTTGGGTGGAGATGCTCGCATTTAGGATAAGACAGTCTTTTTTTTAGTTAGCTGATCGACATACCCACCTCTTTTTGATTTATTGTTTCTATTTTATCATGTTAACCGAGAAAACTAAACTTATTTCTTCCATCTCTCTTGTCAATTTCACAATACACATGACACCATTACTTCCAACAAGATATTATATTATCCTTCACCCTCTTATCACTTGCCTGAAGAAGGTCGTTATTTTATTTATGGGCTCATCTTTAAAAATATTAAATATATATTGTGACATCCCCGATTTTGGGCCTAGGAAGCTGGGGGCTAGTAATAAGTGAATTAGTGGGTAATTCGAGTCGAGGGTCGGTATTGGAATGGACAACATGATCGGAACGAGTGTACTGAGGGTTGGTCGTGGTTCGATCGAAAGATTATCCATGAAGTTGGCCTAGGGATCGACAGTGGAATGACCCTAACTACGCAAACGATTAGAGTAATACGACCATGGGGCGATCCTTCGATCATAAGGGGCCGTTAGTGGAACGGTCCGGGATAACTGTGAATCAGTCCGGTGTAGGCATGTGCCGGTCGAGGGTGATACCGCACGGCCATGCATTAGTCCCGGGTGACCACGAGTTAATTCCGGGGTACCGAATTTCCACGAGGCTACATGACAACCGAGGGTCGACCATGGATCGTTGATATTCGAACGTGATCCGGTTACGAATCGACCACGGATCGTTGTGCCAAGTCGGGAAGTCCATGGATGAGACATGTACCAGGCCATGTGCCTAATAGTTTAGTCGCGGCCCGGGCAAAATTGCCGATCGCGGTGGCCAAGGCCATATGCCCTGTCATGACTGGCCATTGTGCCCGTCAGCCAGGCTACGGACCGGCTACGTGCCCGTTCGTGTGCCGGCCATTGTGCCCGACCCTCGTGCCACAAATTGTATCCGTAAGATCCGATCCTGATCTTGTCCCGTGTCTAAGAAATGTGACCATGAGTCGTGCGTCGTGTCAATCCCGGGCCGATGTGCGTATCGGGCCACGAACCGACCTCTCGCCCGGATGACCCGGCACGGTGCCCATACGACCGGCCAAGCACTAGGTACGCTACCCGTGCGGCCAGGCATGCCGCTCGGCAGGTCGCCCGTGCAGCCCGGCACATCGCCTGGCGCGTTGCCCATGCGGCCTGGCGCGTTGCCCATGTGGGCCGGCACCTTGCCCGTGCAGCCCGACCATTCGCTCGGCCACTGACCCGATGAGGCCGGCGAATGTGCCCAGTTGCCTGGCCGTGTGCCCAGTTCACCCGAGAAGGCCGAATTGGATTATTTTGGCTCGGATTTTTGTAAGGCCAAATTTGGACAATTGTGAAGGCCTTTTTACATTAAATTTCATTTTAAAAGGGTATTATTGGAATTATTTTATGAGAAAACCCTCGGGAAAAGTTTGGGAATAATTATGGTGCGGGGTTCGATTTGGACGCTACGAGTGTATTTTCGCGAGACCCGTTTGGTCCGAATAAATTGGGATCGAATTCAGCCAATTAGAGAGAGAGCCCTAGAAGGTTTGACTAGGTCAAACCTTATCTTTATCATCATTGCCTTCATTAATTGCTTGGGCCTTCATTTTCCACAAGTCATTATGGCCATTTATGAAGTTATTATGACCTTGCTCTTCAATAATTGACCAAAGGAGAGGGAAAGGAGACTCACGGCCAGCAAGGGGGAGGAGAGAGACCCACGGCCAGCTTGGTGAGGAGAGAGAAAGAGAGACTTTTTGGCCATTTTCATCATTTTCTTGACTTTGGACTTAGGTCATTAATGAAGGGATAAGGCGTGCACTTACCTCATTGCTCCAATGACACGTGCCCATACCACATACCCCCTATGACATATGAGCACACATCATCCAAACTCAAGTTTTGTTCCTCTATAAATAGAAGACATTAGGTGAGATTTAGCCTCACTTTTTCCATGTGCACCAACCGATCAAGAAATAGAGAGAGAGAGAGAGAGAGTGTCGAGATTTAGAGAGAGAGAAAGAAAATCCGAGAGAGAGAAAGAAAAGTCATTATTGAGAGTCGTTCGAAACCGAGACCATCGCCTTTCCGCCCGTTCTCTACTCGTTAGTTCTTGTTTTATCAAGAGTAAATGAGATTTTACTATCGGGAAATGACGTTAAAATACGTCGTATCATGAGCTTTCCCCCGTTCTCGGTTCTTGGTGTTCCAATGTTGTGTTCTCTATAACAAATTTGCCTTGTTTCGTGTTTTTGTATGTTATCTAATTCAAAATAGAAACCGAGGCGCGATACATGAGGTAAACCGTGACTTAGCCATGCTTGGGATCCTTGTTTTATGCTTTCTATGCCCGTCGTTGTTTGATCGGCCACAGAGGCCGGTACAGTAAGAATGTTTCGTGTAATGACGATTGATACGTCCTCGCATGTTAGTAAAATTTTACTTGCTGAGTCTCCTCGATTCACTCCCCGTTGTTTTCCTCTTTTTCAGGTCCGTAGGAATGGCGTCACCCCCGGCCCTATTCGGCAACCTGGTCGAAATGAGAGCCGAACTCCTAACGGTGATCGACGCCCGTGAGAATCGTGCCTACCGCAGGATTACAACCTACGTAATGGTTGACGAAGGTCGGGTAGACCTTGTCCCGCACCCGTACGTGGCCTGGTACCGTCTAGCCGACGGGCACTGGGTCGGCCCCCTTCGTGGATTTAGCGGTCCGTTTACCGGCATGGGTGGTTCGACTCTGTGATCAACCATGGGAGGGGTGTGATGGCGGCCGTGCGGACGGGAGTGGGGAGGAGCGAGTGAGGACGAGGACGAAGAAATACTAATCGTAGAGAAGCTAAGAACCCAAGCCAAAATTTTGTTGTGCATATGGCTTGTTCGTTTTTTGGAAGTGCCTTTGAAATAGGCATGTGAAAAATATCGTTTAATATGACTGGTTGCCCGAGGTAGGGTTTGTAAAGAAGCACGAATCCATCATGTAAATACAACGTGCACCGTTTGCCTTTATTACTTGGTTTTGTCTCGTTGAATCGCTTACGCATGTTTGTTATGTTTAAAAATCAACGGGACGTTTAATAATGATTCATGCTTCACAGGCCCGTTCCGATCATGGTCGGTCAACAAGTATCGATCGTGAGTGGTTTGGGACGTGACATATATATATATATATATATATATATATATAAGATCAGAACTTTTTATTTAGAGAAAATTTCAAATAAGGACATTAAATGTAATCATTTACTCAAATAAGGGTCTAACCTCACCAACCAATCAATAGCATTTTCATCCTTTTATATTTTCTTTTTTCGCATTTCTTTTTTACCATTGCGTTTTTTTTCTCCGTCACTGATCGGCCTAGCATCCCTCGCCAACCACTAGGCGAGGGCTCGGCCAGTAGCTGGCAAGGGTCACGGCCCTCACTGACTGGGCAAGGCGACCCTCGCTTTACCCTAGCGAGGCTGTCGACCCACAACCTTGCCTAGGAGTGGCCACCCTTGCTCGATTTGGTGAGGGTTGCCCTCACTAGCCACTAGTGAGGTCAGTCCTCGCCAGATCTGGGTGAGGGTTGCCTTGCTCGTGGCCAGCTAGGGCTACAACTCGCCAGCGACGGCTAGGCCCTCGCCTAGTGGCTGGCGAGGGATGCCAAGCCCTCGTTGGTCGACGACGAGGAAAAAAAACAAAATGGTAAAAAGGAAAAAAAAAAGGGTAAAACTTCCCTTGATCCCGATTCCACCTTGGAACCGAACCGGATTGAGAGAACCGATTCCCAAAATTGGGAACTGGGGATTGGACCGGTTGGTACTAGGACTGGGAACCGCTCATTTAGGGTTTAGTTTTTTTTTTTTGGTCAAACACTTAGTATTTAGTTCACATTTTACTAATTTTTGCTAATGAATTTATATCGATAAAGTTCACTTAGGGTTTAGTTTATATTTTACTAATTTTTTGAAAAAAATTAAAAAATACATATAGTCGATCCGGTCAGATCCGATTCCCCTTTAGAATAGGGAACTAGACAGCTCAGACATCGATTTCACTTTTAGGAATTAGGAACCGAACCGATACTCCTAGGAACCAGACCAAACCGGCCGATCAGGTCTGATCCGGGCATTCCGTTTTGCGCACCCCTATGGCCAATTAAAGCTCTTATTTGAAATAAGGTCCACTTTAAGCTTTTATTTGAGAAAATAAAGCAATTTAGTTCTTATTTGAGAAAATAATGGCATTTTAAGCCCTTATTTGAAATTTTTCTTTTTATTTATGACAGCTTATGAATACACAAGTAATTGCATTTTATTAAAATAGTTTGAGCGACACTATATTAAATTAAATTCCTATCTAACAAATCTTAGCCTCGTGGGATTTTTGCCAAAATAAATTTGCAGGTTTCTATAGTTAAAGATTGCTTAACTGTGCTTTCTTTAAGCTTTTAACCCTTTTTTAATCGCAAAATAGGAGTTGAAACACAAAACTCTAATTACACTTTCTCCACTTTATAACTCACATCACATTATTTCAGGCCTAATTCCAAAAAAAAAAACTCTCAACTTTACATTTTGTCCCAATTATATCCTGAACTTTTTTTTGTCTCAAGAAAAACCACAAACGTTTATCTAAGTCCTAAATCTACCCAAAGGTTACAAATCCGTCCAATTAACGTTAGAAGAAAAAAACATTCAACCGGCAGCTGGGCGGTGGCCAAGCCTTCTTCGGTGGCCGCCGCCACAGCCGCTAGGAAGGAGCGGCGGCCCTCGCCTAGGCCTTCCGGAAGGCCGGTGACCCTCGCCGGCCCCGGGCGAGTCTCCGGCGAGGGCGTGCAGCCCCCGATCTGGGGCGAGGGTCGCGCCCTCCCCCAGATCGGGGGCTGCACGCCCTCACCGGCGACTCGCCCGGGGCCAGCAAGGGTCGCCGACCTTCGGGAAAGCCCAGGCGAGGGCCAGCGACCCTTGCCTGACCCGGGCGAGTCGCCAACGAGGGCGTGTAGCCCCCGATCTGAGGGAGAGCGTGACCCTCGCCCGAGATCGAGGGCTACATGCCTTCACCAGCGACTCGCCCAGGTCAGGCGAGGGTCTCTGGCCCTCAGCAAGGCCTGGGTGAGGGTCGCCGGCCCTCGGGAAGGCCTAGGCGAGGGCCACCACTCCTTCCCGGCGGCTGTGGCGGTGGCCACCGGCGAAGGCTTGGCCAACGCTCCTTCCCAATTCCCTGTGTTTTTTTTCTTCTGACGTTAAATGGATGGATTTGTAACGGTTGGGTAAATTTGGGACTTGGATAAAAGTTTGTGGTTTTTCTTGAGACATAAAAAAGTTCAGGATATAATTGGGATAAAGTGTAAAGTTGAGGTTTTTTTTTGCAATTGGGCCCATTATTTCAGTGGAAACTTTGAACATTTCATGAAGTTTTGATGTAATTGCTATGAGATAAAATCTATGCTTGATATCAATTATTTCTTCATCGAGAAGTAAAATAGCAATATGTTCCCTTTTTCCTTAGCTTTTTGTATTTACTTTTCGTTAATATTTAGATAGGACCAGAAGATAAGCATGTTTACGTTTGACCATGCTTCTGGCGAAATAATATTTTTTCCATGTTGGAGAAAAGAGACAAGTTTTCTTATTCCCATATGAAAAAGAAATAAAGAAGGAATGATTTAAAATGGGTTTTAATAGAAAAAAGGGAAAAAACCACCAAAAATCCCAAACTTTGCCCCGTGTGACACATTTACCCCGAAATTTTTTTTTTGACACCGAAAACCCTAAACTTTCTTATTTGTGACACATTTACCCCAATGTATATTATCCATGGGCATTTTCGTCTTTTCCGCTTTTTCTTTTTTTTTTTTACTTTTTTTTCCTTTCTGGCAGGGTTGCCCTCGCCGGCGAGGTCTCCGGCGACCTCACCGGCGTCGGGCGAGGGTCGCCCTAGCCTGGGCGAGCGAGGGCGAGCCTCGCCTGACGCTGGCGAGGCTCGCCCTCGCTTGGGCTGGGGCGGCGAGGCTCGCCCTCGCCTGGATCTGGAGAGGGCGAGCCTCACCGGCGTCGGGTGAGGCTCACCCTCGCCCGGGCTGGGAAGGGCAAGCCTCGTCCGACGCCGGCGAGGCTCGCCCTCGCCAGATCCAGGCGAGGGCTGCCCTCGCCGGCATCGGGCGAGGGCCGCCCTCGCCTGGGTGAGCGAGGGCGAGCCTCGCCCGACGCCGGCGAGGCTCGCCCTTGCCAGATCCAGGCGAGGGCGAGCCTCACCGGTGTCAGGCGAGGGCGAGCCTCGCCGGCATCGGGCGAGCCTCGCCCTCCCCAGCCCAGGCGAGGGCGAGCCTCGCCCAACGCCGGCGAGGCTCGCCCTCGCTCGCCCAGGCGAGGGCGGTCCTCGCTCGACGCCGGCGAGGGCAGCCCTCGCCTGGGTGGGGCGAGGGTGCCTCGCCCTCGCCGGCGAGGGCAGCCCCGCCGGAAAGGAAAAAAAAAGAAAAAACGGAAAAGACGAAAATGCCCATGGATAATGTACATTGGGGTAAATATGTCACAAATACGAAATTTTGGGGTTTTCGGTGTCACAAAAAAAAAATTCAGGGTAAATACGTCACACAGGGCAAAGTTTGGGGTTTTTGGTGGTTTTTTTCTTAGAAAAAAATGATTGGTCATAAATTAGGATTGAGAGCAAAAAAGTCTCATCAGTAATATTGAACCAAATCTGACGTCACAGGGATATATTAGTCAATTACCTAAAAAAACATTTTTTAGTTAAAAAAACATACGGTAATAACACCTTCCAAATCTTTTCATACTTTTTTTTTGTAATAATAAACTTTCATGACCCGTTTTTCAATTTGCTAACACTCTTGGACTTTCTTCACACTCCAAACTGTAGACTACGTAAAAAAATACACTCAAATGATGATTGTTTCGCCGAAATTGACTCCCATGATGAAATATTTTTCACTGAAAATCGTCCTTCGATTTAAAGAGAGGAGATAGTTCGTATGATGATTTTAGACATGAAGTATCACACTTGTACAGGGAAACTACTGTTTTATTCTGAACAAACTAAATAGTTTACAAATTTTATTGGAATTTAATCAACGACAAAACTCGTAAGGATGAAGATGTGACGCTAAAATTTAACTGACGATGTAACACCGAGAGCTACAGCTAAGATATACATCGGAATTTAATTGACGACACGAGTTTGAAAACGGTAAGTAAATTGCATGAAACTAAAGATAACTAAAAAATAACATATGTTGATATGTTTTCGGGGGATCTCAAGTTGATGAGAACTTAATATTTATAGGCCTTCTACCATAACCATCTCGGAGCAGATCCTTCGTGGTTGGAACTTCCACACCTTCGAAAATTCTGGTCCCATATTCCCACGTTGTCGATTCTTTTCTTATAAGCAATTGCTCCTTTAAAATAGCATCTCGATCTCTCCTTGTTCGTTTGTCGTAGTAACTCTTCTCCACGATCTCCCTTAATGGCTCTACACGTGCCTGAGCCTTGATACAGTGCTTACTTTTTTTTTTATCAGAAAAAACATGTCATTGGCTAACTCGTGGAGTTCGAGTACAATAGACTTGATTCAGAACAAAGTAAAGCCCGTAGAGCTTCAGGGGGGCTAGACAGCCAATTATAAGGTATGCATCTATTTCTTTAGGCTTTAACAATCCAATCCGCAACCTTATTGGACTCCCTGCAGCAGTATTGAAAAATTTAGAACTTGAAATTGGGATCCATATAAGAAATTTGTGACTGATTAGACACTTTTCCCATTAAGATGCAATTTGCGAGTAACGTTCAAAGTTCGAGTTGTGCAATTGAGAGGATATCAATAGAGAATCTCTCAAAAAAAGGCGTGGGACTTTGTGATTTCTCCGAGCTAACTAGTCACCACTTTTTGTTCTATCTTTTTGTGTTTTTTCACTAGATTAATACCACAAAAAAATTTAAACTAATATACTAGTGACAAATTGATCAAAAACTAATTTTTTTATCACTAAAAACTCCAAACTGATATTGACGCAGAGAAAAGCGTAAATTTGGAACAACTCCAAAGAACTCGAAATTTTTATTTAATAATATTGTGTTCTTGATTACAAGACAGACATCTTATATATAAAGATAGGACTCCTAATGCTAATGGAAATCGAATAATTAAATAAACTACCTAAATGATAATATAGGAAACTGCCTGACTGGTAATATACGAAACTGCCTAATTAATAATATAGGAAACTGCTTGACTGGTAATATAGGAAACTGCCTAAATAATAATATAGGAAACTGCTTGAATGGTTGTTTTCCCAAAATCAAACAAACTGTCGAGATTTCCGGTGATTATGGCGATCACATTATTCAAGATAATCACAGGCTAACTGTTCTACATCATTCCCTCCCTCTTCGAAAAAACTCGCGCTCGAGTTATGATTAGGATAAAGGGGTGTATCGGAAACATGATACTCAAATAAGTCTGCCACATTTAATGTAGGGGAAATGTTGAGATCACCAGGAAGGTCGACTACATAGGCATTGTCGTTGATCTTCTTCAGGATGCGGCAAGGACCAATCTTCTTGTGCTTTAGTTTATTATAGGTACCTACAGGAAAACGCTCCTTTCGCAGGAAAACCATTACCTCATCACCTACCTCAAAAATTTTTGAACGTCGCCATTTGTCAGCATCCTCCTTATACTTTGAATTAGAAGCAGCCAATTGACTAGCTACAACAGCTTGGACTTCATTAATTTTGGTTGCCAAATTCTCTGCTGTGACACTATAGCCTGGAATCTTGGGCAAGGGAACCAAATCCAGAGTATGCTGTGGTGTACGCCCATAAACGACTTGAAAGGGAGATGCATCGATAGAGCGGTTAATCGAGTTGTTGAAGGCAAACTCAACAAGAGCAAGATACCGATCCCACTACTTAGGCTTATCACTGTAAAGGCAGCGAATGATATCCGCCATAATACGATTCACAACTTCCGTCTGACTATCCGTTTGGGGATGGAAAGAACTACTATACTATAAATCAATCCCAAACAAACGCCATAAAATATGCCAAAAATGACTCAAAAATTTCGTGTTACAATCGAAAGTGATTGTCTTCGGCACACCATGGAGACGGACTACTTCACGAAAGAATAAACTTGCCACATGCGAAGCATCCGAAGTTTTTTTACAAGGGATGAAGTGCGCCATTTTCAAAAATCGGTCAACCACCACGAAAACAGAATCCAAACCCCGTTGAGTGTGGGGAAGTCCCAACACGAAGTCTATCGATATGTCTACCCAATGACCTGAAGGAATAGGCAATGGGGTATAAAGACCAGTGTTCTGAGAGTGTCCTTTAGCGGTTTGGCAAATGTAGCATTTATTGACAAATCGCCCCACGTCTCGCTTTAGTTGAGGCCAATAGTACCGCTCCTCCACCAAGGCTACAGTTTTATCTCGCCTCAAATGTCCACCGAGAGTACCACCATAAAGCTCTCGAATGAGTTGTTCATGCAAGGAACCACGGGGAATGTATAATCTATTGCCAAAGAACAAGAATTTTTCTTGAATTATCATATCTTCAGGACAACCTGTTTCAAAATACTTCTCCTATATCTCACCAAAATCACTATCCTCAAGATAAAGAGAGCATAGATGATCAAAACCAACAACATTAGTGCGCATGGTCACGAGTGTCGCAACACGTCGACTTAGCGCATCTACCACTTTATTTAAATGGTCTGCTTTGTGACGAAGAATAAAATTAAATTGCCCCAGAAAAGAAACCCATCGTGCATGTATTCGATTTAAGTGCTTCTGACTCTTGATATATTTAAGAGCCTGATGATCAGTGTTAAGAACAAATTCTTGCTAATAAAGATAGGACTGCCAATGCTTTATAGCTCGTACGACAGCATAATATTCCTACTCATACGTCAACCAACGCCGGCGAACTTCATTAAGTTTTTCACTAAAGAAGGCTATAGGCTTACCTTCTTGGGAAAGGACAGCGCTAATCCCGAAGCCGAAAGCATCACAGTCCAGCTCGAACACCTTCTCAGAATCAGGGAGCATCAATACTGGCGTCGTGGAGAGTTTTTCTTTTATAAGAGCAAAACTGACCGAAGCTTCTTCTCCCCAATTGAATTTGCCCTTCTTTAAACAATTAGTGATCGGGCCATAATAGTACTGAAATCTCGAATGAAACGCCTATAGAATGTTGCAAGCCCATGAAAACTTCGAGCCTCGCCAACATTCTTTGGAACTGGCCAATTGCGAATCACGGCCACCTTGTCTGCATCAACGTGAAGTCCATCCGCACCAACAACAAAACCCAAAAACAAGAGGCATTCTGTCATGAAACTGCACTTTTTCATATTAATGAACAATTTATTTTGATGCAAGGCTAGTATGACATCCTTCAGGTGCTCCATGTGTAGATGCCCATCCAGACTATATATGAGTATATCATCAAAGAAAACTACTGCAAACTTGCCAAGAAAAGTTTTGAGAACCTGAGTCATCAAACGCATAAAAGTACTAGGTACGTTAGTGAGTCCAAACGGCATGACAAGCCATTCGTACAAACCCGCACTTGTCTTGAAGACCGTTTTCCATTCGTTGCCAGGACGGATGCGAACTTGGTGGTATCCGCTTCGAAGGTCGATCTTCATAAAAATCCGTGATCCAGCAAGTCTATCTAGCATATCATCAAGTCGTGGAATCGGAAACCTATACTTGATAGTAATTCGGTTAATGGCACGACTGTCTACACACATACGCATGGTGCCATCTTTCTTTGGCGTGAGAAGCATAGGAACTGCACATGGGCTTTTGCTTTCACGCAAGAAGCCCTTTCCAAGGAGATCTCCCACCTGCTCTTGTAGAATCTGATTTTCCTTCAGATTCATCCGATAATGTGGCAAATTAGGAAGACTAGCTCTCGGAAGAAAATCAATATCATGCTGGATATCCCTCAAAGGAGGTAATCCGTCAGGTAAATCCTCAGGCATAACATCACTGAATACCTTTAATAAGGGTTTAAGAATATCGGGAACACGAACCATAACTTGCTAGTCGCCCTTGTCTACAATCATATACATCCCTTCACGCTTTCGGATGTTCATCACAACTCCTACATTCTGCTTCTTCACAATCTGAGGGGAATTACTCTTTGGTCTCGAAGTAATTTTAGTCATTTTTCACACAAAAGAATATGTATTTTCCCTAACTCAGTGTGTAGCATTAACATCATATTGCCATGGTCGACCCAGTAAAACATGACATGCATCCATCTCCACAACATCACAGACAATAGTATCTTGATATGATTTTCCGATCAAAATAGGTAAACACCATAATTGGTTTACCTTAAGTTATACTCCCTTACGTATCCACCCGATCGTGTAGGGCGCGGGATGCGGCTTCGTCTTTAGTTGCAAGTGATCCACCAAGGCCTTTGACACTATGTTCTCACAACTTCCGCTGTCAATAATGATATCGCATACTTTGCCATTGATAGTACAGCGAGGGCGAAAAAGCTGATTTCGCTGGGTATCTTCTATCCGCAAAGCAAACAATAGACGACGCACTACACAATTAACTTGCTCGCCCACTTCATCTTCTACTCCCACTTCTTCTTCATTTTCCCAATCTTCCTCATACACATCTTCGTCATGTTCAACGATATTGGCCATTCTACGACGAGGACAATCGCTGGAACGATGGCCTAATTCGTTACACTTGTAGCACTTGATTGGTTGGGGTATGGCATATGGATTCTGGGTATTCTAATTGGGAGTGCGATTGTTTGCTACGACTGCTTCCTTAGGCGTCCCCGTAGTACTCTTTGGAACTCTGCTTGAATAAGGGATTCATTGACTAGAAGAACTTGTAATATCAAGCTGTCTTCCTTTCGCGAATGACCCACAATCCAAATAATTTCTACCACGAGTACTAGGGCTAGTCCTCTCCAATTGCATCTCAATTTTTCGCGCCATATCCTGGGTGTCTTCGACAGAGAATAGTCGATGCAAAGAAATCCAGTCCTAGCTATTAAGTCACAAACCATTAATGTACCTAGCAGTCTGTTGTGCCTCGAACTCATTCAGGTTATTACGAGCGGAAAGTTAAAGAAACTCTTCCGTATAAGCTTGGACTGATCTATTCGATTGTCGGCAATTTTGAAATTGCTGAAATAACAGTTGCTCATAGTCCGTTGGGAGGAACCCCTTCTTCAACTTCTGTTTCATCTTATCCCAAGATCGAATAGGAGCCTTGCCTTGTCGACGTCGTGCCAATTGAGTTTGTTTCCACTAAGCTGAAGCGCCACCCTTCAACTTGTACGCCACAAGTTTCACTTGGCGATCCTCGTCAATATCCATAGCGTTGAAGAATTTTTCGATCTCCCAAAGCCAATCAAGGAAATCTTCAATATCCAAATTCCCATTGAAAATAGGGAGTTTACCTTTAGTTGATACTGCTCAGGATCTCGTCGATATCCTCCCTGACGTCGATTCCCACAAACATGCTCCTCCTGGAATCCCCTATATCAGCGATCACCATGAATCTGCATCTCTTGGAAATCTTCATCTTCGTCTTACGTATCCTCGACATAGTCTTGACACCTATGTCGGGGAATTCCTCCACGCCCTATAGCATCTTCAGGATCACGAGCGATAGGGTTTCGCTCCACTGGAAGAGCACCAGATGCATGGTTTGTGGACAAATGCTGGATGGCATCAAGGATCTCTTGAAACCTCCGATCAGCTTGAGCCACGAACTGATTGAACTCAGCCTGCGTAATAGGCTCGTTCTCACGGCCCTCAGCAGCAGGGAGATTGACATTCACGTTATTCACCATCGTCACAGGAGAAACCTTCTCTAATACCAAATGATGCAGAGAGAAGCGTAAATTTGGAACAACTCCAAAGAATTCAAAATTTTTATTCAATAATACTGTGTTCTTGATTACAAGACACACATCTTATATCTAGAGATAGGACTCTTAATGCTAATGGAAATCGAATAATTAAAAAAACTGCCTAAATGATAATATAAGAAACTGCCTGACTGGTAATATAGGAAACTGCTTGAATGGTTATTTTCCCAAAATCAGAAAAACTGTCGAGATTTCCAGTGATTACGGCAATCACATTGTTCAAGATAATCACAGGCTAACTGTTCTACATCAGATATACATGTGATAAATTTATCCAAACTAATTTTTTGACTACTAAAAACTCAAAACTTGTACATTTGTAATAATTTTACTTTCCGTTGATTTTCATTAAATTAGATTATTATCATGAAAAACCACAAACTGATACACTTATAATAAATGGATGGTAAAACCCTAAGCTAGGACACTCGTCAATTGTCACATGTCATCCAACTTGGTAATTTAACAATAAAATTTAATGGAAATTAACATAAGATAAAATTATTGTAGGTGTACTAGTTTGAGGTTTTTGATTGTCAATAAATTAATTTAGGATAAATTTGTCATATTAGTTTGGGGTTTTTGTGATATTAACCCTTTTTAACTTGATGAAAATGTTGAACTAGTTGTGTCATTGATATAATGACTTACTCTTTCAGAGTTAATAATCATTTTACGTAATATTTAACCACTCGAATAACATAAATAATAAACCGAAACCTTATTGTTACACATACACCTCTAATACATCATACTAGTATAACTATTTTATCTAGTAGTTAACTCGAGACTTGAGGATATAATGGTGGGTTACATAATTTATAGTACAATTTCACATAGGTTTTTTTTTTTTTGGGTTAGAACAATTTCACATAGGTTACCTTGTCTAAAAGGTGGGGGGAGAAAATTTTTGGAAAAGTATAAGTTCTACCTATTAAACAAGTGGATTTTATATAGGGTTTTTTTTTTGTAAGGGTAATGTATATATTACTTTCAAAACGATTTTATATAGGGTTAATAAAACGAAAAACCCTAAACTAATACACTTGCGATAAATTTATCCCAAATTAATTTTTTTACTACGAAAAATCACAAACTGGTACATTTGCGATAAATTTACCCTAAATTAATTTTTTGATCATGAAAAATCTCAAACTGGTACACTCGTGACAAATTTATCCCAAACTAATTTTTTAACCACAAAAAACCCCAGACCGGTACACCTGCGACAAATTTACTGTCCGTTAACTTCCATGAAATGTTACCGTTAAATTTGTTGATGTAGATGACACATGTTAACGTGGCAAGTCCACGTGAAAATTCATTGGACAAATATCACGAAAAACCCCAACTTGGCTTGCTAACAGAGAGTAAATTTGTCACAAGATTATCAGTTTGGGATAAATTCATCACATGTGTATCAATTTAGGGTTTTTTATGGTCAAAAAATTAGTTTTGAGTGAATTTGTTACAGATGTACTAATTTAGAGTTTTTCGTGATTAACAAATTAGTTTATGATAAATTTGTCATGTATGTACCAGTTTATGATTTTTTATGATAAAAAAATTAGTGTGCAGTAAATTTATCATAAATGTACCAGGTTAGGGTTTTTTGTAGTATTAATCATTTTATATATTATATATAAGTTGAGACTTGATAAGGGCATCCACTTATCAAACTCTTAGCAGCCTCTGTGATAAGGCCGTCCGCTTCCCAAGTGAAGTGATCTGTTCCTCGAAGTGTCCGGAGCTACTGAACCAAGTTGTCCGACTCTCCCTCGGTGCGTTTCTCTCGCTCAAGAACCTCAGGGTTCCGACCGACGGCGGAGCCTCCGTCTCCGTGGCTGTTCCGGCCGACGCAGCCGACGGCCCCGGCCGTCGAGCCGCCTGCGAAGGAAGCGCCGGTGTCGAATTCGAGGGCTCCCTTGCTCGGTTTCTTTCCAGATCTGAGTCGAGCCATCCTCGTCGGCCCGTGATTTTCCTCTTGGTTTTGTAGCCCCACCGGCGCAAAACACACCGGTGATCGGCCATGGCCGGAGCTGACAAGCCTCCGTGAGTCGGGTGCTTTCTTGTGGAAGATGAAAGCCGTTCCTTTCTTTTTTGAATCGACCATCTTGCTCCTTCTGTCAGCACGCTCATCGACCAACTCTGGTCTCGTAATCGGCCATCATCCGCCCTTACTTGCCGATGCGTTCTCATGTTCACACCAAAGTCATCGGCAAACACATTCTGTGTCGATGGGTTAGCTCATTTTCTGTATAAATACATGCCCATTTGGAAAAGATTCAATTTTTATCTGCCCTTCTGCCCATATCCATCCTACACACTTAAACCACGGAGCTTCGTCTTCAACCTTGGTCGTTCTTAATGGCAGCCAACTCTTCCGACTTCACAGCTGCAACCTACGTCGCCCGCTTCGACCAGCTACGGAGCGGAGAATGTGGTGACAACTGTTGCCTTGACATCCGGAACGACATCGACGGGGATGGCTCTCGGCTCGTCTTGGGGCCTTGCTTCAAACGATCCTCGCCGATCCCACCGGTCTTTGACCGTTGTTTTCCTCGCTCGCGCGAGGAGCTCCTTCCTTTCCAACTTCCCACCGTTCGGGATGTCTGGACCGCCGAGTCGCAGCGATTCAGGGGATTTCCCTCCTTCGACCCCGAGTTCCACCGATGGTACCGGAGAATGACGGCGCAAGATCGAATAACCTCTCTCTGGAAGAAGGCCGGCATCGAAAGGGCGCTTCAGTTTAGTTGCTTCGACTGGAATCTGAACTTGGGCCTTTTGGGTTCCGTAGCCTGCTTCTGGTCTCCGTCGACCAACTGTTTCTTCTTTCCCTGGGGACCGATGTCGATCACCCTTCTGGATGTGTACGCCATAGCTGGTTTCATGCCCACTGGCTTGGCTGTGAAGGATATCGGCTCCCCCAGATACCTCGAGTCCATCGATGACAATGCCCTTTCTTACGGGAGCTTCATGAACACTTTCCGTCAACCATCTGGGCAAGTTGAGGATGACGAGCATGCTGCCTTCCTGCTCTACTGGCTATCCAAGTACGTCTTTCTCCACCCTGCACTTAAAGTATCTAAGGATCTCCTCGGTATCGCATCTAGCTTGGCAGAAGGTACATCGATCGCATTAGGCCCGCTCATACTTGCTGCATTGTACAGAGGCATCACGCACGCCTCTTTGGCTATGCGCGGAAAAGAATCCGGTACCTTCTTTGGATCCTTTTGGCTTCTTCAGGCTTGGATTGTCCTCTACTTTCCTTTTCTGTTCTCGAATCGAAATCACGAATTGCCCAAATATAATAACTTGAGCCTGCAGCCCCACGTCCGCGAGTTCATAGGAAGTCAATTACTTAGTCGACTTCCCTTACCGATTCCAGAGGGCAGTCCCCCTTTGACGTATTTTCTTAGAGTTCTCTTTGACTTTGATCGAGACAAGTTCGACTTTTGTCCCCTTAAGTCTGAAAGCTTCTCTTATCTCTATCGTTTTCCTTCTCGGGAAGAATTTGACGATTTCTGGGTTAAGGTGCTTACTCCAGTTGACCTTCCGTTGAGGTTGTCCAAAAAGGGGAGGTTCTACCATGGGTTCGAGATATATTCCCCACAGTATTGTGCTAGACAATTTGGATTGGCCCAAGGTATACCCATGCCGATCTATTATTCCCTGGAGTTTCCTTTCGCAGAGAAGACCAAGTATAAATCTATCGAAAATGGGCCTTTCAGCTGCTGCTTTGAAATTACTGAAAGTATGCATGCCCGATTTTCTGTCGATGAATTCAGTCCTGATCCACAATCCACTCCTGACTATGATCAATGGTGGGGACTTTATTACCGTCAGTACTTTATAAACGCCAGGTCTACTCTCAAAAGGATAAAACCGTTTACTTCTCCAATCAAAGGGAAATCGATTGGACAAGGAGAGCAAGATGAATTCCATAGTCAGCAATCTGTTGAACCTAAATTGTTGATGATCGAGGAAAACGAAGGATCATTGGATGGCCTGCCAATGTCCACTGCTCAAGTTCAATCTCTTCGACCACGTTCTCGGAAGAAGAAAAGTAGGGCCAGGAGAGGAAAAGGTAACCGTTCTGCTCTGTGCTTCCACCGATCTATATTCCTTTTTTCACTTACCTTGCCTTCATATTACAGCGGTTTCCCAACCAATCAC
Organism: Syzygium syzygioides; assembly: GCA_031216285.1. NCBI lineage: Eukaryota > Viridiplantae > Streptophyta > Magnoliopsida > Myrtales > Myrtaceae > Syzygium > Syzygium syzygioides. Next base: position 12,075,049 of record CM062243.1, on the reverse strand, counting down.
TCCTTTGCAGACCAGAAAGAAACGGTCGACTGGGATCCATGTTACTGAGGGAGAAAAAGAGATGGAAGAAGTTCCTCTTTCCAGGAAAAAAAGAAGGGTGGTATCTACCTCAGCTAGCACCGGTGATGATGTTGAAGAGATTGAAAATACTGCCACTGGTGCCGGCTCAAATCCCTCTTTCAGTACTGACAATGTTACTGGGGCTACTAACACCTCTCTGGGTCCTGAGGGAACAATTATTCTTACTGACGAGTCACCTGAAGCCAGAGCCGCGCCTCTTGTTCCCAGGACAGAATGCAGTCTTCGCTCTTCTTCCCTCGAGAGTGCATCACTAGTCTCCGCTCCATCTTCTTTGGCTGGACATGGTAAGTACCATGTATCTCAATACAGTGTTGTTAGTTGATACACATATCAACTACCATTTAACAGCATCAGTATTGGTTTGCGTAGGTTCGACAGATCCCCAACTGACAATCACATCTGCCACAGTTGAGATGAACAATCAAAAACAGCTGGAAGGGGTTACCAATACTCTTGGTCATGCTTTGTCGATGCGCTCTCCCTCTGTACCTCTGCTGCTTCCGGCACCTCCATCTGGTCAAACCGGTGAAAATTTCGTCGGTTCTAGTGTCAGGGGTAGGCTCATTCTTGAAGAACTTTCTAAGGCTCGTCATCTTGAAGCTACCAGTTGTGGCACCTTGGCATCTGACTCTTCAGCTGCACATATCCAAGCAATTAAGCGCAAATGGGCTGAATTTTTTGAGCTGTCCGTAGGAGGCTATTCGTTGCTTGCAGCAAATCCTATCACTGCTGATAGGGTTAAAATTTTGCTAGAAGAGCTATACGATGATGACATCCAATTCTCGAAGTCTCCGCAGTTCAAGGAACGTTGCAAAATCTTCTTGGAGCAATTCCTTGGTGGTATGAAGGCTTACCAGTACGACAAGGAAAAGATTACATCTCTGACAGCCTTAGAAGAGAAATGCCTACAGTCTCTTGCTTCCATCAAGGAACTTGATCAGTCATTGCAGGGCAATGAAAATACCTTACAAACTCTGATCGATGAACAAGTTAATCTTGCTACTGAGGAAGCTGAGCTAGAGAAACGTCTGGCAGATATTCGTCATTGTCGTCGACTTGTGGCTGGTGAAATATCCCAAGTAAACAGGACCTTGGAACGTGACCTTGATGCATTCAAGACGCTACCTCATAGGAAGTCTCAACTGGCCAAGGAATTAGCTGATCATCGACATGCCAAGAATCAGCTGGTGGTCCGCAATGGTTGCTTGGATATCAACATGTCGAGCTTCCACAAGGAAGCGATGGACTTTGTGAATAATTTGTAATTATAATAGTTGACATTCTAATGGAAAGTCCGCCTTTGCTCACTTCCGTTCTTCAATGTTTGCCTTGGTGCTAATAGATTACTAAACTATGAGAAGCGCATATCGGCACACAAACTTCTTTGTCGATTATCCACCTGAGCATGACTAACTTTTATTGACCATGTGACGTGATCGACATGGTATTTTGAGCTCTCCGAATATCCGTCAACTATTATTGTCTTTTAAGGATGCTTTGATGCTATGAAGAAAATGGTCGTCTTTCATTATCTTTCTTGGAAAATGATATTGAGACTGACTAGGTAATTCCGGGTCCATATCTCATATCACTTCCTGCCCCTTTTGAGTTCATCGAGTGCTTCCCTCGGCATTACACAGAGGTTCTTCCAATTAACCGTGACTTCATCTTTGATCTCTCCATGTTTGTTTGCCAATGTAACTGTTCCCCAGGATCTCCCTTAATGGGTCTACACGTGCCTGAGCCTTGATACAGCCCTTACTTTGAATCGATCATCTTGCTCCTTAGTCAGCATGCTCATCGACCAACTCTGGTCTAATAATCAGCGATCATTTGCCATTGCTTTTTGATATGCGCCAACATTTACACCAAAGTCATCAGCAGCATATAATTTCGACCGATCTACTGTCTGTGTCGGTGCGTTAGCTAATTTTCTATTGCCATTAGATTTTTGGGATTAGATTTTGCGAAGATTTTTTCTTGTCTTTCCCCCAACATCAATAATAGCACTGGTCCCTATACTAATTTTTAGCTAACGACAGACGACAATTGACTTGGTCCTCTAAGTATATCGAAAATCCTCCCACTTTCGATCTTTCCCTTGGACATGATTCCTGTAATTCTGGTGCCGCCAATGTTCACATCTATTTGCCAATGATTGCAGGCACGTTTTTGCAACTTTGTCGTTTGTTGCCAAGGTCTTTATCTTCCTTCGTGTTGGAAAGGATGCGTTAGATATGGAGAAGTGAGGAGTCGTAAGCAATAGGTAATGACAAGTCTCTGTTACATTCTATATTTGCCAGGCGAGGTTGAATACTGGGAATTGAGTTTCGATTTGCCTAATGTTTCGTCATTCTTCTTCTTTCATTTTCAGTCCTGGAAAATCTATCAAGGTCAGCTCGACATTGTTGGGCCCTATCATTCTTATCCAACTTGGCTAGGAAATCTAAGTACGAAAAGTTCCATTTAAAGCAGCAGGTTAGAGATTAGAAGTTTCTTGCAGATTTTCCTGCGTATAAGGTAGTCGGCATGATGAAATTTCCTAATTTAACTGTGATATGTTCAGGTCACAATTTGGTGGGCAGGGCTTTTGCATGGCGCTGTCTCCATGGCACTCGCTTATTACCAGGTAGGATGATCAGCTAATGCGCTTTCCAGGAGACTTTCGATATGCAGTTCCATGCGATTCTTTCTATTCCTAGCAATGCTATGAATGTGGTCGCCAGAGCTGCCTATTATAACAGGTTTTACTATGTTTCCTCGTATTAATCTGAAGCATATGCTTGCTCTGAAGTTCATTTTCTGTGCATGCAGTTTACTAGGTCTGAAGCAAAATTGGGGGGCAATGTGTTTGTGATTGCAAGTACCATCACGGTCGTTCTGTTTAGCCCTGTGGTAAGATGGCGTTTCACATGCCGAGTCCAATTGGTGGCATAACATGGAGCTTGTGCCTCAAGATATCATTCAACGATACAGGTGTTTGCTGTTGCCGAAAGCCTCTAGTGAGAATCTTGCTTCTTCGACCAAATACTTTGCCAGCATGACATCTTCTGAGCCATCAAGTCCCAAATCCTCGCTCAGCCACTGCTCAGCAGCAAACACAACTCGGAGACTCACCAGAATGGCGAAAGCATACTCCATCCGAGCACTTATGCACAAGCTCCTGAGCACGCCTTCTCACACGGTGCACCATTACTGGGGAAAATTCGACAATGCCTTCATGAGGCCCATGTTCGACGGGCGAGGTTTCGTGCCTTTCATTCCATGCTCGCCCACCGATCAAGACGATCATCAGTGGCTCTACCGAAAGCCGAGGATGACATCAAGAGCTAATGATGTTCGGTGGTTTGTAAATAGGGCACATTTATACACAGGTTTTTTTTAGGGTGAAGTTTCCACTATTTGGACGAGATTGATGGTGTACGTGTACGAAAAGCAGCAGCATGTTATTTGACGCCGCTGCTTTCCGATTTTGTGACAGAGAGATCTGATTTCTTCCCCTTGATTTGTTGGTCACGAAAATGGCACGCCTAGGATCATCATAATTAGAAATCGAAACACGATAATGGAGAAATTGTTGATTTGCGTACCTGATTTGGAATCCATCGAACTTGACGCGAAATTTGCGACGGTTTCCGAACACGAATTCAAGTGCTTATCCCCTATCCCCTTCGTTAGAACATTGGCCTAATGAGATTGCCACTCACGAGAAGAAAGTTCTCTCTAAATCTGTATGTGAGTCAAATTGTGCATCATCGGGTTAGAGGAGAGACTTGAGCGCTATTTATAGTCTTCAATTACGGGCCCTCTCATTACGGGCCGGGCCGTACTCAGCCTACACTAGCCAACCCCATATTAGACTTATTAAGAATCCATATATCTTACCTTTATTAGACCAAACTAATTCAATTCATTTCAATTAGTGAAGCCAACATTAGGAAATTCTTACATGATTTTCATTTTTTGTTGTTTCTTTCTTTGTTCTTGGGCTTGTATTAAGAGAGTGAATGGCTTTTGTAAGCTCCTCCTCACTGGCTGATATCTGAATGTCTGAAATTCATTGCTTCGTCAACTGCTTCTGATTTCCTTTCCAATGGTTGAGCTGTTGAATCTGTCGGTGTTTATGTGCATTAACATCCGCCCGCCTGACGTCGCTTTTAGGCATCGATTTAAATGTGCAACGAGCCATTAAACCAAGTCTATATTGCGGGGGCATATTGCAATTCTAGATTGTAGTTAGCGGGTGAAGGAGGGCAAGTTTTGTCAAGAATTTTCAATGGCAAAAGCAAAGTTGATCCCAGTTTATATCAAAAGGGTCAAAGGAACAGGGTCACTAGTCTTCTTTTTGCCACAAAGCAGGGACATCAGTTGATTTGAAAAATATTTAACAGAGAATAATAATTTGATAGCTTTAGCATTTTGCAATATGTAATGACAATTGGCAAGCTATTAAGATGTCATATGTAAATTTTGACCGTCACAAAAGAGATAAGACACAAGACAACATAAGAAAAGAGACAGAAAATTTAACTCATTAATAATAGCGACAACAACATTATTAATTTTGCCCCCAAAAATTAAAAAAAAAACTTCCTAAATTGATAGAATATAGTATTTTCCAATTGTCCTTAAATCGTGTCTGCACTTAAGAAATCGGGTCAGTAAAAGAAGTTGCATTCACTTTGCAAGTTGAAAAAATAAGTATTACCAGTAAGATCTCGATCAACTCTGCTCAGGATGTAAAAATAGCTATACGCCTCCGTTGGAGGAGTAACACGTGTACTTAAAGCTACCTAGTGATTATGTAAATAAATTTCTCCACGCGTCAGCTATCTAAGAGTGATCATGCAAATACAATCCATTACAAATATAACTTCGACTTCCGAAATCAATATCGATATGTCGAAAGGAATAGTAGAAAAGTATTTAAAAAAATCAGCAGCGATACTAAGTCCATGTTAAAAGAGAAAATATAGGACATTAGCTTATTTGAAAAACATTTTGTAGAGAATCACAAAGTACTACCATTTGCAATCTTTCTTTTCAAAAGAAAACTGTGGGAAGAAAATAAATAGCATATAGACAACCTATTGAAAAATAAACTGATTCTATTAACATTTAAACTTTTCAATAATATATTTAAGGGAAATTACAAAACTCATCCTACCACTATTTGCTTGAATTCATTTTTGGTCAATGTACCATCTTTCATCGATGTTTTGTCTCCCAACTTTATCTCTAGTAACAATTTTAGGACAAAATTCAATTTTGCGTTAAATATGTATAGGACAGGCTAAGTTGGTACTGACAAATCAGCACGTGGCACCTAAATGTACGAGTTTCTTATAGATTTATACTTTTAGTCCTCATACCTTTAGAAATGTTCAAATTTAGTCCTTGTGCTTTGTTTTGTTAACATAACAAGTCCTTACATTACTTTTCCATGAAAATCTAATTTCTTTCATCACATCTCCATTTGAAATCTTAGGAAAATGTCAGATTAAGACCAACTACAAATTGGCGATTCCTACGCTTACAGGTGTGCCCAATATGATTGATAGTCCCATTAAGATTATTTTAATTATATGTAGTAATGCCATTGTCATTTTCAGTAGAGATTCATAAATAATTATCTAGGACTACTTTTAACAAAAGTAGATAAGTTTTACTTATTCAAACTACAGCTTTAACTCGCTATCCTGTGGACAAAATGTTATAGACGATTCATTCATTACTTCAGATCGAATCTTGTGAAAGGAACAAACGGTTGCAAATGGTAGGACATTTGCAAATCTTTTTTTTTTTTTGCAGATGGCCATTTTTTTATGCAAAAAAAAAAGGATGCCAGAGTATTGAGCATCATCATCTCTTTTGTGATAAAAAGAAAAAGTTTGATTGGGACTCGTAGATGTCTCCGTTGCCCTCCTGATATGCTAGCCCTCGTCGAACAATTCATAAAGAAGACTCTTTACTCTATGCCAGGACAACATAAAGATCAAACAAAGGTCCATCAATCATTTCTTTCATAACATCAAAACATCGTCGAAATTGTACCGCAATCGGTATGATGTAAATCTCTCTCGAGCAGCTGCCCGGTATGGAAGAAGGCTTTAAACATGAAAAGATCAAACTCTGTACGATAGGCTTTTTACACAAAAACAGAGCTGCTGTTTTGATTAAGTTCTACACCTCTAAACAAAAAGTTACGTGCAGTGATGCAGATCCTTGGTTTTTTTTTTTTTTTATAACTCAGGGAACCCCCGCACGGCCGACATCCGGGGAGTAAACCTTGGGAGCGACACGTACTAGCCACCACACACGTATCACTGGTTAAGTCACCCTAAATCTTTGCGAGAGGAAGAGTGCGTACTCCAACAGCGCCACCCAGGCAGGTGGTCAGATCCTTGGTTTATTTCATTTCAAAATCATGGGAACTTCACATCTTTGCTTGGAAAAGTACAAATAAGACTAGCAATGTGGCAAAATAGTTAGAACATCATACAAGAGCCCTGGATTACCTTAAGCATGTCGTGATCCAGTAATTGTTTCCCTTGGGGTTGCCGCACAATGCATTTAATGCTTATTTAGAATAGGGAAATAGCCACAAAAAGTCCCAAACTTTGTCATCTGTGACACATTTATCCTGAATTTTTTTTTGTGACACTAAAAATTCCAAACTGTGCTATTTGTGACACATTTACCCCAATGTATTTTAGTCTATGGGCATTTTTGTCTTTTTTTCTTTTTTTTATTTTTTTTTTCCTTTCCGACGAGGGGGGCCCTCGCCGGCGTCGGGCAAAGGCCACCATCGCCGGATCTGGCGAGGACTGCCCTCGCCGGCGTCGGGCGAGGGCGGCGGCGAGGGCGGCCCTCGCCGGCGTCGGGCGAGGGCCGCCCTTGCTCGCTCAGGCAATCTGGCGAGAGTGACCCTCGCCCGATGCCGGCAACGGTCGCCCTCGCCTGAGTCGGGCAAGGGTCGCCTCAGTTGGGCGAGCGACGGCGGCCCTCGCCCGACTCAAGCGAGGGCGACCCTCGCCCGACGCCGGCGAGGATCGCCCGACGCCTGAGTCAGGCGAGGGGCGCCCTCGCTCACCCAAGCGAGGGCGACCCTCACCGGCGTCGAGCGAGGGTCGCCCTCGCCTGACACCAGCGAGGGCAGCCCTCACCGGATCTAGCGAGGGCCACCCTCGCCCGACATCGGCGAGGGCCCCTCCCCAAAAAGGGAAAAAAAAAAAGCAAAAAAGACTAAAATGCCTATGAACTAAAGTACATTGGGGTAAATGTGTCACAAATAGTATAGTTTGAAATTTTTGGTGTCACAAAAAAAAGTTCAAGGTAAATGTGTCGCAGGTGGCAAAGTTTGGAGTTTTTGGTGACTTTTTCCCTTTAGAATATCATCTCCTCCCCAAATGACATTATACAACCAAATGTGGAAGTTTTGTCGTGGAACTTGGTATGACACTGAAATCCTCATCATATTCAAATGCAAAGATTAAATCACATGGAGAATGATTAAAATAGCCAGCATCAAGATTGGAACAAATTCAGCCTTGTACCCCTTCTGAATGTGTTGTTCCATGAGCAATTTTTGTTTTGTTTTGTTCTCCACATTATTAAGTAGCTTTTATGTTTGTTATGCTATTCTCTTGTTCTCTCCTTCACATTAGGTAGCTTCCTAGAAATTGCTCATCGGTCGCATCCGATAACGTGTCACCCGATCGCTACGTGTAAGTTACCGCATGCACAATTAAAGTTGTGCACTCGAGATAAAATGGCATTTCTCAATCCCTCGTTAACGAAGTTTCTATATCAATTTTTCGCATTTGTGTAATTAAACAAGTTAAAGATTTCATAGGGGTAAGAAGATTTGGATATATGCACCATACAGTTAGCATGATGAACTAGAAAGGAAAGGATGACAATATGAACAGTATCTGGAAAACAGAGTAAGATTCAAAATAAGTACAGAACAAGTATCTAAATCGCCCCTGAACGATGTCGATCTTCCATGCACCACTCCTGGTAAAATTTTGTGCAGCCTACTGCAAATTGAGAGCCACATTGGCCTCCATTGGAGTCGCAGGTGAAGAAAAGGCCCAAAAATAACACTTCGGGTTGATGATAATCTCATGTTCTTCGTCAAATTGTGGCTGATCCTCTGTCTTCGTGCATTCAATTCAATTCTTCACTCTGTTTTCGGAGAAATATTTTGTGACTTCATCGTGACGAATCGGAACAATGGCCAAATGATTCCTTAAGCTATTACTTTTCATTCATGTCTACGATTTACATAATGGAATTCCGCTCACGACACATCAATGAGTAGGCACTAATCGGACATAGAGAAGCCGGCGACAGCTTGGGAAAGGCGGCAAATTGCCATCTCCAATCCCGACGACGACGAAGACACAGGAGGCGATCAATTGCCGAATTGGTGATTGGATTTCTGAATTCTGAGTGCTTGTTTCAAGAAAAAAACGAATTCGCCTTTTTTTTGTCAGAAAAAAAAACGAATCCGCTTGATGAGAGAGCTTATGTACCATTTTGGGTATGTTTATTTTTCGTTTCATTTAGAATTAATTAAATCGTATGATTTATTTATGAAATATTTCATTTTAATAGTTATCCTCTCTACCGTAGAAAATTTAGATTTATCTTGTGAAATAGTCGTTAGACGAAGTATGCTATTTTTATGCTATTATGACCATAATTTTCGTACTATTTATCCGTAAAATCTTGTGATTCAATCGTTCTCATATCAATTGGAACTCAAATCAGCATGTTTCATGTAAAAAGTTACAATAATTAATAAAACAAATCATCTCGACTTGAAACTCAAATGATTATTTTATTTGAGATAATTTTTTTTCTTATGCTTCAATTTTCCGACGGAGACAAAAAGGCTAAAAAGTACTATTGAAAGTTCAGTTGTAGTGTAGGCGGATCTTCTTTTATGCGTTTCATTATCTCTGAAAGACATATTACTACTTTGCATCGAAAAAATTCCTTAACACGATAAAATAATCTTATTAGGGGTAAATTCCTTTGGTGATTGTTGAAATTTAGTGGAATTTGCAATTTCGCCCGATGGACTCAACTTCCAACCTTTTGCAATTGATGCACTTAGATCGGAGTCTAATCAATTTTTCAACGTACCTCTAATGTGACAAACATGTGGCTGATTTTAAATGCCACATCATCGCAATGTGAGCACCATGGCGGCATATTTGGGAAAATTGGCCAAATTCGGATCAAAGTGCTTCAATTGTGCAAAAAAAAAAAAGAGCACAAAAAAAATTTGAAGTTACTGTATTGGTTGATTTAAATAGAAGTTCAATGACTTAATTGAAAGTTTCAATAAGATATGGTAAGGGCGGATGAAAATTACCCTTTTATTAGAGGTCCCAAGTTTGAATTCTTATAAATCTATGATAATTGTAAAGCATGCTTTTAAATTCGGTGTAAACCCCTCGTATTTTGTGGGAATCGATTATTATAATCAAACTCTTATCACCTGCCAAAAAAAAAATAGGGAAATGCACGACACTTACCCACTAACTTAAAATACGATATACCCACAATTCTTGACTCCACTTATCCACTAATTTGCACCACTCATTCACTAATCCACAAGATGATAACTATGCACAATTTCAGGACACACATCGTAACAAACCTTTTATTTTACGACGCCTTTAAAAAAAATTTTAAAATTCAATTTATCATGTGAAGATTTTCAGTGATCCTCGCATGCTCAATTTGATTGTTCACATTCACACACATATTTTTTCGAACGCAATATTCAGCGAACTTTTTGTTTTATTTATACAAAAAGGAGCATGAAAGCAACACGCGCATGCTCCAGATCTAATACACGCTGTAGCAATTTATGAACTATTAACCCCCACCTTATGCAATATATAATCTCAAAAAATAATTTTTTTTATTAGTTTAATCTGAAAATTGAACTAAGGAAAATGGGGATAAAAAGGGAATTGAGAAAATTAAAGGAGAAGAAAAGAACGAGAAGAAAACATCATTTCTTGGGCCCGGGCAAATAGTTGCCCAGCCCCGTGCATTTTGAGGAATGGGCCCATTTTCCAAGCCCTATCACCGTAGAAAAGCAGGCCAGTAGATCGTATAATGCCACATCATTATATTTGTCAGTTCAACGTACTTGCCACGCCATTGAATTTATTATATCGTAAAAAATTGCCACTTCATCTTCGTAGGTCACATTACCTTAACGTGTCACTTTATCGAAGTTGCCACAATATGTCTGGATAATTGCACAATCAAATCCGAAATCTATAGTACAAAAATTGAGATTTAAACCTTTTAGTTGAAGCAATGTAATCCTAAATCTCTGAGTAAAAAATGAAATAAAGTCCTTTTAGCCAAGTTTCGTGGAACTTATCTGACGTGACACCAGCAAACGCGATGTCTTTGGACTCAAATTAGAGTAGCTAAGCAGTCATAATCATATCTAATGTCAAACCATTAATGATCACTCTTGATTTGATCCGGATACGAAGCAAAATACCAATTACGAAGCAACGAATATTCTCTTATTTTGCCTAAAAAGTGCGAGTTTCTATTACTGGCACAACATTTAACTTGTGACACAAATATTAAACCAGTGCAATTGGGTGTAATTTGTGTGAGCTTTTCTCATTTGGCTCACAGAAGTGCACAGAATCTCGGGATATCAGAGAAATTGAACAGCTAAAGTTTTCAGGGAAGGACACTCAGTATTGTGCAGTCAGAGCAAATAAGCATTACTCATCACAAGAACAAACGAAACTCAGGTGTAATCAAACAAAGGTTCCTACCATGAGATTTTCAATTGAATTTGCACGTAGGAGCCTCATCTTTTGCCGACTCGGCAACTGTCAATCAGTACACCCTAGCTGAAAGGTGACCGTCTTCTATCTGGAATTGTTCGCTCAAGCCAAGTTGTGCCATCAATAACCAAACCAAGGTGAGAAGTTCTCCCCCTTTACTAAGTTGCTGAGCATGCATGAACGGTTGGCAATGAGTCGCAGCATACGCCAGCAATTCCACCCAAACTTCACTCACGATGACCCACTTCTCGTCCTTCAATTTCTCCAACTCTTTAGCGAGAATACACGCATCAAAGAGCGCAGATTGGCATCTGTCTCCTTTCACTACAGCTGGATTCAATTCCGTAGGAACAGAAAGGAGAAGTAGGCAGGCATTCTTTTTGCTCGTTTTTTTCTTATGAAGGATATTTTCATCGAAGAACCTGTCTGCCTCAGCACAAGTGTCTCGAAACCTTATTTGGCCAATCCCAGCCACTGCAGACATCATACTAGGTTTTTTTATCATAAGATGAAGCATGTAATCTGACAAGACCTTACTGGTTTCACGGAGGTCTTTTGTACTTTCATCATTATCAGTGTTGTAACAGAGTTCGGTGGCGATGTGCCACAGTAAAAGACTCTTCCCATAATCAACATCACAGACGAATGGAAGCAATTTTTTGCATTTTTCCCCTTTTTCAGTATGCTCCAGAGCCCATTTACCTCGAGAAGCACAAATCTCATTTGTGCTTCTCGAAGATGCCTTCCGTTTCAGCTCTTTAAAAATCAGTTCACCTAATTTGTCACTGTATTGTTCTGCTCGTCCAGACTTCAAGTCATCAAACAATTCCTCCAGAAATACGAGACCAAGGAGTTTCTCAATCCATTTTGGCCACTTTCTCAGCCGGGAATCTAAAAAACTGTACTGGAAGATAGATTTAGACCATCTAGCATGTAGTATGTGCAATGCAAATGGTGAACTTTCAGATTTGAATTTGAGGAGGAACTTGATGAAGATGCTCTCAGATGTTTCTATTTTTGCAATGGTCCAGTCAGAGCAAATGAGCCTACCAAGAGCTACAAATTCCAGGCCAATAGCTCCAAGGAGCAAGGTGTATGTAATCTGTACATCATATTCGTGAAAACCATGCTTGTTCAGGACATAGAAACTTGCAAAAGCAGAGACAATGGAGCCAATTGAGATAGCTCGGAAAATGTACCCTGTTGGACAGTGAACAATGGCAGCCTTGGTGTAAAGAACATCATAAAAGAAGTTGAGCTCAGCCTCAATGACCTGAAAAGCATCCTTTACGCTTCTCTTCTTGAAAAATTGGTTGCTGTCATCGCGTTCACGGAAGCTGAAGATGAGATCCACAAGGAGGCCTTTAAAGGTTGTGTAGTAAAAAAACGCCTTTTTTATCACTGTTCTGTCGTCCAAATGGTTTTCATCTTCGGCTTCAACATGTACCGATTGAGATTTGGACTCCGGTACCATGGCCAACATCTTGGTGGTAACGTATTCCTCCACGAGCCTGGCATAGTTCGGCCCAGCATCAGCAGGTGGGAGCAGGGAGTCCCGGAATTTTTCAAAGCTGGCGAGATACAGAGCACGTGTTCGCTCTATGTATTTGATGGTTCCACCAATAAACATGAGGATCGTTGGGACAATTAGCCTGCTTCTGGAGAAGGATTGATAAAATACATAGCCTGCAACGCCTAGCTGGAATAAGAGATTAAGCAAGTGCCTACGCCACAGCTCATTATCCTCGAGTGCGAAAGCGGTTATGGTGTCTGGTCCTCCGAGATGGAGCAGAAGAAATGGAGCCCAAAATGCCAAAAGGTCACCATATGCATCAGCCTCGGAGACTGAAGTACCAACAGCCATTTGGGCTCTGGAAATGAGTCCAAAGGCATAGTCAGCGACCAAGTCGGCGAGCAAGTAAGCTAACCAGATGGGAATCAAGATCCACCTGCTTGAAAACCTCTTTCGAATGGGTGCACAAAAAATGAGAAAGACTTGCAGAGATAGGCTCGTAATGATCGCCACTCGGACATTGAGTTTCGTCCACAAATTCGCAGCTTTTGCAAGGATTTTCATATTTCCCAATTTATCCTCCCCGTCTCACCAGATCCTGGAAGGAAATCTTTTAGTCAGCACGAGTACTATAGTAAGGAACAATTATTGAATAGATTATAAAATTGGAGAACATGAACAGAAAAGGCGACTATTGAGGACAGAGGGTCGATAATACCTTGAAATTTATTTACGATCAGATAGAAATGGACGTCCTACTTCAGGCATCTGAGTGTCAAGCAATGCGTAGGTATAAAGGAGATTGAAGTAACAGGACTCGAGCTGAGGTTCGCATGGAGCAGAACTGAAGTCCGCGTCGTAAAAAAGGAATCGACAGAAATAGAAAGGGAAAAAAGGGCACGAACAGAGAGGGAAAGGAAGAAGATAAAAAAAAAAAAAAAGAAAGAAGGGGAAAGAAAAAGAAACGAAAGATTAGTATCTGCGATCAAGAATTATTATCTTCTGGTTAATAACTTATTCCCCTTTGTCTTTTTCGGGAACAATTGTATAGATTTTGTCACAAAATAGACATATGGGATGCATGTCAGTATTACTTTACTATGATAATATAAAATTATCAATCAAGATGAACCATCGTTAGCGGAATCTTAATATAAAAATAAACAACAATTGTACATGGCAAGTTGTGCTCTTTTTTGTTCACATGACTCTGAGTCTTTGCTTTATCTTCATTGGTCAGGTTTTGTATACGCATGTGACGCTAAAGTAGATCCATATAATAGGAGAATCACATTAAACATTCCTGTTACGGTCAATAAAAGTCGTGAGCTTTGTTTTTTTATAAGCAAATGTGATGACTGCCGACAAAGCAAAAGGAATGCACGTTCACTTGTTCACATGTTCATGTTTTCAACTTTTTGGCATTGATTTTATCTATTTCATTAGTTAGAGTAATCTATCTTGATTCCTAATCAATCCTCATTTGTTTTCTTCCTTTAGACTTTAATTTTTGTTGACCATTATTTTAATTTGTCATTATTTAGATTTTAAAAACTTTTATCTAAATTCCTAACGAATCCCATTTTGTTTAGACTCCAGACTTTTTGGCGTTGATTTAGACCTTTTTATCATTTAGATTATCTTAGTCCCTAACTAATCCCCCTTTGTCTTCTTCCGTTGAATTTAGAGGTAAGCGGTTTCAAGTTCCGTACAAGTTCTACTTGGAACTATAACCTACCCATGGGAACATGTTCCTCATTTTTTGGAATTTGAAACCTACCGTACATACCTTGAAATCTGAAATCTACCCTGTCATAGGTTCCAGAGTCAATTCCAAGGTATACATAGGTTATACATGTATTATTAATTGAACAATTACAGTAAATCATCACATTTAATGACCACCACTTGCTGTTACGATCTACTGACCACAACTTATATTTAGATACACGAAGAGTATGAAACATTAACAAGTCATAAAATGAAAGCTTAGACTAGTGATTTTAAATTATACACTCATCATCTAATGTCATGTAACACATATAATTACCTTTACCAAGAAAAAATTTAATGTCATGTAACACCGCAGGATCAAGAGAAAACATAGACCAAGAAAAAACACAAAAACTTATTTAAGGTTTCAGGTTCTAGGTTCCACCTACCTAGAACCTAGAACCTGAAACCTACCCGTCGAAATAGGTTCCCTAATTTTTGGAACCTGGATCCTACTCTGCATACTTTGAAACCTAGAACCTACAAGTTTCCACCGGTCAGATTTTTAGATTCCAGGTTCTACCCTGGAACCATGCTCACCCTAGTTGAACTATAATCTTTGTCATTGCTCGCAAACCTTTCATTATCAAGTATTCTTGATTCCTAATCAATCCTCATTTGCCTTCTTTTTAATTTCAGTCTCTATGTTATTTGATTTCATATACCAAAAACATCATTTTCAGTTCCTATCAAATCCACATTTGATACGATAAAAAAGAAAACTACATAGACATTTATGTCGGTAAATGACCATTGAATTTAGCAAATAGTGAAGATAAATAGAACTATCTTTCAGCTATTCTTTAGAATTATGTACACAAAGTTAGCATGTTCCAATCTCCGCAGCTGACTTATTTGGAATTTTTTGAACGGTTCTTTTGAATGGTGTGTAGTAATGTATATAACAGATTAACAACTTGATAAAAGATTTACGAAACCTTTTTAAAAACGTAAGGTATTATGATCAGAGTTTCCAAATACGTGGATCATTCCGTCACTATGCGAACAAAAATGAGGTTATTGGAATGGAATTTGCTAATTCGGAAAGTTGGAATGTTTTCAGAGATCACATATTATAGATATGTATATGTGTGTATATATTTTAGCAAAAAAAAAGTATGCGTGTGTATATATAGATATAATGGAGAATATCATATTGATTTTAATGAGTATGAAAATAGATAAAAAAAAAAAGTTTCTTTATCCTGTTCCTCATGTAAACACAGATGTTTAATGTATTTGCTCATTGGGTTCATTAAATTTTGGGCACTAAGGCTCAACTTATTTCTGCCGTAGTCACACGCAACTATATAGGTTAACAAGTTATTTGTATCCACTCATAGCATATTTAGAAATATTAGATGTACGTGCAAGCACATTTTTCTTTGTGGGTTTTTTTTTTTTTTGCTGGGGAGGGGGGTTTCCACGCTACTCCCTTCTTGATAACCATAGAAGACGAGTCTAGGCCTCGACATTTTTACTAGACATGCTTTCTCTTGATTTTGATAATCCTTTGGAGTGCCAAATTTGGTATTCTAATTCGCTGGTGAAGTAACGACTTCAATAACACAGACTAGAGCTAGAGTGTTTGTCCCAATTGCATATCCACGTTTCTAGAAATGATAATCGGTCACATTCATAAAGTATAGGATGCAACCGTTAAATTAAATCAATGATTTACAAAATTGTTTAACCAAATACAACCTCTCAATAGATGAGAATAATTTAAAAGGTGCGAAGTTCACAAGTATTCCGAGAAATTTTTTGGAGGAATATACGTTCTTAGCAACAGTACATGGAATGGAACCATGGATTTCATCGTCGCAAGCATGTGGCAGTCGAGGGAGTTGCAAAATTCACTCATCTCTCACGATGAGTCGTCTCGAAGGTTTCAGCGAGGTCACGTGTTTCATCAATTTAATTAGAGTCACATGACCAACCATGAGAGACTCTGCGATGTGACGTGGAACTGGACTTCTTATTTCTCAAGATCTGCACTACTAAAATTTAATGACAATAATGTGCCTTTGTTCTGTCATGTCTTTGACGTCTGAGATTTTAAAGGGCGATTTTCGGAAATGCTGGTTCAGGACTGCCAGTATTCTATGCCAAGATAGAACAAATATGCATGCATTACTTCATGAAATATGCAAGAGGTCATTTGAGCGCAAAATTTGAACTGGATATTTGAATAACATATCGTTGACACCAAAATTCTACCTAATCGACTTCAACTATCATAAGTCGACTAAGGTGAGTAATCAAGAGGAGATTCAGAGCAAGATTAGGGATATGATAGATAAAAGATAACAACAAGGATCAAGAACCAAGTATGTAAAAAGGCTTTATCGACTTGCCTGGTGTGCAATAAATGACCATCATCAACTGAGACTTTCGTTAAATCGTAAAAGGGTCTAGGATCTAGGATTATATCAAGTCACTAGTTATGTGTGTTGACGCTTCGCTGTCAAGATACCACATTGGATCAGAAGTCTCACCAACAACAGAGAGGGCACTTACCCATTGTGTAACATCCACGATTCTGGCTATAAGAAATGGCAATGGAACCGGTGTGTCGATAGTGGGAGAAATCGGCCATGGACCAATCCAAGAATTGGTCATAGACCGATCAACCCGATCGGAAGGGTAACCAAGGGATCAGCCATGGTTTGATCAAAGGATCGGTCTTGGAATAATCAAGGGATCGGTAGTGAATCAATCCAATGACCACACAAGTGATCCGAGTTATTTGGCCATGGATCGGCTTCTCGACCATAAGGGTTGGTCGTGGGACGGTTATGTGCCACCATGGATCGATGGACAGTCACGGTTTGATCCTATGCGGTCTTATTCCGACCGCGGGTGGTTCCACATGGTCATGCACCAACCGCAGACGACCATAGATCGATCCGTACGACCGTGTGTTGGTCACGGAATGATTGATCCCACGCAACTATATGACAACCGATGGTCGGCCACGGACCAAGAATGCTTGGCTATGGATCGGTCATAAACTAGCGGGTCACGGACCGATCGTGGATTGGTTCAGTGACCTTACCGAATAGGCCATGTGCCCAAGTCGTGAGCTAGGCCATGTGCTAGGCTACGAGCCGGCCATGTGCCCTAACTTGAACTCTCCCATAAGGTCAAAAGCCAACTCAAGCACTGGCCACGTGCCCATCTGGCCTATGGACGTTACAGACAGGCCGCGAGCCAAGTCAAGTATAGGCCTTGCACTCGGCCATGTGCCTGTCTAGGCCGAGGACATAGTGGACAGGCCGTGAGCCAGGCCAGACACAGGCCATGTGCTCGGCTAGCGCTAGCCATTGTGCTCGGCTAGTGCCGGCCACTGTGCCCATGCCATGAGCCACCGACTAAGCCACTCAAAACAAATTTGGCCATGACCCACCACTTCCAATGGTGACTCGGCTACGAATCTCGATTTGGTAGGCATAGACGATCATGGATGGACATGAGAAACTCATCTCCGACCAAGTTAGCACTTTCATTGGCCCAATTCTCATGTTTGGCTTATTCCTTGGAAATGGACAAAAGAGAAGACTTTAGAAGGAGAGGCTTGTCTTGGAGAACAAGCAATGGATAAGAATAAATTCAAAGCCAATGATTGCACCAAATCTAGACATTAAATGAAAAAGGGTGAGTCATATGGCTTAGGTGTCTTCTACATCATTACACTTCATTAATTACGAGATGATTCACACCTTAGATTGTCCAATTTGAATAGGGCAAATGTCAATCTAAAGCCTAGGCATGCCACTTAATCCTTTAAGCTTGCCACCTCTTCCCATTTAGCCTTGCCACCTCCTCAACTTAGAGTGCCACTTCGAGAAATCTTATTGGTCTAATTGGAAGAGCAATGACGAGAGGTTTGCCTATAAATAGAGACACAAACTCCTCATTTCCTCACTACATCCCTTCCTTTCCTCTCTCTCTCTCTCTCTCTCTCTCTCTCTCTCTCTCTCTCTCTCTCTCTCTCTCTCTCTCTCTCTCTCTCTCTCTCTCTCTCTCTCAGCCGCGCCGACACCCTTGCCCGTGCCTTGTCATGCGGCTTACCTCACCGCTAGGCAACTACCAGCCATCACCCTGGAGGGTTGTAAATGAACCTACTAAACCTTGGTTAGGGTGTTGTATTACGTTGGTTGAACGAGTTGTATTATTGTTATGCTTGGGTGATTAACGTTGTTAATGAATGTTTGATATGGCTTGTCCTTGTATATATATTTGTATGGTTTGCTCATCCATTTGGCATCACGAGTGAAAGCATGCCTCGGGCCATGAACAGGTCTTGCTTGGTTCGGATCGACGTCAAGGCATGTCGGAACGAATTTTGCTTGGAGGATCGGTATTGATGTTTACCAATCCAAACCTTACTTGGTGTAGGTCGGTGCCATGACCGGTTGCTTCGAATCACGAACTTGATTCCGTGCCTAGCATGACGTACGGTTTTAGAGGTTATATTGCATGACAGACACCTCACATGAAGTACCCAAGGTGGTATGATGATTGCTTGCATGGTCACACGAGGGAAAAATATAGCCGTCACCCTTGGATTAGGGGACGTTGCCCGATTAAGTTCGAATGAATAGCCGTCACCCTTGGATTAAGGGATATTGCCCGGAAAATTCGGGAAGAATCGTACCAACGGTTGAAATAATTAATGAAACCCCTCGTATGCATATTCTTGGTTGTAACTTTTGTTTGAATGGAAAGGCAGGTTGAGCTCGTCTTATGCACATAGGAAAGTGTGGTTGGAACCGCTTTGCTATTGACCTGTCATCAAAATTGATGTGATTATGTGAACATGTTTTGTTTGACAGCAAGGCATCCTCCTATCCGAAGTTTAGTTAGTTTACTTACTGAGTTGTGACTCGCTCCTTATTTTTACAAACTTGTAGGTATGGCTACGCCGCCTCCAATTCATCACGAACTCCCTGTAGATATGCATGTGTTTGTGACTGATATCGTAGATGTAGAAGCAAAAACCACATACCATAGATGCACCACCACTATCTGGGTGTAGGAGGACGCCGATAACCTAGTTCCCCACCGTTACAAGGCCTGGTTCATCTGGTTCGATGGGGACTTCATCGATCCTATTCACTGGTTCGACAAACCGTTAGGTCCCACGGCCAATGGAACCATGGCGGATCCCTACAGTATTAGCCTAGTCAAGGGGGTGGGGAACTGTTTTTAGTAGTATAGCCTGCTAAAGGAGCTAAGGTTATCCAGGCTTTTGACAAATGTAAGAAGGAACAGCCAGTAGGAAAAAGGGCTTGTAAAATATGAAGTTATGACGTATGAAAGTAGTAGTGTATTTGTAAATGGTTATTTTTCCTAGCTACTTATTGTTTTTATTGTCTAGGTGTTGATTGAATGTACGCTTTCACATGCTCGTAATGAAAAGATAAAAGAAACAGGACGACGATGAACCTGGGACATCGCGAAAATAACCTTGAGGGCTGAAGGCCCTTACAGTTTTTGGTATCGGAACGGGGTTATTACCGAGAGTCATAAGGTGCGCTAGAAGTCATGGGATAGTTAGCTAGGAAGAACACTCTATACATGTGATTGCTTGTTTGATATATTTCTCTAACAATAATTTGTGACTATTGACCCCTTATTGTGCTTGTAGATAAAGCTTTCCTAGAATCCCTATAGTTGTCATATTAGTTGACAAACATGGTTTCCAGGTGACCATGCAAGGAAAGTCAACTCAAGATCCGATGATTTCGAATAGAAAGTCGAAACAAGACCCTTGACTAGATGGTATCTTGCAAGCCCTTACGATCATTGAAAACTTGATGGAGCAACAGGCGCAACAGCAAGTAGCCTCTGCTTTCAAGAATGCCACTGTGGTTGGTAATGGAGGTGGAAATGGTCAACGTTCCAATCAAGGACTAGTTGAGCAGTTCCTAAAGTTACGACCCCCGAGATTTGTTGGAACAGGAAATCCTGCAAAAACAGAATCTTGGGTTGATGAGCTTCAGAAAATTTTTACACTTCTGAGATGCTCTGATGAAGACAAAGTGACGTTGGCGGTTTACCACTCGTAGGGTAACGCCAGTCACTGGTGGAAAGCTACAAAAGGAAGCGTATTCCCTAATGATACTCCCGTGACCTGGAATGCCTTCATCGAGGCGTTTAACAGAAAATATTTTTCCGAATGTGCCCGTGATAAAAAAATGGCGAAGTTTCTACAACTCCAGCAACGGAATATGACCGTTGACCAATATGAAGCCAAGTTTAAGGAGCTATCAAGGTGCGCCCCTAAACTAATCGATGATCTAGTGGAAAGAGAAAAAAGGTTCCAAGATGGCTTGAGACCTGATATTCGAAGCCAACTAGTGCCGCTGAACCTTAAGGACTACCACGAGCTGTATGAACGAGCTTAGCTAATAGAGAAGGACTCGCTGGAGCGAGCAACTGAAATGAAATCTTATCGTCTCAACTTTCAATTCAACCAGCATTGTGGCAAGATGATGATGCAGGGAGGGAAAAGTTTCTTCACTCCCAACAAGAAGATCAAAAATCAGAAGCCGACCTTTGCTGCAAGCGATGCCTGCCATATTTGTGGAAAGCGTCATGGAAATGCTCTGTGCCCAATGTGAACGGGAGCATGTTTTGGTTGTGGTCAATAAGGCCATCGTATAAAGGACTGTCGACAAAGACGGCAAATGATGCCGCTACAGCAGCCACAAGCGGTGCAACAAAACGAAGTTCCGCCGCATCATAATCGTCCTCCAGCTCAAGGAAGAGTTTATACAATTACTCACGAAGAAGCTAATAAGTCCAAGACCATCATTACAGGTACGGTCTCTCTACACAATCATGGTGCACACGCGTTGTTTGATATGGGTGCTACTCATTCATTTGTATCAGCACAATTTGTATGATTAGTGTGGTTAGAACTAAAACCGTTGGCAATAGCACTTAGTGTTTCTACCCCGATGAAGAATAAAGTGCTATCCAGAGTAGGGTGCCAAGAATGCAAGATTGGCATAGGTGGAGAGAAAGAAAGAATAGATCTAGCTGTGCTGGCTATGTACGACTTCGACCTTATCATAGGAATGGACTGGCTCAGTAAGTAGCGAGCCAATGTAGATTGCTATGACAAAGTAATCCACTTAGCCCACCAAATCGACCCTATTATCAGTTTATAGGAAATGGGGGAGGACCTTCCATGCCACTGATTTCTGCACATGAGACTGCTCGACTTCTGAACGAGAGTTGCCAAGGTTATTTGGCAATGGTAGAAGATAAACAGAAGGAAGAACATAAATTAGAAGATATCCCTGTAGTACGGGAATTTTCGGATATGTTTTCGAAGGAATTACCAAGGTTACCACCTTAAAGAGAGATAGAATTTGTCATTGAGTTTATTCCTGGAACGAAACCCATTTCCAAGACTCCCTACAGAATTGCTTTGGCAGAGTTAAAGGAGTTAAAAATATAGTTGCAAGAACTGCTCGACAAAGGTTTCATTCGCCCTAATACATCATCATGGGGAGCGCCGGTTTTGTTCGTAAAGAAGAAAGGCGGATCACTACATCTTTCTATCGATCACTAGCAGTTGAATAGGGTTACTATAAAAAAAATAAGTACCCGCTGCCAAGAATCGATGATTTATTTGACCAACTACGAGGAGCGTCAATGTTTTCCAAGATAGACTTGAGATCAGGTTATCGTCAACTAAGAATCCGGAAGGAGGATATACTAAAGACGGGTTTTAGGACCCAATATGGCCATTATGAATTCACAGTGATGCCATTCGGCCTAACTAACACCCGTGCCGCTTTCATGGATTTGACGAACTGGGTATTCAAGCCGTATTTGGATCGGTCCGTCATAGTATTCATTGACGATATATTGGTATACTCAAGAAATCCAAGCGAGCATGAGCAACACTTGAGGATGGTGCTTCGGTCCGTCCGGGAACATGCAGTGTATGTTAAGTTTAGTAAGTATGAGTTTTGGTTAAATCGCGAGGTGCTCTCAGGCTATGTGGTGACTGGCGATGGGATATCAGTAGATTCTGCCAAAGTAGAAGCAGTAATTAATTGGCCAAGGCCAACAATGGTGACCAAGGTCATAAGTTTTCTAAGCCTTGTTCGATACTACAAGAGATTCGTAGAACGATTCTCTAGTTTCGCTGCTTCTTTGACGCAATTATTAAAGAAAGATGTGAAGTTCGAATGGACGGAAAAATGTGAGCGGAGTTTCCAAGAACTTAAGAGAAAACTAACTACTACGCCCATCCTAACAATACCGTCAGGATCAGAAGGCTTTGAAATTTACAGCAACGCCTCTCACAAAGGACTTGGCTGTGTACTCATGCAACACGGGAAAATAGTGGCCTATGAGTCTAGACAGCTCAGGCCATACGAGCTAAATTATCCAACTCATAATTTGGAACTTGCTTCAATTATCTTTGTATTGAAGATTTAGAGGCACTATATACACGGAGAAAAGTTCGTAATTTATAGACCATCAAAACTTGAAGTATTTGTTTCCCAAAAGGAATTGAACATGAGGCAAAGACGACGAATGGAATTTCTTAAGGATTACAACTGCGACATTTTGTTTCATCCTGGGAAGGCAAACAAAGTTGCAGACACCATCAATTGAAAGTCTGTCATCGCGCAGTTCATGGTTAAAGAATGGACTCTTCTAGGAAAAGTTCGAGACTCGGATTTCAAGCTCGAGGTCGAATATCTTTCTAGCCCACTAGCTACCCTCAGAATTGAACCATAGATATTGCAGAAAATAAGGGTGCTACAGAAAACCGACTCTAAAATCAGGAGAATCCGAAAAGAAGTCACAAAAAGAAATTACCTGATTTCCAAATAATGGAAGACGGAATGCTGAAATTCTGTGAGCATTGGTGTGTGCCCAATGATGAAAAGCTTAAAGATGAAATTCTATCAGAAACTCATCAAAGCAACTACAGAATACACCCAGGAAGTATGTGTTGAGGAAAACTCCTAATGAATTTTGAAGCTGACAAAACTTTCTATGTTTATCTTGTGAATCTAACATGCATTACATTCCATGTTAATATATTCTAGAAGTTCATAAGGAAATATCAAACTTTATAAGTTCTCAAAACTAAAAGTTCAGACTCAGAATGAGAAGTTCAGACTTTACCATAAAAGTCATTCAGACTCTATTTTAAGTCTTTAAAGAACTTCAAACCCTATAAGAAATAGGTTCATATCTTATTAAAAGAATCCCACTAATCTAAGTTCTGAAAGAAACACAGACGCAAAAGTTATGAAGATGAAGACGCAGAAGTTATGCAAATGCAGACACAGAAGTTTTTCAAACGCAGAAGCAAAACTCTTTCGAAACGAAACATTACAGCTAGTGATCTGGCATGGATTTCACAAAAGGAAAGTTTTGATTATCTCAATTTAAGTTATAATTGATTGACAATCAAAAATTATGACAAATATGCATTACAACGGATAAAACTCTACTTATGGAAACCAAGATTTTGATTGTATGGGTGACCAGAATTAGCGGGATTCAGATTTTGTCAACCAACGGCTATTCAATCCATTTTATACAAATCTGTCCAAGATGAAGATTGGAAGATGATCCTCTAAAGACTGTCCAACGGCTAGTTTGGAAGTGGAGGAGTAGAAAAGGAGATCTACGAGGAGCAGAAGGTGTAGAACGATATCGAGAATCAACAAGTCCAAAGTCTGAGCATACTCCGATCCTTTCTCTTGTCTTTCTTGAGCTAAATACTAAGATCTTGAGGGATACTTTGTAAGAGTAAGTGTATTAGATAGAGAGTCCCATCATACACAAGAGTGTTGTCACTTAGAATCTGTAATTCCTCTTGATTGCATAGTGAAATCTAGCCAGTAGGCTGTCAGCGTGGGAGAGTAGACGTAGACTTGCTATAAGCCAAACCACTATAAATTTGTTTGCAATTTTTCTATCGCTTATTTCTTGCTTTACATACTACACTCTAAAAGTACTGTATATATAAACTGTTTTGAATCTGAATTTCATTTAGAATGTACTATGATCAATCATTTCCACTATAAATTGATCGAAATTGTTTAAATTACCTATTTATCCTCCTTTAGGTGATCTTTGCTAGCTACATCAGTATGAAAATATATCAAAATCTTCGGCAATATTATTGGTGGAATGGCATGAAA
This sequence comes from Syzygium syzygioides, assembly GCA_031216285.1. Taxonomy (NCBI): domain Eukaryota; kingdom Viridiplantae; phylum Streptophyta; class Magnoliopsida; order Myrtales; family Myrtaceae; genus Syzygium; species Syzygium syzygioides. The sequence continues at coordinate 12,050,645 of CM062243.1, read as the reverse complement.
GCGGACATTGCCAAACACGTCGCTAAATTCTTGGCGTGTCAATAGATAAAAACACAGCATTGCAAACCAGGTGGATTGCTGCAACCGCTAGAAATCCCAGAATGGAAATGGAAACATATTACAATGGATTTTGTTCTTGGACTACCAAGAAGCCAAAAAGGGAATGATTTCATTTGGGTGATAGTCGATAGGTTGACAAAGTTGGCTCATTTCCTTGCAGTGTAAAAGGACTTCTCATTGGAAGATTATACGAACCTGTACATACGTCAAATAGTTCGTCTACATGAAGTTCCAATGACGATTACATCTAATCGAGACCCTAAGTTCACTGCTACCTTCTGGCAAAGCCTTCAAGCTGCCTAGGAATGAAGCTTCAATATAGTACAGCTTATCACATGCAAACTAATGGTCAAATAGAAAGAACTATCCAAACATTAGAAGACATGTTACGAGCATGTGTTATTGATTTCAAGGGAAGTTGGGACGAGCACCTACATCTCACCGAGTTCGCATACAATAATAGTTACCAGCAAAGCATTGGCATGGCTCTGTTTAAGGCATTATATGGTCGAGCTCGCAGAACTCTAATATATTGGAATGAGGTCAGGGAAAGAAGGATCACTGGTCCAAAGTTAGTATAGCTTACAATAGATGCACTATAAGTGATTAGGAAAAGACTTAAGACCGCCCAAAGTAGGCAAAAAAGTTATGCGGATAAACGACAAAAGCCACTAGAGTTTTAGGTAGGTGACCATGTTTTCCTCAAGGTGTCACCTATGAAAGGTGTGTCCCGCTTTGGGGAAAAAGGTAAGTTAAGCCTAAGGTATGTAGGACCCTTTCAAATCTTAGAAAAGATTGGGAATTTGGCCTATCGTTTGGCACTAACGCCAAAACTTGCTCAGATACATAGTGTATTTCATGTATCGATGTTAAAAAAGTATGAGCCCGATCCGGCACACATGCTAAACATCGAAGAAATCAAGGTAGACGACAGAGGGTTGTATGTAGAGGTTAATGCAAAAAAAAAAAACTTACTAATCTCATGAATAAGTTACTAATGAAAGTATGTGAATGTGCATTGTTTTCTAGGAAAGCATGTGAGGAATCTATGAAAATGGACATCATCAGAGAAAAAGGCCGGATTATTTGTTCTTTAAATCCTTATTGGGGGAACTTTTTATTTGCATCTGCTGAGAAAAACGAACTTTCATCATTACTTTCTACATCACGTGGGCGACTTAACTATTGATTGCCAGTACCGAACATTTTTCATTAAACCAGGCAGCTGGTAATTACTATTTTAACGCAAAAAAGAAAACACTTACTAATCCCATGAATAAGTTACTAATGAAAGCATGTGAACGTGTATTGTTTTCTACGAAAGCATGTGAGGCATCTATGAAAATGGGCATCATTCAGAGAAAAAGGCTGGATTATTTGTTCTTTAAATCCCTATTGGAGGAATTTTTTATTTGCATCTGCTGAGAAAAATGAATTTTTATCATTATTTTCTAGATCACGTGGGCGGCCCAACTATTGATTGCCGGTACCTAACATTTTTAATTAAACCAGGCAGCTGGTAATTACCTTTTTAATGCAAAAAAGAAAACACTTACTAATCCCATGAGTAAGTTACTAATGAAAGCATGTTAACGTGCATTGTTTTCTACGAAAGTATGTGAGGAATATTCGAAAATGGGCATCATCATAGAAAAAGGCCGGATTATTTGTTCTTTAAATCCCTATCGGAGGAATTTTTTATTTGCATCTGCTGAGAAAAATGAACTTTCATCATTACTTTCTAGATCACGTGGCCGGCTTAACTATTGATTGCCGGTACCTAACATTTTTAATTAAGCCAGGCAACTGGTAATTACTCTTTTAATGCAAAATAGAAAACACTTACTAATCCCATGAATATGTTACTAATGAAAGCATGTGAACGTGCATTGTTTTCTACGAAAGCATGTGAGGAATCTATGAAAATGGCATCATCCGAGAAAAAGGCTGGATTATTTATTCTTTAGATCCCTATCGGAGGAATTTTTTATTTGCATTTGCCGAGAAAAATGAACTTTCATCGTTACTTTCTAGACCACGTGGGCAGCTTAACTATTGATTGCCGGTACCTAACATTTTTATTTAAACCAGGCAGCTGGTAATTTCTCTTTTAATGCAAAAAAGAAAACACTTACTTATCCCATGAATAAGTTACTAATGAAAGCATGTGAACGTGCATTGTTTTCTACGAAAGCATGTGAGGAATCTATGAAAATGGACATCATCCGAGAAAAAGGCTGGATTATTTATTCTTTAGATCCCGAATCCAGCCCGACGCTTACATGGGTCTAATTTGTCACACAGATCAAGTTAATTTAATTTATCTTTGTCATGATCTTATAACATTCTTCGAAGGTGACAAGGTTTATTATCTTTAAATAATAAATCTTTCATTTTTGAATTTTTTTCCGAAAACTCTACTAGAGCTTTGCTTTGAATGGGGCCAAGTACTTTGTTTAGATTGAAAGAACTCTATGATTCATGATGGCCCTTCCCCTTTTGCTAATCGAGAGATTAGTTTATAACAATTGCTATAAAAACTCAAATGTAACATTTTATTAGGAGTGAGCAACCAAGCCAGGTCAATCGGGGAACCAAACCGAATTCGATCAATTCTAAGAAAGTTTAAATGGAGACCTGTTCAGTTCTCGGATAAAAATTTTGGGAACCGGGCTTGATTAATATTGTTTTTATATCCTGAACCCATTGGTTTCACCCAAGAACCGGTCTTCCAGGTTGCTTCCCGAGTATAACTGATTTTGAACCCTACGTCTCTTCTATAAATTCTACTTTCTTTTCTAGTTCTCACTATCAAATCTGGACTCTCTCAAACGCTTTTGTGTCTCAACTTTCTCCCCTTGATCTCTCACTCTTTGAGTCTCGCTATCACTGCCTCATCTTGTCTCTCTCGTTCTCACCGACGCCCTCTCATCTCCTCCTCTCGATCTCCGACCCTGGGTTGTGGCCTCGCCTTTGTTGGTCGACCGTCATTCAGCACACTCTTAGCCAGGTTTGTTCTTTCTTATAGCACCTAATTAGAGAGAAGCTCTGTGCTTTTCTGAAGATGAATAGGCTAAGCACTTTACAATTCGTTTTCCCTTTTTCTTTTGCGGAATTCCACCAAACCAAGGAGGATACAAAACTTGAAGCAATGCGAATGGTAGAATGACAAATACCACCTAAGAACTTCTCTGCTCGCTGCTAAGGTAGTTTTTGTTTCGGCCATGAACTATGAACTGCTAAGAGTTTAACTCATACAGCAGATGGGCATTCACCCAAAAAAAAAACGAATAAAAATGAAATTGAAAGAAAAAAGGAAAGCTCTCCAGGAAGTTCCTAGGGAACGATTTCAGTTCCCGATTAAAAAATGCTTCTCTAGATAAACTTTTACATTTCGCTTTTGTTTAATTTAATCTTGTCTCGAGCACATTTTTACAATTCTTTTTGGCCTGAAACATAAAAAATTTTCACAACACATAACAATTGATACACGTAATTATATGATTTTCTCATAACCTTTGTATATTTGAATAACATTTTAAATTTTAAAAGAAAGCAAAAAATTGTTTTCGCTTTTGAGAAAGCACAAACAAAAAAGTTCCGAGAAAACTCAGCTAACTCTAATCATCATGACTACCTTCCTTTAATTCTATTTAGTTGTGCCATTTGTGAAAACAAACTATGTATGCATATAAATCCATCAATGATAAGAAAGTTCGGTAGAATGGAGCTTAATGGTTGAGCCGCATCACGACAGGGCTCCATTCTCCCACTTCCTTTAACATTAAATAGACATATTACTTTACAATAAAGTAGAAAAACTTAATCATCTTATATAATCTGATATAATTTTCTATAAAACTGGATCAACATCAACTTGCCTTACTTATTAAATAGTATGTAATCTTTTACATTTCTGGTAAATTGTAAGAGCTGAGTTAGGTGTTAGTACCACAATTAAATTGGGGTAAAAGTGATACAAACTAATAATAATCAGTTACCATTATCATATTTTCAAATTTCAAATACAAAGTAAAACTCACACAACCCCGGTCGCCCCCCCCCCTTCCCCCAAAACACACACACACACATGTATAAAACTATATTGATGACATGGGACTTTTTGCAATTACTGTTTGGCATTTAAAAATTCTTCATTTATATATCATCATCATACACTTGTACTTTATTTATGTACAACAATTGAGGTAGGGTGCCTATATTAAGTTTTATGTGATAAATGAGGTGATTGGCCATTAATAAGGGACAATTAGTAAATTACTATATGATTTTTAATATACAGTATATCAAATGTCCATTCTAATTTGATCTAATATAAATAATATCAGGTTTGATAATTGATGCGATATACTAAATGACTTCAATTGATTAAGTGAATGATTGGCTTTTCACTTTATGACATTCTATTTTACGGATAACATATCCCATCAGGAGGATTTTGTACATTAAATGAGGTTGAATGTTTATGAAGAGGGTTTTCGTTATTAATGACATGCAATTAATAAGTTAGTATAGCTCGCCGGGACACCTCGGTTATCAAAAAAAAATTAATAAGTTAGTATTTTAATTTCCAACATATATATGTTGTTGAGGCGATATCCCATAGTTTTGCAGAAGAATTAGCATCGCGTGGAAATAACATCATAGGTGGGATGTAGTAGAGAGGGCATGAGAGGAGGGGCGAGCAATTTTCAGTAGACTCAAATGTCCCGTGGTTGGTGAGGAATATCGAGCCACTTGTTGGAGAGATTTCTTGATGGTTTATTGCCGAGGCCAAGCTGAAGTCCAAACGTCAAAAGTAAAACAAGCACACCCCTTAATGAGTGAATTAATGGGGTACTTATAGTGAGAGAATCAATCCTAACTAAATATAGTCTTGCTACATGCGTTAGTCTGGAGGAGTTTCAGTAGCTATGGGGTAAGCTACAGAGGAGAGGTGATCAATGGATAGTCTCAGGTCCAACCCAGTTTTCAGTTGGACCTAATTTGATACCCAGAACAAGTTAATTTATTTGAGCTTTCTTGTGATCTTATGATCTTCTTTAAAGGTGACAAGGCTTTTTGTCTTCAAATATTAAATATCTTATCTTTAAATATTTTTTCGAAAACTCTACTGGAGCTTTGCTTGGAATGAGGCTATCTACTTGTTTTAGACTTAAAGGAACTCTGTGCTTCATGATGGTCCTTCCTCTTTTGCTAATCAAGTGGTTAGTTTTATATCAATTAATTCACGTCGATCTTCCACTTATTATGAATGGTTCAAATTGACCGTAACATTTAGTAATTAAAAAAACAAATCGTTTAAGATCACTCAAGATCACTCATCTTTGGATGAAACAAAGAATGCTTAGAGAAACTATCAATGCCGTTTATTTGGAATAGAGATATGACCTTTATGGTGTAACATGGCCCCCAAGATTTACATATGCAGGCTATTAAGCTTTCTCCAAATTGGGCACATAGAAAAGGATACCATTTCCCAACTTCCAATTCTAAAATGGAATCCAAAAGAGAAGATTAGCCAACTTAAAGAGCTGTTTTACTATTACACATTAAAATTTAAAGTTAAAAAACACCTTCATCAGCTTGCTTTGATGAACCCACCACACATTGGTACTTCAGTACCTAAATATAATTTTTTTTGTTTTTGGCATACAAAAGGTTTCATACTACTGCATTCACAATGAACATAAAATTTTTTGCCATGTGAAGTTAGATGCTAAAGTCCTGACCAAAAAATGTATATATAGATGCTAAAGTTGCCCAGGCAGTTATAATACTTCTCTATCTTCCCGAGATCCAAATTGCTTTAATTTTAAAACTCGATGTTACTACCAAACAATTTGGGGATGCCCGTGAACGTGCATCGTTTTCTAAGGAAAGCATGTGATGAAACTATGAAATTGGGCACCATAAAAAAAATGCTGGGCTTATCAAAATTTATGAAAAAGGAATAACATACATAAAATGCTTAAGATTTTCCGTTCCCTAAATGTGCAAGTTTTCATATCCCCTAGTATGGGAAGAGATCTTTACAGCAATTTTTCTATTTATTTAGAGAATAGGAAAAATAAAGAAAGAATGAAATAATGTAGAAGCATTTATTCATAGGAAGAAAATAATCCTTAGTCTCTTCTATTTAAACTCTACTTTCTTTTCTAGTTCTCACTCCCAGTTCTAGCCTCTCTTCCTCTCATACTCTCTAGTCTCTCGACTCTCTCTCTCTTGAGTCTCGTTGACGCCATCTCGTCTTGCCTCTCTCTCTCTCTCTCGCCGACGCAGTCTTGTCTCTTCTCTCGATCTCCTGGGCTGTGGCCTCGCCCTTGTTGGTTGACCGTCAATCAACCCTCTGTTAGCTAGGTTTGTGCTTTCTTACAGCAACTAATCAAAGAGCTTTTCTGAAGTTGAATAGCCTGAGCATTGAACGATGCATTTTCCCTTATTCTTATGCGGAATTCCACGATAGCAAGAAGGATAGGAAATTTGAAGCAATGCGAATGGTAGAATGGCAATTGCCACCAAAGAATTTCTCTGCTAGCTGCTGAGATAGTTTTTGTTTCGACCATGAACTATGAACTGCTAAGAGTTAAGTCATCCTGCAAGTGGGCATTCACCAAAAAAAAAATTAAACCGAAAAAAATGAAATTTAAAAAAGGAAGCTTTTTACATCCTGCTTTTGTGTAATTTAATCTTGTCTCGAACACTTTCTTACATTTGTTTTTAGACTGAACATATGAAATTTTCACAATACGTAACAATTGATACATAGTTTATACAAAATTTTTCCCTAAGTTTTTAATATTTGATAACATTTCAAATATGAAATAAGCACAAACAAACAAGTCCTGAGAAAACTCAGCTAATTTTGATCATCATATCACTTTCTTTCATTCTATTTTATTATGGGTCATTTGTGAAGACAAACTATGTATACCTATAAATCCGTCAATAACAAGAAACTTAGGTAGAATAGAGTTTAATGGTTGAGCCACATCATGACCAAACTCCATTCCCTCCCACTCCGACTTTCTTTAACATTAATTAGACAAATTACATACAATAAAGTAGAAAAAACTTAATCATCTAATATAATCTGATATAATTTTTCTAGAACAATATATCAACATCAACTTGCCTTTCTTATTAAATTGGATGTAATATTTTACATTTTGGCAAATATTAAGAGCTGAGTTAGGTGTTAAGGCCACAACTAAATTGGGACGAAAGTGCCTTTATATTTTTTTCAAATTTCAAAGACAAAGTAAGACTTATATAAAACCTATATATATATATATATATATATATATATATATATATTGATGACATGGGAGTTTTTGCAATTAGTGTTTGGCAATGGAATATTCTTTATTATCTATTACCATTATAGACTTGTCTTTTAATTTTTGAACAACAATTGCGGTAGGGTGCCTATATTAAGTTTTATGTAATAAATGAGGTGATTGACCATTAATGACGGATAATTAATAAATTAATATATGGTATATCAAATGCCCATTCTTCCGACCAAAACAAAATGCCCATTCTAATTGCTCCTTATAACCCTTAGCTTTTGCGGAAGGGTTAGCATCGGGCAGAAGTAACATGGTAGGCTGGATGAAATAGAGAGGACGTGAGAGGAGGAAAGAGTAATTCTAATGGACTCAGATGCCAAGTGGTAGGTGAGGAATGTTGAGTCACTTGTTTGAGAGTTTTTTTGGTGTTTCATTGCCGAGGTCAATAGGAGTGCTGAAGTCCGGACATTCAGAATTCAAAAAAAGACCCCTTAGTGAGTGAATTGATGGGGTACTTGTAGTGAGAGAATCAATCCTAACTAAACATCGTCGTTGCTCCATGTGTTGGCCTGGAGGAATTTCAGTAGCTATGGGGTAAGCTATGGATTTTGCGTTGCATAAATGTGCAAATTTTGGTATTGCCCAGCATGGGAAGAGAACTTTAAGGCAATTTTCTATGTATTTAGAGGATAGGACATTATGAAGAAAGAATGAAATAATACAGAAGTATTTATTCATATGTAGAAGCATGTATATACATTTACACTAATTTGTAGCAGCTCACACCTAACAGTGCCTCAATTAAAACTGACCAATATTAAATAATTTCATAATCCAAGCTCTGATACCGACTTTATCATACCTCAAGTCTGTTCCGAGAATTTAAGGAATGACTGGCCATATTTGAAAACAATAAAGAATGAAGCCTTCGTCTAAGAGCAGTGATTTTTTAAATATGGACTAAGAAAAATCTTTCAATGAATGATAATTATAACAAAATCAATGAATCATGGATTAACCAAAAACTAGAAATTCCTTCGAACTTCCGAATTGCTGTCCACGTGCATTAAGAGTAAAAGCTGAGGATTAATCAATTTTTTCAAAATTCGGGAGAGTCCCTTTCCAATAAAGCTGAGTTGTCAAATGATTTTTAAAACTATTTCGGGATACGCCTGAAAAGAAAAAAGAATGGATTAAAGGGGATGGCTTCTTCCGAAAAGAATGATATGTCCAATAACCGTACCTTTTGAATAGATATAATTTTACAGTAACAGCATAGAATTAGGCTTGATTAGACAGACCAATCGCGGACCCTACCGCGGTGGGTCCCATATGCATCGGTGATTTAGGCTTTGCGTGGATGATGAGAAATCCCGACTCAACAACTCAAATCGGTCAAAAAAAGTCGAAAATTAAATTTGTCAGCCTTTTGACTTGCCAGTCCCAAGTGAGCATCAACATAGACATGTCATACATGTTGTGAGAAGTCTCTGGCCTTGAATCGACTGGACTAATATCTTCTAATTTACACAGAGAGAACAAAAATGGCGGAAGCTGGCGTTGGCAGTATTGCTAGAAAGATCGTTGATAATCTGGTCCCTCAAGCACTAGAAAATGTCGGAAATTTATGGGGAGTCAAGCATGAACTCGAGGTGCTTAGGGACACTGTCTCCATGCTTCTGGCTTTACTGGATGATGCAGAAGAGCAATACCACCGGAGTCTCCAAATCCGAGTTTGGCTTGAGAAACTGAAAGACGCTTTATATGACACAGAGGACGTGCTTGAAGAATTCACTATAGAAGCTATGAGACGAGAACTGAGGGGCCACAATGAAATGATGAAAGAGGTAAGGACATTTTTCTCAAGTTCGAACCAGCTTGTTTTAAAACTGAAGATGAATTACAAACTAAGAGCACTAAGGGAGAGAATAGAAGGCATTAAAGCTGATAGGAAATTCCACTTGCAATGCAGTGTGGATTTCCGAGTTGAGAGGGAGTGGTGGAAGAGAGAAGAGATGCATTCGTTTATAATTGAGGGGGATATTATAGGGAGAGATGATGATAAGAAGATGGTCATGGAATTTTTACTGGATCCAGACGTGAGAGAGCACGTTTCCATCCTTCCTATAGTTGGTGTGGGTGGGATTGGAAAAACCGCTCTCGCTCAATATGTGTATAATGATGAGATGGTCACTAAACATTTTGATGTAAAAATGTGGGTCTGTGTCTCCAATGGTTTTGACGTGAAAAAAATAATCACAAATATCATAGCTTGTGCAAAGATGGAAGCACTGGTGGAGGTTGCAATGGAAAAGTTGCAAAGTCAATTGAGGAGAGAGATTGACGGAAAGAGATATCTCTTAGTTTTAGATGACTTGTGGAATGAAGAACCAGAAACATGGAAGAGCTTGAAAAACTTATTGGTGGGAGGTGCTAGAGGAAGCAAGATCCTTATAACTACACGCAATCTTTTGGTTGCAAAGATAACCACTGCTTCAACTCTTGATCTCGGCGGCTTATCTGATGATGCGTCTCTTGATTTATTAATGCAAATGGCTTGTCCAACAAAAGAGGAGATAAAGGATCCTGAAATGCTAGCTATCGCCAAAGAGATAGTTAAAAAGTGCTGTGGGGTTCCATTGGTTATTCGAACTATTGGGAGTTTATTATTCCTTAAGAAAACTATACACGAATGGTTACATTTCAAAGATCATGAGCTCCCAAAAGTGGCTCAAAGCGAAGACATCATAATATCTGTTCTTAAGCTAAGTTATGGCCATCTTCCTTCACATTTGAAACAATGTTTTGCTTTTTGTTCATTGTTTCCCAAAGATTATGAGATAAAGAAGCAGACTTTAATCAATCTTTGGATAGCAGAAGGATTTATCCAGCCATCAAATGGAGGTCAGCAGTTAGAGGACATTGCTCATGGATATTTCATGGATCTACTTAGGGATAACTTCTTCCAAGATTTTAAGAAAGATCCATTCACGAACAAGGAGACTTGCAAGATGAATGCTTTGATGCATGATATAGCCTGCATAGTTGCAGGGTCTGAGTGTTTTTTTCTTGGTAATGTTGTAGATTCTGTGCGTTGTTGTGAAAGAACCCGTCATATATCTCATGGTTTAACTTCCAATTTGAGGGGTGAACTTCTAATCTTACACTCGAAAGCAAGATCACTAAGAACATTTCTTTCTGCGCCTACATATCGCGAAATGGAACAAAGAGAACCAACAAGTGAAGCAGATCTATGCCAGCTAATTCAAAGTTTCAAGAGGTTGCGCATCTTGGATCTGCATACCGCAATTGTCAAGAAGGTGCCAAGGTCAATTTGTAAGTTGAAGCATCTCACGTATCTCGATCTCTCTCACAATAATGCATTCAAAAGGCTTCCTACCTCCATTACGAGATTGCATAATTTGCAAACACTTAATCTCCAAGGTTGTTCTGCCCTTGAAGAATTGCCAAGGGATATAAGGAAGTTGGTCAACCTTCGAAATCTAGACATAGATCATTGTTATAGTCTTAGTTATGTGCCACGTGGACTAGAGCAATTGCTTTCTCTGCATAAACTAACACGCTTCATTTTGCCCAAAGGTAAAGCTCTCACTAAGAATTATTGTGGACTCGGGGAGCTAAATGGGCTTAATGACCTCAGTGGAAGCCTTAGCATTGAAAATTTGGGACACTCAAGAGATGCGTTAAAAGAATACGCGGCAGCAAACTTGATAGAGAAGCATTCTCTAGAATCTTTGATACTTAAATGGGGCTATCTCAATACTGATGATGCAGTAACTGACAATACAGATGAAGATCTATTAGACAGATTGAGACCGCACTTAAATCTGCAGAAGTTGACAATTGATGGATATGAAAGTAAGAGCTTTCCAAATTGGATGAATTCCTTGCCAAATTTAGTTGAGGTACGCTTGCTGAGATGTGGAAGATGTATACGTCTACCTCAACTGGGCCAACTATCTCATCTCAAGTCTTTAGAGATTTGGCGGCTCGCTGAATTGGAATACATTGATTCAGACCATTCCCCCACTTCAACAGGCTCGTTTCCTAGTCTACTGAGATTAGAGATACGTCACTGTGAAAACTTGAAAGCCATGCCACCGACTCCACATCTTGAGGAATTGATTCTGAAGGAGGTCAACCGAGAGTTGATAAATCAGATAGTTGGCCTTAATAAGTTGAAGAGCCTGGATATATCGCAGATGGATATAGATTGTTTGCCTGAGGAGTGTTTGCAAAGTCTCACTTCACTTGAACGTCTTAGCATCAGTGAATGTCCTCAGTTAACTTCCTTCTCACACGGTATACGACATCTGTCGAACCTTTTGCATCTCTCTTTTTCCAATTGTGAGGAGCTCGATTTATCCAAAGATGAAAGCGACAACATCTTAGATTTGCAAGGATTTAAGAGTCTCCAGTTTGTGGACATCCTTGGTGTTCCCAAACTATTATCTCTCCCACGGTGGCTTCTACATGTCTGCAATCTCGAGCGTCTTTCTATTACAAAGTGCTTAAATTTGAAGGCTTTACCAGAGCAGATCGAGGACCTTCAATCACTTCAAAAGCTTGAAATCGTTCGGTGCCCCTTGTTGACATCATTACCTGAAGGAATGCAAAGGCTTATGTCCCTTAGTCACCTAAAAATTGCCGGTTGCCCAAATTTGGAACGGAGGTGCAAAGAAGTTACGGGCGAGGACTGGGAAAAGATTGCTCATATCCCACACAGAACTCACAAGCTCGAATACTATAAACGCTTTCCAGTTTTCTTTTTGTAAGTATGTGGACCATTTCTTCCCAGTATTTACATGAGCAATTACTTTTGAATTCAATTAGGAAGACCTAGACAGGTTGGTGAAAGGTTTGGACACATCCTTGGATGCAGGTATTTATAGGGTGTGAAAACATTGACATCGACATCATTGTTCCTTCAGGATGGCCCTCAACGGGATGTCCCTAAACTAAGTGCTCGCTTTATTCTAAAAGTGCAAGAAAAACAAATAAAATTCATACTCCTTCTCATCCAACTCCAAGCTCATTTAATCTGGCTCGTGACTAATGCTGTAGATATAGTGTGAACTCTGCTCATTTGATTTCACAAGGAGTACAATGCCTGCACAATCTGATGATCTGGAAGCCGACAGGGAAAAGGGAAAACTTTCATAAATGAAGTGATGAAATTTTTCTTTGGAGAATGGTTTCTGGTTAGCTTCCCGTAGAAATAACTCACAGTTTGTTCACATAGAATCAATATGTTTCCATCAATTGCATATTGACTACAGGGCATTAAGTTCCTATTTCCCTCATGTTTCGTCATTCTTATTCATTCATTTTCAGTCCTTGAAATCGATCAAGGTCAGCTCGAGATTGCTGGGCCTCATTCTAATTGGAAGAGCCACCTTCGTTTTTCCCCTATTATTCTTATCCAACTTGGCTAGGAAGTCTAAGTACGAAAAGATCGATTTGGAGCAGCAGGTTGGAGATTATAATTTTTTAGTGGAATTTCCTGCATATGAGGTAGTCAGCATGATGGATTTTCCTAATTTAACTCTGATATGTTCAGGTCACAATTCGGTGGGCAGGGCTTATGCGTGGTGCTGTCTCGGTGGCACTTGCTTATAACCAGGTAAGATAATGGGATAATGCGCATTCCAGAAGACTTTCCACAAGGAATTCCATGAGATTCTTTCTATTCCTAGCAATACGATGAATGTGGTCGCCAGATGCCTTTTTAAAGAGGTTTTACTATGTTTCCTCATCTTAATCTGACGCTTATGCTCGCTCTGAAGTTCATTTTCTGTGCATGCAGTTTACTTGGTCCAACACGAAATTGTTGAGCTATGTGTTTATGATTGCAAGAACCATCACGGTCGTTCTGTTTAGCCCAGTGGTAAGATGGCGTTTCATATGCCGAGTCTAATTGGTGGCATAACATGCACAATTCCTCAAGGTATCATTCTTCGATACAGGTGTTGGGGCTGTTGACTAAGCCTCTAGTGTAAATCTTGCTTCCTTCGACCAAATACTTCGCCAGCACGAAACCTTCCGAGCCATCAAGTCCAAAATCCTTCACTCAGCCACTGCTCAGTAACGGACACAACTTGGAGTCTCATCAGAACAGCAAAAGCATCCTCAGACCAAGCAGTTTGTGCAAGTTCCTGAGAATGCCTTCTCACACGGTGCACCATTACTGGAAAAATTTTGACGATGCCTTCATGAGGTCCGTGTTTGGCGGGCGAGGTTACGTGCCTTTCATTCTACTACGAAAGCTGAGGATGAGATCAAGAACTAATGATTTTGTTAGGTGGTTTGTAATTAGGACACATTGATACACAGGTTTATTCAAGTGTGAAGCTTCGACAGCTTTGACGAGACTGATGATGTATACGGACATCGATTTCCCTTCTGATTTTTCATTTGCTAACTGCCGCAGTTCATTCTTCCATCTACAGTCAGTTTTGTGGGGTTCGGGTAAGTTTTTGGTTGAGAAGGCATCGATTTCCATTCTGATTTCTCCCATGGAGATTGTTTACATGAATTCCCACGAACCAGCCACTGATTAGTTTCGTCTCTTTCTAGTTAGTTTGTGGTGTCATACGTTCTCTCTTTTATATTTCATCTCGTTCTAATTAGATTTTATCTGCGTGCAGTTAGATTTTGGGATTGATTTTGGAAAAGATCCAAATATTTGCGAAGTTTTTTCTTGTCTTTCCCCTAATTTCAAAAAATACAACAATTGACTTGGTCCACTAAGTATATAGAATCCTCCTACTTTCGATCTTTTCCTTGGACATGATACCTGTAATTCTCGTGTCAGCTAATGTTCACGTCTTTTTGCCATTGGTTGCAGGCACATTTTTGCCACTTTGTTGTTTGTCGGCGAGATCTTAATCTTCCTTTACGTAGGAATGGAAGCGTATCGAGAAGTGGGGAGTTGTCAGCAATAGGTAATGACGAGTCTCTGCTACATTCTACATTTGCCAGGCGAGGTTGAATGACGGGAATCGAATTTCCATCTTCCTGATGTTTCGTGTTTCTTCTTCGTTCATTCTCAGTCCTGGAAAAATCGATCAAGGTCAGCTCGACGTTGACGGGACTCTGTTTTGATTGGAAGAGCCGCCTTCGTTTTCCCCCGTCGATTCTTGTTTAACTTGGCTACGAAAAGATCCATTTAAAGCAGCAGGTTGGCTAGAGACTAGAATTTTCTTGCGGATTTTCCTGCGTATGAGATAGTCGGCATGATCGAGTTTCCAGACTAAACTCTGATATGTTCAGGTCACATTTTGGTGCTTATGCGTGGCGCTGTCTCCAAGGAACTTGCTTATAACCAGGTAAGATGATCGGATAATGCGCATTCCAGGAGACTTCCCATACGCAATACCATGAGATTCTTTCTATTACTAGCAATACGATGAATGTGGTCGCCAGAGATGCCTATTTCAAGAGGTTTTACTATGCTTCGTCGTCTTAATTTGATGCATATGCTTGCTCTGAAGTTCATTTTCTGTACCTCCAGTTTACTCGGTCCAGTGCGAAATTGCGGAGTAATGCATTTATGATCATGAGTACCATCACGGTCGTTCTGCTCAGCACTGTGGTAAGACGGCATTTTATATGCCAAGTCTAATTGGTGGCATAACATTTAGCTTGTGCCTCAAAGATATCCATTGACCAATACAGGTGTTTGGACTGTTGACGAAGCCTCTAGCGAGAATCTTGCTTCCTTCGACCAAATACTTTACCAGCACAACATCTTCTGAGCCATCAAGTCCCAAATCCTTCACTCAGCCACTGCTCAGCAACGGACACGACTTAGAGCCTCACCAGAACGGCAAAAGGATACTCCAACTGAGCCGTTTGCGCGAGCTATTGGGCACGCCTTCTCACACAGTGCATCATTACTGGCGAAAATTCGAGGATGCCTTCACGAGGCCGTTGTTCAGCAAGCAAAGTTTCATGCCTTATATTCCGTGCTCGCCTACCGATCAAGACGATCATCAGTGGCTCTAAAGAAAGACGAGGACCATATCAAGAACTAATAATTTTGTTAGGTGGTTTGTAAATAGGACACATTGATACACAGGGTTTTTCAAGGGTGAAGTTTCGACGACCTTGACGAGACTGATGGCGTACACGGAGAGCAGCAGCATTTCATTCGACGCAGCTACTCTGCATTTTTGTGACAGAGAAATCTGATTTCTTCCCCTTGTTTCTCTCTTTTGCTGTTTCTTTTTTTGTTCTTGAGCTTGTATTTAGACAGTGAATGGCTTTTGTAATTAACCCCACTTATGGAAATCAGAATGTCTGAAATTCATCGCTTCATCAGCTGCTTCTGATTTCCTTTCCAACACTATGAGCTGTTAAAGCTGCCAGTGTTTAAATGCATATCCATCCACCGGCCCAGCATCGCGTTTAGACATCAATTTAAATGCGCACCGCGCCATTAAATCGATTTTGCGGGGGCATATCACTATTCTAGATAGTAGTTGGGGAGTGAAAGGAGGCAAATTTTGTCAAGATTTGCAATGGAACTGTCATTCCACAAGCCACATTTTTCCTGGTAACCTAACTACAACCATTCCTTTCAGCACAAAATTGCCAGCCATCGGCATTTATGAGGCTTAGCCAATAAATGAAAGTTGGGATTTTGATCTTTAACTCCTTTCCCAAATTCGCCAAGTTCATATTTATGAAGTCACGTTTAGACTTCTCTTAATTATAGTCTAGGAGAGAGACTAAAGAAGGGATATGGCTAGACTTAACCCTGTTTTAAGTAAAATTGAGGCACCTCAAGTTACAGGGACCCACATTTTGAAACTAAATGTTTTTACCCCTAACTCCATGAGAAGATGGAGGATCGAACTCCTCATCTCCCCTTTTCTAAGTAGGAAGGGCAAAAAGACAGGGCAAAAGTCCGAGAGTTAAAATAAGACATACAAAACAAAAGTGTCAGTCAAGGACATGAAAGAACAATGCAACTTCTTGTATGCTTGCCGCAAGTTAAGGATACACTATTTTGTTTTCATACTTTCTTTGGTTTTTTTTTTTTCTTGAGGCCACTAGCTATGAAATAATGATAGAGTAATTAATCCATATAGGGTAGAGATGTAATTGTAACCTTGAGCTCGCGGCGGCCATGGTTGCTCGATTTGAGCTCGCGGCCATAACTGCTCAAATTGGTGGCAGTGAGGAGGTAGGAATTTGAGCTCTAGGTTGTGGCCGCTCAAGCTCAAGCTTCGAGCTTGTAGCGGCAATGGATGCTCAATTTTAGGTCGCGGCGACCATGACTATTTTAACTTTATGGCTCGAAACTCAACCGGCCATGGCCACCGCGAGTAGTGGTGGCCACGGGCCGGTTTTGGCCCGGAACCGGCCCGGTCAAACCCGGGCCCGGCCCGTT
Organism: Syzygium syzygioides; assembly: GCA_031216285.1. NCBI lineage: Eukaryota > Viridiplantae > Streptophyta > Magnoliopsida > Myrtales > Myrtaceae > Syzygium > Syzygium syzygioides. Next base: position 12,033,854 of record CM062243.1, on the reverse strand, counting down.
GACCGGGCTCGCGGTTCGGAACCGGAACCGGCCCGTGGTATACGGGCCCGGTTCCGGTTCCAGAAAATTTGAACCGGCCCGGAACCGCCGGTTCCGGGCCGGTTCTTTGAAAAAAAAAAAAAGAAAGAAGATGATGATGAAGAAGCTGCAGGCTGCGCTGCAGCCCAGCCTGCAGGCCGGGCCCCCCTCCCCCCCTCCCCCTCTCTCTCTTTCTCTCTCTCTCTCTCTCTCGCTCTGCATCAGTCCCCCTCTCTCTCTTTCTCATTCTCCTTTCTCCTTTTCCTCCTTCTTCTTCTCCTCCGCCCACCCCTTGGCCCCTGTCTTCCCAGATGATCTAACCCCCGCCCGCCTTCGCCGCCGTCGCCCCCGCCCATGGCCGCCGACGCCGACGCCCCCTTCTCCTCCCCTGCTCCCGACCCCGGAGGAGGAGGACCCCCGGGCCCCCGCTCCTCCTCCCCGTCCCCGTCCGCGTGGGCCGTGTCCATCCCCCTCCCGGCCCCCTCCTTCTCCCCCTCGCCGCCGCCCCCGTCTCCCACTTCATCTCCTCGCCACCTTGAAACCCGCCTCCGCCACCATGGCCAAGGTCGCGAAGCCCGAGCAACGAACAACGGAGGACCTGCAATTTTTATTTTATAATTATTTTATTAATTTTTAAATAAGGAACCGGCCGGAACCGGAATCGGCCCGGAACCGGCGGTTCCGAACCGGAACCGGAGCCGCCTCCTTGTGGTCCGGTTCCGGTTCATTCGTGGCCATGTCTAACCGCGAGCCCAAGCTCTAGTGACCATGCGGCCTCAAGGTTCGAAACTCAAAAAGATCTCACGGCCATGGCCACAAGCTCAAGTGACCATGGTGTCCATGAGTATGAACTTGAGCAGCGATGGCTGCGGCAAGTTTAGGGTTTGAGCTCCCATTATGGTGGTCGTATTAGACATCTCTCTCTTTTCTTTTTTGTTGTCCGATCAGATACACGTGGAATGACACATTGGAACTTTGACGAATTATTAGATAGAAACTTGATAGGGGCCAACTTTGAGTACCGATTTAAAGTGGGTACAAACAAAAATAAGTTGGAGTCGAAATTTGGGAACCGAGCCAAAATTGATCATTCTAAGGAAAATAGGCCCAGTTTCCATCTCCGTTCGACCCTATTTCCATCAACCAAATAGAGTCTAGAAAGACAATGGAGCTTTCTACTCATTCAGATGGCTTCGTTCTCGATTGCCAACCATGCTTGGGGAGCATATTCTCCGCTGTTTTCCCTTTTCATCGCCACCGAAAGAATCACCAGAGATAAAATTAGTAGTGTCATAAACGCCATGAGAAATGCTTTCTAATGCTTTTTACTGTGTTGCGTGAATATCACACGATAGTTTCCTGGTATTGGGAAAGCTTCAGCTTTTTTTTCCAATATGTAAATGACATTTGGCAACCGAATCAGATGCCGTATGTGAATTTGACCGTGATAAAAGAGCCAAAGCTCAAGACAAATGAGAATAAAAGTCAAAAGGCAATTTAACACGAAAACAGTCGGATTGATTTTGGCCCAAAAAGATAGAAATCTTAATGTGATAGAATATAGTTTTATTTAATTGTCCTGATTTAGATACATTAATAACAAATTAAATTTCTATAAATAAAGTTCTGTTACATGTGATCCCCATTGTTATCATTGGTAATTATTCAATCATGAAAAAAGCATAGAAGTAGATCTACAACATCTGAGACTTAAAATTTGAAAACAAAAATCTGAAAAGATTGATGCACTTATGGTGTGAAAAAAGTTACCTGTCATTGTTGGACGAGCACCACCCGTGCTTCGAGCTATTTACGAATTACGTAATTGAATTTTTCTACGTGTCAATTATCTAAGGGTAATCATACAAATAAAACCTCTTATAAATATTATTTGGCTTCTGAAAGCAATATTAATATGTCAGAATGAATAATGGAAAAGTAAAGCACCGAGAAAATATACCAGTTGATGATAAAAGGGACAAAGAAGGAGGGTCGCCAGCCTTCTTCATACCCCAACACAAGGACATCAGTTCATTTGAAAGATACTTAACAGAGAAGAATAATTTGGGAGCATATGCATTTTTGCATTATGTAATGACAATAGGCAAGCTTTTTTTAGATGTCATACGTGAATTTTGACCATCATAAATGGGCCAAAACGTAAGACAAAAATAAGGAAAAAGATTAAAAACAGTTAAAGATAATGACGACAAAATAAATAACCTTGTCACCAAAATTTAAAGCTCATAAATTGATAGAATATAGTATTCTGTAATTGTCCTAATTAGATAAATTACTACAAAAGAATACCTATTACACGTGATCCCATCATAAGAAACTAAGAAGAAAATTTACAATTTAGCACTTTAGCAATAACTTTCGAAAATACTGATAAAAACATATCATGCACAAGAAATCGGGTTAATAAAAGAAGTTGCATTTGATTTGCAAGTTTGAAAAGTAAGTAATATTAGTAAGATTTCGATCGACTCTGCCTACGGTGTACAAGAAATTACACGTCGATGTTGGAGGAGTAACATGTATACTTAAAGCTTTCTAGTGATTGAGAAATGAATTTACCCACGTGTCAATTATCCAAGGGTGACCATGCGAATAAAATCTATAACAAATATCACTTGACTTCTGAAATCAATATCAATATGTCGAAAAGAATAGCGGAAAAGGAAAAAAAAAACAATCTGAACCAGTACTCGGTCCACGTTAGAAGGGAATATAATAGGACATTAGTTTATTTGAAAAATGTTTAGTAGAGAATTACAACGTGATAACATCTGTGGGAACACAAAATACATGGTATATAGACAATCTATTGAAAAGTAATTTGATGTTATTAATGTTTAAGCTTCTCATCAATATATTTAGGAGAAATTACAAAATTCATCCTCATACTATTACGCGAATTTTATTTTTGTCCATATACTATCTTTCGTGCACATAACAACATAAGTTTAGGGTCATAACAATTTAGTTTGCTGCTCACGTGCGAAATTCTTAAAAAAAATAACTGTTATTAGGTCACCAATTTCTGCACTACCCTACATGCCAACCTTTTGCACTTAGCCAACATCTTTTGTTTGCATTTCGACACAAAAATACGAAATTTGGCCGAAAATTAAGACTGAATATTAGTCTATGGACCGAATCAATTTAAGCATGAAGTACGGGGACCAAAATTAAGTATGGGCAACAGTAATGGGACCATTTTTAATTTTTCCTCTTCTATTGATTTCTTTTATCAATAAAAAGGAATGGAAAGCGACGACCAGCACTAGCGATCCGGCTGGGGCCTTAATCTCAATACTCGATTTGTCTATTCCAATTCAGCACCCAAGAGATACAAAAACACAAAACGTCCTGCAACGTGCCCAAAATTTTAGTTTTGGGGCCAAATCTATCACTTAATAAGTACAGGGGCTATAATCAAACATAAGTAATAGCACAGGGATTGCTTTTGTTAATCGAACATAAGTAATAGCACAGGGATTGCTTCTGTAATTTCCCTTATAATCAGCATTTCATTCCCATGGGCCATGACAATTGACAAATACACAGCGATAATTATAATATCTTGTTTTCTTTTTCGTTTTGTCTATCTTATTCTGACTCTCAACTCATTTTCAAACTTCTACTTTACCTTTTTATAGAGTATAAGAGTCGAAATCCACATCTGAAACTAAATGTCCTCACTTCTAATATCCTGAGAAGGTGAGAAATCGAACCCCCATCATCATCATCAATTATGATATCTTGGTTTAATCCCCAATTTTTCCCAACTTCCCTCCCCACTTCACCAAACACAAACCGTGTCGGAATAACTAAAACCCGGAGCGGGGACACAGAAAAATCCGAATCCAAACACTCCCAATTCGATACGAACAAGGAAGACAGGGTACAAGCCAAGTGGCTTCAGTGTGGAGCCAACGATTCTCAACAACGCACGAACGAACGCTGCCCTACAGCGGACAACCCAGCACAACACACCCTCTCTTCCTTATATAGCTCTCTCGTTTTGCATCTCTCTCTCTCTCTCTCTCTCTCTCTATCTATATCTTAGCGCGATTCATCTTTCAAGAATCTCAGATCTCTTCCTCTCTCTCTCTCTCTCTCTCTGGGTATATCGTTTCTTGATTCCAATTCTTGTTTTTTTCCCTCTGTGTCGTTTCTTGGTTCGAATCGATGGCGTCTGCTACTGGAACCTCCCTTCGCATGAAGCTCGTTTCGTGCTCTTTGAAGCAGACCCAGGTATGAATTTGTCCTTATTTTTTTCCGGGTGTCAGTTGATCTGTTGGAGATTCGCTGCTCTTCGTGTCGAAAGCTTTGATTTTTATCTGTTGGTGTGGATGAGCTCGGTTTCAGATCGATATCTTGGATTTGTGTCGCTGTTTCCTAGATTAAGTGGGTAGCGATTCTTGTTCTCTGTCTCTGATCTACGTTGTCCGTGGATGCTGTTGTAGATGAACCCGGTGGTTTCACTGTATCAAGATTCCAAATTTTTTATGTTATAACATGAGGTTTTGGCGGCTGGAAATCTGCTGGATTTTTTTAATAAATGAACAAAAAAAATTTCCTATTTCACCCAAAAATGAAGAGTTTGTCTGTTGAATAGAAATGTTTGCATTGGCGATTGCTGATTATTCTTGAAGTGCTTGTAAGATATTCACGATCATTGTTGTTTAATGTAGCCATGATTAGTGGGTTATGTTTTGTTGAATTTTTGTTGCACTTTAGGATGACCCAGTATTCTTTTAGGCATGTAGATGAAAAGCAGTTATTATATGATCTGGAGATATGGCTTGGTCATGAGAGAGGACAGATTCTATTGGATGAATAATTTCATGAGACCAAGATTGGCTTGGCACGTTTAGCTATCTATCATCTTTAGAGCCTGTGCAGGATGAGACTTGTTCATCCTCTGCCCCTGGTAGCGAAATCTTCTTTTTTGTGCCAATGTCTATCAGCAACAGCTAGAATTGTACATAAGTCTAGGTGAGGTGAAATTTCTTGAGAGGCGAAATGAAGAGAGAAAAGCCCTGCGGGTCAATTCTCCAATCATGAAATGGGCTAAGAGTTTTATGTAGCTGATGCTGATGATTTGCTGTGTGCATTGGCACTTACAAAAGAAAAGGTTTTGTTCATGAAATGCAGCTTTCAATTGGCAATACCATCTTAAATTTTCTGTTAAATAGCTTTAGTTAGCATGGTCAGATTCTTGTTTTAAGTGCCTTCCTTGACATGACATAGAGTCTAATGAACCTCAACACATTTTAGCTGACCGTTGTGACGAATCAGGGGGCTCATGCTTTAGATAAATGCTTCAGGACAAAATTTTGGTGACGTGCTAGTCCTTACTTGTTGGTACTATACGTGTACTGCTTTTTTTTGGTTGCCGACGATTTCAGTGGCTAACTGGAGCCAGCAAGACTTATATTTATGACTCTACGTTAGACTTGTCTTGTTGTTTGTGGATTATTCCTTTTCTTGTTTTCTAAGCGTGGATTAATCTATTTTGCATGTGAGAGATATGGCTTTATCTTCTATAAATTTACTTTTCTTGTCCGATGCTTTTTGCAGCCATCAAACAGCGGAATCTCAAGTCTGAGATCAGTCTCAATACCCATCAGTACGAAAAGCTATCCGTCTCTTGTTTCACGCCGAGGTTCATCCCGCCTTCAGGTCTTCTGTGCGGTATGCATCATCTTCTACTGTTCATTTGCCATGTTCCTTCATTAAGGGGTTCAATACAGTCTACTTGCCATGATAATAAATGGAATATGTAATTCACTGTTCAAATGCTCTAAATAAATGGAATATATATGTCATCATTTCCCAGCTTCATGTAAGATTTTGGGTTTATCATGGATTTAGATGATCTATTTCCCCTCTTTTATTAAAAAAAGTGAATGATATTCATTAAGTCGCCGGAATTTGGGGGATTGTAGATATCTAATTTGTCACTGGTGTCATGTTGCTTATGCTCCAAATTTGTGAAATCTAGTAACTTTTACTTGTCGATTCTGTGTTCACGCAAATCGGTTCATTGATGTTGCTATTAGTGAGATTTCAAAATATCTATGTATTGACAGGCCAAGCCTGAGACGGTGGACAAGGTCTGTGCAATAGTGAGGAAGCAGTTGGCGCTGCCAGATGACTCTGCGGTTACAGGAGAGTCTAAGTTTGCAGCACTTGGAGCTGATTCTCTTGATACGGTACCTCTCTACTAACTTCCAATATGGTTTCTTTGCTTTAATTCTGATATAGAATTAAGCCTGATCCCTTCAACCTTTTTGGTGAACATCAATGCCATTGGCACTGTTTCATCCCGACACTTGTCGTGTTCATTGCTTGCATCACGTGTGCATTAACATTAGCTTTCTTGCGCTCCCCTTAGAGACATCTACTTATTATTTGACAGTTAGTGAAGTGGTCACTTAAATATTGAGAGACTAGAAACCCGTGGCATTGGATGGCTATAAAATTGATAGTTGCGTTGATTGCGGTCCACAATTGTCTCTTGGACAACTCCAATAGTTCGTTCTGTTCTTAATTAGGAAGCGTAACTTACATACTCAAGGGTCAAAATCAAATCTTAAAAAGATCATTGTCAAGCGTAGGTTGTTTTCATACCTCGAAATGCTACAGTACTCTACAATGAGATTTCCTCTCGGAGAAGAAAGTTATGGTGAAAAATCCGTCCTTTACTCGTATATATATAATGTGTGGGCTCTATCATGATAGCTTTTCGTGGCTCACAAGTTCTTTTGGTTCAGGTGGAGATTGTGATGGGGCTTGAGGAGGAATTCGGGATCAGCGTGGAGGAAGAGAGTGCTCAGAGCATCACCACTGTCCAAGAGGCTGCTGATATGATTGAGAAGCTCATTGGGAAAGATGCTGCTTAAGAATTAGCTTTGAAGACCCCCCTAAGAACCAAGTACTCTTATGAAGATGATGTTGTTGGTGACTCTTGTGTGGCTTTGCCATGTTGAGGACTATCTACTTACTAGATATATTTGCAAGTTTTGCATGGGATTTTCATCCTGAGTTGTTATTTTTGGCCTGAAATGGAACACTGCTGCTTGTGCATTGGGTGGTCTTTTCCTTCGTCAGCATCCGTTGGCATTGTGTTCGTCAAGCATGTCATGAGCCGTAGGCCTTTGGAACTCATTTGAAACCCTTCTCATGCTCTTAATGCTACAATGGTCGGTGTGTTTCGAGCGGCTAGACTTGCTTGGACTCCGACCCGAGCCGACGAGACTCGAAGCACAATTTTGCCTTTGAGCATATGATAGTCAGCTTAACAAGCGGCACTAGTGCAATGAAATGCTTGCAGTTGCCCTGTCCTCTCCTCCTCTTTCGACATGCAAATACCATTGCATGTTCCACTCACAACTGGACCTTCTATGACTGCTTGCTCACAACTCCCCTCCAAAACAAATAATATGATACGCATCGAATGCTGATTTTGACACCCAAGGTAAGAGGAGATCGAAAGCTAAAAAGCGTCCTTCTTGAATAACTGAACGAGGCATATGCCTCGACGGAGGATAAGATTCTAATCTTCTCACCATCGGTTTAGATTTGAGATGGTTTCTCCTTTAAATGGTTTGTAATTTTTTTTTAAAGAGCAAAAACATAGACTATAGTAAATCGTGTGACCTTTAAGGTTGGCGCAATTAGTTAAGACATCAAGTCTCGGAATTGAAGGTCACCCATTCATATCTCATCAATTGCGTACAAGCCATTTTGGGTCAGGGCTTCCTGCACGGGCCAAAGGCTAGTCTTAGCTGGGCAGCCACTCGTTGATATCTCATCAATCGGGTACAAGCTGTTCCGGGCTCAAAGCCACCTACACAGGCCACAAGCTAATCGTAGCGGGTTTATTCGGCTTGCTGTAGGGTACTGTGAGTATTTAGGTAATCGGATTTCCGCACCCGTGCCTTTGGAATATCGAGAGAGATCGAGAGAGAGAGAACTCGGGTAATCTCGTGATCCTCTAAACCTATGGCCACACGCACACAGACCCTATACATTGTGTTCCTACCGCTAGCTCTTTCACATGACATTTTCCATCGGCCCGTGCAATAATGCAACTAGGCCCCTAAGTCATAGTATCCTTATTGGATCACATGACCACCGACTCCTTTCTAAAACCTAAAGTATAAATATTGATAATAAAATAATCACGGTCAAATCCAGTTACCCAAACCTTGAATTATCGCTCTAATCATTGCACCAAAACCACTTTGATTAGGTAATCCCCACATGTGACCGACTGATTCCCCCCTGCTTTATCCGGCCACCTAATTCACCCTCGCTTTCCCCTCCCTTGCTCCCCAAAAAATGACCCTCAGGAATCTCAGCAAAAATTTCACCACGAAATTGCAGATTTTTGCCTCAAGAACCGCGAAATCTCGGATTCGGTTTCTTTGAGGATACAGGCGGACCTAATCGGGTGCCCGAAAAATTAGCCCCGGCGCCGCCTCGTCGCGACTAAAAATAGACTCGAAAGAGAAGTATGCAGTTCGGCAAATACCGTGGAACTTTTTCTGTTCCTAGAGGAAGAGCAAATTACTGCACAAAAGAGGGAGTACATGTATGTACATGGAATCTGGATTACACTATAAAAGTAACGAATGCCATCGCTTTCGATGAACCGGTGCGCACCCACCATGCCCATATCAATTTAATTTTTCCTAGTAATTTACCCGAAAAGAGAAAAAGAAAAAAAGAAGAAGCTCACATTTTCAGAAGCTGCATTGCCCAAAATGCTGCCCAAATGGACAATGCCGCCACGTTCACGGCTTCAACTGGCTTCGCGGCGATTGCGGAGGAAGCCATGAACGAGCTCTCCGGCGCGACCGCGGAGTCCAGGCCGAGAGGGTCGTCGTCCGGGTTCGGCGGGCTCGGGGTGGAGGGGATGGTGGGCATGGAGGAGGAGCCGCCGGAGGAGGCCGGCGCGGCGCCACCCGGGGAGGGCAGGAGCGGGGCGATGTCCGGCGAGAGCTCTTGGAAGGGTGGCACGAGAGGTTCCGACGACAGGGCGGGCGGGGACGGGACCGCGGTGGCGGTAGCGGGCGGCGTTGCCGGGGGGCCGAACCCGGAAGGCAGGGAGTGCGAGGGCAGAGCGGCGAGGGACACAATGATTGCTGACGACACGAGCCAAGGGGGCACCATGCTAATGATCAAGAAATGACGCCTTTTCTTGAACATCCCTTAGCCGTGGAGAGCGTCGATCGTTTTCTCTTATCTTTCTTGAGCTCGAGCTTTAGAGGGTGTGCTGGTGGGGTTTTGAGCCATCATGATCAAAAGGGTGGGCGTGCGACCCGGGGGGAGGGATGCGGGGGCAGGGGGCCACGTGGCGGGGGATCATTGGGCTGTCGTGGGAGGATACAGGTTGGCTAGGTTTCGAGGGAAGAGAGGGACAAGGGAGGATGGGAGAGGGTGGTGGGACTTTTGTTGCGGTTCGGCGATTCTCTCTCTCTCTCTCGCTCTCGCGCTCTGACCACGCACGACCCGTGACGAGGGAAATGATAGAAGCATCCAGTCGAGGACAATTATTTGAGTTCAAAATGGTGCGTTGGATCGTGGGGGGATGTTGTCCGAGGGTGGGTTTGTCTCTTCTTTGCGTTGTCATCTCCCGAAGAGGTAATCATCCCATGCTCGAGGGGCACAAGCGAAGCTTGGATTGATGATGGGCTTCATAAAGGTAAGATTGGTATAGAGGTTGCGCGTAATAAGGTGAGATCCCATTGGTACGTGTGATTAACCAATTCGAGAACATTATCGAGGAGCTTTAATTATGAAAGATCTATGAATTGCGCCTCATTTCATGCTACTCCATTTGGGGTAGCTTGATCAGCCCGGCTAGGCCATAGGGCATCACGTCTCGTGAAGCCGATGGAGAGCTAAAACTCGACTCCTCAGAGAAATGTCGGTGAAGGTTTTTCCTTTATGTAAAAGCGAATCGGTGTGAGGATTTCGGCCAATCATACAATCGAGCATGGACGCAAACAAGAGTTTATGTAGTTCTAGTGTTGTTCAGTACTCTACTAATGGTAACTTTCTACTGCCACGTCGCTCTTTCATAGGGAGAAAACCTTAAGGAAATAACAAATCGGTCCATTGATGTTGCATTCAGTACTCTAAACATTAATTCGTACACAGCAAACAATTTTCGGCAACGTAATACTCATCATTGCTCAATCGATGACCAGGAAGCTAATCGTTATTACTGAGTGCGTCAAATCAAACCATCCAAAATTAAAAATACCCAATAGATAGTCCACATTCTTTAGCAATGACCAGTCGATCCAAAACTACAAATGTCCAAACATTAATTCGTAATCAAGTTTCGATGTGCGGATCCCTAGGATGCCTTCAATAATGAAGGCGCGACTGAGAATATGTTCCACCGCGAATCACGGGTTCCAGCGAGCCAACCCATGAACGGACAAAATTCCGCCCACAACTTAAAGACAATGAGTGAGAAAGAGAAATTAATTCCATTATATATGTGTATATATTCATATATTTATCAATTATCGTTCACAGAAATTAAAATTTTCATAAAGCATTAGACCTGATAAATGGATAGACCGACCCTCATATCGGGACAATATAAATTTCGAAATGCAGAAAAAGATTTATGAATATTTTTCATTAGATCTATGAAATAGATTAGCCAGAAATTGCTCTGCCCAAATTGACTTATTTTTATGTAATTCAACTTCGCAACCCGTACTTGACCTGACCCGACCCGACCCAAATTTTTTTTTTTTTTTTTTGTGAATATGAAATGTTTAGGTATATCTAAATGCTTGACTAGCTTGAGTGACCAAGTCAAGATAAATCGAAATTCTATATTCCCACATAAATTAATGTCTCGCACCAAACTTTTTTTTTTTGGTCGGACCTCTCGCACCAAACTTTGGAAGCAAGGATAGTGACAATATTGATCGAGTAAAGAAGCAATTAAATTTTTGCCGTGTCCTGCATGTGCATGTGTAGTTCTATTGCTTTTGCTTACTGTCTTCACCAAATAATAAATGTCAAGCAAATATTGATTAAAAAAAATAAGATGTTGGCACACCAGCCAAAAGGGTTGCATGAGGAAGCGACATCAGTCTATACTAGAGTGACTTACGAAGATGGATCATTTGAGAAAATTGCAGATTTTTGGGTCTAGTATTATGGTTTGGGAAAAATTGTCTAAAAAGTCTCAAATCTATTGTATTTTTGTCAATTTAATCTTAAATTTTTTAATTATATCAATTGAATCCATCCAGCCAAATTTCGCGGAAATCTCTTACGCGGATATTAGCCATCCTACGTGGCTCGGCCAGTGCTGACGTGGATATTTTTTTTAATAATATCTTAATTTTTTTTATCGATTTCTTTTTTTCTTTTTCTTTTTCTTTTTACTTTTTTGTCCTTTTCTTTCTCTTTCTTTTTTGTTTTCCTTCCCTAGCAAGGCTGGACCTCTCCTACCAACGGCAAGGTCGGCCTTGCCAAGGGCAGGCAAGGCTCTCCCTCACTAGTGGCTGGCGAGGGCAAGCTCGCCAGAGGCCAATGAGGGTGACCTCACCGACCTTGCCTCCGGCCTGTCGTCGAGGCCTGGCAACTGGCTAGAGGAAGAAGGGAAGATAAAAAAAATAAAAATAAAAATAAAAAAGAATGAATATTAAATAAATATTGAAAAAAATAGTAAAATATTATTAAAAATTATCCACGTTAATACTGACCATGCCATGTAGAATAGCTAGTGTCTACGTCAACGATTTTCAATCAAAATTAGTCGGATGGACTCAATTGGCAAAATGTGAAAATGTTTAGGACTCAATTAATATAATTAAAAGATTTAGAACTGAATTGGGAAAAGAGTAAAATGTTTAGGATTTTTTGGACAATTTTCCATTATGATTCTGGTCTTGGATATGAGAGTTCTCAATTTCGATTCTCGTGATGCTTCATGTGCGCGAAACCCTTTAATTTTGGATTGAACCACGAAAAGTTAATCAAAAGTTTATTTAGTCATCTACAAGTATAAAACATCACTAGAATAATAAGACCCGTTGGTTTAAGTACAACAGAATAATAAAACAATAAAAAAGTATTAAAGCAATGGATTCGAATTGCCAAAAATGAGAGGTTCAAAATCTAAATTTCATTCAGTATATGAAGGCATTCACGAGCGACCCGTGCATGAATCGAGGCACCTATGATCGATCGATGATCAACATTTTTCAGTTAATTTTGGCTGATTTAATTTGGGATTTTCTTTTTGGTCAGAAAAAACATATTCATTTACTAGGATAAAGTTCGTGAATACATTCCATAAGCTTCGGAACAAAATAAATCCCAAAGGTCCGAGGGCGGATAGAGGACCCAATTACTCGGTAAATACTTTCTTCTTTGGGCTTTTACAACTCAATCAGCCACTCTATTACATGGGCCACTTTCAGCTTCCAAAAGGGCTTCAATAGACTATGGGCTTCACTGATAAGTACATCCAGCTCCCAAGTGATCTGCCCTTAGTTTGAAAGACAATTTATCATATCAACGCGATCTGTTCCTACTTCCATCTCCTCTTCGGATCGAAACTTGAGGAACTTTAGGGTTTCGACCAATGCTCGTACCTCAGTGGGTAAGGATATTTTGATTAAAGCGGCGATACAAACTCTTTCCTAGTATGCTACGTCGATTTTCAAGATACCAATATTTATTTGCAAAGCGATTGAGGAGAAGATAGCTGCATTTTGGTGGAAAAATAGCGAAAACCACTTAAATTGGAAGAAATGGGAATGCTTGAAATTTAGAAAGGACCGTGGAGGCCTTGGATTCCGAGACTTGATTTATTTTAACGAGGCTATGCTGGGAAAATAGGCATGAAGGGTAGCTCAAAAGCTTTATCATTATGTAGTAAGGTTTTAAAAGGTATATGTAATTTGGGATTTGAAAAGTCATTTTTTATGGTTTTCCCATTTTTTGGTCAGAAGAGGTTTTCCTTAATAAGTGGGTTTTTCCTTGTTCAGCTAACATTTGTACTTTATTCTTTTCTTATCGATTCTCATAGTCATGTCATAGAATCAATATTTGACAGAAGCCCATTTGTTATTTTGCATTGTTGTGATAGAAATCTTGGATAATATTACGAGATTAGAGCATAATAGCATAAAGTTCAAAAGGTTAGGATTTAAATTTTTTCTTTGATCGAAAGAATCCGTTTCATTTTTTTTTTTACAGCGCAAATACAAGACAATGGCTTAGTCCCATGGGATGGATGTCCAATTGTAAGGAAGGGCCTTAAATCTATGGGTTTTGACAATCCAATTTGTTAATTTATTAGACTCTTTAGGGCAATGGGCTATTTGGAAATCTGAAAACTGGATCGGCAGATCTCTGCATTTTCTGATAAGTAGCGGCCAAGCTCGCCCTCATAGATCGCACGAATCGAGTTAGAATTTCTTCGACTTTGTAAAATGTGCAGGAAAAAATAAAAGAAATGCACAGGACTCAAATGTACTTCCTAAAAATCTTTGGGACTTTTAATGTACCTCTGTCCCCGCTCTATTCTTGTAGTACTATGAACATTGTAGAATGAAACTACGATTGGTAAGTAGAAATTACGTACAAAATGACAAATTGAGATTTTGTCTACCAATAGAAAAATGCGTATCGATACGCTGGTTTTATATAACTTGGTTGTGTATATCGTCGTAGTCTTATTTTTTGTGTAAAAAAGAAAGAAAGAAATGAATTTGTTATGCCAAAACATCCGTAAGTCAATCACTCGATTATTTTTAGCTAGTAGAGTAGACGTGGGAACTTACTTTATTGGTCGAGAATACAATTGCAATGCTCACCTAGGAATTGAAGCGTAATTAAGTTGAGTCAGGTCGATACAGTTATGAGCTCGAGCTCGACTTGACTTGCATCAAGTTGAGCTTGAAACTCAACTTGAGCTCGATGGATTATTAGAATTTTCCGTTCAAGCTTAACTCAACTAGAAAATTGATTTAACCAAAAAAAAAACTAGAAAATTGAGATACTCGACTAAACTTGACTCGACTAAAATCAATTTATGAATGTACTTGAGCTCAACCTTAAAAAAGCCTGAATGATAAGGGTATGTTGTATAATTTTGTGGATAATCTTATTTACTTTTAATTATCTCTTTACAAAAATAATATAAGCTCGATTAGGCTCACGAGCCTACTGAGCTGAGAACTGATAAAGCTTGAGTCGACAAAATATTATAGTAGCTCAAACTTGAGCTTGTCTCACAATCAAATGAGTCAATCACGAATACCCATTCAGTCGAGTCCGAACAAATTACTAGACGTGATTGATTCCCGGTTCCCGATCCAGTCCGGTTTCAAGGTGGAACCAGGAACCGGTCACATAGGGTTTAGTTTACATTTTACTATTTTTTGTCAATGAAGTTCACTTAAGATTTAGTTCATATTTTACTAATTTTTTGAAGAAATAAAAAATTTTAAAAAAAGTATATGTAGTCAGTCCGGTTTCCCATTGGAATCGGAAACCGGACCGCCCAGACATCGGTTCCATTTTTAGGAACAAGGAACTAGACCGATAATCTTGGGAATTAGACCCAACTGGCCAATTCAATTCGGTCTAAGTAATTTTCGGTTTGGGCGATTTGTTTTGCACACTCCTATTTCTTGCGAGTAGCTTGATTCGGTTCCCCCATAACTAGGAGGGGCGAATTACTTGCTCCGTCCCCAAGCAGCTGGGTGCAGCAACCCTCTCAAGTCTAATCTTGGTTCGAACCGCTACTTCAAGATTTTTATTATATATAATAGAATGAGTCGAAAATCTTAAAATAATTCCTTTCTTTTCTGTTTTTTTTATTGACACAAGCTGTTGGACGTCCCATGTAAATACCAAAACAAAAAGAACAACAGGAGGGAAAGTTAAAAAAATTCTTCAGTGATTAAATAAAATAACATAAATAAACAAGACATGGAAAATGAAAATGAAGGAAAAGATAAAAGGAAAAGGGGGCATTCCGAGAATTGAACTCGGGACCTCTCGCACCCTAAGCGAGAATCATACCACTAGACCAAATGCCCACTTTTGTCAGAGGGAATCTCCCACTAATATATAATTAATATTTCATGTACAGTTTTTACCAAAGATAATCAATTCCCAAACGGTCGGACTCCTACCCATGAACCGAGAACCAGCTCACCTAGTCCTGAAACAGGGAACCGGCACACCAGATCCTGGAACCGGACCGAACCAGTCCCTGGATGGGCCAATGGAACCGGCCGCATGCTTTTTTTTTTTATTTTGTGATTTGTGGTTGTTATTATCTTATTTCTCTTTCTGCTCTCTTTTTCCATTCGATGTGTTCTGTACCTACTCATTCCCTTGTGGGTTTTCTTCCGGGAACCAACCATTGAAATTTCCTGAAATTGCTGGACCACCCGCCATGTGCTGCGCCATGGTGAAGCAAAGCTCAGCTTAGCACTCGGCAGAACAAGTTCGTCAGCATTCAATCTAATTTGATGCTCGAGATGCTACGCTTCAAAGAAAAAGGAGCTTGATTATGAACCCCCTACCCCACCAAAAACAAATTGGGAAGCAGCTTGATACGAAGCCTTGGTAAAAGACTCAATGAATTTTTGCACTCAGGCAAGATGTATGCATATCGGTCCTGTCCCAATGGGAGGTTCCACTTAGGGAATTGAAAACCGGACCGAAAATTACCAATTCCAAAAGATCGGAACCAAAAATCAAACCGATGCCCTCAAAACCGCTCTGAACTGGCCGGTTTGGTCCGGTCCGGTCCGGTCAGCCCCCGGTCCGGGCGGTCTTTTTGGCACTTGCAACGATGGTGAGGGAGCACGGAGCATTCCCTCCAAAATCGCCTCCCACTCTCACTTTCCCTCCAACGTCCCTCCAAACCCTAGTCCCTCTCTCTCTCTCTCTCTCATAGCGACCATCAACGCAGGCCATTGATTCCTCCGGTGGTTCTCGGTCGCGAGCCCAATCCGATGATGCCGGCGTGTACCTGCGGCTGAAGCGGAGGAAATGACCTCGGTCGTCGGCGGCGGCGGCGGCGGCGGCGATGGCGGGGAGCCCGATGCGGCGATACCCAATTCCGATTCCGTTCCGGCTGGAACCCTGCCCGCCGATCGCGAATCCTCACGCTCTCCGTCTCCTGGTAAGCCGAGAAGCCCCTTCGTTTGTGGGTTGCGGACTGTTCTGCGAAATTACCGTGAGGAGATATGAACTTTTTGCGACTTTGGGGATGATCCTTGCATTCTGAACGTGTTTCGGCAGGATTTCTCTAAATTTTGCAACCAATATCTGGGAAAAAAAAGCATCTTTTTTGCGTCTTTGTGATCGTATGGAGGGTCGCAATGGGTTGGATTTTGCTTGGCAGGGTTTTCCCTAGTTCTGGAGGAAAAGAGAGAGTTTATAAAATGAGAGGTATACGTCTGCATGTGAATGTATTTCGGCATGGTTTGTTTCGATTGTGTTATCCGTAGTTGGTGTTATCCGAGCTGTTCTGATATGCTGTGTTGCCGTTGACAGAATGCGGTGACGCGATGAAAGGAGAGACCTTGGACGAGGAGGTTTATGTAGAAAGCACGATGCGGTTCGATGATACTGTCCCGTTAGATGGCGCATTCGAGACTCAGATCCTAGATACGGGTGGAGAGACCCAATTGGTTGATTTTGGCGGTGAAACTCAAGTGGTCGATTGCGAAGATGGCATCGGGAATGTTGAGACACAGATCTTATTAGATGCATATGATACTCAGGTCGTTTTTGATAGTCAGAGTGAAGATACTGGTGGAACTGAAGTCCTGGGTTCTGATGACGAGATATCAGATGGTGGTTCGCACGGGAAAGGCGGTTATTCTAGAGATGAGAAGAAGATGTCCCCCGGTCCCTTTAGCAAGGATAGCAAGACCAGGGAGCAATCCGCTGCTTTAACTGATGAAACGTGCAGTTCAGGTGAGCTTGTTCAGATTCTACCTGAGCTTAATGTCTAATCATATTCGTAAGCCATACAAACGACTTATGTCCATCTTTTCTGCCTAGTCGCTTGTTGGATTTATTTTCGTTTATTGCATAGGATGGATTGTTTGTTGGTTGGGAAATCATCCCAAGAAACATATCATTGTGACGATTGACGAAACATTAGAAGCAGGGAGATCTTTTATTGGATGCTCATTCAGATATATTATCTTGTACTCACCCACTTTGAAAACATGCAAGTTCAGCAATGAATCGACTTTTTCCCTGTCTTGTGTTCTCCTGAGTTTATCATTTCCTCTCGAGTCTGACATTCTGTTGTTGCTTTGCTTTTATTTCTCTTGTACCACTATTATGAAGGTACCGCACCATTGGTGGTGAACAGTATGTTTTCACTCTCATGTGAAAAACTTACATGCTATTTTCTTTCTTAAAACAAATCGCATAGTTGAAATTTGTGTCTAGCAATGAATTTAACCCCTGCCAAGAATGACAATCAGGTTTTTGAGATTCTTGGCTGTCGCTTTTGAATGAATTATTCACATTGCTGCATCACTTCTTGTTATGGTGTGTCATGTCAAATATTATTCTTATTCTTTTTTGCAGGAATGTCAAAGAGTATTCTTGAGACCGTAAAGATGACTGATTAACTCTCTTTGTATAGTAGGGAATTGTATTTCCAAAATGCCAATTTCTGGCTTAGGTCCTTATAAGCATGGTTGAATACTGAATCTGTGAATGTTCTGTTGCAGCTTTTTTGTAGTAATTATTCACTTCCATGATGGTGCACCTATGTTGTTTTCTGCCATTTCAGATCTTGATCATCTGTGTCAGTGTGATACAGATTAGGAAATTAGGAAGTTAATTCTTCTTTCGAACTTAATGTTTTAGTTTGTTAATAATGGTTAATCTAATGGTATGTCAGTGCTCCTGCCTTGTAATTGTTGTACTGCTTTCTTGTTCTTTATCCTGTTCTTCTCTTGCTTAGGTTCTGTCAGAAGGGGATTTACTTCAATTCGTGCAGCATCTCTCCGAGCATCTGGTTTAGCTGCTCGCAGCATGTACCTGAATGGTGCTAGCAGTGCGTCATGTTCTCTCCGGAGCATGAGGCAGTCTTTAGAAGAACAGGCTGGTGAAGATAATGGGACATCTTTCCGAGGTGCTTCTCTTAAATCTGGTGAAGAATTTGATCAGGAATGTGATGCTCAGACTTCTATTGAGAAGACGGAGGAGATGGAACATGGGAAGAAGTGCAAAATTGGGAGTTGCACTGTTAGACGACTCTTTGCAGAGGATGTTGACAATATGCCTGATGAGACAGCTGACTCGAAGGAAGTTCCTCTTGGAAATGACAAACTTGCTGGATTAAGCTATGTAGAATCTCAAGAACCAGGAGAACTTTCACAGGCAAACGCACTTGATTTTGTTGACAGGTTTCTGAAGGACAATGCTGAGCAACTTCATGAAGTGCTTGACTTTGGAAACACTGTTGGAAGAAAACCATTATCAATCTCGAGTGCAAAAGGGCCACAGAATTTGGCCAAGAGTGCAAGTAGAATAACTGTAAGAGCAGAGGTTTTTGACTGGGATGATGGACGCGAGGATGAGGGTGGTGGAGATATTTTCTGCAGGCGGAAGGAAGATTTCTTTGATGGTGGGAGCAGTAAGTGCAGATCCGTGACCTTGCCCAGGAAGCACAGAAACAGAAAACAAGATGGTCATGGAGAAAGGGACGAACCATCAAGTGCTCCCTGCAAAATAAATGGCGTACTTCATTCTGATTCAAAAGCAATTTGGAGAATGGGTGAAAAAAGTCAGATGGTGGCCAAAGCGGCTGAAATGAATCTCAAAAGGGATCTTGCAAACCAGTTGGATGAACAGTCTAAGATAGATTCTTCAAGAGACAACTTGGGGGCAATTGCTGGTGATGCTTGTGTGCCAGACATGCTCTATGTAGGCTTTGACACTCAACTGGCTGCAGAGGCTATGGAAGAATTATGCCTGGGGGAGGCCCTTCCTAGGGAGGATAATTGTGACATCAGCATTTCTACAAGAAAGTTGAGAAGCACAAAGAGAGATGATAATGAACGAAGTAAAAAGCCATCCATCTCACTGCAGAAGCGTTCTAAGGATAAGAAGAGGTGCCGCAGTCCGGGACAAAGAACTCACAAGTTGGATATGACTGGCCTTACTGCCAATATGAGTGAAAAGTTGAATAAATTGCCTTCCGAGAACTCACAGCATAAAAACAGGGAATCTCTCAGAAGACGCCAAGCTGGTGAGTTTGCTAAACGACATGTCACCAGAACAGCGAATGGAGTTACTTTCGCCAGCAAGCAGCAATTACTAGGCAAAGGTGGTTTCTTAACACCCATTGCTAGGCGAACCAGATCTTCCTTGGCAGTTAATCAAGTGCAAAGGACAGAAAGTTTATTAAGTAACCACAAGAAAGCAACAGATAGTGCAGAGAATGTTGGGGTCTGTAAAAGGAAAAGAAGCACCCGAGAAGGAAGAAGCAGCAAAAAAAGTGATGATGATTCAATGGTCAAGGCTAGAGGAAATTCACCGGAGCAGGTCCTTGCAGTAGAAAGGGGCAAGAGGTCTGTTAGGCAAAAATGGATGAAATCTGATGCTACTAGTAAGGGTGATCTGGAAGTACAGTTGCCAGCTCAAAATTTTGAATCAGGACTAGAGAATGCCGCTAGCGAGACCACTTCTTTCAAGTTGAATAGGGAACCGTTAGCTAAGGGTTTAAACATGACTGACACGATTGGGCTGTCTGAAAGAAATGGAGATGTGGGCGCCACATCATCCACTGAGAATACAGAATCAAATGCCATGTTAGGTCATACTCCAAGAGAAAAATGTAATGGAAATTCAGCTCATACTACTCCTATTAACTGTTTAACGCCCTTCAATGATGCTTCGCCGGTTTGTGTGGGGAATGGTTATATGTATCCATCGTGCAAGAAGAACCTTTCAAGATCATACCTCAGGAATGAAATTAAGAGCTTAAATGCATCAGGACCACGACCTTCTTCAGCATACAAGGATATGCGGAAGAGGAGAGACATGAGTGACATTAGTGTCTTGTACAGCCACCACTTGGATGATGATATTATCAAGCAGCAGAAAAAGGTATTAGCTGTGATTTTCTGTTTGTTTTTTGCAAGGAATCACATTTTGTTTAAACTGTATCTTATGGTTCTCTTCTACAGATTTTGGCTCGTCTAGGAGGTTCTGCAGTGTCTTCTATTGCTGAAGCCACGCATTTCATAACAGATAAATTTGTGCGTACAAGAAATATGTTAGAAGCAATTGCTTCTGGAAAGCCGGTAGTTACCCATTTATGGCTTGAGAGTTGTGGACAAGCTAACTGCTTTCTCGATGAGAGAAATTACATACTAAGAGATGCCAAGAAGGAGAAGCAATTTGGCTTTAGTATGCCTGTTTCATTGGCACGTGCATGCCAGCATCCACTTTTACTGGTAAGGTTTGATTCGTCTTTACCTAGGCCATCATAGGATCATTGTTATTTTGTCAGTGCATTCAAAACGGTATCTCCGCAGGGTCGAAGAGTTTTGATCACCTCAAATGTAAAGCCTGGTAAAGACATAATATCAAGTCTAGTCAGAGCAGTTGGTGGCCAAGTATGTAGTACATAGCTTATCTGAAGCATTTTTCGTTAACAGCACGGTAATGTCAGTTCGAATTCTTATGTTATTCTGACTTTTGAATGACTTCAGCCAGTAGAGAGAATTGGAAGATCTGCTTTGAGAGATGATAAATTAGCAGATGATTTGTTGATTTTATCCTGTGAGGACGACTACGACATGTGCCTTCCTTTCCTTGAGAAAGGTCAAGAGTGATGATTTTTTTTTTTTTTGAGTACTGTCTTTATCCCTTTAAACTGCAACATATAGAGACTTGATCATGTTCTCTTGTACATGCAGGTGTAACAGTATATAGTTCAGAGCTACTGCTAAATGGGATAGTTACGCAAAAGCTGGAATACGAAAGGTCAGTTTCCTCGAATGTACTACTGTGAACAAAAATGAAATGCTTGTGTGCAAGAGAGTTGGAGGGTGGCTTTTTCATCTGTCTTAGAATTTCTTTATCGTTATTATTCTCTGGGGCCATCATCTATCTTCTAACTTATTCTTATTTTTAATCCGTTTTAAGTCATTCTTGTGCCAGAACATCAATTATCAAATTTTAGAGAGCTTGAAATGAGTATTTGAATGCTACAGCAAGTTTTCACTTTGGTGTTCCTAATATACTTGCTTTCCATGATTGCAGGCACCGTCTCTTTGCAGATCATGTTAAAAGAACTCGCTCGACGATTTGGCTTAAAAAAGATGGTCACAATTTTGTTCCTGTGGCCAAACATAAATAGAAGGGGTAAGCCTCTTCTGTCCTAACGCCTGCATATGGTGGCCTTGGCTTGATACTATAGCTATGCAGTGTTATGTACATAGTATGCTGTACCGAGTTCACACATGTTGTTCAAATGAAATTATTTATTTGTCTAGAGCACTTTATTATGCAAGAAGGGGGTGGGGGGGGGGGGTGGTGTCGTTTAGGACTACCATTCAATTGATTCTTTCTTGTTTTGCAATGAAATGGATTCTAAAGCTGCTATCAAAATGGAGTGAATTGCAAAAGAATTCTCCAACTTTTACTGGAATTAGATTGTTATATTTTCTGCAGCTTTTACTTAAATTTTCAGCATTCCTAAAGACGAAAAGATTGCTAAGTGTAGATTTATTATGGTGTTTATTGAACTGTGGAAGATTTTATGGGCAAATTTCTTCAGCCAAGGACACCGCGTAATTGTTTATGGAATAGATTGTGCCAATCCACAGTCCATTTGGCAGGGAAGAGTTTAACCTGCCTATCCATTCTAATTAATGGGCAAGAAAGCCATTCTTATTGGACGGTACTCTTATGTGTCATTTGGATTCATTTATCTTTGTTAGAAAACTGAATGTTGTTATGTGGATCACACAAGTTGAATTCATCCCTTGTTCTTTTGCTTTTCATTCACTCAAATCTCTTCCCTTTGATCGATTTTGTGTGGATCGTTCTTCTTTTGAAAAAAGAGAAGTAGAAGGATCTTCTTTGGTGGATCCCTGTTGTTCCTATTTAGTCCTCTTCGTTTCGAAAGTTGTTTATATTTCTACATCTTTCTCTTTCTCGCTGTCCCCATTTTCTTCCATTTATGAGGTTTCTCTAAACCAAGTAAAAATGGGTGCCGGTATCCTGCGAGTTGTGGTGGGAAGCGACAGTGGGTAATACCCGAGCATGACATGAACTTATTGAGAGAAACTCAGAAATTGAACAGACACCAACACAAGTTAACTCGAAATTGATGCAGAGTTGACATGTTTTGATGAATTTTAATACAAGCAGCGATTTATCATCGTGTGGGATGAAATTTGCTGTTCTGTTTCGGTCGTGATGTGAACCGATGCAATATCTAATGACATGGCATGAATTTCCCACACCCTTTGTGTTTTTTTTTTTGATCGGGCCACACCCTTTGTTGTCTAGGTACGTTGTTGCGCAAGCCTTTCCAATCTGCTTGTTTGATCATGAATTGAAAATTATCAGCTCTTACGGAAATATTACATGATTGAGATGAGAGTTACGACACACTTTGAATTGAAAATTATCAGCTCTTACGGAAATATTACATGATTGAGATGAGAGTTACGACACACTTTGGCACTGTGCTGTAGTAGGTCGAATCAATTTCCTTCACGAGGCAATCTCACTTATCAGTTGTCATTCATGGATGGACTAGAAGGCTATTTGGCCGCCGTTCCTTCTCGTTCCATTTACTTCCCGCGAAATTGACCAATGGCATTCCTCCTATTATTCTTTCAGAGAATCAATTTCTTTCACTAAAATGCAGGAGCTTGGGGCTTCCCATTGCCAAATACGTGCTTCATGATGTTGATACTATGTTATGTCCGTGCTCACGTTGTCTGTTTCCATTCCGGTGAACAATCTGATAGGCATGTCTGCAAAAGAAATTGACGGCAATGTCGAAAAGTTCTTCATTAATTTGGTAGATGAGGTGTGCCTAGCAGAAGTATCAATTAAGGTGAACTTCCTTTTTCAACCTGAGGTTCCTCGTGACATTTTGAAAGTTGTTTTTGCGATTAGTCTTTATTAATTCTGTGATCTTTTGTTAATTTATGACAAGTTGACCACAATAAGAGCAGTTTTGACGAAGTGACGCCTCCAAATTAATCAAAATTTTATATTTGAAAAGGTGTCTAACGTCCTCTCAGTTGTGTATTCATAACTTCAATACGTTGTCTACATAAATTCTACGCACCTTCTACGAGGATATCCGGGAACGTGCTACTTTTTAACGGAGCAAAGGATGTTCGCTTCGTCGTGGCCTATCCTATGATGAAGAGATAGAAAGCATTAGGGTCGTAGCGTGAATGTGAAATTGCCTTCCTTCTCTTTCTTTCTTTCTGACCAAGTCTAGGAGCGAAAGCAGCTCGTCCTAATTCATAAAGTAAGGAGAGGGATGAAAGTCAGAATGGGTATGCTAAGCCTAACTCATAAGGCAAGGAGAGGGACTTTAGTATGTTCTAATATTCTCACACAAGACCTAGCGTCGGACGTGGATGTTGCACTTACATGTCGCTGCTTGCTTTATTGTTGTCTCAGTATATCTTATGAGCTTAAATTGCAAAGTAAAGGTGGGGTTTTACTTTTATTAATTACCCATGTCTTTGCCAAATCGAAGATTTATGTTATTTTTCCCTTTGCTTTTCTACCGAGCGCGACGCTAAATGGTGAAACCCCACCCTGGACCGACATTACTTGTTCAAATGAAAATGTGTCCGATCTAATATGATAGTGCACGATGAGAGAGCTATATGGTCTCCACATTTTGGTATACACATAGCATGATACGCTTTTTTTCTTTATAATTGTACACCGGTCAAGTCGTATACGACCCTAAACTAATATATGATTTGTATGACCAACTCGGTGTTCTTAAAGAAAGCTATCGTACTGGAAACCACTTAGAGACCTCGCAGATACTGTCAACTTTGACTTGCCAAACCTCGGCTTCTGGTGGGTCATTTATCCTGATACTGCGCTGCCGTTGTTATCCATGCAAGAGAAGTCCGGCGGATGCAACTAATACGTGTGACAATGACGGGGGAACAAAATTAGGAGGGGATTTGGTATTCACAGTTGGCACATCCATTAGGTAATTTAGGTTATATATGTCATCGAAGAATATGAAGCCATGCATGTCACCACGAGCTTTTTATGGGCGACTTGCAGATTTTAAAAGGACGAAACGTTGAAATGCTGCGTCTTTGAACAGGAAGATGGATTTTTCTTCACCTGCCACAAGGAATTCCGATCCCCGGCGAGTCGTTTTCCAGAAGCCCTAGTAGCGTAGTCCCACCGTAGTCGCCATCGCCATTTTTCACTGATTTTCGCACCGCCAGTTTTTCAAACCAGCCATCGTAGTTTAGGTCACCCTTTAACCAAATACACGTCGTATCTCCAGACTTGGAGCAACACGACAAGTCAAGTTAAAGCTCTTTTGACCATGATCGGGCTTTGCTTGCTTTGTGATCTCACCTTGCTTCCCCACCTTTTTAGCAAATAACAATGATGTAATCAGTGAACCCTGCGAAAAATGGAAACCCTGTCGCGTTGTTTTGCCTTTGGGTCCCCTATATAAACCATGAAAGTATGCATGAACATGCATGCCTTACTAGTTGATTGAGAGAGAGAGAGAGAGAGGATGAATAAAATGAGCTTAGCGTTGGCGATCACTGTAGTTGTCTTCTTTGGGCACATAGGAGATTCAGAAGGAGGGGATTTAAGGAAGAATTTCTACAAGAGCGCATGTCCTCTCGCTGAGGAGATAGTGCAGAATATCACGTGGAAGCATGTCGCTAGCAATTCGGCTTTGCCCGCCAAGTTCTTGAGGATGCACTTCCACGATTGCTTCGTCAGGGTACGTTTCTATATACACACACTATATCATCCATGCATAGATTAATCCCGACGCGCACCTATGCTGGGACTCTCTCACTAGGCAATCGGCAATCTCTCCATCTAAAAAGAAGATGATATTGAAATTATATGCACTTGACTTGCGAGAGTGAAACTAGTTATACGAGGCTATAGTATGACCCGATGAAAGTCACCTTCATTCGAGGATGCACGCGAGCGCGATGGGCCGGCGAACTCGCCTTGTGCATGAATTACCATCTTTTGATCTACTGCCCTAGACGGTCATCCAGAGCACATATATTTGTTCATGAAATACTCAAGTTTTGTGCATACACGAGTCTCGTGCTATGTCTAGATTGCACCGAGAACGGATATATCTTTTAGAAGAATCATTTCATTGTTCCATATCATCGCGCAAGGTAAAACAGGTATGCTTACATGCATGGTTGCAGAAGGAGAGTCTCAAGTGGTAATATTTCATCTGTGTTTGATTGCATCGCTTCATCTGTGTAGGGCTGCGACGGCTCGGTTTTGCTGGACTCGACGGCAAACAACAAGGCGGAGAAGGCGGCCGTTCCGAACCAGTCACTAACGGGGTTCGACGTGATAGACGAGATCAAGGAGAAGCTGGAGGAAACATGCCCCGGCGTCGTCTCCTGTGCCGACATCGTAGCCTTAGCTGCTAGAGACTCTGTCTCTTTCCAAGTAAGACTTTCGGGGTGATGAAAACTTGAGTTTGTTTCGGCACTTTAAACTTTTCAATGTGAGTCAGTAGAACTTTGATAACCTCATCAACACTCCTTTCACACGTGCCCTTGAACAAAAACTATCCTGGAAAAAGCTTTTGGACCATCCAATGGCGACACTAGACAATCTAGCTAAAGTTCATCTGTCTTTTTTTATACTATTTTCGATCCCACACGTACATCGGCCCTAATCATATCTCAATTCGTGATCAATCTATATGTAGATAATAAAAAATATGTAGGCATCCTAACTTTATTGTTATCCAATTGAACGCATTTTGCTTCTACAGAAAGTAACAGGACACGATATCATGAAAAAGTTCGATAAGGCCGATTAATTTGAGAAACTAGCGTACCTCTTTTCTTTTGAAATTATAAGATTCTATTTTCCAAAATTAAAGTTCTCTTTCTTCTGGCTGTTGAAAACTCCCACTAATAGTGGATTTATATCACGATTTACATTAATTTGACAGTTTTGTTGGATCCCACATTATTGCACCAATCAATTGTGATTTTGCAGTTCCGAAAGTCGATGTGGGAGGTGTTGACAGGAAGAAGAGATGGGAGAATCTCCCGACAATCAGAAGCACTTTCCAATATTCCTTCTCCATTTTTCAACTTCACATCTCTCAAGCAATCTTTTGCCAACAAGAGCCTCACTCTCCAAGACCTTGTTGTCTTATCAGGTACATTATTAAACAAACGAATCACGTTTCATATGGTCAAAATTAGCCATGTTATCTTGGGTACGTAATAATGTCTCGTAAGTCAATATTATGCTCTAGGATACCTATCTTTTTGTAAAAAAAAATTTATGTAAAAATACACAATAATTGTACCAGGTTTTATCTCTAAAAAATATAAAATAGAAACCCCCCTTTTTTTTGTCAAAACAAAACAAAATATTCTAGCATTGAAGTCCACGGCAAAATTGTTCGAATTCTTTTGTTCAGGTGTAACAGAGGATCATTACAAACAATTCTTTTATTTGGTTGCTTAACATATGCCGTTGCTATTAATTTGTAACGGTGTAAGTTGGACCACACATTCTATTTTATATAGAATGGGCAACCGGAGCACGATATTCGTGGGCGAAGATTAGTTTCAAAATTTCATATTTATGTAGATTTTGGTTTCTTTCAAGTGAAAGAAAAACACACCATGGAAAACACCCAAGCTTTTCTCGATATGAACAAGACAGAGACTTGGACATTCACTTGACATTACACGAGGACAGAGTAATCACTAATCAAAATTAGAAGAGAAGATGAATTGATTAGTTAATTAATGAAGTGTGCTGGATATCTGGGTCATCAGGTGGGCACACAATTGGGGTCGGGCACTGCAACTTCTTCAGCAACAGGCTCTACAACTTCACCGGCAAAGGAGACCAAGACCCTTCCCTCAACCCAACCTACGCCTCCCAACTGAAGGCCCAGTGCAAGACGCTCTCTGACACCACCACCACCGTTGCGATGGACCCCGGGAGCTCCCTCTCCTTCGACAGCCACTACTACAAGGCCTTGAACCAAAACAAAGGCCTCTTCCAATCCGACGCGGCACTCCTGACCAACGAGGAGTCCAGCAAGATTGTCGACGAGTTGGTAGACCAGGACTCCTTCTTCACCGAGTTCGGCCAGTCGATGAAGCGGATGGGCGCCGTTGAGGTGCTCACGGGGAGCGATGGCGAGATCCGGAAGAAATGTAATGTGATTAATTAGAAGTCTCGTGGAAAAATGTGGTTTTTAATTTGGTGTGAGCTTTTACAGTTTCTTTTTCGGTTATGTATGTGTTTTGAGAGCAAAAGGTTAATAAGAAGTAGGTGGAGGATCATTTGCCTCTGGCAATAGGTTTTTTGTGCAAGATTTATATTGGGAGAGTGTGATTTATGTGAGAGTTTTTTTTTATGTGGGCTACATTAATTAATTGTAATTTACTGTTTTACAGAAATGGTCTAATAAGCTAAGATATAAAAGTTTTTAATTAATCTAATATAAGCTTGGCTTGTGTGAGCCATGTTGAGCCCGACCCATGACGAGAGGGCCTGGCTAGAAACTTTATAAATAAAGCTAAAATCCCTCCTCTAATCTTGATGG
Organism: Syzygium syzygioides; assembly: GCA_031216285.1. Taxonomy (NCBI): domain Eukaryota; kingdom Viridiplantae; phylum Streptophyta; class Magnoliopsida; order Myrtales; family Myrtaceae; genus Syzygium; species Syzygium syzygioides. The sequence continues at coordinate 12,005,959 of CM062243.1, read as the reverse complement.
ACAAAACAAACTCGCATAAGGAGCAGCTACATAATTGCGGCGTAAGGGGCAATCTCATCGAGCCAGTGATTCAAAGGGTAACAGAGGAAAAGCACTTGAGTTTTGGATAATTGCCATTTCACATCAAGAACGATGAATTCTAAATTAGATGCACAAATCACCTTTAATCCCATTACTGTATTTCTAGTTTCTAGTTATAGTGTTCTCGAGATGCCCTCATGTTTTTTTTTTTGAACCGACGGGATGCCGTTTACGGTGGCCAACAATTCACTATTGCAATTGCGTGGCATTTTCTCCCTATTGAAGGTGTGTTGATTATGTATGACAGAGCTGAGCAGCTCTATGCAAGTGTGTAGAATCGAACAAATATATAAAAACATAGAAAAAAAATAATAGATTGAGAGTTGCCTTAAGAGAATAGTTATTGCTTTTAGTGGAAGAATGAGTGAGGACAAAACCCAATTTTCCATTTAAACAAGCCATAATCTTTTATCGAGCGCCGTTAGGCTAACAGTCACCGTCGTTCTTGATAATTACGTAGGAGGACGTCCAGCCACAATTTTTGAATTTAGAGATGGGGCCAACCGAGAGTTCAAAGCGTGGTCCTTTTTTGTCTTATTTCAGCCAGTCTTTTATGCTCACAATAATTTAGCTTAGGTTAGGTACTTTAAACCAATAAAAAATGTTCAGAGACATCTCACATGGAATGTGAAACAGACATCACGTGCTTGTTCTATGTCAATGAATTTTTTGTTATTATGTAAATATAATACATAGATGTAATGATATGTAAATCTTTATGTGAGAAGTAACGAGCTAAAGCTACTGGAGGCAATTCCGAGTAAATTGTCCAATTGGGTCCTAAATCTATTACACTTTTGCCAATTCAATCGTAAACCTTTTGATTTTGCCAATTGAGTTCTAAACATTTTCATGATTTGTCAATTAAGTCTATTGGGCCAATTTTAACCAGAAATCGCTGATATAGATGCTGGCCGTCCTACGTGGCATTGTCGATCATCCTATGTGGTATGGCCGGCGCTAACATGAATAATTTCTAATAATATTTTTTCACAATTTTATTTTTTGTATTTTTTCCTTTTTTCTTTTCTTTTTTTTTTCCTTTTTTTTCTTTGTTCTTCCTCCTCTAGCCTGTCGCCAAGGCCCGATGACTGACCAAAAGGCAAGGGCCGGCCTTTGGCAAAGCTTGCCCTCGATAGCCACTTGCAAGGCTTGACCTCGCCGTTGTTGGCGAGGCCCGAAGAAGAGAAGAAAAAAATAAAAGAGAAAAAAATAGATAAATGAATTCAAAAAATATTAAAATATCATTAAAAATTATCCACATCAATGCTAGTTGCGGCACGACCAACGTCTGCATCAGCGATTTTCGATCAGAACTGGCCAAATTGACTCAACTAGCAAAAGGTGAAAGGTTTAGCACTCATTGGCCAAATTAAAAGTTTAGGACTGAATTGGCAAAAGTACAATGTGTTTAGAGTTTTTTGTACAATTTTCCTAGCAATCCTTGTTCATATTAGGTTAAATTCACCAATAAATAGGCCAATTAAAGCAGGCCTACGGAAATGAATCATGTCGGAATAATCAATCAGAGCAGAACACTTTTATTATTTTAGTAAATAATGCAGCACACGGAATTTATTATCTTAAATCATACATGCTGGTCACTCCAACTATCGAGTGATAGGTTTCTAACATGTTCGAGATAATATTCAATTTGTAAAAATTCTCCAAACACAAAAGTCAGATGATTCGTTGGAATACCACATAAAATTCCATAGAGTCAGATCAGTGGGTGAAAAACGAATATGCTTGCATTAGACGCGCGTCGTAAAAATTTTATGTGTTTTCTTCGGAAATATCTAAAAAAAGAAACTAGTTTTCAGAATTTTATAACAAATGAAAGGATGAAAATATCACTCACTTCTTACCAAAAAAAAATATATATATCACTCACAAATCGTTTGCACCAATCGTTACATAACAAGCTTGGAGATAGTCTTCAAGGGATAACACGAACAAAAGAATTTTTTAGAGAGATTACTACCAAAAGAAAAGGTTTATAGCACCAAAAACGAGCATATAAAAGAAAGGCGCAGCTGGAGCTGGAGCTGGATATTAGGACTTCAATCTTTCTCAACACTTTGTCCCTCAAGCAAATCGCGCCCTGACTCTCACTGGGGACATTGGACAGTCACTTCATCATTTCCCTTTTTCATAACACATACTTTTAGGGTCAAATCTGCGATCAGTTATTTTCGACACAAGCAACCTAGAGCATGCGCTGGAGCACGAGCAGCGGGCGAAGTTGTCTCGAGGCGAGATCTCATGTATAATCGAGGTAAACCGGGACTGTAAACCATATACGCGAAGACAATCCTTGTCCGTTTAGTCGTAGACTCTCCCGAGTCGTCGCCGCTAGAGGTGATCGGTTCCGGGATAGGTTGGATCTGAACCTAGAACCTGAAACTAACCCTGTTATAAACGGTTCCCAATTTTTGGAACCTGAAATCAACCCTATTTTTCCTAGACCCTGTTTTGAAACCAATCATGTTTTTCTGTTCCGGTTTCAGGGTCACCTGAGAACCTATTTTTTTTATTCCTTTTTTCTATTTCATTTTTTTCTAGCAAAATAATATCGGTAGCAATGAAACAATTTAAAATAAAAGATGAATAACAAAAATCGCTATCTGCCAAAAGTAACAATCCCCAAAATGAGCAATTAAAATTACAATTCATCAAAATCAACAATCCAAAAGCACTACATGGCAAGACATAGTCCAATCACATAAATCTTTGGGAAAATTCCAATTAAGGACCCCAAGTAGGGTCAAATTCTCAAATAAAGACCCAAAGTGAACATTGTGTCAAATAAAGACATGAAGTGCCCAATCAGTCTCAAATAAGGACCTGAAGTGCCTAAAAAGTCTCAAATAAGGACCTAAGTCTCCGGCCGGCCAAAATACCTGCCGGCTGGTGAGAAAGTCACTGTTCCGACATCGGAACAGTAACTTTTTCATTTTTTTATTAATTTTTTTTATGTTTTTCCTTTTATGTTTTTTTTCTTTTCCTTTTCCTTTTCTTTTTTTTTTTCTCTTCCTTCGCCGGCCATAGCTGGGCTGGCGGAGGTCGCCGGCCTCAGGCGAGGCCTCCCTCGCCAGCGTCGGGCGAGGGCCACCCTCGCCTGGGCTGGGCGAGGCGAGGTCGCCCTCACCGGAGTTGGACGAGGCTTGCCTTGCCAGTTGCCGGCGAGGTCGAGCCTCGCCAAATCTGGCGAGGGATCGGCCCCGCTGGTGTCGGGCGAGGCCGGCCTCGCCAGTTGAAGGCGAGGTCGAGCCTCGCCAGATCTGGCGAGGGCTCGGCCCCGTTGGCCGTTGGCGAGGCCGGCCTTGCCCAACGTCGGCGAGGGCAACCTCGCCCGATGCCGACGGGGTCGAGCCCTCGCCCGACGCTGGCGAGGTCGAGCCCTCGCCAGATCTAGCGAGGCTCGACCTTGCCGGCAATTAGCGAGGCTCGACCTTGCCGGCAATTGGCGAGGCCAGCCTCGCCCAACGCCGGCAGGGTTGAGCCCTCGCCAGATCTTGCGAGGCTCGACCTCGCCCAGCCCAGGCGAGGGCAGCCCTCGCCCGATACCGGCGACGGCGGCTCTCGCCTAACGCCGGCGAAGGCAACCTCGCCTGAGGCCGGCGACCTCTGCCGGCTCCGGCTATGGCCGGCGGAGGAAGAGAAGAGAAAAAAGAAAAGGAAAAGAAAAAGAAAACAGAAAAGGAAAAACATAAAGAAATTAATAAAAAATGAAAAAGTTACTGTTCCGGCGTCGGAACAATAACTTTCTCGCCGGCTGGCAGATATTTTGACTGGCTGGGGACCCAGGTCCTTATTTGAGATTTGTTGGGTACTTCGGGTCCTTATTTAAGATTGATTGGGCACTTCCGGTCCTTATTTGACACAATATTTACTTTGGATCCTTATTTGAGAATTTGACCCCACTTGGGGTCCTTAATTGGAATTTTCCCTAAATCTTTAAGAGTCACATTTCCAAGGAATTTATTCAACATGTTTAACTCTTTATTTTGCGCCATGATGAGATAGCTCTTCACTTCTGTTTCCGAATGAAATATCTTGAAAGAAAAATCAAGAGCCTTAGCGGTAAGGCATATGCTCTTACTAGAAAAATGTCTATATATCTCATATGAATCACACAATATTTAGATGACTTTAAGGGCCGTGCTGTTTCACTCATAATTGTGAAACATATTTCAATATTAGACCGGAAATTGGTTCTAAAACCGGTGAAGTAGGGTAACGTGATATAGGCTTTTTACTTTTTTGTACATTATCTCAAAACCGGTTTTAAAATCGGTTCTAAAACAGGTTTGGGTTGATTTTTGCTTGGAACCGAAAACCAGACCGGTTCTAACCGGTTCCCAAAAAATGGAACCGGTACCCGGACCGGTTCTTGTTAGAACCAATTTCCGAACCTATTTTTCAAGTGGGTTGGTCCAGTTTCCGGGTAAATCCGGTCCGGTTGCACACCCCTAGTCGCCACCATTGTTCACCTTAATTTCCATAACTTGCTCAACCGGTTGCCTACAAATCGACCATCCATTCGTCTGAAACTCGAGGACCTTGGCACAGCCGCTGCACATACACTGCACCAAGAGACGAAGGAGAACGAGTATAATTGGCAAGCGGGCAAATGTGCTACAGAATCTAGTCTCCAACAATGGTATAAAGGGGAGCTGTCATAAGCGTACGATTTCAAATTACAATGAACAAAAGTACAAGCTAGTCAATTCCCCATGACTGCAGAACGGGCCAGAGAGTGTGGATTACGGAATTTGATCACCAAAAGCGGTTTAGATAAAGCTCAAATCATCACCATTTAATGGAAAGAGCTCAAGAGGCGCAAGGACGGATCGAGATTATGATTAATTTCTTTGGCTCCACTTAATCGGTCGCTAGTAGTAGTCGTGTAGTCGTGCAATGCCCTGGAAAGAGTCGCTGAGTTCATCAGAAACCAACGAGATACACACCAATTTGTCGAGAGCACAAACACCGCATGCTAATTATAAAAGGCTTAACTCCAAAATCCACACCAACATCGAAAATTTCGATAACAAAATTAGCTAATTACTTCCGAAAGCTAATCTTACAGAACAATAAATGATTGAAGGATAGGGTGATTTAACTTCAATTGTTGTTTTTCCCTCTTTCTTCAATCAAAAAGAGAATGCTCCACAAGTTCATGGACACAAACTCATGAACAAACTCTTGTCTCTACACCAACTTTTACATTGACAATAATAGTCCTTGGCTATGCAATGGTCTCTTTGTAAACATATGGAAAGAGTGAGATTTAGATAATAGCTGTACTCCGAGAACTTGAAGGTGTAGCGACAACTTTTATATGGACATGCCATATTCGTGTTGTGCATTTCATTTGGCTTTTCAGCCACCAAATAAATCAAATCGAATCATAGATCGAAATAAAAAGAAATATCTAATAACAACGGTTTTCAAGAATCCAAGATGAATTTTAAAAAACACAAGTTATAAATAATTCGAGAAGTATAATTTTTTTTTGGACGAAATATTACTTCCATTCAACCAGTAGGAAATGCATTACAAGATAGACGATGACAAGAGTCAGTACAAAATAATTCCCAAAGAGGTAGAGGTGGTTTAGACATCCAGTTAGAAGGTAGAGCTTCCCGCTGATGGTTTTTGGCCAGCCAATCTGCTGCTTGGTTGCTGTTTCGTGGGCAATGAACCAGGGAAACTGCCTTTAATTGGGAGAGAATTGCATTACAATCCACAAACAGGCTTCTCAAGGCCCATGGGCTTTCCGTGGGATTATAAACAAGAAAAACAGAGACTGCGCTGTCTGACTGAAGGCTTATCTCCTCTGCTGCTGCTTCCTTCGTCTTCACTAACTCTGCCCGCAGACAGAGCAGAGCTTCTTTAACAGCTTTGCCTTCAATTTCCAGCGGTGAAGACGCCGACACAGCTTTAGCGAACCCCATGATGATCACTCCTCTGTGATCTCTACAAAGCCCAGCCACCGAACCCTCTGTTTTACCTTCGATCCAAGATCCATCAACGTTGAATTTCAGAAATCCAGGTTCTGGGAGTGTCCAGCGCTCTATCTGTGCTTTCGTCGTCCAGCTCCTCCCTTCAGGTAAGTTTTGCTCCTGATAGTTGCTGTTTAGATAAACCGCTTCTTCCACAATTGTTCCGGGGTTTGGGTTAATTTGATTGAACACCCAGGCATTCCTCGCCTTCCATATTTGCCAGAGGACTCGTGCAAGTATTTCCGAACCAGCTTGTAGTGATCGTTGGGTGAGTGCTTCGCCGATCCATTTGTCCATCCTCGTTATATTCATCGGTGATACGTCCATCTGGATTCTTGGGTCTGACCATATGTTGTTGGTCGAGTCACAGAGGGTGAAGATATGCTCCATCGTCTCGGGTTGTTTGCGGCAGATTGGGCAAAGTGGGTCAGGTAAGGCCCTTCTTTTGTATAAATTTTCCGACGTTGGCAAAGCATTACTACACACACTCCAAATGAACAACCGAATTTCCGGTTCTGTGCGCAATTTCCAAATCTTTGTCCAAAGTGAGCGAGGTTGCTGGTAAGAGGATGAGGCTTTTCCCATGTTTTCCTTGGAAGGATCTGCTCTAAATCTGGAGTAACCATGTTTTACAGAATATTCTCCTGTTGTAGCTCCGATCCATATTTGTCTATCTGTGTCCTGGATGGGCTTGATCCTAGTGGCCTTAATTTCGGACACAATCTCTTCCGGGAATAGTCTTGTTAGCCGATCAACATCCCACGTTTTTGTATCTTGATCTATGAGTTCTGCGACTCTCTGTGGGTCCTCACGGTTTGCAGGGCCACCTATGACTCTCCCTTCTAGCCATTTGTCCTCTCTTATGTTGATGCTCTCACCATTGCCGACTTGCCATCTCACATCAGGGCCTATGGAGTCCCTTCCCATTAATATACTTTGCCACCCCCACGACGGTCGGGATCCCTTAGTTGCTTTCCAAAAATTCCTGTTTGGGAAATAAATGCCTTCCAGTATTTGGCACCACAACGCAGATGGGTTTTGCGTCAATCTCCACGCTTGCTTTCCTAGCATCGCCTTGTTGAAGGTAACTAAGTCCTTGAAGCCCAATCCCCCGTCTATTTTCCTTTCTTTAAGGAGTTCCCATTTCTTCCAGTGAATGCCCGATTTTGAGGCATTCTGTTTCCACCAGAAGGAAGCTATTTTCTGTTCAATCGCTTTGCACACAGAGATGGGTATTTTGAAAATAGACATTGCGTATTGAGGGAGTGATTGTACCACTGTTTTGATTAGGATCTCCTTACCCGCCTTTGAGAGCATCTTTTCCTTCCAGCCTTCCAACTTCATATTTACCCTTGCCAGTATCCACGCGAACAACTGCTTTTTTGTTTGTCCCCAATCTGATGGCATACCAAGATATTTCCCGGTTTTCTCCATAATTGGAACTCTTAGTTCATCCGCCATATTTCTTTTGAGGTTTTGAGGACAGCCCTTACTAAAAAAGATTCCAGATTTGTTCAGATTTATTGCTTGTCCCGAAGCGAAGCAGTACTGGTTTAGGATATTTGCCAAATTTTGGCATTCTCCTAATGTGCCATCCAGGAAGAAAATAGCATCATCCGCAAAAAGTAAGTGTGACAACGTTGGGCAGTTCCTATTCAGTTTGATGCCTTTCAGACTCCCATCATCAATAGCCTTTCTTAGTAGAGACGACAGCATATTTGCCATGATTATGAACAAATAAGGAGATAGAGGATCTCCTTGTCTGATACCCCGTGATGGCTGGAAATACTTTAAAGGCTCACCGTTCACTTTAACGTTGAATGTGGGTGAGGAAATACATTGTTTCACTAATGACACCCACTCCTGACAAAAGCCCATCTTTAACATGCTAGCGCAAAGAAAGTCCCACTCCACTCTGTCGTAAGCTTTTTGCATATCCAACTTTAGGATTGCTTGAAACTTTCTTTTTCTTTCTCGAGTTCTTAGTTGATGGAGGACCTCCTGGACTATGATTATGTTATCTTGAATCAACCTCCCGCTCACAAAGGCACTCTGTTCTGTGGCAATTAGATTCGGAAGCCAGGGTTTGAGGCGATTCGCCATTACCTTTGAGATTATCTTGTAGCTGAAATTGCAAAGGCTAATGGGTCTAAACTCTGTGATGCTTTCTGGATGGGTGACTTTAGGGATGAGCACAATGTGTGTTTTGTTTAGTTCTGGATCGAGGTAGCCTGATTGGAAGAAATTGCTGACAAGGCTGTGAATATCATGTTGTAGATCCTCCCAATGGTGCTGGTAAAACTGGCCATTCATCCCGTCTGGTCCTGGGGCTTTTGTTGCACCTAGCTGGAACACTGCTTGTTTAACCTCTGCTACAGTAACTACTGCCATCAATGCCTCATTCATCTCATGTTGGCTTGGGAAGGGGCATTGGTCTAGGATTGGCCTGAAGTTCCTGGTACCCACAGTTTCGAATAAGGTTTCATAATAGTTGGCGATATGTTGGTTTATAACGTTGGGGTCTCTACACCATGTATCTTCAATTTTCAGCATTGAAATTTTATTCCTTTGTCGTCTTTGGACGGTGGCGGCGTGGAAATATTTTGTGTTTTTGTCTCCCAACTTGATCCAATTAATTCTTGACCTCATGCCCCAATATTGCTCTTCCTGTTTCCACAAGTTCTGGATTTGGACTTTGAGTTGCTGCATTTCTTTTCTCTCAAAACCACCGTTGCCTGCATTTGTAAGGGCCGTGAGTCTTCTTTTCAAGAGCTCGATCTTGTTGTGGGCATTTGAGAACTTCTTCTTACTCCACAGCTCTAGAGCATCTGAGGTCTTCTTCACTTTTCCCGCAAACGGTATTAGAGTGACTTCCGGTGCACCCCAAGCTTCCTTCACCAGATCCTTGCACTCCGCCTCGGCCAGCCAATACGCCTCAAATTTAAAAGCTTTTTTCCTTTTAGCCCTTTTTGGTTGTAGGGATAGCAGAATAGGACTATGATAGGAACCTATAGCAGGTAAAGCGAAAGCTTCCGCATTTGGGAATTTCACTCTCCAGTTTATGTTGCATAGTACTCTGTCTAATCTTTCCTGCACAAAGGCCTTTCCTTCCCTGTTGTTGGACCAAGTAAATGCGCATCCCTTACTTTCGATATCCATTAGTGAGCATCTATTCAAGCAGTCTTGGAATGCAACTAGTCTGTAGTGCTCCGACCCCTTACCACCTGATTTTTCCCAATGGTACAATATTTTGTTAAAATCTCCAGCACATATCCAAGGGAGGTGATTTGCTGCTTTTATTACCTGTAGATGCTGCCACAGCCTGAGTCTATCCTGGAAGTTTGTGGGAGCATAGAGGAAGGTGATGCGCATAAGAGCCCCACTTTCTTGATCTTTACACACAATGTCTATAAATTCTCTAGATGAATCTTCCACCACCACCTTCACCCCATCGTTCCACATCACAGCCAAACCCCCTGCGATCCCTTCGGGGTCTATTACCTCTATGTATTGGAATTTGGTTCTTCTTTTCACTCTGTCAACGACCGGTCTCTTGTTTTTAGTTTCCATCAAAAAAACTAAGTCAGGCCTTTCTTGAGCCACTAAGGCTCTGAGGTGCTGGACCGTCAGGGGGTTGCCCAGCCCCTGGCAGTTCCAGCTCAAAAGTTTCATATAATCCCCGGTGGCTTATTAGGGCTAGCCACTAGAGCCCAATCATTTCTACCCTCAACCAGCTTGATCGGGGTGTCGAGGAGTGTTTCTTCATTGATGGAGGGGTAAAGAGTCTCGCATACCCCTAAAGGATTTATTTTTTTCTGTTTCCTCGAAGCAGCCACTTTCTTAAAAGCTGTTGTACTGATCTTCTCCCTCCTGGGTTTCTTCGGTTGTTCATCTTTCATTGTAGATCCTGCCAAAGTTAGCTGGGTAACTTGACTTGTGGACCCTATCTGACCTTTCCCTTTCAAGCGATCTAGTTGTGTCCCTGCTATTACTCTTTCCTTTTGAGGAGAGTCTTCAATCAACCCAATAGTTGTCTTACCCTTAGATATAGACATCTCTGGTTCTCTAGGAGTAAGTTCCTTTTGTGATCCCATGAAGGCCTCATTTTCCTCCGTAGATGGACTGCTCGTGCCATAAAAGCTCTTCCAAAAGGGGCTGGATTCTCGAATTTCCGCCCTCAGCCATTGGCCAAATTTGCTTCTTGCATTTACATTGGGGCCCGGTTCTGCTAGGGGTTCTTCCTTGCAGTAGGATGCATAATGGCCTATCCTCCCGCATGAGTAGCAGAAATGCGGGAGTCTTTCGTATCTGAAATCCACCCAAAGCTTCTTGTGCTCCAAGTCTACAATAGTACCTGTTTTTAGGGGTTTAGACAGGTTCACTAGAACTCTAACTTTACAGCTTTTACTAGAGCCACCACCTCTTGAGTCGAGTTTCACTTCTTCCACTTCACCAATCTTCCTTGCTATTTCCTTAACAGAATCTTCTGTTAACCTCCCGCGGGGAATACCTGCCAACTGAACCCAAAAGGCACAATGTGTAAACTCATAGCAATGGTCGGGGGTATCCGGATCACTCTGTTGAAGGACAAGTAAGTTACTCGAGAAAGACCATGGCCCCGAGTTGAGGACCTTGTTTTTATCCTCTATTGAAGTGAAGGAGAAAGAGAAGAGCCCCTGCTCAATGAGCTCCCATTCTAACTGGTCTGTTTTCCACGCCTTCTTCATTGTGTTAATGAAAGCTTGAACATTCACATTTGGTTTCGAGTACAGTTTCCCATACAACCTTAATGCACATTCCTGTTGTTTTTCTGCAGGGACTTCGCCATTTAACCGCACGAGGTCATCTTCTGACCAAAGACTCCCCAGTTCTTTACACAGGGCTGCCACCCGGGCTGCATTATCACCTTCCTTTGGCATAGTAGGTTCTGGGTTGAGACTCCTGCGATTATGCTTGTCTGGTTATGGGCTTGTCATGAGCCCCGACTTGTACCCCATATCACTAAGAGCGACCTTGTTGAACTTCTTTAGCCAGTAGAGATTGATGGGCAGTGCACGGGGAGGATGGGTGAGGAGGTTTGGGATGGCTGAGCTTGAGGAACGCTATGGTTGAGCTCAGTGTAAAGGGTGAGGGATAGCAAGGCAGGGGTTTGAATCGGTAGAGAGGCAGCTCTTCCCGATCAACCGAGAGGGGGCCGATCCTGAGCCACAGAGGGGGAGATCTGCCAAGCACGACGACCAGGTCGCCTACGCTGGAGGGCTCCACACCGATAAGGAAGAAGAAGACTCGATGGGGTTTTGGGTTAGGGCTTGGCGATCAAGGAGATTTGATTTGCTGGACTTATGGACGAAGGGGAAGGTTGGGAGATCTCACGGGGGAAGGAGATAAGGAGGATGATGGCTGGGTAAGGCCGGATTAGGGTTTGAGGGGAGAGCTATCACCATTGGGATAGGAAGGGGAGCTCCTAAACTGGAGAGTTTTTTCGAGAAGTATAATTAAAAGGCCACAAATTACGTATCTTTTGTGAAATGTGAAGTGCTTAAAGTTATTAACATCCTTGAAGGACTAATTTCAAAACGCATATTGATATACCTTCTTTATATTAAGGAAAAATAGGAGTTCGTCTCACTTTCCAATTTTCCATGAATATACCTACATAAGTGCAGTAAGAGAAAGGCCAGTTCTATTGCCACGGCCAAAAAATGGCTGATGCCCCTGCCAAAGTGGAAGTCGAAAAGAGTTTGGTGAAACATTGGCAAGCGCCGCCTTCGGGTTGAACAGGACAAGCGTGAGAAGTTTCACCGGCATGAAGTCAAGGAGACGAATGCATACGCGTTGAGATTGCTTGTTGCGAAGGTAAATGTTGTTCGCATTGCTGATCCATCTTTTTGAAGTTGTTCAAGATATTAGATGCAATCAAGGGTACACATACGGGTATTTGCGTCTTCTTTGAATCCAAAATGTTCAAAACTTCTTTCTTCTACTCTTGGATTGAGTTTGAAGCACTAGATTCAGGTCAAGGGCTATTTATTCTGCTCCAAATGGTTTGAATGGGGTCTTCGTTTCTGTCTCTTTTGTTTTCGACAGCCAGAGCATCAACAACTCGGTAGTTTGAAGAGGCACAGGGCAGGCTCTCTAGTTCACAGTCCGTGAATGGTCTCGTTATAAGAGCAGCCGAGGCTACTTCAAATATTGCTCTAGGGAATAGCAGCGCCAGCATCCTTGCGAGGAATCTTTGGCTCCGCAACATTTAGATAGAGGCAGCTTGCACGACAATTCTATACCCGGCAGGGCCGGCACCGGGGCTTCGCCGTGGATATCCTTCGACTCTTGTTAACCGGAATTACTCAATAGTTGTGAGCTCTCTCTCTCTCTCTCTCTCTCTCTCTCTCTCTCTCTCTCTCTCTCTCTCTCTCTCTGCACCCAAATCACATAGCCAAGCAAAAAAATCGTGGGTTTAAAGCTTGTCCAACTTTAATGTACCGCCCAAAACCGGCTGGTTCAGTCCGGTTCAAGGGTCTTCCATGCTTACCCTTAGCTCTAACAGCCCGTGCTCACAAGTTTTTCATTCCTCGATTATCGACCAGAAATATAAAACGTAGGGTTTACTGAGATATATTAAATGTGGATGGTTTTATAGAAAGTAAAAGAAAAAGTTTAGAGTAGACTTAGATATTTATGGGACAAAAGAAAGTTTTGGGTAGAATTTAGACTTGAGTTAAAATTAGATATTTTCTTTTGGGTTAATATCACAAAAATACTATAAACTTGTACACTTATAGCAAATTTACTTTAAATTAATTTTTTGATCATGAAAAATCCAAACCAGTACACATGTGATAATTTTACCTTCTGTCCTATCAAATTTTTTAGTTGGATAATACGTAACGGTTGACGAGTGTACCGGTTTGAAATTTTATCTTTCGTCTGTTATAGAAAGTATCATTTCATAATTTTTTGTAATATTAATTTAATTTAATAAAAATAAATTTATTATAAATATATTAATTTAAAATCATCATTTTGAGATTTTTGATAGGTATATGCATTTCAGCATTTGGGATTTTTCGGTGGTAGGCCTCACGTTCTTACATGGCATGTGAAATATTGTGAAAGCCTGTTGGATTTGACATTTACTATTCGCCGATCAATTGGAAAACGACCAAAAAGAAGAGGGTGATTCGCAAATCTTCTCCTCCGGCTCTCCTGGCAGGGTAATAATGGCTGATTTTGGGGGGAAGCTGGAGGGAGTTTGATTCGCAAGTCTCTCCCGTCTATCTGGAATGGCTGTTTTCCGGATCTCTCCTCTTCCTCACCCCCACCTTAAATCCTGCAACTTCAACTGCAGCCGCAACTTCTATGGAGGTTTCACACTGCAGGCTGTGAGGTAGCGAACGAGGGGTGGGCACGGCGAAGAGAGAAGAAGAAGAGGAGGAGGAGGAGTGGAGAGCACGAGCTTAGCTCGTCTGAAATGACCCAGATGAAAGCTCTGTCTTCTCGTACTGCCGTGTGTCCCCGAGCTCGTCCTCGGGTCCTTGAGCTTGAACCGGCTCGGCCAACTCCTCAGCCTCCAGGACAAGCTCCATCTTCCGGCGATGTCCCCGACCACTCCGGCCTCGTCGACTTCTAGTCCCTCTACCTAAACGGCAATGCCTTTTCTCCGGTGGCTTCCCCCACCGCCTCGCTCGTGCTCGCCGGGACCGCATCTCCGGCGAGATACTCGGCGGTCGATGACACCGTGAAAGAACCAACTACCCTTTCATGAGTTTATTCTAGCTTCGTGTCCACATGGCCCTGTCGGGTGCTCCCAATGCTGAAGGGCAAAGACCATCGAGGAGACCCACCAGAAGAAATTCTCTGCTCCGCCCTGACACCCACATCGGCTCCGGTCGAGAAGCACCGCCAGACGCTCTGGTTGTACGGAACGACGAGATGGTGTGCCGTGCCATCACGTACGTCCCCGGAGATCCTCGTCAACGCCGCCGGCCACGAGCGGCGCGAGGCGAGGATGGACTCCGTGAAGGCGATCGTCGACGCGGAGAAGAATCTGATCAGCTGTGTATGATGCCAAAACGCGATAGAAAAATTGATTGAACAAGAAAATTCGACGGAAGAATAATTCGTTCTCCAAATATGATTATCAAATTAGAAATATCTCAAAGTCTGCTTAAAGGAAACCCTAAGACAAGCTTATATAGACCCAAATCTAACCCTATTAGGAAACGTAATCATCAAAACGTAAAAGTACAAAACTGCCCTTTATTAAATTAACCTAAAAAAATACTAAAAAAATAGAAAAATCCATCTAAACAATTTCGAATCGCGAAAATCCATCGTTAGTCACGGCCAAAGGCCGTGAGTATTGATTAGCACGCCGTTTCGCTTCAGCCGACCAAATTTGAGCTCAATCAGATATCGTTGACTTCAAGCCCGCCGGTTCGTCCAGTAGCATAACGGGTCCGCCGGTCCCCCTAGGTACATCATCCTCCCTTGCTAGAGAAAGATTCGTCCTCGAATTTGCTTCTCTTTCGTTGTCGTCATCAATCTCCTCAGGACCTTCTTCTTCTTCAGGGTAGTAAGGTGACAAATCCGCTACATTAAAAGTTCCGGATACATTATACTTACCTGGTAATTCGATTTTGTAAGCATTGTCATTAATTTGCTCCAAAACTCTAAAGGGTCCATCAGCTCTAGGTTGAACAATGCGCTGCAGCATGAGCAGCGGGCGAAGTTGTCTCGAGGCGAGATCTCGTGTACAATCGAGGTAAACCAGGATTGTAAACCATATGCGCGAAGACAATCCTTGTCCGTTTAGTCGTAGACTCTCCCGAGTTGTCACCGCTAGGGGTGATCGGTTCCGGAATGGGTTAGGTCCGAACTTAGAACCTGAAACCAACCCTGTTATAATCGGTTCCTAATTTTTGGAACCCGAAACCATCCCTGTTTTTTCTAGATCTTGTTTTGGAATCAACCCTGTTTTTCCGGTCCGATTTCAGGATCACCCGAGAACCTATTTTTTTTATTCCTTTTTCAGTTTCATTTTTTTCTAGCAAAATAATATCGGTAGTAATGAAACAATTTAAAATAAAAGATGAATAACAAAAACCACTATCCACCAAAAGTAACAATTCCCAAAATGAGCAATTAAAATTACAATCCATCAAAATCAACAATCCAAAAGCACTATGTGACAAGACATAGTTCAATCACATAAATCTTTAAGAGTCACATTTCCAAGGAATTTATTCAACATGTTTAGCTCTTTATTTTGCGCCATGATGAGATAACTCCTCACTTCTGTTTCCGAATGAAATATCTTGAAAGAAAAATCAAGAGACTTAGCGGTAAGATATGTGCTCTCACTAGAAAAATGTCTATATATCTCATCTGAATCACACAATATTTAGATGACTTTAAGGACCGTACTGTTTCACTCATAGTTGTGAAATATATTCCAGTATTAAACCGGAAATCGGTTCTCAAACCAGTGAAGTAGGGTAACGTGATATAGGCTTTTTACTTTTTTGTACATTATCTCAAAACCGGTTTTAAAATCGGTTCTAAAACAGGTTTGGGTTGATTTTTACTTGAAACCGGAAATCAGACCGGTTCTAACCGGTTCCCAAAAAATGGAACTGGTACCCGGACCGGTTCTTGTTAGAACCAGTTCCCGAACCTATTTTTCGGGTGGGTTGGTCCGGTTTGCGGGTAAACCCGGTCCGGTTGCACATCCCTAGTCGCTGCCATTGTTCACCTTAATTTCCATAACTTGCTCAACCGGTTGCCTGCAAATCGAGCATCTATTCGTCTGAAACTCGAGGACCTTGGCACAGCCGCTGCACATACACTGCACCAAGAGACGAAGGAGAACAAGTACAATTGGCAAGCGGGCAAATGTGCTTCAGAATCTAGTCTCCAACAATGGTATAAAGGGGAGCTGTCATAAGCGTATGATTTCAAATTACAATGAACAAAAGTACAAGCTAGTCAATTCCCTATGACTGCAGAACGGGCCAGAGAGTGTGGATTACGGAATTTGATCACCAAAAGCGGTTTAGATAAAGCTCAAATCATCACCATTTAATGGAAAGAGCTCAAGAGACGCAAGGACGGATCGACACTATGATTAATTTCTTTGGCTCCGCTTAATCGGTCGCTAGTAGTAGTCGTGTAGTCGTGCAATGCCCTGGAAAGAGTCGCTAAATTCATCAGAAACCAACGAGATACACACCAATTTGTCGAGAACACAAACACCGCATGCTAATTATAAAAGGCTTAACTCCAAAATCCACACCAACATCGAAAATTTCGATAACAAAATTAGCTAATTACTTCCGAAAGCTAATCTTACAGAACAAGAAATGATTGAAGGATCGGGTGATTTAACTTCAATTGTTGTTTTTCCCTCTTTCTTCAATCAAAAAGAGAATGCTCCACAAATTCATGGACACAAACTCATGAACAAACTCTTGTGTCTACACCAACTTTTACATTGACAATAATAGTCCTTGGCTATGCAATGGTCTCTTTGTAAACATATGGGAAGAGTGAGATTTAGATAATAGCTGTACTCCGAGAACTTGAAGGTGTAGCGACAACTTTTATATGGACATGCCATATTCGTGTTGTGCATTTCATTTGGCTTTTCAGCCACCAAATAAATCAAATCGAATATTAGATCTAAATAAAAAGAAATATCTAATAACAACAGTTTTCAAGAATCCAAGATGAATTTTAAAAAACACAAGTTATAAATAATTCGAGAAGTATAATTAAAAGGCCAAAAATTACGTATCTTTTGTGAAATGTGAAGTGCTTCCCTCATAATAAAGTTATTAACATCCTTGAAGGACTAATTTCAAAACGCATATTGAAATACCTTCTTTATATTAAGGAAAAATAGGAGTTCGTCTCACTTTCCAATTTTCCATGAATATACCTACATAAGTGCAGTAAGAGAAAGGCCAGTTCTATTGCCACGGCCAAAAAATGGCTGATGCCCCTGCCAAAGTGGAAGTCGAAAAGAGTTTGGTGAAACATTGGCAAGCGCCGCCTTCGGGTTGAACAGGACAAGCGTGAGAAGTTTCACCGGCATGAAGTCAAGGAGACGAATGCATACGCGTTGAGATTGCTTGTTGCGAAGGTAAATGTTGTTCGCATTGCTGATCCATCTTTGTGAAGTTGTTCAAGATATTAGATGCAATCAAGGTTACACATACGGGTATTTGCGTCTTCTTTGAATCCAAAATGTTCAAAACTTCTTTCTTCTACTCTTGGATTGAGTTTGAAGCACTAGATTCTGGTCAAGGGCTATTTATTCTGCTCCAAATGGTTTGAATGGGGTCTTCGTTTCTCTCTTTTGTTTTCGACAGCCAGAGCATCAACAACTCGATAGTTTGAAGAGGCACAGGGCAGGCTCTCTAGTTCACAGTCCGTGAATGGTCTCGTTATAAGAGCTGCCGAGGCTATTTCAAATCTCGCTCTAGGGAATAGCAGCGCCAGCATCCTTGCGAGGAATCTTTGGCTCCGCAACATTTAGATAGAGGCAGCTTGCACGACAATTCTATACCCGGCAGGGCCGACACCGGGGCTTCGCCGTGGATATCCTTCGACTCTTGTTAACCGGAATTAGCTCAATAGTTGTGAGCTCTCTCTCTCTCTCTCTCTCTCTCTCTCTCTCTCTCCTTTGCGCCCAAATCACATAGCCAAGCAAAAAAATCGTGGGTTTAAAGCTTGTCCAACTTTAATGTACCGCCCAAAACCGGCTGGTTCAATCCGGTTCAAGGGTCTTCCATGCTTACCCTTAGCTCTAACAGTCCGTGCTCACAAGTTTTTCATTCCTCGATTATCGACCAGAAATATAGAACGTAGGTTTACTGAGATATATTAAATGTGGATGGTTTTATAGAAAGTAAAAGAAAAAGTTTAGAGTAGACTTAGATATTTATGGGACAAAAGAAAGTTTTGGGTAGAATTTAGACTTGAGTTAAAATTAGATATTTTCTTTTGGGTTAATATCACAAAAATACTATAAACTTGTACACTTATAGCAAATTTACTTTAAATTAATTTTTTGATCATGAAAAATCCAAATCGGTACACGTGTTATAATTTTACCTTCTGTCCTATCAAATTTTTTAGTTGGATAATACGTAACGGTTGACGAGTGTACCGGTTTGAAATTTTATCTTTCGTCTGTTATAGAAAGTATCATTTCATAATTTTTCGTAATATTAATTTAATTTAATAAAAATAAACTTATTATAAATATATTAATTTAAAATCATCATTTTGAGATTTTTGATAGGTATATGCATTTCAGCATTTGGGATTTTTCGGTGGTCGGCCTCACGTTCTTACATGGCATGTGAAATATTGTGAAAGCCTGTTGGATTTGACATTTACCATTCGCCGATCAATTGGAAAACGACCAAAAAGAAGAGGGTGATTCGCAAATCTTCTCCTCCGGCTCTCCTGGCAGGGTAATAATAGCTGATTTTGGGGGGGAAGCTGGAGGGAGGTTGATTCGCAAGTCTCTCCCGTCTATCTGAGATGGCTGTTTTCCGCATCTGTCCTCTTCCTCACCCCCACCTTAAATCCTGCAACTTCAACTGCAGCCGCAACTTCTATGGAGGTTTCACACTGCAGGCTGTGAGGTAGCGAGCGAGGGGTGGGCATGGCGAAGAGAGAAGAAGAAGAGGAGGAGGAGGAGTGGAGAGCACGAGCTTAGCTTGTCTGAAATGACCCAGATGAAAGCTCTCTCTTCATGTACTGCCGTGTATCCCCGAGCTCGTCCTCGGGTCCTTGAGCTTGAACCGGCTCGGCCAACTCCTCAGCCTCCAAGACAAGCTCCATCTTCCGGCGATGTCCCCGACGACTCCGGCCTCGTCGACTTCTAGTCCCTCTACCTAAACGGCAATGCCTTTTCTCCGGTGGCTTCCCCCACCGCCTCCCTCGTGCTCGCCGGGACCGCATCTCCGGCGAGAGACTCGGCAGTCGATGACATCGTGAAAGAACCAACTACCCTTTCATGAGTTTATTCTAGCTTCGTGTCCACATGGCCCTGTCGGGCGCTCCCAATGCTGAAGGGCAAAGACCATCGAGGAGACCCACCAGAAGAAATTCTCTGCTCCGCCCTGACACCCACATCGGCTCCGGTCGAGAAGCACCGCCAGACGCTCTGGTTGTACGAGAACGACGAGATGGTGCGCCGTGCCATCACGTACGTCCCCGGAGATCCTCGTCAACGCCGCCGGTCACGAGCGGCGCGAGGCGAGGATGGACTCCGTGAAGGCGACCGTCGACGCGGAGAAGAATCTGATCAGCTGTGTACAACAACGGGGAGGGCGTGCCGGAATTGATTTTCGGGCGTTTGCTGACCGGTGGAGATAATGGCCCGAAAATCAATTCCAGCAAGCCATCCCCGTTGTTGGGTTTGGTGGGTTGACAGTTCGTCTCCAATAGCAAGGGTTTTAGGCAGCGACGTGCTTCGTTAGCAGCTGTTGTCGTTTGGCTCTTTAAGCTGCCTTCTTCTTTATTGGAGTTCAGCTGCCCTTGTTTAGTCAGGATGGTGCTGTTTTCTTTAGAAGGTCATGTAGTAGCTTCTGCTCAAGTTTTTTGCCACTCTTTTAGGATGGCGAAAGCACCCATTTTGGTTTTCAGTGGAATGTTCTCGCCATTTTCATTGAGTTAGCGGGATTGATTTGGTTGAACTCCCATACTGATCTGTTTCACTGATTTAAAGGTTTTTCTCAGCAAAACCTGAGATTGAAAGGTCCACCCGATATTAAGGCATGCGAGGAGGCGGGGCAAAAACCGGATCAAGGTCTCCATTAAATCAGACTTGGCAAAGCTTAACATGACCCGCCCTGAAGATGATGTGGTTGCTTCGATGAAAAAGCCGTGTAATTGACTTGGCTGGGTGGGTGTCTCGGAAAGACAGCAAAGATCAAGCTGTACAGGAAAAGGGTTCGTGTTAAAACATTCGCTTAGGCTTAGACAGACTTCCCACCTCTCGTTTGCGAAAACATTCGCTGAGCCCGTCGACCTCTATCTAAAATATACCTATGAAAACGGACAAGAACGCTCCCTCCTCCCAAGGTTCTTTCCATTCTTTTTTCAAGAGTTGTGAATATTTTCGCAAACGAGAGATGGGAAGTCTGTCTAAGCCTAAGCGAAAACTAGTTTCAACAGGTACTTTGAATACTTCCTTGTGGTAACAGGCAATTATAGAGCTAGAGTACTGCCGAACGAATTTAACATTGTGAATTCTAAAACAGGTCAGCTTTGTGAATGGAATAGCTACTATTAAGGGAGGGACACAAGTGGATTATGAGACCAATCAGATAGCCAACCATGTTTTGAGTGTTGTGATGACTGTGAGAATGCCAATTTTAAAGCCCAACGAGAGTCATTTATGGGCTTTTGTCAACGCCCTCATTGACAATCCTGCATTTGACTCTCAAACCTAGGAAACTTTGACACTTCCTCTTAGCAGCTTCGGATTGGAGTGTGACAAGTTCCTACAAAAAGGTTGGACACTCTTTAGTGAATTTAATGAAATTGATCGATTGATTTTTAGGGGACTTTTTTTTATGCTTGCTATAATGCAGTGGTAGAGTCTGTAATTGTTCAGTCACTCCTCTCACCGGAAAATTATGAGCAGAGCAAAGACCTAAAGATAGGTTATGGGTGGAAGTGAGGGAACCTCTATGGGATTCCCAAGCTTGAGGATGCTTTTGAGGCTGGAGGTAGAAACTCTCATGAGTGCAAACTGACGTTGACAGAAGGGGATTCAGCAAAGGCCCTTGCAGTAAGTGCTGGTACCTTTTGGATGTGTGACATGGAAAGCTTCTTAAATTCGTGGCTGAACATTCTCAAAGAGTTGACTAACCAAACTGAGTTGATGCAGATGGCTGGGCTTTCTTTTGTCAGTTGAGATCATTATGGTGTGTTTCCTTTGAGACGTAAATTACTCAATGTGAGGGAAGCCCACCCTAATCAGATTTATGAAAAACAGAGAAATACAATGCATAATGAAGATTCTTGGGTCGGAGGAAAATGAGGATTATGGCAGTGTCAAATCTTTAAGATATGGTCATTTGATGATAATGATGGACCAGGTTTCGCACTTCTATAGCGTTTGTTTTTTATCATTTCTTTGTCAAGCATGTGCCACTACTGTTGACGCTCCTCAAAGTATTGTAAATAAGCATATATTGCTTTCTGGATGTGCATTTGCAGGATCATGATGGCTCCCCCATTACAGGCCTTTTAATTGACGTCATCGATTTTTTCTGGCCATGTAATGCACGTACGCTTTCGCAATAGGACCAACTTGTTATTCATTTTACCCAATGCGGAAGTGTTAACTAATACTGGTCATGTAATGCAGGTACATGCCTGTCTTACCTCTGGTTCTCGAAGGAATTGAAACTGGATGGAGTTCTTACATCTGCAACCGCAATTCAAGAGATATTATTGCCAACTTGAGACGTTTGTCGAATGGTGAAATGATAGAGCCCATGGATCCTTGGTATCGCGCATTTAGCGGGGCCATCGAGAAAACAAGTGTCAGCTACCCTGTTTATGGCATGATCGAGGAAGTCGATGATACCATGCTGAGGATCACAGAGCTTCCAATACGTTGATGGACTCATCAGGTATACAGGGAGTTTTTCGAATCATTATTAACTGGAGAGAGATAAAACAAAAATCCTTTTGTCAAGGTCATGAGCTCTCAAGCAACCCAACCTTGTATATCACATCTTGTCTTTGAACATTGTTGCTAAAAGGTAATTGCCAATTGCAGGAATGTGTGCAGTACAATAACGATGTAACTGTACAATTTGAAGTTAGGTTGTTAGAGGAGAACATGATGATAGCAAAGCAAGAGGGTTTGCTGAAGAAATTTAAGCTGACCTCAACAATTAGCATGAGTAACATACACCCGTTCAACTCAAATGGAGTGATTAAGAAATATGACTGCCCTGAACAAAGTATGCTAATTTTGATGCTTAGCTCACGCTCAACTGTATTTTAGTGGGATTATCACTCATACGTGGAATTCTAGTCCATGTCTCATTTTAAATTTATCATCTCTCTTTCTGCAGTTCTAGTGGAGTTTTTCTGCTGAAGGCTCAAGTATTATGAGAAAAGAAAGGTAATCTCAGTGAAAGCGAGGAAATGGTTTCAGTCATCTGCTTGTGTTGCTAGGCTTTTCATACGTGACTCGGTTGCAAATGGCATATTATGAGTACTTATCTGTTTCTCGCTTGCAGAAATTTTGCTGGAAAACTGAGCATTAATCCTTCGAATATTGGAGAATAAGGTCAGATTTATTCACGGCTTTATCCTTGGGGAGTTCATCGTGAGCAATGGAAAAGGCTTTTTCTTTGCCAGATGTATTCCAAGAGCTGCAAGCGAAAGGCTTTTTTGCCCCCTTTAGGAAGGAGATAAATAATTGAAACAGCGGCGGCTGGGTCAACATATGATTCAGAAGAAAAAGAGGAGAACAAAGAGGCCACTGATTGCGAGTATTTGTCTCCATGACAATTGATACATTGGCGCTCGAGAAACTCGGAAATTCTGTGCTGATACACATAAGCTTGCTAAGGAGGTCGCAGCCTTGAAAAAAGAATTTGTATTTCAACCACAAAGAATGTGTGTTTGAAAGATCTTGCTGCTCTAGAGCTGCCTCTAGAGCAGCAAGTAGAGCTTTCTCGAGTGTCAATGTATCAATTGTCACAGAGATTCCTAGAATTTTTTTTGCAACTCAGAAGTCTACTATTCTCATCTTCTTTCTATTATTGTGCTTGTGGCCATGGCCAAGGTCGGGTTAGGTTGCTTTTTTTTTCGGTGTCGAGTCTGTTCAGATCATGGTTGAAAGAAAAAATAAGATGAACCAATCGAATCAGATTATCAAAATGTCCCGTTTCGTCAAACATTTGACGGACATTCATGAATTACGAGCTTCATATTATATTGCAGCATGTAAAAGCATGAATAAGAACCATGAAACTCCAAACGATGGAAAAGAACCGAGAACCAGAGTCAATCGGTAGAATGCTACAAAAATGAGTCCAGATTGGCCGCGAAGCGGGGAGGGAAACGTGATAAGAAACAATGGTTCTTCACCATACAACGATGGTTACTTGCAGTATCGGGAACGGTTCATGTTGGATTCCTGGGACAGTTTGATTCGGGGAAAGAGAAAGCAACGAGCAATCGCAGCTCGATCGTTCTAGACCTCGACCTCATATTCCAAGATCAAAGTTCCGTCTCCTTTGACGGCGGTTGCACTCAAGTTTCCGGTTCGCCGAACTCCAAACGACAATCGACTGGCAAGCCCGGCATTTCTCCGGCTCTTGCAATTTCAGCGCGAGTACACTCAGTTGAAACTCAATTTATTAATACATAAGAACACAACTTAAGAATTGAGATACAAGAAGTTCCTAAGCGAACCGGTCGAATTAAGTCGCAATGCACACAATATAATCACGAGTTTTCCCTTGGTTCCTGATACATCAAACTATAAAACACTAATCAGGGATTAACTCTGACACAAAACATCTGAACTTGTCCCTCGTAAATAGGAACGCTCGTGTATGTGAAATTACGAGAGTGCCCCTTTAAAACCTGACTTTGGATTCTCGGGACAAGTCAGTTGACAAAAAAACGTAAGGCTGGAAAAAAAACGATTTAATTTTAGGACTACTATAACTATAAAAAATTCTAACCTGGCACGTACACAATCAAATTTGGGCTATATGTGGCACGATCGGATGTACTAGTTTAGGATTTTTTGTGTCACCAAAATTAGTTCGGGCTAAATGTATCACGAGTATACCGAGTTGGATTTTTTTCACAACACGACAATTAATTTAGGAAATATATGTCATAAATAAACCAGTTTAGTCTTTACCAAAAAAAAAAAAACCAGTTTAGTTGTTTGGACACCTTTGTGTCCTAATATGGTCAGGAGTAGGTTTGAGCTTAGCTTGTATTGGTGTTTTTGAAAAGTTATACAAACATTACCTTTACCAAAAAAAAAAAAAAAAACCAGTTTAGTATTTTTCTTTTTTCGTGGTATTAACCATTAATATTATCTTGAAACTCACTAATAATAAATTTCTCGAGAAAGTAAATTGAAAATCTAATTTGTGAAAATATCAATATATATATACAAATAATTTTCGACAACATGCATTTCATTTTGTAAAAAAAAGTATTCTAGAAGAATTACTTTCACTAAATATTCATTGGCTTAAAAAGTAAAAAAAAAAAATTAATACCATGAAAAATCCCAAATTAGTATATTTGTGACAAATTTACCGCTTGCACTCTCTCGAGATCTTCTTTTCTGTAGGGAAGAAGAAAACCCAACAACAAATTGGATATTGACCTGGAATGGCGACGTCGTTGGATGCCACCGGAGGCCCGATCCTGACGTAGCCTTCCTTAAGTGCAAGCAGAAGGACCCGAACCTTGAGAGGTGCCTCGAGAAAGGCTAGCAAGTCACCCACTGCGTGCTTCATCTGTAAGCCATGCTTCTTCTTCTTTCTTGCTGCCTCCCGATTCAGTCACCCTTTGCCTTCGATATGATTGTTGTTGTTGTTGTTGCTGTTGTTGCCACTGCATCGTCTGTCCAGTTGTCTAAAATGCGAGCAAGTGTAGAGAGCGTTTGGTTGGGTTGTTTGCTTGGCGTGTGTGATTGGGGGATTGTTTGCTGAGAAAACTTTGAAAGGGTAGAGCCTTGGAGTTTCTTAGTTACCTCTTAATGTTGTCAAAATGGGCAATGGGAATCATTAGCAACTGAGGATGGTAGTGGGAAAGGTTTTGGTATAAGATAGTTTGCATATAGGGTATACGAGATTGTTGTCAAAATGGGCAATTGGAATCATCAGCAACTGAGG
The DNA here is from genome assembly GCA_031216285.1 of Syzygium syzygioides. NCBI lineage: Eukaryota > Viridiplantae > Streptophyta > Magnoliopsida > Myrtales > Myrtaceae > Syzygium > Syzygium syzygioides. Next base: position 11,980,953 of record CM062243.1, on the reverse strand, counting down.
ATAGTAGTGGGAAAGGTTTTTGATGGGTTTTGTGAATAAATGGGCCGCCCATGATGGGCTAACGCAGCCCATGAAAGAAACTAATCGCAAATGGCAATTATTTTATGGGAACAAAAGTGAGAAGAATAAAACTTACGTGAGCTTTTGTAAGTGCTGGTTCACTATTAGAAACACTTACTCTCACTTGAAAACAAAAGAAAAAAAGTGACTTTGCTTGACAATCGAAGGATCGCTTTCTCTCTTGAGGCTGCAATAGGTGCACTTAATCTGTGGCAAACAGATATGTTCGTTTACGTAATATGCTTCGTTCGATTGGTGATTCAAGTATAGGATGGGCACGTTTTTCGCGTTTTTTGCATTATGTTTGGCAAAGGCATTGACTACCGTTGATCGGCGTTGACCACCAAAAAAAACTGAAGGGGGGCAGAATGTGTTTCTTGCAAGTATCATGAATTAAAAACAAATAATCATTTGATTTTTTCTGCATATGTTGCAGGAAAGATGGTACGAAGATTTCGAACCCCTATTATGGCTAGGACGCCTGAAAAAAAGGCAAGACTTGCAGCGTTGAGAGCTAAATTAGATGCTTATCGATGGGAAAATAGTGATTTGGAGAATGACGTGGTCAAGGTCAATAAGATGATATAGAAAATTATCTGAAATGGTTACTGTATGCCGGACTTTGAGAAATTGAATGCTTTGATCAACACTCTTCCATCTGAATGGAAAAAGGTGTTGCATCGCCTATGGGAGGTCAACGTGGTCCCAGCCTACAAAAAACTTGCAATGGATTTTGTGAGAGAATATTATAGCATTGAGGCAACAAAGACTTCGATCTTAGGGATGAATACAACTTGGCGGAGAATGAATGTGCCATGGAAAAAGCCTAAGGGATACCCAACAGTCTTTTCTTGGTTGCCAAAGAAGAAGTTTGGATTTTCTAAGAAATTTAATAAATCTTTTCCTGTGTATAGGAAATTGATAAACCGTTGATTTTTTTTTTATTTTAGTTTGGTTTTAGATATCCTAGGTGGATATCGCTATTTGTGTTGGTATTCATGTTTCTTGCCTATGATGGATTTGTTCATCATGTAAATAGTTTTTTTTTAATGAATAGATGTTGATAGATATTTTCTGTTATGAATAGCTTATGGTGCTATTATATTATAATATCTGTCTTATTAATATCATGTGATTGAGTGGGAGTTCTAAAAGTTTTAGTAACTTTAAAGAATGTAATTTTACCTTAATGATTATATTAACGATAATTTCACATTAGGATTTTAGATGATGAATGGGAACATAGTGAACTTTCTAATCTAAAAACTATGTGAAATTACTCATTAATATAATTAGTTTATGTAAAATTGATGCATAAATTAGTGCCATTAATAATTCGTGCTATATGTCTGAAATATTCAGATACCATGGCTTCAGCAACTAAGAATATAGTGGCTGAATTTAATAGAGGAGAGAAATTGAATGGTAAAAATTATGAAATATGGAACATGAAAATTCAATATGTGATAGAAGAATAAGAAGCACTAGAAGCTCTTAACCAACTTATGGAAGAACTTGAGGATGGGAACACTGCACAGCATAAGAGAGACAGAGATGCATTTGCTGCATGGAAGAAGAAGAACTCGATTGCTCGCATCACATTGCTGAGTAGGATGGAGAATGATATCATGCAAGAGTTTAGACAGTTTGAGAATGCCAAGGAAATGTAGGAAGCATTAGCAGCAAGATTTGATCATATGTCACTATAAGGTTTGACTTGTATAAGAAATCTCATGGTCAGTCCATGAAACAACACCTGAGAAAGATATCGAACATGATCATTAAGCTGAAAGATGCTTAACACATTTTGACTGATGAATAGCAAGTGCAAGTAGTGATCTGTTCGTTGCCTCAAAACTGGGAGCACATGAAGGTGCACCTGACCCATAATGAAAACATCAAGACCTTTGAAGATGCCATGCGCCATCTTGAGTTAGAAGAGAATCGCCTCATGACGACGAAACTAGAAACCAACATCTATTATGCTGGCTCTAGCTCACATGGGGCTTCGGGCTCCAAGCGCAAGCGCGTCGAAAGGTTCATGAAGTGGAAAGGTAAAGGAGCAAATTCTTCGGGTAAGAAACCAAAATTTAATCAACAAGACAAAGGAAAGCGTTCTTTTGTTAAGAAGTTGTCGAGGGTGCAATGTTACAATTGTAGCAAGAAAGGTCACTTTGCTTATGATTATGGCGAGCCAAAGAAGGTAAATTTCCCTTGCATTTTTTAGAACTCTGTCTGTGTTAAGTTCTGTATTTTTAACTGAGTCTAATCCTTTGTGGACTGTAGATTCGGGAGCAACAGACCATGTAGTGAAGGACAGAGATGCCTTCGTGGAGTTTCGACGGGTTCCGACTGAGACAAAATGGATCTATGTAGGGAACAACTCCAAAGCTGAAGTTAAAGAGATTGTCACCTGCCAGTTGATGATGCGTGGTGGATGCACATTGTATTCTTCATCTGATCTTGGTTTAAAACCTTTTAAATATCTGCAAAGAGGTGAGCTAAACGGGTTGCAAACTCCAAAGGGGCCACATATTCCATAAATTTCACAAGGGTTAATTGGTGCCGGTGCCTTCCAGTATGGTGACCAGCCATTGGCCCAATAAACCGCCTTTAAAGATCCATCAAATGAGATGAAATTATATGCAAAGATGGAGTTGTAATTATCGAGGGAATAATATGATGTTCCCTGGTCATTATCTTGCCGGAGATTATAGCCGTGCCCGCCCATGGTCGGTATTCCGATGAACTTGGTTTTATCCCACTGTCCACTTCTCCAGTAAGGACTTGATCCATTCCAAGTGAAAACCTGAGGCGGTGTCTCTGGTGTCAATCCTACGACAAAGCTTCCAAACGAGGGATCATCTCCGCCTTTCCAAGAAATCAAGTTTCGTTTCTTTCCTATTTTCACATTTACTCTGATCCTCATGTATGGCAGGAGAGTGTCGGTTGGCTCATCAAAGCTTTCCCACATTATAATCGCATTCTTGTCTTGAATAACAAGGTTTCCAAAGTCTGAAAGCACTGCTGCAGAATAATTCAACTTTGCCATGACATTAGTAGACCACACAGTGTTTTGTTGCCCATCAAGAAGCTTTAGATTTCCATTTTCGCCAATTATTAAACTCGCAGATTGATCTGGGTGCCCAATTGGCTTGTCCCTGTTGGCTACCCAGACAACTTTGGAGAGAGCCATGCTCTTGTACCATATTCCTACGTACTGATTTGCTGATCCATTAGGCATGAAGAACCCGAGCTCAAAGATTTGACTACTAGAGACGAGGGTTTGGTTCCGAACCAGTGGCCTTGATGCAGTTATGCTGTCAATTGTGCCGCTTTGAAGTGCTTGAAGCAAGGAGAAGACGAGCAAAGAACACAAGTGCAGAGTCATTGGACTAATGTTGAACAGACTCAACAAGTACTTGTGAAAAATTGCTTTGCGAAACTTCACCTCTTATAAGTAGATCAAAATAGATAAACACGGCATCATGAAAATGACATGAATAGTGCCATAACTTTTGTTTCATGCTGACTCTAGTGTTGTAAATTTTAATTCGATCACTTGAGTACCATTACTTTAAAAGACATCAAGTTTATTTGAGTATTACCAGAACATATCCGACGTGACTTTAATTTAATATAAAACCATCTGATGTGGCGCACTGGGGAAATGATGTCATCTAAGCGTTAGGCATTTCCTTGACCTAAATCGACGAATTAAGGCTAAATCCAACTCAAACCCTAATCCCAAATTAGGTCCAATGGTGGCGAGTCTTTATCCTGTGGGTGCCGCAAAAGGATGCCATGCAGTGAAGGCGCTGGATGTGGCGCTGCTGCTGATTCTCAAGGGCGGCCACTGGAATTTTGGATGTGATATCGGAGATTTTCCCTTTGAGGCCAGTAGCACTCAGGGCCATGGGTAATAGGGTGTGCAGCAAGCTCGTGGCGATGTCCTTCTTGTTTTCCGAGCAACCACATTGGACATCAATTTGGGGCAAGGAAAGGCTAAACCGCGTTTCTACAAGCTTTTAATGATATCATTTTTCCGATGACCCACAATGAATGATTTATATTAATTAATACCACGCCAAAGTTTTTGGTAAAAGAAATCATTGAAGTCATTCAAGTGAACGTTTTCTATAGACATATGATAATCAAGCGATGGATTAAAAAGTAATTGCACCAAAGTGAGCGATGTACAAAAGTAATGGCATTTGTAATATCCTTTTCTCCACAAGATTACTACAAAGCAGGGCCTGTGAACTAACCTTATTGTGTGTCGATTCTCTTTGAGTTTGCTTCAAATAGGTTCATTTTATAGAATAAATTAGTTTCCAGTTGGGCATCACATAATGCCGACATTCCATTGTGATATAGATTTTTAATGATCAGAACCAATAGATTTGGATCCTCCTAACCAATAGAAGCATTTGCGGCTTTATTTCCCCTTTTTTCCTTATAGAAAATGTGGATATAAAGACACTAAGAAGTTAGGAAATTGAAGTCATATGCTGAAATTCAATGTTTCCACTGTGACATCTTAAAAATCGGTCCGTTTGGGATTTATAAAATATTGAGTTTTATGAATGTGCTCGCAGTTAGTTCTCGTCCGGGACTAATCATCCCTGGGATACTAACCATTGGGGAAAGACTAATAAAGGAATTAAATTCATACAACTGAGAAAATTCGATCGTGAATTTAATTTCGACCATGAAATCACCGAGGTGACATTTTGAGGCACTGTTAGCCGATCCAAGGATAGTCAGGGTTCAGTTCGCCACTGTCATAATAGTGGATCGTGGGTGATTCCGCTGGACCACGAAATGAATTGACGAATTATCGTAAAACTATATCGAATGATCGTATCCCATGGATCAAGTGATTGATCCTTGTGATTTTAATGACAATCGAAATTGTCACGAACCGAACGGACTTGCATGTGACTCGATATATTATCAGTCACGAGTTGAATATGCGAATTTCCCAAACAAGACGCCCGTTAGTTTGAGAAATGCTCGAGTTGCGTTTAATAGAATTTAATTATATAATTTAGCCCAAATTGGACACCGGAAAATTTGAAAGTCACAACGAGATGTTAGGACGATGTTGCGGTTGTAACGTGCAATTTTTGTTGTGCCCGAATCCTTCAGAAAAACTTGATTTTGATGAGAAACAGAGAATTGAACCATTTTACCCTTGAGAATTATTGAAGGGTAAGTTCGATGGGCAAAGGGCATTTTGGTCATTTCGCCCTAACTTTTTGATTGGACAATTTTGTCCTTAGACTTTTTGAGAAATTACAAGTATACCCTTGGATATTTTTGGTAAGATTCGATCTGGACCGTCAGTTTCGAGATAAGATTGAATCGGGACCGTCAGATAAAAAATGTGAGATAAGGGTATTTTGGTAAATTGCCAAAAAGGGGTCAAATTTCACTATTTAGGTCTAGATTGACCTTTCTCGCTCCTCCATTTCATCTCTCTCTCACGTGAACTCACCCCCCCTTTTTTTTGCCGTGAAACCCCCCTTCGGCCATCTCTTCCTCCCGCTGTCGTCGCCGCACGATCGTAGCCATCCGTACGCCCGCCGGACCGCCGCAGCGTCACCGCCGAGCCTCACGCCCCCATCCCGTCGTCCATTTCTCTCTCTCTCTCCCCCTCTTTCCCTCGTGTGGCTGTGAGCCTTGCCGGCCACGCCCAAGCCGTGCCGTCGTTGCCTAGGCTAATCGCAGCCTGTCGGGAGCCATACACCGTCGCCGTCGCTCCCGATTGAGTTCTGCCGCTTTCCGTTCTAGTCGAGAAAGTCTAAAACATGGTAAGTTGCACTCTAAACCCGACTTAGGGTATTGGGTATTGACGGATGATTTTTGTATGAAATCGGGAATAGATTAGGTGCGGAATTGAGTGATTTTGAGAGTGGAATTAAGTGGCGGGCCTTAGGATTTAATTCGGACAATTTTTATTGGAAATTTAAGGATGACAGTGGGCTGTGAATTATTGTTCATGGGGCTGTGATTGGCCGATCGGGATGCAAGTTGGATTTTTAAAACCGAGAATTAATGGTGAGAAAGTCCCGTGAAGGACCGGATTCGATTCGACGTTGTTTGGTGGGAGAAAAATAGCAATTTCCGTGTTTTTTGTGTGTTGAAATTAATTGAGTTGGGATGGTGAAATTAAATATGTGATTGTGCAATTGGTTGATTTAATTATGCTTGTTGAGTGCACGCGTGGGCCAAATTATTTTAATTATTATTATTGGCCACGTCAAATGCTGAGTGTGCATGGATTTTGTGTGATTAATGTGTACACGGGCCACGTGTGAAGGGCCAATTATGTGTGGCAAATGCTTGTTGAGCATGTGCATAAGTAAGAAAGTGATTATGAGATGGCATGTGTGATCGTGGAATTCGTGCCGTTCTGAGGCGTGTACTTTAACGCGGGATGATGCCCGGTTTTACCGGAAGACTGCCAGCCTGAGGCGTGTATTTCAACGTGGGTTGCGTAGTAGGTGGTAGGTGTTGAGCTTGAGGTGTGTACGTTTACGCGGGCAAGAAACATGGCTTGAGGCGCGTACAGGTATGCGGGCCTGGAGTGTTGTGATGAGATAGTCGCAATGGACCTGAGGCGTGTACGGTAACGCGGGTCACTGGCGAGAGTGTGAAAAAGGATGAGGTTGGATTGGAATGAGTACGCGAGAATGAAAATTGAACACGCATGTGATTGCATATAATGCGAGTGTGACTAATGTGTAGGGCGCTAGCAGGATATGCCCAGGTAAATTAATTAACGTGCCTGATATGTGATGATTTGGCGCGCGTGTGTGTGATTGTGATGTGTGCAATTGTTCGGAAGTACGTGATAGCCTAGGTGGGGTTTAGGGGTGTACTTACTGAGAAGTGTTCTCACGATTATTTCAACCAAACCATTTCAGAGCCCTCGCTTGAGCCATGATCATATTGAGGCCGACTCGGAGCCGTTGGGTGAACAGACAGCTAAGGAGGATTCATGTGGTGATGCCAAGGACAATGAGTCAGAGTGGACGCCTCCGAGAGGGCGTAGGGACTAGTTCTGGAAGTGAGGCAATAAATTGAGAGTGCCCCATTTTTGGATAATGCTGATCTAGGATGCTGATCCTTTTTGTATTATGGAAGTTAATAGTTACTGATTCGGTGTGCTTGTAATAATAATGGATATTGTAAATATTATGGTGTAAGTTTGGCAATGAGAACGAATATGTTCATTCTCCCTTATTGATTCCTCAGTTTTAATTTGTTCGGGAGTAATTGTTAGTATCCGCTGTGGTTGTAAATTTCTGATGGCGATTTGAGGTTGGCGACATTCCTAGGACGTCGCACTAAACGACCAGGTAAGGATGTCGAGGGTTTGATGGGGTTCGGGGTGTGACATCCACTGTTACTGTTGTATACAAGAATAGGGTGATGACTGGCTATATGGCCCTTAATATTCGTCCTGAGCTGGCAAAGCTAAAACCCCATGATATTATGTTGTATGTATATATAGATAAGTTTGTGATATTGTAGATTTGGCTATATAAAGTTGCTAAGGACTTACAGAAAGGAAAACAATCATCTGTATTATTCAAGTTTTTTATTCTCCTTGAATTGGTTCTTCCATATTCAAAATACTTAAATTTAGGATGGGGTTGATACTTCACAAATTTTGCTGATTGTGTTTGGCTCAAAGTAAGCTTATTGCGGAAATATATTTTCATTTTAGTTACTTTGACAGCTACCCTTCTTTCTTGCTTTCTATCTTTTAACTTGAAAATGAATTTTGATTGTCGCAGCTCATCTCAACAAGAGGCATCATTTGAAATAGGAAAAATGATATTATAAGTGTCATAACTTTTTAATCGATCATTTTTTTTGTCATAAAGATGTTCGTTTAAGTGACTATGGTAATTTCTCTTATCGGAGAATTTGACGTGACATTAATTTAATATAAAATCATCTGACATGGCTCGCTGGGTAAGTAATATCATCATAAGTGTGTAGAAAGGACGCTGTTTGACCCTTTCATTGCACCAAATTGACAAGCAACTGATTGCTCAAGAAATTAAGATGATAGACATCGCCACAAGCCCACCGCACACAATATTCCGCACAGCCCTGAGAACTGCTACTCGAGATCGCAGCCTCAAAGGGAAAATCTCCAATGTTAATACACATAATACCATTATATCTCACAAAGAGAAAGCTATGTTATCACAAATCAAAAGGATTTCCATCGTGGCGAGCCTTGAGGACCACCAGCCACGCCTTCACCCCAAGGATGTCCTTTGGCGGCACTTGTAGGACAAAGACTATCCGCCGTTGGACCTAATTTAGGGATGGGGTTAGGGTTTGAGTTGGTCTTAGCCCCAATTCGTCAATTTGTGGTAAGAAAGGGCTAAATGACTCGTTTTTGCACGCTTTTGATAACATCATTTCCCTGACGAGCCATATTGGACAGTTTTATATTAAATTATTGACATGTCATAAGATTTTTCAGCCAATGAAATCATTGACATTACTCAAGTGAATGTTCTTTCAAAGTTATGATACTTAAGTCATAAGTTAAACATATACAGCACCCTGTACAAGAATTATGGCACTTATGATGTTTTCTTCCTTTTTTTTTTAAAGAAGTTCACTCCAGTTTTTAAACTATAAATTAGGATAAGTAGTTCACCGGAAAAAAATATTGGACAGATCTTTCTGTTACAGCGGAAGACGAATAACAAAAACAAACAGGTACCTTTACGTCTGGTCACGGAAGCAGGAGGAGATGGAAGGTCGGACAGCGGAGGCACTAGGGCCGCCACGGCCGAGGTATTATAAAATGGGTACGGCTCGAACCTCATGCTGCAGCTGGGAGTGAACGTCCTCCCACCTTGCTTTCCTGAGGGAGGCCTGCGATTGCCGCTCGGAGGCACGTGTTGCACTTCGACATCGTCAAGTCTGGAGTGCACTGCACGAGCATGTACAGCTTCTGCAAGCTTGTGAAGTACGCCTCCGCAACTGCGACTTTCTTCCCCGATTTGCGTACCGAAGCCCTCCCGGTGATGTCATCCATGGTCTCACCGAGGACTTGCATGAACCGGGTTGGATTGGTGATGTTCCCGGTGTGGTACATCGTGAGAGAAGGCACTTGTTCCATGACCGAGGAGATGGATCTGTCGGAGTACCTCAACATACATTCATCGTACCAGATCACAGAGACTCGCTGGTTGGGGCATCTTTCGAGTATATCCTGTTTTCCAGTGGCCACACAGTTGTTGCACGTGGCGGTGTCGACATTGCCACGGCAGAGGAAGAGCCCGTAGACCTGGTTGGGAGGGTTTTGGCCACCAGTGGCATTGGTGAAGCCATCGGTGCTGTTGGTGGCGGCGGAGGAGAGGGAAGAGAGGAGGGTGTTGAGGTTGGATTGGTAGGTGGAGTTGGGAGTGAAGAGGGTGGTGTTTGGGCAGTAGTGCCGTAGAAACGTAGGTGCTGGTTCAGTACCTACAAAACTGATGAAGAAGAAGAGGAGAGAGAAGGAGATGGTGAAGCAGGAACTCATCTTTCTGTTGATGAATGATGAATCCCTTTGGTCTCGCTGCACGGGCACGGAATCATAGGAAGAAGAAGAAGAGCCTTGGTCTCCTCTCCTATATATTTTTGTCGCGGAAACTATTCGAAAAATTTATTACTTGTATTTAACAAAATCTAACCCGGACCGCCAAATCTGGTAAATAATTGCAAAAGAAAAAATTTATTGATAGTGAAAGCGACCTAAAATATGGGGTTAGGCTATTATATCCTTAATAATTGCACCCGTTGGATTGCCAATATTTGTCTTTGTCATATGTTCAATTGGTGGCAATCCAACGGCTACAATTGCAAGAAAGGTCCTGCTTAGGCGAGAAACTATTGGGCGGTCCCGGACCGCCAAGCCAATGTGATCTCTGATCAATCACGAGGCGCCACGTGGCGCGGATGGGACCGACGGGCCGGGACCCTTTTTTTCCACAAGAAAATTAATTTTCTTTCTCTTTAGTCCTGCGCCCCTCCTCTGCACGTTAAGGACCTACAGTGCAAGGGTATAGCATTAAGATTCTGAGAAACTAGTCTTTACAAGTTTAAGAGCTCTCTTTTTGGAGGGCCTGGACGTCCATGTCAAGCATTCTAATAGGCAAACCAGAGACCTGCTAATGTGATATTTGCCACTATTCATACAGAAGTTTACAGAATGAAGACGGAACCACTTTAATATTTTTACTCCGGTTTTGAAATAGTAAACATAAATTTTGTTCTGAGGTATTCTACTTTGATTAGTTAAAAAACAGCAATTGCTCTCCCATCCTGAATCTATTGAAGATTGATAGTGTTCCTGCACCGTGCAGTCTGTATGCCATAAAATGCTATTGTCTTTTTCCCCCTTATTTCAGTAGTAATCTTAAAACTAGCATCTATTCACCACGCCTGTTCTGCCGATGCTTGAAATGTCTGGTGGTTGGTTCTGCGTATTTAAGTATTTTAGCTCTTCTCGCAGCAAGAAGTTGCTCATTTTTACCATAATTATGTCAAGATTTACATTACCAGAAGTCTTTCTAATTTTGGACTCAAGTAAGATTATGAAGTTTGGTAACGGCAGAAGTTGAGCTTGTCATATCAACATAAATGTGAATTAGTATGTATTGTGCCCTTTCAGCTTGCTAATCATCTGATCATGCTCTCTGGCATGTCTAAGTTTGTGGCAAAGGATTTGGCTGAATGTATTTTGCCAATCAGACCAAATTTGGTTTCTGTATTTTGGAACCACCACAACTGTAACTCTCTGTATCAAGTTATTGGTTTGGTGAAACACTCTACAATTACTTGAAAAATAAGTTTCATAATCTGGCTTGGTCATTTCATTGGCAGAATGGAAAGCGGAAGGATTTGTGGAAAGTAGCTCCACAAATTTGTTGCAACTCGTAGTGTAATTAAAGGATGACGGTGGGCGCAAGTGAAATAGGAACCTCTAGGTTGTTGCAAGGGTATAGCATTAAGATTCTAAGAAACTAGTCATTACAAGTTTACGAGCTCTCTTTTTGGAGGCCTGGACGTCCATGTCAAGCATTTTAATAGGCAAACCAGAGAAAGAGTATGAAGCTCAAGGATGATGACAACAGAGTAGAATATTGCATCCTCTTAGACATAGGGGATCTTAAAAATTCATGATTTCCTATTGCTCTTTTGGGATGTAGAACTGTGACTTATGAGAGAAGGAAGAGGAGCTAAAAAAACTGACCAGGAATAGGAATCTGTTGTTTCTGCTCTATTTGACTGTTCTTTTTGTTTCTGACATATTTTTCGGTGTGATCTTATAGATTCTTAACTCGATTGATTTTTCTCTCTACAGTGGCATGCTAGAGTGCAAGCTTGGCCTAAATGATAGAGTATTATTGGAGGCCCAAGGACGAACAACAAAGGGAAAGGCAATTGATTTGGATGACATAAAGTTCCATCAGTAAGTTGTCTAACTCCATTAGCTCATATGTTGGCTGAACTGCTTGTTAAGATGATTCTCCTTTCCTTTTTCTTTTGTCCATCTCAGTTTGATCTGTGATTTTTTATTGAAATCTGTGTTGAATTAGGTGTGTACGCTTGGCCCGCTTCGAAAATGATAGGACAATCTCCTTTATACCACCTGATGGATCTTTTGACCTTATGACATACAGACTCAGTACTCAGGTTTGCTTCGAACTTTGATTTTAGTTATTTTCCTATCATTGCATTTGTAGTCTTCTGAAAGATGCATTTATTTTTTTCTACTTCAGGTAAAGTGACTTATCTGGGTGGAAGCCCAAGTAGAAAGGCATTCAAGAAGTTGTATTGAGATCATGGTAAAAGCTAGGAGCCAGTTCAAGGAGCGCAGGTGATTGTTCTTATAATGAATATATAATTGCTTTTTTTGTTAATGATTTATCATAATTCTAAGTTTGATTTGAAAAACTGTACTGCTACAAACGTTGAAATTGAGTTGCCAGTTCCTGCTGATTCTACGAATTCGAATGTTCGAACTTCAATGGGTTCTGCGTCATATGCATCAGAAAATGATGCACTTGTCTGGAAACTAAAATCCTGTCCTGGTGACAAGCTATGGCAGGAGTATATGTTGAGGGTTGAATTCAGTATACCCAGTATAACAGTCGAAGAAGCAACTCCTGAGAGGAGGGCCCCCATACGAGTGAAGTTTTAGATACCATATTTCACTGTCTCTGGCATACAGGTGCCTCTCTATAAGGCATATTTTATTGCACAAATCTTCCAATATATTCATGGTATTGGTCTGGTTTGACTTAACTGTTGGAGAAAGAATGATGAAAGGAGAAGGGTAAGATTTATTAGTAAAAAATGGTTGCCATGGACATATCAAATCTTAGATGATGTCTGTTCACGACTATTTTAGTAATAATCAGAAGGTTTGCCATGAGAAGATGTACGGATCTTTGAATGCCAAAATATCCAAGCATTACATTGTTCAAAATTATTTTATATACTATTAGTTTCTTGGATTGCTGGACATATTTGCGGTGAAGCCTTTATTTCAACAAGCAAAGCAGAATATTCATTCTGTTTTATTTTTTATCCTTGATGCTGTTTTAGGTGCGGTACCTGAAGATTATTGAGAAGACCGGCTACCAGGCTCTTCCCTGGGCGAGATACATTACAATGGCAGGTGAGTATGAACTGAGGCTTATTTGAGGTAGATTTACCAGACATGCCAAGACTGATGGACAGTGACAGAAGCTTTAGAAAATGCAAGCTTTTCGAAGAGTGGTTTGATGCGGATAATATCGGTTTTCTTGTTTTTCGATGCCGTATAATTATTCTTTTGGTTGGGCTTAATTGTTGGTGGTTCCCCAAATATGTAGTACTCACATACTTTTGATAGATTTACCATTTTGATAATGTGAATGAATGTGTTGTCGAGATCTTCAATTCATATTAACTCTGTGGAGTAGGTCTGCAAAATACGCTTTGATCTTTGTCTTCGGTGTAATCCCACAATCTGGTTCTTCAGTTTCATATTGTTGATCTGTTCAGTATTCAGACTTGGTGACGTTGGTTGCAGCCTATCTTTGAGTGCTGTAATGAACATTTGGTTGGAAAGATCTTAGCCACTGAATTGTCCTCAGAAGAATCCAGCATGGCATTATCCATGCTTTACCAATCATGTTATGTAGATTCCTGCTGGAATTTGTTTCTATTTTTGTTAAGCATCTGCCTTCGGTGTTGCCGTGCTCGATTTAGAGGAAGATGATGGAATAAGTTTGGTATCTAGTGGCTACCCAAGATGTCCTGAGTTTGTCTTATATCACAGATGATATAGTAATCAGTAATCAGTAATCAGTAAGCTTATGATGGAATAAGTTTGGTATCTAGTGGCTACCCAAGATGTCCTGAGTTTGTCTTATATCACAGATGATATAGTAATCAGTAATCAGTAAGCTTAGAGAGAGAGAGAGAGAGAGAGAGAGAGAGAGAGAGAGAGAGAGAGAGAGAGAGAGAGAGAGAGAGAGAGAGAGAGAGAGTAAATGGCTGTAAAGATGCAGAAAGAATTTCTGTAGACTTAATGCCGGAAAATCTACTTGTTTCAAATAATTTCACAAACTTAATTCTAAGCCTTCGTATAGCTTTTGTTTTCCCTAACAGTGCTAAGATCAAAATGATGTGCCAAAATCGGCATTGACTCAACAGAAGGACATGGAGTCAGAGAAACGCTGTAAATACCTAGCCTAGAGAAAATGTGTGTGAAAAAGAAGAAAAAAAAATCTAAGCTAAGATAATGCTTCAAAGGGTTGACTTCACGCAACTTGCATCACAGTCTCAATTTGGTCCTCCACATGTCTCTAATGACCATCTTAGGTTGCAAATTATCTGGCCCTCGATCTCGCTGCCCCGATGTAAAGTACAGCCAGCCATACCAAAAGTCTACGATTGTGGTTTTGATTCGATAAGGAAGCTTCCCAATCACCGTCCATTTCTGCCACAAAGCATCACAATCCACAAATGTATCACCATACAAGTGCAAAAGTAATAGAACATTAAGTACTGCATTAGAATATACTTCAAATGGCGAATCTTTTTCTGCTTTTCGTCGAACTTTGGATAGGAAAAGGTTTTTCACCAGCTTGCATCATCAATCTTTCATATTCAACGAGATAGAAGAAATTATACCAGTGAGTCCAAATCAAACCGGAAGACCTCCCCCACTAGTATCATCCTTTTATTTATTGGATGCTTCTTAGTGGTACCTCCCGAGATGATAATGGAATTGTTTACAATCGCCCAAGAAAATTCTATGTGGGAGTTGGGTTTTGGCATAAGAGGCAGTACTTTCCACTTCATTCCAGCATCAAGCATATAGACATTGCTGTAGACTACCTAAAATAAGAAAGATCCCAAAGCTCAAATGGAACATCATATGACACAAGCATGCATCTTTTGATAAGCTAATAGAATCAATGACCAGATGATGAGTAGCATGATCTGCAAAGAATGTATCTAAACATGTGAATGCCCCATTCTACTTGGTTCTCTAAGTAACATGCGAATGCCCTATCTACTCGAACTAATTATCTCATATCTCAGCTCAAATATATCAAAAGATTAACGCAAAATGCTCAAGCTGCCTTAGGAAACCACTGGTCCCAACAAATTCCTGACAAAGATAACAAGGTTGATCAAACTATCATATCTTACCCTTCAGCTTTGACTTATGGAATCCATCTAAAAGTGTTACAAGTTGGAAGAAATACTTAAGGAATCAGCCTAAAAATGTTAAAGCTTTGCGGAGTCTACATTGGGACTTATGGTTGCCATTACCTGCAATAGATTAGCTGCATCATGGCGACTTCATCAACTTAGAGACCTCCTACTTGTGATAAAAAGTACCGTTTTTCTATTCTACAAGTTAGCCAATGCATGAAATATAGTGAAGATATCTGCGGATCAAACTATGACCATGCACCAGTTATAAAGAGTTAGAAGCTTTTAAAAGTACTTGTGTTGAAGTTGCACCTAAAGATAATTGCGAGGAATTTGAATTTGTTTTTTTTTTTTGGTAAAGTAAGGATGTATAGCTTTTCAATGCAGACAGGTACAAGAAAAGTCGCACACTAAACCTCGACCCATAAGGGACATAGGATGTCCAAAAGGGTTGAAGGTGATACGACTAGAAAAGAAACAAGCCCAAGCGGGGCAAAAGCAAGAGCCTAACTAGAGAAACAACAACTATACAAAGAAAAGGCTCAAACCAACAGAGAAACAGGAAATGAAGCCAAAAGAAGAAGGCCAAACAGCGGCCAAAACCCAAGCCCAACCCAAACCTAGGCTGCTAATCCAAAGAGGTAGTCACCCGGTTGAAGGAGGATAGACCCCAGCTAGCTTGCAGTCTTCTATTCTGAGGGGTGTCCGACACTTCACCAATAGAGATGATTTTGTCCTTGACCACTTTGATGAGATGTTTAACAATCCCCGGAGCAAAGAAAGGCTTCTCTCTGAAGAGTATATTGTTCCTTTCTATCCAAATAAGATGACAGAGGGCTCCAAGCGAGAACCGCGAGATACGCTGAGAAAAAGAGGAGCCACCAAACTGTTGCATAGCCCATCCAATGAAGACACTCCATGGCTGGTTCGTCCACTGCAAACCACACTTTGAGGCCCAGATCGATGCAATTCTGGCCGTTTGAGGGCAAGAAAAGAAAAGGTGGTCGATAGAATCCGGGCAACCGCAACAGAACGCACAAGAAGCTTCAGTAATCCTGCGAAACTGGAGCAACAGGGCTTGGGTAGGTAAGCGGCGTCGGGATATTAGCCATAAAAGGAACGAATGCCGAGGGGCCATATCCCGATCCCATACAAAAGAATGCCATGGAGAAGGCCGGCCTTTGGGTCTGATATGGTCCCAAGCTGAGGAGACCGAAAACACTCCAGAGGGGTGAGCCGTCCAAGAGATTAAGTCCGGAGAATCAATAAAAGCAGGGGCAGGTTCCGCCCAACTTAGGAAAGAATCCAAAGTTGCTGAAGATTGCCATATTGAGTCATAAAAGTTGCGAACCGAGGTAAGCCGAGGAATGCGCGAACGATAAATATCCATGTCGCTAAAGATCTTGAAGAGCGGACCTCTCTCAAGCCAACAATCAAACCAAAATGAAGTCCCACGACCATCTCTAAGTTTCCATTTAAAGAGATTAGAGAAGGAGGATCGGAGGTCAAGGATCTTCTTCCAAGCCCACGAATAGAAGGTGGGTTTCGAGGCAATCCAAAAATTGGAGCTCTTCAGAAAGTTTGAATGGATCCACTTGCACCATAGGGATTCCTTATCAGTGAAAAGAATCCAAATATGTTTTAGTGTTAGAGCTGTATTATAGTCTTCCAGCCTGCGGATCCCAAGTCCACCCTCTTCTTTGGGTAGGCACACATCCGCCCAGGAGACCTTTGCACCACCTACTCCAAGATCCGGGCCTTTCCACAGAAATTGTCTTAAGACAGTCTCGATGTCGTGGAGGACAGACTTGGGGAGGGTGAATATGCTGGCCCAGTATACATGCATAGAATGCAAGACAGATTTGATGAGTTGAAGACGGCCTCCATGAGATAGAAAACGCTGGGTCCAAGATCTAGCCCTTGCAGTAATCGAGTCCACCAAGACCTTACAATCCTCTTTGGATAACCTGGAGGAGATAACTGGGACCCCTAGGTATCGGAACGGGAGAGATCCACGTTGGAAACCAAGGCAGGAACAAATCTGGTTTTGAAGTTCAGAAGACCCGCCAGACAAGAAAATACTACTCTTGTTTGCATTAGGTCTAAGCCCTGACCAGCCAGAGAAAAGATCAAGAGCATCCTTGATCAGTTGAATAGAACACCCATTAGCTTCAGAGAAAAGAAGGACATCATCCGCGAAGAACAAATGTGATAAACAAGTCTCCTTGCATCGCCAGAAGAATTTGAACTCCGGTCTATTTGATTTAGCTTGGATTATACCGGAGAGGACTTCCATGACAAGAGTAAATAGATAAGGGGATATAGGGTCCCCCTGTCTAACTCCCCTCGAGCTCGGAAAGAAGCCATGTAGCTCACCATTGATAGATACCGAGAACCTTGCTGAGGATACACATTCCATGACGAGCTTAACAAAGCTGGCCGGGAAGTGAAAAGCAAGGAGTACCCTCTCAAGAAAGATCCAGTCGACCGAATCATAAGCTTTTTGGAAGTCCACCTTGATGGCGCATTTGGGAAGATACGGCTCATGGTGAAAGCCTGCGAAGAGCTCCTGGGCAAGCATGATGTTGTCACTAATTCGTCTTCCTTGAACAAAAGCCGTTTGAGATTGACTGATGATGGAAGGAAGGACAAGGGTAATACGATTAGCTAAAATTTTGGAAATACATTTGTACAGCGTGTTACAGCAGGCTATCGGCCGAAACTCAGTCATCGCCGTAGCATTAGGAACTTTCGGGACAAGTGCCAGAATGGTAGTATTCAACTCTTTGAGTAACCTCCCCGAAGAGAAAAAGTTCTTTACAGCAAGGGTAATGGAGGGGCCTACAGTATCCCAACAAGCTATGAAGAAATCCACATTAAAACCGTCGGGGCCAGGAGCCTTGCCTTTAGCCAAGCTGAAGAGAGTCCTCTGTATTTCACCATCCGAGACCGGCGCAGATAAGAGAGTCTGTTGGTCCGAGTCCAAAGAGCGGATAGTAAATTCAGAGATATCAGCAATCGAGGGCCTGTTAAGGGGAGGAGGCCCATTAAGGAGATTCTGAAAGAAATCGATGATGTGAGTCTGAATCATAGTCGGGTTCGTCAGAAGAGCATCATGATCATCCAAGACCGAAAGAATACGGTTCTGCATTCTTCTTCTGTTGACGAAGTGATGGAAGAAGCTGGTGTTGAGGTCCCCTTCCTTAAGCCAGCGGATCCTGGACTTCTGCCTGAAGAAAGACTCTTCCTGAAGCCTGAGAGCTGAGAAAGTCCGGATTTGGTCCGTCTCTCTATCGGCTAGCAATTGGTTGAAAGGATCTTCTTCAAGTGCATTTTGAGTCACTAGAAGGGCTGACCTTGCTTGCTCCGTACGGTTGGAAATATCCGAGAAAGAATTTCGGTTGAGGAGCTTTAGGCGCGCCTTCAGAAGCTTAAGCTTGCTGCACACGATGTACATTTGCGATCCCGTCAAAGGAGTGGACCAAATCTGTGAAACAATCTCCATAAAAGAGGGGTGAGATATCGTTGGAATTTGAATTTGTTTATATTGAGAAAAAACATAAAATAAGATTATAGAGGCATATATAAGTGTTACGATTGAGATCCTGGAGATGTGCTAAATACACCATATATTTCGTTTCATTTGAATCAGCACTCCCATGCACAAGATTATAGAGGCATTTCCAACTTGCTTCTCAACCAAGTAAAGAAAAGTAACCATGAAAGTGGTGATCCAATTTCAAAGAAACATATTTACTACCTGATATAGATGCCAAGAAGCAAATGCATCGGTGGCAACATAAAGTAGTTGTTCTTCTGATAAAAAAATAGCCTCTCAATTTCCACACCTAATTTTCTTAAATTTCTACAGCTGCAAAAATGTAAAAACTTTGATTAATGCCGGCTCAAATCTTCCATGGAAATAATTTTCACTAATTTTAGAAGGCTAGCTTTGATGGAGAAGCAGTCTACAGCATCTAGTCTTACGCCGGATCCACATTTGATCCCCATTCGTCTTTTTCATTCAACCATCACATCAATAAGCTCATACAACATCTTGTAAACTAACCAATATAGAAGCTATCTTTCAACCTTTTTCACAGCTTATTCATCATATTTGTTGATGCATAGTATGCATCCATTGACATGGACAACGAAGCAAAGTACAACTTAATCTCTTCGCATTAACATATAAGTCAACATTGCAGAAGTTCTTTTGGCCCGAATTCAATCATAAAATTGGCAAAATCTTCTAGAGAAGCTCTGCGAGGAGAATTTAAGCGCCACTAGAAGGATGTAATTTTTTTCCTGAAAATTTCCCAACCTTTTTTCCTGAAGTATAAATGGGCTTTGATTGTGCAGTACAATTAATTAACTGAATATATGACCATGCCTTTGGTATGCCTTAGTAATATTGGGCGAAGGTCGGGACTGGTGGGCGGGCGGGTTGCTCTTGGGTGGGTGGAGGTGATGGTGGTCAAAGCTCAGGACTCAGCTGCCCTTGGGCGAGCGGAGGCGACGGGGGAGGTCGGAGACAACGTCGGTCAGAGCTTGGGACCCAGCTGCTCTTGGGCGGGCGGAGGCGACAACAGTTAGAGCTTGGGACCCAGCTGCTCTTAGGCGGGCCAAGGCAATGGCTGAGGTTGGAGGCGACGGCGGTCAGAGCTCGGGACCCGGCTGCTCTTGGGCAGGCGGAGGCGACGGCGGAGGTTGGGACCAATGGGTGAGTGGCTTGCTCTCGGGCTGGAGCAATTTTTGAAAAAACAGAGATAGAATGTAGGCTTCGTGCGTGAGAAGAGAGGGGAGAGACTGTTGATGAAGGGGGGGTGTAGGTTCTTAACGTGCAAAGGTGTGGTGCAGGACTATAGGGAAAGAAAACTTATTTTTTGTTAAAAAAATGGGTCTCGGCCCACCGGCCCCACCTGCGCCATGTGGACCATGTGGCGCCTCGTGAGTGGTCGGGGACCACACTGACTTGGCAGTCTAGGACCGCCCAATATTTTCTCCCTGCTTAGAGGAATCACGGTAGTAATCTAATGAATTGGAAATTGACAGATAACAAACTCTGTAGGTCTGTAAAGTGCTTATGATATTGTAGAGAAATATTGGGATATGGACTTATTTTATCAGAGGCAGGTGGCAAGTATTTGTTTTGAGACCTGCTGTTCTTAGTATTTCTTAATGTAGGATTGATATAGCCTATTAGATTAAGCCTAGGCGATAACTTGTGTACCATGTAGTCTACACAATGATATGTAAATCATGGATGACATATAATAATGACTATACTGGGGGCACCAAAGTGAAATCTGAGCAATTTTATGGTCCCTTTCTATTGGAAAAATGCAATCGAAATTAGGTTCAACTGCACAACTGAAAGCTTGGGAAGTGAAATATGACCATTTTGAAAATTTAAAACGAAGCACATCATTGCAATTGAAATTCGACGGTCAAGTTTTGAACAGTTGTAAAAATGATGCCAAAACTAACTAATTTTGTAATTTAAGTCAAAAGTGAGAGAACAAAATTATTGATGAAATTAACGAGGAATGGTAATGACATTGGATATTTTCATGGTTTCGTCAAGTGTCAATATCTATTCCATGGGAAAGCTCCCCCAAAAAAAAGAATCCACTATGAATCTGGAGAATACAGAGCTTACAATCGCTTGCTAACTCAAGTATTTCTTACTCCCCAATAACATCCAAAGCAAGTACAAGAGTTATCTCACAATTTCTTACAAAGAAATAACTCAGAAAACTTTCAAACATGAAATCTCAACAATCTTCTTATTTACTCTGACGTTTCTGTCTGCCAAGTAAAATAACATCTTTTATATATTCATCATTTGTATCCAAAAGAAGGCACTCCTTTTAAGAAACCTACTCAAACTACGAATCCCGCCCAGATTAGGAAATTTGCTTGAATTGGGTTCCTTGAGTAACTCAAAACATATTCTAACAAATCTTCACCATGGCTTGATGTTTGTAGCTAGGTCATACTATCCATCATCCATGTCTACTCCCCTAATGAACCGACGAGCACTCATTTTCCTTGAACCCTAATTGAGCTTTGGCAAAGCTCAAGCATTGCCAAAGGAATAAGCTTTGTCATCATGTTTGGTCGGTTCTCCACTGCCATGATCTTCTTCACTACAACCTTGCCCTTTGCCATGAAATCTTGGATGAAATGGTACTTGATGTTGATATGCTTAGTTTGCTCGTGATAAATCGAATTCAGCGCCAGAGATATCCCACATTGCTTGTCATAGTGTATACAAACACTTTTATGCCCCAATCCATTGTTTAAGAGCAAATCCTCAGTCATATCACCCCATTGTCTATGAAAGTTAGTGCCATGTACTTTGTGTCAGTAGAAGATATGCCTACATTTTTATCCTATAAGGACGCCTTCCAACTTACTGCACCACTGCCAGTGCATACATGTACCCACCGAAGACCTTTGCTCATCCAAGTCACCGACATGATCCGAATCCACATAACCCCTAGCCACACTGTCATTGCCATTCTTCCAATACACTATATCAACATCTGCTGTCCCCTTTAAACAAATAAGGATCCACTTCACAATTTCATAATGAGTCTTACCACAATGCTTCATCTAACAAACCACACTCACAACTTGTAAATGTCGAGTGTAATGCACACCATGGTATACATAATACTACCCATTGCACTAGGATAACGGATATAGAACATATGCTCCTCCTACCCCTTAGTCTACATGTAACGTCCTTACCTCGGGATTATTAGTGCGATGTCCCATTCGTTATTATCTTTGACAAAGTACAAGCGAAAGCAATTAATTCGAGCTAATCACAATAAGAACAAACAACAGGGTTATGACAAGCATCACGAGCAAATCTTGTATTAATATGTGACATCCTTATCTTATGCTCGGAAACCAGTGAAAACATAACAGGCAAGACACATTATTGCCATTTTACTTAAACATATTTTACAAGCCCTTTTTCCATGGGCCGTCCACGTACAAATCATATCACAAGTGAAGGCCAAGGTTAATCCTAGCTCCTCTATGTCATCCTCTATCTTACGGACCTGAAAAGAGAACAAACAATGGGGAGTAAGTAGGGGAGACTCAATGAGTAAATTCACTAATATTCGTGCAGGATGATGCCTTGCCCTTGTACTAACGCATACAAATACTTTCCTCGCCTTATGTCGATGGCAAATCAATAGAAAAGACTTTGATCTTGCCCTTGCTATGTTTATGTGAAAACTCACCTTTATTCGGTCACATAAATTCGGCTTATCAATAAACAAACATACCAGCACACATATAAACTTCATTTATCACATACCGGTACACATATAAGATTCATGTATTATCATCCTGGCTCAACCAGAGCATCCCGGCTCAACCGAGGCATCCAGCTTCATGCTAGGCATCCCGGCTTAACCAAGGCATTCTGGGACTAGCTCACCCGAGGCATCTAGGCTCAACCCAGGCATCCTAACTGAACTAAGGCATCCTAGCGCTAGTTTACCGAGGTATCGCCGCCAACACTATGTGACGATGGTTTTTCTTCTTTCATTTAGTGATCACACATCATGGTTCACATAAGCCAATTTATTATCTTGATTTCATTAGTCCATGCAATCAAATCCAAAGGCATACCATGCTTGTGTAATCATGATTTCTAGAACATTCGCCTAACATGTGGGTCGCGGTCAAGGGCACGTGGTTCGGTTTGCCATGCCGAGCGCCTATTCAAAGCCGAACTTGGCATGGATCTACATATTCCAATGTAAACCCGCACCAAGCCGAACTCATCTCGTGATGCCACACAGGAGTACGAGACCATACGACACCCTGTCATACGTGCCTTGACTTATGATTATGATGCAAAACAATAAGCACTCATCCAAACATCGAGCATTACAGACACGGTCACTACTTGAGTCAAACTCGTAACACCATGTCATATCCTCTTATAACTGAACAAGTATGGATGAGAACATTAAGCATGGTAACAAGTGATACGTGCAACATCGAGACAAACAACAACACACAAGTCTCAACAAAGGCTCGAGAGAGAACTTAAGCCAACAACACATCATAACTTTCGATCCCGAGATTAGGAAATCAACTTACATGCCACGTTCCAACCACATAACACACCGCCCTATCCAAGTATTAGGGAATTCACTCACCTGTAATCACCTATGATCACAACAAAACGTCTACGGCGGTTGGTGGCAGCAAATAGTGAGAGAGAGAAAGAGAGGTGATCGGCATGAGGATGAGGGAGAGAGAGAGAGGCGTGAGAATGAGAGATGAGAGAGGAAGAGGAAGTGGAGTGTGGTAACTAAGGGGAGAACCAAGCTTATTTATAGGCAAGCCAACTTGCTCCCCAAGTTCTTTCTCCCCAAGCTTTAACCACTTGCTCACCAAGCTTTGCCAACTTGTTCACCATGCTTTGACTTTCTAGAACCCTCTTTTTTGTCTCTCGGCTCCTTCTCGGTTTCCCCCTTTGTGTGACCTCTAATCAAAGCTTAGAATATCTCATTTGAAAGCTCAGAATGAGCACATTAAATCACCATAAGACATCATGTCGAGATTCAAACGTTCTCATATAGAAAATGATGAACATTTGAAATCTGACAAAACCAGCAGTTTTTGTACTATTCTAGAAATCGGACTTAAAAACATAGTAAATGAACTCCGAAAATTCTCAAATTTGAATATGTCATAAAAAATACCTTAACAAACATTTTCTATGAAGAGCATGAAATCTGAATCTTTCTGTAAACATAACTTTTAGTAGCTCAAACACAGACTAAAAATAGTTCGCTGGAATAGAACCCTTACTTCTCAAATCAAGCTCTTTCCAGAATCCAAATCATCTCTAAAACTTCCAAAATTTATATATGTTATAGAAGAAGAAGTTCTTAACAACTTTTTAGGAGGAAGTTTGTTCAAAATGGGCCCAGAAAAGTTTGTCTAAAATCGAGAAAGTGTAAACATCACCAAAATACCCATTCTGGGAAGTTTTATACGGTTCGAAAATAAGGTGATCGTCCAACCCAAATCAAGTCAAAAAATTCTGAAATTAAAATATGTTAAACTTGAAGATATTTGGAACAACTTTGAAGAAGAAAATTTCTGAAAATTCGGTTCACAAAGTTTTCCACAAAAATAACAAAACGAGGTGGTACCAGAGACTCGAAACTAGGTTTTCCAGAACAAGAGTAAAAATTGATTCCAATTGGGAAAACCACCAAATTTAATCCATAACCATTTTCCCAAGGACTGAAATTGAGGATGTTACACTACAACTATAAATAACTTATCCAAACAGTTTAAAGTGCACGGTTAAAGGTGAACTCATAGATTTCATTAACTGCATGCTAAAGTGCACCACAATCTTTTTAATATATTTCTTTTGAGACAGGTACAAAACCCTTGTAGCCTTATCACATGAAATCTTCATGCCCAATATCTTCTTTGCAGCACCTAAATTTTTCATCTCAAATTCAGCACTCAATTGTCACTTCGACACATCAATATAAGACATGTGTAGCTATTATGAACATATCATCAACATAAAATAATGGATTAAACAAAGACCAAATCCTTCAATTTTCCAAAGTAAACACAGCTATGCAATTGACTTTTCAAATAGTCCTAATAATATATGAAAGCATCAAAACACTTAAACCACTGCATAGGAGACTTTTTCGGTCTATACAAAGATTTATTTAATAAACAAACATGGTCTTCTTTCCCTGAATAGCATATCCCTCTAACAGCTTCGTGTAAATCTATTTCTCCATCTTGCTGTAAACAAACATTGTTTTTACATCAAGTTATTGTTTGGTAGCTAAAGCAAGTAACACGTATGCCTTACCATAAGATAGAACATCTCATTATAGTAAATGCTCTAACATTGAGTATATCGTTTGCCTTGTACCTCATTACCTTGACAATGGGAATGCTCTTCTTCCGATGATCAACCTATTTGCACCAACAATCTTCTAGCTATTGGATTCTTTGACTAGCTCCTATGTCTGATTCTGATGAAGAAATACCGTCTCTTAGCTCATAGTCGCTAGCCACTGTGATGACTCAACGCTTGTGATCGCCTCAAAGTAAGACAATTGGTCATCCATCTCTATCTCGTCACCACAATCAATGCATAAGCAATACCAATATAATCATAATGTGTTTGTGGTTTGATGTGCCTTTTCTATTTGCTAGTGGCTATACTGTGTTGCGGCTTTGCAAGTTATTTTATAACATCGATTTCATGAATTGCGGCCTCACTTACAGTCTCAATCACTATTACCTATAAGGTCTCAAAATCCTCACCCTGAAGCTTCACCTTACTATTGACACCGTGATCCATTTGTTCTGCTAGTAGTGTCTTAGGATTCATTTATTGAAGCATGGCAGTCTTATAGAAGACCATGTTTCTACTGACTAGAAAATTGGGTGACCTAGGATTAATGTACTATAGCCGGTAGCCTCACCCATGTGCATAACCTGGAAATATATAGTTCTTCATCTTCGGCACAAGCTTACCATTTCTAGCATGAGCATATGCATGACATTCGAATAGTCATAATCTGGAGTAATCAACAGATTTCCCTAACCATACTTCCTCATGAGTTTCCACTCAATAGCCATTTTCATTGCTTTGGCCCAAAATACCTTGGTCAGTCTTGCATGTGAAAGAATGCATCGAGCTTGCTCAAGTATAGATTTGTTTCTTTGTCCTGTGACGCCATTTTGGTATGGTGTCCTAGGCATTGTGAGCTATCTCATAATTCCATCTTTTTGGTAGAAATCAGTAAAATTGTTGCCACTTAAACTTCTTGAATTGACTTGACACATCGGATTTGTGCTTTAGAAATATACCCAGATGATCCCTGAATGATCGTTGATGAATGTTAGCATATATTGGGCACCTTCTTTCAAAAAAACAAGAGGCGGTCCCAACAATTGAACGAATGTAATTAACCGGTATCGAATGCACAACTCTATTGTGACTTAGCACTACTTCCTAAAGGTGTCGTGCTCACATTGGTCAAATTTCCCTGTCTTTTAGCCCTTCGACGAGCCCCTCTCACTCAGTATTGTCTTACATGCCTCACTTATGTGCCCCAATCGCACATATTTTAACTAAGTCAAGTTTGAGTTTGACTCACCTAATAAAAATATAGCAAATTTTCTCACGGTTTCACTCGGTAGATGATGGAGAGAACTCACCTTTGCCCCTTTCATTATTGTCATGGCACACCAACAAATCTTTAGTACTCCACCTTTAGTAATGTTACTTATACCTAATAGCATCAATTGTCTGTAGAAAAATAAGGTTCTTCTTGAGTTCTAGTATATGCCTTACATATGTCAGTATGCAATCTACCCATCATGCATCCAAGTCTAAATTATTATTATACCCACAACCTTACATGCTACATTATTCACCATTAGAACTCTAAGATTATCTTCAGTCTAGTACGTAGTGAACTAGTTCTTATGAGGCGTCATATGATAAGAACACCCCAAATCTGGCATCCATTCATCTCCTAACGAGCTAGTAGTCCTACACAAGACAATCTTCGCGTCATTAGTGATCTCCTTGGCAATATTTTCCACACTGCTTGTGCATTCTACATGCCACCTATTTTTCTCAACTTTGGACGATCTCTTCACATGACCCTTGTTCTTTCCTATGGTGCGACTTCGAACTAGTTTCACCTCTGCTACTAGACTCTTGATGTTCACTTTTACCTCAAATCTCAAGTCCCCATGCTAAATCTTGCCCTAGATCATGAGCTTGCAACTTCTTCAGCCACTGCTTACAGAACAAGGCTAATTTTATCTCTTCTTAGGTAATCACAGTATGCCCTTGTGACGGTGAATTCTAAAGTGCTCACTTGACTTTGGTAGACACACCAACAATATAATGCCTTTTTTTTTTCATCAACCAGGGCTTCATCAATGTTCTTAAAATCCATCATGAGTTTGGTAAACTCATCTAAGTGGGCTCAAATGGAAGTACCTTTAGCAAATCGAAACTGAAACATGCCTCTTTAACATGTATAGGTGATTATTTAAACCCTTTGTTACATCAAGGGCATGAATTTTTGTCCACAAAGCTAAGCCATTGTGACATCCTGAAATTTGCCCATTTGGGATTTATGAAATGCTTGGTTTTATGAACGTACTTGTAGTTAGTTCTCGCCCGGAACTGATCATTTATAGGATACTAACCATTAGGGAAAGGCTAATTAGGAATTTAAATTCGTACAACTAAAAGAAAATTCGATCGTGAATTGATTTTCGACCATGAAATCGTCGAGGTGACATTTTGAGCTACTGTAGGCCGATCTAAGGATAGCTAGGGGTCAGTTCGCCACTGTCATAGTAGTGGATTGCGGATGATTCCGCTGGACCACGAAATGAATTGACGAATGATCCTGAACCTATATCGAACGATCGTGCCTCTCGGATGTAGTGATCGATCCTTGCCATTTTAATGACCATCGAAGTCGTCACGAACCGAATGAACTTGCACGTGACTTGATTTATTATCAGTAACTGGTCAAATATGCGAATTTCCCCAAAAAGCCGCCCGTTAGTTTGAGAAACGCTTGAGTTACGTTTAATAAAATTTAATTATTAATTAGAGCCCAAATTGGACATCGAAAAATTGAAAAGTCACAACGGGACGTTAGGACAACGCTGTGGTTGGAACGTACAACTTTGGATTTTCCCGAATCCTTTAGAAAAAATCAATTTCGGTAAGAAAATGAAAAGATGACCGTTATACCCCTAGAAATTTGTTAAGGGCAAGTTTTAAGAGGGAAGGGCATTTTGGTCATTTTGCCCTAACTTTTTGGTTGGACACTTTTGCCCTTGGAATTTTATGAAATTCCCAAATTGCCCTTGGATATTTTTGGAAAAGATTCGAGCCGGGCCGTCGATATCAAGATAAGATCGAATCTCGACCGTTGAATTGACTTGTGAGACAAGGGCAAGATGGTTAATTGCCCCTTAATTATTGCTTTGGATTATTTAAAGTCCAATACCTCTCCCACTCTCTCTCTCGGCTCGATCAGTCTCTCCCCATTCCCTCACCGAACTGGCTGCCCCCTCCCCTCGTCGAGCCGTCGTACGTTAGTCACCGCCCAACCGGATCGTCGCCGTTCTGCCACCGCGCCATGCCCCCACCTTCACGCCGTGCCACCGCTATCCCCCTCTCCCTCTCCCGTGAGTGAGTTGCGGCAAGGAGGCCACCGCTGCCACTCGCTACCGTTGTCGTCGCCGCTCAACGCCGAGCCGCGCTACCGCTCGCCGCCGTCCACCGCTGATCGCCGCCCGTTTTCCACTCTAGCCGAGTTAGTCTATAGTTTGGTAAGTCACGCCCTAAACTTTATTTAGGATGTCGGGTATCGACGGACAAATTTGAGATGTAATTGGGTTTATTTAGTCGAGGATTAGTATAGTTTGATAGGCGAATTTGATTAACGGGCCTTAGAAATGAATTTGGGAGATTTTAGTGGAAAATTATAGGCCAAAGGCGGGCTGTGAAGGGCTAATACGCGTCCTATGATGTGCTGTCCGGTACGTAAATTGGGTATTTGGATTTGGCGATTGATTATGGAAAAACGTCGTGAAGAGCCGAAACTGATTTGCCATGGTTTTGATATAGAAAAATGACAATTTGTACGTTCATTGTGAGTTTGAACTGTGGCTAAATTGTGATGTTATAGTTGGGTGCATTAAGGTGCAATTGATTGATTGAAATATGCTATGTTATGTGCACGCTCGGATCGAATTGAATTAACTGTCAGTTGGCCGTGTCGACAGCTTTTTGAGCATGAGAAATGAGTATGAATTAATGCGTACACGGGCCACGTATGATTGACCAACTTATTGGCATGTGAATGAGCATGAAATTGTGTGTATTGCGGCATGTGTAATCGTGAAAATCCTTGAGGCGATACCACTACACGGGGATATTTCCATCCTGAGGCGATACAACCACTCGGGACGATGTCCGGTATTATCGGAGGACAGCCAACCTGAGGCGGAACCATTACGTGGGTTGTGTCATAGGTGGTGAGTGTTGAGCCTGAGGCGGTACCACTATGTTGGCAAGATATACGACCTGAGGCGGTACCATTACGTGAGCCTTGAAGTGTTGTTATATGTTAGTCGCAGTGAGCCTGAGGTGGTACCATTACCCGGGCCACTAGCGAGGCAAGCGTAAGATGGACGTAGTGTACCTGAGGCGGTTTCACTACGCGGGTCACTGACAAGTATGTGAAAATGATGTGATGAGATGGGAATGAATGCATGAAATAAAAATTTAACGTGCATGTGATTGGATTTGGTGCTATTGTGACTAACGTGCAGGTTGCACACTGGAAAGGCCCAGGTAAGTATAAATGATGTGCCTGCTATATGATTGTTGGGTGTTATAATGTTTGTGATTGTTTGGAGGTACGTGATAGCCTAGATGAGGTTTAGGGTGTGTGCTTACCGAGATATATTCTCATGGTTGTTTTAATCAAAAATTTTAGAGCCCCAGCCTGAGCAATGAATCCTCCGCCGCCGCCTGAGCGTTTTGGAGTACCAATGCACACCGACCACAATATTGTAGAGTATCCAATAGATGAGAATATGACCTAGGTTAAGCACACGACGATAGTATGGATAGACATAAGATGACCCCCCTGGCATCCCCATACCTACACTGCGTGGTTCTTCCGAGACGGGATAGACGAGTTTGGTCCTGTCCGAGAATTTGACATCCCCTTTGATGGAGTCGAGGAGTGGGACCCGTTTGCTATACCTCCTCCCAACGGTGAGTTGACTAGTGTGGAGACTAGTCTGGTGCAATCTGGATTGCAACAAGCGCCTGTAGCACCTGAACCTTCGGAGGCCGAGCATGAGCCAGAACCTGATGAGTCGCAGGCGAGGTACGATCCAATGGACGTGGACCTTGAATCGATTCCAGAGGAAGAACCGGAAGAGGAAGGGCCCGAGGCCGAACCCGAGAGTGAACCTGTTGAGCCTGAGGATGAGCTAGAAGAAGAACAGGTGTACATTCCCCTATATGAGCAATGGGTTGACCCCGATTTTGTGCCAGAGTATAGGTCTGATGAGGAGACCAACTCAGAGGAGCAGGGTGAGGTTCCATCGGAGTCGGGTGACATCAATAACCCGATCAAGATTAAGGCCCAGCCAAAATCCTCAGAGGAGCAAACGGTTCAGGGAGATCCAGATTCAGAGGATGAGGAGTTGGACTCAGAATGGACGTCGTCTCATGGGCGTAGGGGCTAGCATAGGGGTTGAGAATAGGCTTTTGAGATGTACCATTTTGGAGGATAGGATGCCCAGGTCATCGATCTTTTTGATATCGATGGTTTATAGCACGGTGTGCATATGTATATGGCGTTTTGTAAATTGTGAATATTATATAAGTTTGAATGAGGAATGAGTATGTTTATTCTCCTTAAGTGCCCAATTTCTTATTGTCTGGGTATCTGTGGTTTCCGCTGATCGTTTTAAATCTCTGATAATCATAAGTGAGGTCGGCGATACCCTGGGATGTCGCATTAGTCAACCAAAGAAGTGAGTCACGAGCTTGATGGGTCTCGAGGTGTGACAACACGGTTTGGTTTGGTATTAGAGCGAGGACAGCTCGATCTAAACTGGTCGAAGTTTGGAGTGATATAGAGTAGAGACCTTGGGATAGAAATTTAGGGGGACTTCGGCGAAGTAAAGGTCGAAATAAGCTACACGTGCCTCCAGATTGGTTGATGTAATTGATTGGGTGAATTGATTGTTGTGATTATTGAAATGCAGGTGCGTCTGGACCTAAGATAGGTGTTCAGACCCTATTGATTATGGCTTTGTACTTGTAGTGATGGATTGCCTACTGAGTGAATTATTGCGTTAATTCACTGCCTAGGACTAGACTGATCTAGTTGGCCTAGGTTACTAATTCCTGAGTGGAATTATAGCAGGTAAGAGAGCGGTAGAATTGTGACGATGAGCAGCAAAGGAAGAGGTGTAGGAGGAGTCCCAAGAAGGGGCGCGGGAAGGGGAACAAGAGGTGGAGGTCGTGCTCGAGCTAGAGCTGTAGAGGACCTCGGACTGGGTACTAGAGTGGTAGAAAACCCTGAAGTTGATGCTGGAGCTACAATGGATCCCAGAGTTGATGTTAAACCTGCAAAGAATCCTAAAATGGAAGCAGTCATGACGACTCTAGAACAGATCGGTAATCTAATAGGACTGCAAACTCAAGAACGAGCTGCTGCGATTGCCCAAGCTATCGAGGTCGCTATAGCCGTTGCCGCCAATAATAATAATAATAATGGGAATCAAGGACAGGGGCAAGTGAATGTGAATAGATAAATGCACCAATTGATCGAGCAGTTTATGAAGTTGAAACTGCCTAAATTCTCTAGAAACCCTGAGGCTGCATCTCAATGGGTAGAGGAACTTGAGAAAGCCTTCGAGGTATTAGGGTATACTGAGAATGAGAAAGTAACCTTAGTTGTATATCAGTTGCAAGATAATGCGAATGATTGGTGGGAGGCTACCAGGGATAGAATATTTCCAGAAGGTACCGCCCGGACTTGGGTTGCTTTTACCAAGAGTTTTTATGAAAAGTATTTCTCGTAAAGCGCTAGGGAAAGAAAGCTAGCAGAGTTTATGAGACTTCGCCGAGGCCAGATGACGGTGGATCAATATGAGGTGGAATTTGCTAGACTATCTAAATTTGCACCTAGGATGGTAGAACATCCCGAGGACAAAGCGCAAGGATTTCGGGATGGATTAAAAGCTGATATTCGCAGCCAGTTGTTATTGGTGAATCTGAGGACTTTTGAGGAAATATTTGATAGGGCTTAGGTTCTTGAGCGGGATCAGGTAGATAGGGCCGCAACTTTTGGATCGAGGTTTGCCCAAGGTAGGGACAACCGTCACTTAGGGAAGAGGCCAATAACGAGTAATCGACGTTTTGTCCCTCTTGCTAGAAGGAATATAGGGAAGCCGGCATATAATCAAAATAGTCCATGTCGGTTATGTGGGGAAAGACATGAAACTGGACCTTGTCCAACTAGGGGCGGAGCTTGTTTTGGATATGGTGGATTTGGTCATCACATAAGATTTTTCCCCAATCTCAGGCAGAATAGGTTGCTTGCGTTACCGCCACCCCGAAATGGGAACCAGACTGGAGCGGCCTAGACAGCAAATCAGAATAGGCCACAGGTGCAAGGACGAGTGTATGCTATGGCTAGAAGAGAGGTTGAGAACGCGCCGGGGGTTGTCACAGGTACGGTTTTTCTGTGCAATCATGCTGCGTGTGCTTTATTTGACCCTGGGGATCACATTCTTTCATATCTGAGCAATTTGTTGAGCTAATTGGAATAGAATGGCAACTGCTTGATGTTATGTTATGCGTGACGACTCTCTTGAATGATGAGATGCTAGTTTCCTTAGGATGTCCAAATTATAAGATTGTGATTGGAGATAGAGAGGAAATGATTGATTTAGCGGTTCTAACTATGTATGATTTTGATGTGATAGTGGGCATGGATTGGCTATCTCAGCATAGGGCCGTAATGGATTATAATAGCAGGGTGATTCAATTTAATCTTGTTGGACATTCGGAATTCAAGTTTGTGGAAACCATGGATTTCGTCACTAGAAATAACAAAGTTGTTGAGTAAAGGGTGTCAAGGATTTCTAGCGGCTGTAGTCGATTTAACGGCTGAGGAGCCGAGGCTAGAGGATATAGCCGTGATGTGCGAATATCCCGATGTTTTTTCTCAAGAATTATCGAGACTACCACCAGAAAGAGAAGTAGAATTTGTGATCGAGTTGGCACTTGAAACTGAGCCAATCTCAAAGGCACTTTATAGAATGTCACTATCGGAGTTAAAGGAATTAAAGGTTTAAATGCAAGAATTGTTAGACAAGGGATTTATTCGTCCTAGTGCGTCTCTGTGGGGAGCGCCAGTTTTATTTGTGAGAAAGAAAGATGGATTGTTGAGGTTATGTATTGACTATAGGTAGCTAAATCAGGTGACGATAAAAAATAAGTATCCCTTGCTAAGGATTGATTATTTGTATGATCAATTACAAGGGGTTTCGACCTTACCAAAAAAAAAATTACAAGGGGTTTCGGTGTTCTTTAAAATAGATTTGAGAACGAGATATTATCAGTTGAGGATTAGGAAGGAGAATATACCAAAAATGGTATTTAGAACAAGATATGGGCATTATGAATTTACAGTAATGCCGTTTGGATTAACGAACGCCCTTGCTGTCTTTATGGATCTAATGAATAGGGTGTTTAAGGAGTTCTTAAATCAATTCGTGATTGTTTTTATAGATTACATATTGGTGTACTCGAATAGCCTAAAGAAGCATGAATTTCACTTGAGTAGAGTGTTATAGACTTTAGGAAAGAACGCACTGTATGCTAAGTTTAACAAGTGCAAATTCTGGCTCAAACGAGTAGCATTTCTCGGACATGTGATCATTGGGGAAGGAATCTCAATGGATCCAATAAAAATTGAGGCAGTAATAAAATGGCCGAGATCGACGACGATAACAGAATTTCGAAGCTTTTTAGGTTTGGCAGGGTATTATCGTCGTTTCGTGGAAGGATTTTCGGTAATAGCAGCACCGTTGACACATTTATTGAAAAAGGAAACGAGGTTTGAATGGACTGACAAATGTGAAAAGAGTTTTCAAGAATTGAAGTATAGATTGACAACAGCACCGGTGTTGACTATTCTATTAGGACTCGGAGGGTACGAAATTTATGGCGATGCGTCGTTGAAAGGATTAGAATGTGTACTCATGCAAAATGGACAAGTAGTGGCCTATGCGTCTAGGCAGTTAAGACCGCATGAGTTAAATTATTCGACACACGATTTGTAATTAGCCGCAATAGTATTCGCCTTGAAGATTTGGCAACACTATTTATACGGAGAGAAATTTCAGATTTATACCGACCATCAGAGCCTCAAATATTTATTTTCTCAAAAGAAGTTAAACATGAGGCAACGTCGGTGGATGGAGTTGTTAAAGGATTATGACTGCGATATACTATATCATCCTCGGAAGGCCAACCGGGTAGCTGATGCATTGAGCCAGAAGTCGAGCATTGCACATTTGATGGTCAAGGAATGGACTTTGTTGGAAAAAGTGTGAGACTCGGAGTTTAGATTTGAAGTAAGTCGAGTCTCGAGCCTGCTAGCTACGCTTAGGATTGAACCGGAGATTCAGGCTAAGATTAAGGCCTTGCAGTTTACGGATAAAGAAATCCAAAGGATTCTAGAGATGGATGAGACCAAGAGAAAGCTGGACTTCCAAATATCTGAAGACAGGATACTGAATTTTTGTGAGCGATTATGTGTGCCTGACAATGCAGAACTTAAGGAAGAGATTCTATCGGAGGTGCATCGTAGTAGTTATAGTATCCACTCAGGTAGTACCAAAATGTATCAAAACTTGAGGCGATACTACTGGTGGAATTGTATGAAGGTAGACATAGCTAGACGTGTGGCCAAATGTCTGACGTGCCAACAAGTGAAGGCACAACATTGTAAGCTTGGAGGATTATTGCGACCTTTGGAAATCCCAGAATGGAAATAAAAGCATACAACTATGGATTTTGTGTCGGGATTACCTAGGAACCAAAGAGGTCATGATACTATTTGGGTGATTATCGATAGACTGACAAAGTCAGCCCACTTTTTGGCTGTGTGAAAGGACTTCGCATTAGATCGATATGTTGAGCTATATGTGCAATAGATAATTCGTTTGCATGGGGTGTTGGTAACGATTACCTCAGATCGTGATCCTAGGTTTACTGCCAATTTTTGAAAAAGTCTGCAGACGGCATTAGGATCAAAGCTGCAATTCAGTACAGCTTATCATCCGCAAATGGATGGCCAGTCTGAAAGGACAATTCAGACTTTAGAGGATATGCTTCAGGCATGTGCGTTGGACTTTCAGGGTAAGTGGGAAGAGCAATTGCCCTTAGCAGAGTTTGCTTATAATAACAGTTTTCAGCAGAGCAATGAAATGGTACCTTTTGAAGCGCTTTATGGCAGGGCTTGTAGGACGCCCGTGTGCTGGGATGAAGTAGGAGAAAGAAGTATAACTGGACCAGAGTTAGTTCAACAGTCAATTGAGGCTATTTAAGTGATTCGTGAAAGGCTGAAAATAGCTCAAAGCCGTCAAAAGAGTTATGCAAAGAGAAGGTGAAAATCTTTAGAGTTTCAAGTAGGGGATCACGTATTTCTTAAGATATCACCCATGAGAGGACTGTCCAGATTCGGTAAGAAAGGCAAGTTGAGTCCGAGGTACGTGGGACCTTTTAAGGTTCTAGAAAGGATCGGGGATTTAGCATATCGCCTTGCATTTCCACCGAATTTATAGCAAGTGCATAACGTATTCCACGTATCGATATTGAGGAAATATGAACCGGATCCAACTCATGTGTTAAATTATGAGAAGATAGAAGTTGATGACAAGGTGTCCTATGTCGAGAGACCAGTAAGGATTGAAGATCGGAAAGAACAGGTTCTAAGGAACAAGATGATCCCGATGGTCAAGATTATTTGGGAACACCACGGGACATAAGACATAACTTGGGAAAGTGAAGAGATAATGCAACGTCAGTACCCTCGTTTATTTGAGTCATTAGTTGGATTGTAAATTTCGAGAACAAAATTTTTATAAAGGGGAAGAGTTGTGACATCCTGAAATTTGCCCATTTGGGATTATGTGAAATACTTGGTTTTATGAACGTACTCGTAGTTAGTTCTCGCCCGGAACTGATTATTCCTAGGATACTAACCATTAAGGAAAGGCTAATTACGGATTTAAATTCGTATGACTAAAAGAAAATTCGATCATGAATTGATTTTCGACCACAAAATCGCCGAAGTGACATTTTGAGCCACTGTAGGTCGATCCAAGGATAGCCAGGGGTCAGTTCGCCACTGTCATAGTAGTGGATTTCGAGTGATTCTGCTGGACCACGAAATGAATTGACGAATGATCCTGAACCTATACCGAATGATCATACCTCTCGGATCTAGTGATCGATCCTCGCGATTTTAATGACAACTGAAGTCGTCATGAACCGGATCTAGTAATCGATCCTCGTGATTTTAATGACAACCGAAGTCGTTACGAACCGAATGAACTTGCACGTGACTTGATTTATTATCAGTAACTGGTTGAATATGTGAATTTCCCCAAAAAGCCGCCCGTTAGTTTAAGAAATGCTTGAGTTACGTTTAATAAAATTTTATTATTAATTAGAGCCCAAATTGGATATCAGAAAATTGGGAAGTCACAATTGAACGTTAGGACGATGTTGTGGTTGGAATGTACAGCTTTGGATTTTCCCGAATCCTTCAGAAAAATGCAATTTCGGCAAGAAAATGAAAAGGTAACCGTTTTACCCCTAGAAATTTGTTAAGGGCAAGTTTTAAGAGGGAAAGGTATTTTGGTCATTTTGCCCTAACTTTTTGGTTGGACACTTTTGCCCTTGGAATTTTATGAAATTTCCAAATTGCCCTTGAATATTTTTAGGAAAGATTCGATCCGGGCCGTCGATCTCAAGATAAAATCGAATCTCGACCATTGAATTGATTTGTAAGACAAGGGCTAGATGGTTAATTGCCCCTTAATTATTGCTTTGGATTATTTAAAGTCCAAGACCTCTCTCACTCTCCTCATTCTCACTCTCTCTCTCTCTCGGCCCCATCTCTCTCTCCCCCTTCCCTCACCGAACCGGCTGCTCCCTCCCGTCGCCGAGCCGCCGCACGTCGGTCATCGCCTGATCGGATCGCCGCCGTTCCGCCACCACGCCGTGCCCCCACCCTCACGCCGTGCCACCGCCGTCCCCCTCTCCCTCTCCCGTGAGTAAGCCGCGGCAAGGAGGCCACCGCCACTGCTCGCCACCGCCGGCGCCGCCGCTCATCGCCGAGTCGCGCCACCGCTCGCCACCGTCCAACACCGATCGCCACCCGTTTTTCACTCTAGCCGAGTTAGTGTAGAGTTTGGCAAGTCGCACCCTAAACTTTATTTAGGACATCGGGTATTGATGGACAAATTTGAGGTGTAATCGGGTTTATTTAGTCGCGGATTGATATAGTTTGATAGGCGAATTTGATTAACAGGCCTTAGAAATGAATTTAGGAGGTTTTGGTGGAAAGTTAGAGGCCAAAGGCGGGCTGTGAAGTGCTGATACGTGTGCTGTGATGTGCTGTTCGATACGTAAATTGGGTATTTGGATTCAGCGATTGATTGTGGAAAACTATCGTGAAGAGCTGGAACTGATTTGCTGTGGTTTTGATATAGAAAAATGACAATTTGTATGTTGATTATGAGTTCGAACTGTGGCTGAATTGTGATGTTATAATTGGGTGCATTAAGGTGCAATTGATTGATTGAAATATGCTCTGTTATGTGCATGCTCGGGTCGAATTGAATTAACAATCAGTTGGCCGTGTCGAAAGCTTTTTGAGCATGAGAAATGAGTATGAATTGATGCGTACATGGGCCACGTGTGATTGGCCAACTTATTGGCATGTGAATGAGCATGAAATTGTGTGTATTGCGGCATGTGTGATCATGGAAATCCCTGAGGCGGTACCATTACATGGGGATATTTCCGTCTTGAGGCGGTACGACTACGCGGAACGATACTTGGTATTACCAGAGAATGGCCAACCTGAGGCGGTACCATTACGTAAGTTGTGTCGTAGGTGGCGGGTATTGAGCCTGAGGTAGTACCACTATGTGGGCAAGATACACGGCTTGAGACGGTACCATTACGCTGGTCATGAAGTGTTGTTATAAGTTAGTCGCAGTGAGCCTGAGGCGGTACCATTACGCGGGCCACTGGTGACACAAGTGTGAGATGGACGCAGTGTACCTGAGGTAGTTTCATTACGCGGGTCATTGGCGAGTGTGTGAAAATGATGTGATGAGATGTGAATGAATGCATGAAATAAAAATTTAACGTGCATGTGATTGGATATGGTGCTATTGTGACTAACGTACAGGTTGCACACTAGAAAGGCCCAGGTAAGTGTAAATGATGTGCCTGCTATATGATTGTTGGGTACTGTAACGTTTGTGATTGTTTGGAGGTACGTGATAGCCTAAGTGGAGTTTAGGGTGTGTGCTTACTGAGATGTATTCTTATGGTTATTTCAACCAAAAATTTTAGAGCCCTGGCTTGAGCAATGAATCCTCCGCCGCCGCCTGAGCGTTTTG
Organism: Syzygium syzygioides; assembly: GCA_031216285.1. Lineage (NCBI taxonomy): Eukaryota > Viridiplantae > Streptophyta > Magnoliopsida > Myrtales > Myrtaceae > Syzygium > Syzygium syzygioides. The sequence continues at coordinate 11,942,838 of CM062243.1, read as the reverse complement.
GAGTACTAATGCACACCGATCACAGTATTATAGAGTATCCAATAGATGAGACTATGACCTGGGTTAAGCACACGACGATAGTATGGGTAGACATAGGACTACCCCCCTGGCAGCCCCATACCTACACTGCGTGGTTCTTCCGAGACGGGATAGACGAGTTTGATCCTATCAGAGGATTTGACGTCTCCTTTGATGGAGTTGGGGACTGGGACCCGTCTACTATACCTCCTCCCGACAGTAAGTTGACTAGTGTGGAGACTAGTCTAGCGCAATTTGGATTGCAACAAGCGCCTGCAGCACCTGAGCCTTCGAAGGCCGAGCATAAGCTAGAACCTAATGAGTTGCAGGCAGGGTACGATCCAATGGACATGGACCTCGAGCCGATTCTAGAGGAAGAACTGAAAGAGGAAGGGCTCGAGGCCGAATCCGAGAATGAACATGTTGAGCCTGAGGATGAGCCAGAAGAAGAACAGGTGTACATTCCCCCATATGAGCAGTGGGTTGACCCCGATTTTGTGCTAGAGTACGGGTCTGATGAGGAGACCAACTCAGAGGAGTAGGGTGAGGTTCCAGCGAATTCGGGTGACATCAATAACCCGATCGAGATTGAGGCCGAGCCAAAATCCTCAGAGGAGCAGACGACTCAGGGAGATCCAGATTCAAAGGATGAGGAGTCGGACGTAGAATGGATGCCGTCTCGTGGGCATAAGGGCTAGCATAGGAGTTGAGAATAGGCTTTTGAGATGTACCATTTTTTAGGATAAGATGCCCAGGTCATCGATCTTTTCGATATCGGTGGTTTATAGTATGGTGTACATATGTATATGGTGGTTTGTAAATTGTGAATATTATATAAGTTTGAATGAGGAATGAGTATGTTTATTCTTCTTAAGTGCCCCATTTCTTATTGTCAGGGTATTTGTGGTTTCCGCTAATCATTTTAAATCTCTGATAATCATAAGTGAGGTCGGCGATACCCTGGGATGTCATATTAGTCGACTAGAGAAGTGATTCACGAGTTCGACGGGGCTCGGGGCATGACAGCCATTCTTATGCTCGGCCACTTCTTTTAACACCTCATCCCATTGATTTAACAAGATTATACTCTTCACTTTCTCTATCGTATCTACCATATAGCCTCTGTAATGGTTTTTAACAATTCAATTTTTCCATTTAGTGGCTTCAGTAAACCTTTGGTTGTTAATAGTGCATGCATTTTAATGCTCCACAATCCAAAGCTATTCCTACCATTAAACTTCTCAATTTCTACTTTTGCTCAAGATATAATTACATCAACAAAATTTCTAGATAATGATTAGACAAGTAAAAGCCCAAGTCAAAATATAAAATCCTAGTCTTAGCTCTGGTACAAATTGTTGTAAAAATAATATAGAAGCTAATAGATATTGTAATTTAAGTCCAATGCGAGAGAGCGAAATTACTAGAGAAATCAACTAGAAACAATAAGGAAACAAGAGATTTCCTTGATTTGGTCCAAATGTAGGTACTTCATGGGGAGAACTAAGTGCCAAAAAATCTATTATGAATATGAAGAGTACAAAGTTTACTATCGCTTGAAATTCAAGTGTTCCCAACACCCTATTAAACCTAAAACAAACACACAAGTATTATCTCTCAATTTCTTATGGAGAACTCACCGATAAAAATCCTAACACTCTTCTTTTTTGCTCTAGGTTGTGTCCATTGAGTTGAATTCTATCTCCTATATATACATGGTATTTGCATCCAACAAAAAAAAAACTCCTTTAAAAGATTCTACTCAAACCAGAAAACTTAATCAAATTAAGAAATTTACTTGAATCCGGTTTCCTATACAAACTTGAATCCTTTGAAAGTTTGAAATTCCACAAGACATATTTAAAAGTCATAAAACATATTGAAAGTTTAAATCATGCAAAGTTATTACATAGTTTTTGTTTCAAAGGGTAGGTCAGAAGATATTTTTACAAGTCAAGACAAACGGACGTGAGATTTTCCTTAAAGTTAAAGAACACTATTAGTCCCACAGACCAAAAAAAACAAACACTAAAGTCCATTACATAAGAGGAAAAAATAGTCCAGTTACATAACGTTGAAGCGACAGGAGTTGGGGTTAGTTGGGCTATCAATATCCAGGTGGACAGACGAGCAAGATGGACGGTGAGTTTTTAATACAGCATTTGCCCTCGTACGATGTTCATTGACCAAAGTCAATTGCGTGAGTTGCAATCTTCTTTGGCTCCAACCCAGAGACTAGAAAAAGAAAAGTCAACGTACGTATCCCAGTGATGTTGTTTTAGAGAGAGAGATGGGGAGGAAAGTGATTTTGGTGACGCTTACTGCTTTGAAATTTCCATCAAACTATGAAACAGAGTAATACCTCTGATAGATTCAATTTGATTCATACGATTTGACGCTACATGGCCAAAAGAAGGATTAGACCCCTCTGAAAACGTTTCACCTGAGTTACACTTTTTTATTGGAAAATAAAATGAAATTGTTTTTTTTATCTAGTTTGTGTCTAGGAGGCCACCCATCTTGATAAGGTTTTTATTAGACATGTGTAACATTGGATTTCCAACACTAAACCGTATCATTCTATCAAGATGCGCCTTGTATGAGTTAGTTTCAGATTCACGTGCAGTTTAGAAATCGCTTCTATAATGAGTTTTCATTTGATGCATAATCTAAAAGGTCATTCCCCTAAAAATTCTATAGACTTGTTTAATAAATGGGCATTCGAAGAAAAGGAACAGCAACCATGTTCTGATCTCCTTGAGATTTGAAATGACATTGTCAAAAAATCTGAAGAAGTTCCTCTCATTGTGTAAATTTTGGAATCTACTTTACACAAAGGACGAAGAATGGTATTGAGCACATGTAAGAAACAGCATAACATGGAAGTTAGTGGAATCATAAAGGAACATTCTGCCAGTACTTAAGCTTAGCTATGACCATTTATTATCCCATTTAAAAATTTTTATGCTGCATTCACTTTTTTCCCAAAGGATATGTAATCACTTGCTCAAATATAGCTAGGTTATGGATGGCTTTAGGACTCTTTAGTTCAACATGGGAAAAACTAGCATTGGAAGATGGTGTTGAGTATGGCAAAGAGTTGTGTAAGAGATCTTTGATCCAAGAGGTTGCAGAGTCTGAATCGATGTAATTAAGTAAAGTGCACGGTCTAGTCCATTCTTTTGCTACCATCATGGTACAAAATGATTGTTTTATTGCTGGCTTTGATACTGTAGAGATTTCATAAGGAATGCAGTGCGTTTTGTTCTCTAACACTTCATAAGAGGAAATCTCATATTTCTAGTGCAACTAGGTTTCACTTTAAAACTGATGATGGAGTTATTATTAAAGAGTTTGTTATAGCGTGCATCTCCAAGTGTAACCACTTAGTATTTGGGTTTGATATATGTTAGTTTAGAGGAGCTGCCAAGTTCCAACATCAGTCGGGGCATTGGTGCCAGTGCTCTGTAGACAACAGTCTCGTTATAAAACTTGCAAAACGCAAGACTCTTCGTCCTACCTTATCGCTCGGAAGAGCACCACTGGCCACTTGCAATTATGCCTTGCAATCTGCCACCATCAAGTCGGCATGCACTATGTGAATGTGTATAACTGCTTCAACCTCGTGATGTTGACGTCTTGGATGGCAAACCTCTAGCCGGACCCATCGGTCGCCATCCTCTTGGTCGTGTCCTTTGGTTTTGGGATGTTGACCACATTCATGAATAGGGAAAATTACTAAATTTTTTTTAACATATTATAATTTTGTCAATTGAGTCTTGAACCTTCAATTTTGATCAATTTAGTCTTAAACGTTTAAGCAATTTCCCAAATGAGTCCTTTCGATCAATTTTGATAAAAAATCACCGATATGGATGTTAGCCATTTTACATGACACGGCGAGCACTAACATGAATAATTTTGGCAATTTTAAAAAAAACTGAAAATTTTAATTATTTTTTCTTGTTTTCTTTCATTTTGGCACGAGAGGGTTGCCGGCGACCCTCACTGGCCACTGGGCAAGAGCCAACAAGCCCTCGCTAATTTTTGGCAAGGGTCACCGCCCTCGACCAAATCTGGCGAAGGCCTTTGCACCCACCCCGTAGCCAATGAGGCCGCGAAAGGCTTGCCTAGGGCCTGCAGCCTCGCCGGCCTTAGGCGTGGCAGTCCTCGCCCGGGTAAGTTCTTTGCAACCTGCGAGGACCCTTACCCAGTGTTGCTAGCCACAACAAAAAAGGAAAAAAAAGAAAGAAAAAAAGAAAAAATGTAAAAAAATTTAAATTATAAAAATATAAATATAAAATTTAAATTTTAAAATATTACAAAATTGTTCACGTTCACACGAAGCACATCATGTAGGATGACCGGCGTCTACATTAGTAATTTTTGGCCAAATTTGACCGAAAGGACTCAATTGGCAAATTGTCAAAAGGTTTATAACTAAATTCATCAAATTAAAAAGTTTATGACTAAATTGATACAAACGCAACAGGTTTGAGACTTTTTTGATAATTTTCCTTTCATGATATGAAGGCGGGGTTTTTCCTGCTTGACGGAGAAAATTTATAGGTTCGAGTAATGCAACATGTACTTGTCTTACCAAGCCATGGAGTCTTCGCTCATTAGGGCATGCACGGAGCATTTCCTTGCTCGCACTCGCTACGTAGTCGCCACAAGTGGTGGCGTGGACGTCTCCATGGAAGAGGAATAGCCCACAGGTGCATTCAAGTGCTTTCAAGTGGACGTCTCCATGGTGTCCAGGGCAAACAGCCTGTAGAAATAAGCCTTACAGCCTTGGGGAGTTTTTGAATGTGGTAGGGTTCTCATGAATAATATTCTTAATTCTTCCTCGATCAGTTCGGGACAACTCCATTCAGATAATTCCAAATAAAACAGTTATAAAGGGGGAAAATAAACAAAATATACCAAGTGACAGAAAAGTTTTCATCCACAAGTTCCGAAAATGTTTCACTTGAGTTACTCTTTTTTATTGGATACGAAAATGATTTTTTTTTCTAGTTTGGCTGTAGGAGGCCACATTTTGATAGGGCTTTCATTAGACACGTGTAACATTGGATTTCCATTGCTAAACTGTATCATTCTATCAAGATGTGCCTTATGAGTTACTTTTAGATTCACACACTGTTTGGAAGTCGTTTCTATAACGAGTTTACATCTGGCGAATAATCTAAAAGGTCATTCTTCTAAAAATTCTATAGCCTTGTTTAATAAATGGGCATTCGAAGAAAAGGAAAAGCAACCATGTCCTGATCTCCTTGAGATTCAAAATGACATTGTCAAAAAATCTCAAGAAGTTCCTCTCCTTGTGTAAACTTTGGAGTCTACTTTACACAAAGGACAAAGAATGGTATTGAGCACATGTAAGAAACAGCATAACATGGAAGTTAGTGGAATCATAAAAGCACATTCTGCCGGCACTTAAGCTTAGCTATGACCATTTATTATCCCATTTAAAATTTTTTTATGCCGCATTCACTTTTTTCTCAAAGGATATGTAATCACTTGCTCTAATATAGCTAGGTTATGGATGGCTTTAGGACTCATTAGTTCAACATGGGAAAAACTAGCATTGGGAGATGGTGTTGAGTATGGCAAAGAGTTGTGTAAGAGATCTTTGATCCAAGAGGTTGAGGAGTCCGAATCGGTGTAATTAAGTAAAGTGCATGGTCTGGTCCGTTCTCTTGTTACCATTGTGGTACGAAATGATTATTCTATTGTTGGCTCTGATACTGTGGAGATTTCATAAGGGATTTGGTGTGTTTTGTTCTCTAGCACTTCATAAGAGGAAATCTCAAATTTCTAGTGCAACTAGATTTCACTTTAAAATTGATGATGGAATTATTACTCAAGAGTTTGTTATAGCATGCATCTCCAAGTGTAACCACTTAGTATTTGGTTTTGATACATGTTAGTTTTGAGGAGCTGCCAAGTGCCAGCATTAGTTGCAGCGTTGGTACCAGTGCTTTGTAGACGATAGTCTTTTTATAAAACTTGTAAAACGCAAGATTCTCTGTCCTACCTTACCGCTTGGGAGATTACCACCACTTGCAATTATGCCTTGCAATCTACCGCCGTCAAGTTCGGTGTGCACAGTGTGAATGTGTATAACCACTTCAACCTCGTGATGTCAACGTCTTGGACAGCAAACCTCTAGCCGGACCCGTGGGTTGCCATCCTCTTGGCCACTTTATTGGTCGTCTCCTTTGGTTTTGGATGTTGACCATGTTCATGAATAGGGTAAATTACTTAAAAAGTTTTAAACCTATTAAACTTGTGTCAATTTAGTCTTGAACCTTCTAAATTGACCAATTTAGTTCTAAATGTTTAAGCAATTTGGTAAATGAGTTCTTCCGACCAATTTTGATCCGAAAATCACTGTCATGCCCCGAGCCCGACATGCACGCAACATTCCGCTTAGGTCAATAATAGTGTAACGTCCCAGGACTCATTGCCAGCCCAAAGAAATACTAACGATCATGCACAAGCAGAAACGAATTCAAACACCCCATACAATTCACAAAGACGGGATAGTAGTGAACTCGCTTGATCACATAACAACAAACATATTCATACACTTGGCATGCTTACAACATTTAATTACAAAACCTTACACTAGACCACTAACATCGAACCACGTTCATCAAAAAGGGGCGATGGTTGATTAGCCTAACTTCTCTACCACAATGGGTACTCCAAAAGACGGGATCGCTAAGTCTACTAATCATCCCCATGTTACCCTAGCAGCATCCTCGATCTTCCACATCATCATAAGGCTTGGGGTTCTGAAATGTTTGTAATTCAACAATGAGAACGAGTCTCAATAAGCGAACAACCTAAGCCTCGCATAGGCCAACACGTACTTTCGGACAAGTCTAAGCACGAGATTCAAACTATGAACATGCCGTAACAAACACAAACATCCCTCCCTCATCTCGAAATATGCACAAGCCCTGTATGTTAGTCAAATCACAATAATGCAGCAATAACTCACGGACACGTACAATCCCTGATATGACTTACACATGCACATGTACTAGCAATAATCTGAACATGATCACATCTCAGTCTCGATATACTGCATACACCAATGCATAACATGCACCCGCTTTTCCATTCAAATTTTTTATGACTCGCATGACACGCATCAGGCCCGTGGCACAACCTACATAAAACGCATCAGGCTGGCAATCTTCTAGCTTAACTGGGCATCGTCCCGCGTAACACGCCTCAGGACGGGTTCAATCCTTGCTTAAAGATGCATTAAGGCTTAAGTGATCACATGTACACTCTTTCACATAATTTATTATCTTGGTCCCCACGTAGAGACGCATTAGGGCACTTAGGTGATCACACACGCCACATGACCTATTCAATTCCACGTCATTCACGCGCTCGAACATCACTCAAATATGCTCAATCACCAGAGATGCAAATCAGTTTACACGTCCACCAAATTAGCCACGGTTCCACCAATAAAGCCATGAACACACATTCACAATCAATCACTCCCTCACGTGCAACAACCACATCTAAAGGGTCCCAAGAGAGAGAAACCAAATTTGTGTAGAATCGGGCTTAAAATTTGCAATTGCACAGTAATCGAAACTCTTTTGAAAACAATAGTAATTCAGATCCAAAAATTCTGAATTTTGGATATGTCATTGAAAACATCTTGATAAACATTTTTCATGAAGGACACGAAATCCAATTCAGGCTAAAAATAGCTCTTTTTATCACCCAAATTTGGATCGAAAATTAGCTAACCAAGGCAGACTATTTAGTCTTAGAAATCCTTATTAATCAGTACCCAAATCTCCTTGGAAAACCTTGAAATTTTTATATGTCATAGAAACAAGTGTCATTGACAACTTTCATGAAGGAAGCTTGTTGAAAAGAGGTTTTAAAAATTTTATCAAAAGTCAGAAAGACAAGCCAGTCGAGATGAACAATAATTCTGGTAGAGTGGTAATGGTCCGAAAATGGACTCCCGAATACAACAAAATGATTTCCAAAAATTCCAGATTTAATATGCGAAATACTTCAAGATGTTAGGGTGAACTTTCATAAGGAATAGTTCCTCAAATTTGGCCCACAAAAATCTCCACAAAAATAGAAAAACACATATGCATAGCAGCAACAAATTCGAGAATCAACCAACATGAACCATTCAGCAATTCAATCTTATCTAACCACTAAAACAACTATTCACTGCCATGAATCAACCCTTAACATGTCCATTAGTAACCCCTTAACCTAGTAAAGGGTTAGGAAGCCACTTATCTTGAGTCTAGACAAGAATGACTTAGGGGAAAGGGGCAGCAGCAAGATCGGCAGAACAGCAACAACGGAGCAAATCAAAAGTAGAAGTAGAAATGGAAGCAACAACAGCGAAGCATAAGCAGAAGTAGAAGCATGAGAAAAAACAGAAGAAGCAGAAGACACAAAGCAGGAGCAAAAGAAGAAGAAGAGAAGAGAGATAGAGAGAGAATGAATGAGAGAGAGAAGACTTGATCAGATTTTTCTCTACTAACCCCACTAAAAACCCCATCACCTGACCACACTCGCACATCCAAGGGCTCACATTTCATCTCCTTCTCCAAGTCAAGATCTAAGGGTCCACATAATTTCTCACATTATTTTCCCAAAATTCCTAAATGGCACACAAAATAAATAAGCAAGATGGAGAAGAGCATACTTGTCCATGAATTTTGGCTAAAGGAGGGAAAGTCCAAAAGTCCAAATTGCCTTTCAACCTTTCAAATGAATTCAAATAATCCCAGGGGCAAAATGGTTATTTTTCACTCTGGATCCAAATTTCACTATTTCGACAAATCTGAGTGGCCCTAAGGTTGGCCACGCCAAATGTGACATTGTCCAATGAATTACTCATGGCTTTCGAGAAATTCAATTCCCAAGCCCGGATTCCAAGTAATGGTCAAATTCGATTAAATGCAACTTTAGTGTGTCTTAAACAAACGGACGGCTTTTAGGAGTTATGCATATCGACTTGTAGCCGATTCAATATCAGGCCACATCTAAGTTTACTCAAGCCATGGCGATCTCGGTTGTCATGTAATTGCGAGGGTCAATCACTAGTTCCAATTGATGCAATCATTCGGATTAGGTTTAGAATCGCTTGAAATTCATACAATGATCAAACGGATTCAGCCGTGATCCAATTATATAACATTTGCGAATCGTTCCATAACCATCCTTGAATTGGTCTTTAACGGCCCAAAATATCTTCTCGTCAATCCTTATGGTCGAAGTGTCGATTCATGGTCAAGTTCTTAGGTCCATGTACTTAATTCCTAGCTAGCCATTCCCTAATGGTTGGTGTTCTCGAGAGTGATCAATTCTAAGTGAGATTTAACTAAAGTACATCGATGATACAATCATTTCATAAATCCCGAAAATGGGTCAAATTTCAGAATGTCACAATCACTAATGTAGATGTCAACCGTTCTACATGATACGACCAACACAGACATGTATAAGTTTTGCAATTTAAAAAAATTGAAATTTTTTATTTTTTTCTTCCAATTTGGCACAGGAGGGTTGCCAGCAACCTTCACTAGCCACTAGGCGAAGGCCAACAAGCCCTTGCTATTGTTGGCAAGGGTGGCGGCCCTCGACCAAATCTAGCGAAGACCTCTGTATCCCCATCGGCCTTAGGCATGATAGCCCTCGCCCGGTCGAGGTCTTTGCAGTCGGTGAGGGCCCTCACCCAGTGTTGCAATGTAATAGCCTGAATTTCGATGTAATTTCGGGATCAATAAAACTGACAATATTTCGTATTTCATTTTAGCAAGTCTCACCCAGAACTGATTACTCTCGGGATACTAACCAAAAGGGTATGGCTAATTAGGAAAATAATACGTGGACCAAGGACCCGATCACGAATCGGATACCGATCTCGAGAAATGATGAGGGAATATTTTGGGCCAATGTGGGTCGATCTTAGGAAAAGTGACGGATTTGGTTTGGCCAAGACCAACGATGTATGATCAGATCGCTGGTGATTCCGCAAGTCCGAGAGTGCACGTGGCCAACCAGTCCCGAACTTGAGCCGAACGATCGTGACCTCTGGAACTAGTGATAATCCCTCTCATTCTCTTAGTGATCGAGATCATTTCGACTCGAGTACTCCTAGGTCGATACGTGTAAATCTTAAACAGCCGCCTGTTAGTCAGAGACTTTAAAATTTGAAATTTAGTAAGTTTTGATCACGAAATTGGACCCGGACTTTGGTGTCGACTTTCGCAGGCTTAAAGGACCATTTTCACGATTCTGACGTCATATTACGCTGGCCACATATGTTTGAGGTAAGTACGGTCGAAAAATGGAATTTCGACCCGGAAGTCAAAAATTATGATTTTGCCCCTGTGGGCACCAATGTTGGAATTTAAGGCCGTTTGAGGTTATTTTCCGAGGCCGATGTCATTTTAGGGTGGCCACACGCATTTGGAGTGGTTATGGCCAAAAATTGGAATTTTGGCTCGGAGGCGAAAAATAATATTATTTTATTCTCGAAACTTTGCAGCCGATTTTCGAGAGCTTAAGAGGCTAATTTTGAGATTCCGACGCCATATTATGTTGGCCACACTCATTTGGGGTTGATAGAAATAAAATTTGGAATTTCGTCCTGGGATCGGAAAAATGACCATTTTGCCCCTGGGTCCGAATTTTTTGGAAATTATTTGGGCTAATTATGGATAGTTATTAGCTGCATTATTGGACCTAAAGACCATTTTGCCCATCAATTATTGGGCTAGAATGAACATCGGCCGTCGGATTATGGGTATTTTAGTCAAATGGCCCGGATCGACGACACGTGGCGCCCCTAGCCCCCAATATTTGACCAGCTGAACTCTCTCTCTCTCTCCTCCCAGCCCCATTCGGCCAGAACCCCACCAGCAGCTCCTCTCCCGATTTTCCTTCTCCTCCGCCGGTTTGCCTCGCCGTCCGTACACCGGCCACCGTTCGCCGCCGCGCCACCAGCCGCCATCCAGCTGCTGCTCCACCTAACCTCAGCCTCAGCCTCACCCTCACCCCGTTCTCTCTCTCTCTCTCTCTCTCTCTCTCTCTCTTTCCCTCTCTCTTTCTCTCTTTTCCGTCCTGCAAAAAGGACCGCCGGAGCTTCGCCAGAGCTCAAATGACCAAGCTGCTGCAACCGTGATCTCCAGCCCGTCCATACATCGCCATACGTTGCGCGGTTCGTATAGTGTTCCGTACGGTCCGTACTGTAGTAGTCCGTACGCTGCTATCCAAACAGCTGCCGCGCCGGCCACCGTTCCCCCCCGTCCGTACAGTTCCGTACGGGGTGTCCGTACGTCCGTATGCCACCGTGTCCGTACGCCGCCGACCACTGTCTGTACCGCCGTGAATAGTTGCTGCCGCCGCCTCCGAAACGTCGCCTCTGATTTCGCCGTTTACTGGCAATCGGCCGCTCGTTTTGTGTCGTCGTGATCCAGAAATTAAGTGAGTGTATTTCCTAAATCCGGATTAGGATTGATAGTGCATTTTCTGGACTGACTTAGGTATTATTGGTATATACTTAGGACAGGATTGAGGACCGGTGGGTAGAAATAAATCCAAGGAATTTAGTGGAATTATTAGAGATAATTATTGGACTAGCACGGATTAGTTGGGGATTATGTGATTGGACTGCCGGGTATGCCCGGGCTAAATGACTCATTGATTGCTGTGCCCAATTGTTGGGAAATTGAATAATGCCATGTCGTGTGACTGAGTGGCCGACTTATGTGGAGTGTGATTGATCAATTGATGGCATGAATTTGACTGGATGCCTAAATTATGTTGTTGCTCATGGTGTGTTGTACTGCATTACATGGCCACGCATTGTGAATGCCGAGAATGAGATGTGTGATGAAATTGTGCGAGAATGTGTGCCTGCCATGAGCATGTAATCACTTAATTATGCCCTGATGCATTTTACATGGGATTCAGATAATAACTGATTGTGTGTATGTGTGATCACGATTCGCCCTGATGCGTGTTACGCGGGGTATGCCGTCCTGATGCGTTTTACGCGGGACGATGCCCGGTTCGTTCAGAAGACGACCAACCCGATGCGTTTTACGCAGGCTCTGGTTCGTGAGGAGATCGGTGTTGCGCCTGAGGCGTTTTACGTGGGCTAGAGACACCGGGCCATGAGCGCTATGGCGCGGGCCGTGAAGTGTTGTGGCCTTCGGGTCGATTGATAATATTTATAAAAATGAAAATGAGCATTGTGCCAACGTGCATCGTTTGAGTTGATTCATAAGCATGGCAAATGTGTGCCAGTGTATGTGGCTGAGGTGTGTGCTGGTGATTTGTGCGTGAGACAGACACTGATGAGTATGAGCATGCGTATGGCGTACGTATGATTGAGTATGATCGCGCCTGGGCCTTGGTTATTGTGGTGGTATATAATGCCTAACCTGCAGGGTCAAGGTGATGAGCGGTCTGGGCCCGAGGGCCTAAATCATTGGTTGTGTATTGTATTGTTTGTCGGTCAGGAGATTGCATGTTAGTCTAACCTAGGTTTAGGGGGTTATACTCGCTGAGATTGGTCTCACGGTTGTAGCAATCCACATTTTCAGACCCCCAGCCGTAGGATGCCGAGGAGAGCGTCTCTTTTTAGGATACCGCAGTTCATCCAGCGGTCATCTAGTGTACACCCTTGTGGAAACGGAGCAGCTTACATAAGATACTACTCGGTTCTTTTTGTGAGTGTGGGAGAGATGTACCACCACACCCAGGAATATGTGGCTTGGTGTTACAAGGGAGCTGATGGCATGATTGGACCTCCGCTCAGAACCTTTGGCGTCCCGGTGGATGTGAATGACGTCATGATCCCGCAAATGGTAAGCGGTGAGATCTTAGATCCTCCAACTTCGCCTGATTGGAGTAGCCAAGGCAAAACCGTGGACGGACCTGCTGCCATGGTCAAGGAAGCTGAGGAGCCCGAAGTGCAGTACGCCGATCAGGAACCCTTGGACCATCAGGACGAGAAAGAGCCGGAAGCTATAGAGGTAGATCAAGAGCAGGACGGAGAGGTTGTGGAGCTGGGATCCGATCAAAAAATAGGAGCTGAGGAGTCCGGGTCTCAGGAGAGCTCATCGGAAGAATCATCAGAGTCCGACCTAGACTGGGCTCCTTAGGTTGGCCTTAGTCTTAGATAGAGTGGGTTGCACCTTTTTAACTGAAACCTGTCTTAGCCAACCTGTACCGTTAGCCACTGACCCCTTTTTGACCGAGAGGCTGCTGAGTGTCTGTTTTCCACTATCTTTGTATGATCAAATATTGTGAAAAGTTTTCTATGGCAATACCAGTGTATATGTTTTCAGAAGCCTTTTATTGCTGGTTGTTCTACCTTGGTCTCATGTGTTTTATCGTACGGGTGTATATATATAATTATATACGTTGCTTTTGCTTGGGTATTGGTCTCTGTGCGTCGGGTCGGCGACGCATCCTGGGAGCGTTGCACCATAAACGATCGTTGACGGAATGTTGCGTTCCGGTGGGGTATGGGGCCTGACATGCAAACCACAACGAAGAAAAGGAAAAGAAAAAATAAAAGAAAAATAAAAAAAAGCAAAAAATTTTGAAATATAAAAAAAGATTACAAAACTATCCACGTCAACGTGGAGCGTGTCATGTAGGACGACCGACGTCCACGTCAGCAATTTATGCCCAAATTTGATCGGAAGGACTCAATTGGAAAATTATCAAAATATTTATGACTAAATTGATCAAATTGAAAGGTTTGTGACTGAATTGGCATAAGTGCAATAGGTTTGTGACTATTTTGATAAATTTTCCTTCATGATATGAAGGCAGGGCTTTTCTTGCTCAACGGAGAAAATTGATCGGTTTGAGTAATGCAACATGTACTCGTCTTACCAAGCGATGGAGTCTTCGCTCATTAGAGCATGCACGGAGTATTTCCTTGCTCGCATTTGCTACGTAATCGCCACAAGTGGTGGCGTGGATGTCTCCATGGCAGAGGAATAGCCCATGGGAGCACTCAAGTGGGTTTTTGCTAATGGTGGCATTGGTGAAGCAGTCGACATCAATGGCCATGGCGGAGGAGAGGGAAGTGAGGAGGGTGTTGAGATTTGTTTGGTAGGTGGAGTTGGAAGTGAAGAGGGTGGTGTTTGGGCAGTAATGCCAAAAATAAGTCGGTGTAACTTTAGTAGTGGGAGTGCAAATGCTGAGAAAATTGAAGAAGAAGAAGAGAAATAGAGGTAAATGGTGAAACAAGAATTCATGTTTTGATGATTAGATGGCTAAGAAGAGACATTCAGAAGATGATTTTATATAGGGTAATGCCAAATTAGAACTTTTGGCGATGGATAGACCTCGAGTCTACACGCAAATCAACTAAATGTACATGATGCAGTTATTATTGGAGGAATGCGGAAAATTAACAAGCCTGATAAAATCAATGGTATATCAAGAAATGGTAAGACTATGCAAGATTTTGATTATACAAGCCATTTACGTTGCGCGTACCATAAGTTAGTCAAGTCAACTGAGTTGCAGTTTCCCTTCTTTTGTTCCGCAAGCGAAGACTTGCAAAGAAAATTGAAGTCATGGACACGTTGGATCTCATTTAACGGGTGCAGGGTGATGAGCTAGGTCCGCCTCATGGGGCCTGGTATCTTTAAAAAGAAAAAAGAAGAAAAGTTAAAAGGGAAAGAAAGAAGAGGGCCAAACTTTTACAGAAGTAGAGAGGCGAGATTAGGCAACTTTCTCTTACTGAAAAAGGAAGAAAGAGGCAGAGCGCGTGCGCAGCTTTCTGAGAGGAGTAGATATGGTGATGTACTTTCAGCATGTTGATATGTTTTGTTCGATGACATCATTCTTCAAATAGTCTCTCAATTCTCCGACTGAAGTTACAATTTTCTTACTCTCTTTTTAATTCATGCTTGTGGTGTAACAGCCTGAATTTCGATGTAATTTCGGGATCAATAAAATTGACAATATTTTACATTTCATTTTAGTAAGTCTCGCTCAGAGCTGATCACTCTAGGATACTAATCAAAAGGGTATTGCTAACTAAGATAACAGTATGTGGACCAGGGATCTGATCGCGAGCCGGACACCGATCTTGAGAAATGACGAGGAAATATTTTGGGCCAATATGGGCCGATCTTAGGAAAAGTGACGGATTTGGTCTGGCCAAGGCCAACAACGTACAATCGGATCGCAAGTGACTCCGCAAGTCTGAAAGTGCACGTGGCCAACCAGTCACGAACTTAAACCGAACGATCTCGACCTCTGGAACTAGCGATAATTCCTCTCATTCTCTGAGTGATCGGGACTGTCATGACTCGGATAACTCTAGGTCGATACGCGTAAACCCTAAATAGCCGCCTATTAGTGAGAGACCTTAAAATTTGAAATCTAGCGAGTTTTAGTCACGAAATTGGACCTGGACTTCGATGTCGATCTTCGAGGGCTTAAAGGATTATTTTCGCGATTCTGACATTGTATTGTGCTAGCTACACACATTAGGGGTAAGTACGGTAAAAAATGAAATTTCGACCCGGAAGTCAAAATTTATGATTTTGCCCCTGTGGGCGCCGATGTTGGATTTTGAGGTCGTTTGAGGTTATTTTTCAAGACCGAGGAAATTTTGGGATGGCCACGCACATTTAAAGTTGTTTCGGTCAAAAATTGGAATTTTGGCTCGGAAGTGAAAAATAATATTATTTTATTCCTAGAACTTTGCAGTCGATTTCCGAAGGCTTAAGAGGCTATTTTCACGAACCCGATGCTACATTATGTTGGCCACACATATTTAGAGTTGATTTGTACAAAAATTGAAATTTCGCCCCGAGACCGGAAAAATGATCGTTTTGCCCCTGGGCTGTTTTTGGGTTTGAATTTTTGGGAAATAATTTAGGATAATTATGGATAATTACCAGCTGCATTATTGGGGCCAAAGACTATATTACCCCTCAATTATTTGATCATATCTCTTTAGAACCGTTGGATCAAGGGCATTTTGATCAAATCGCCTAGGATCGCGACACGTGGCGCCCTTTAGCCCCTATATTTGACTATTTTGACCCTCTCTCTCTCCTCCTCTTCCCCATTCAGTAGCCACCAGACCAGCTTCTCTCCTCCACCGTTCTCTCCTCCTTTCGCTGGCGTTCTTCTTCCTCTCGGCCGCCGTTCGCTGGAGCTTCACCGGAGCTCGCCGGAGCTACTGGTCACTGCGCTGTCCAGCTGCTGCTCCGCCTGACCTCAGCCTCAGCCTCTCCCTCGCCCGATCATCCTTTCACTTTTCCTCTTTTTCTCTCTCTCTCTCTTGCCCATTCGGCGTAAGGAACTGCCGAACCGCCGCCTGCCAATGCACGGACCGCCGTCCCGTCACCAACCAGCCGTCTAGCCTCGCCATATGACACTTGTCCGCACCCGTCCCCATACAGCGACCATACGGTCCATACAGTCGCCGTCCATATGGCCACCGCGTCAGCCACTTCCACCCCGCCGACCATCATTTTCCCCTCCGTCCGTACATTTCTGTATAGGTCCGTACGTTGTGTGTCCGTACAATCGCCGCTTTCGTACGTTGCCAGCCGCTGTCCATACTGCCGTGAACAGTCGCCGTTGCTACTTTCGAAATGCTGCCGCTGATTTCGCCGTTCACCGGCGATCGGCCGCTTATTTTTCGTCGCCGTGATCTAGAAATTGAGTATATTTCCTAAACTCATATTAGGACTGATAGTGCATTTTCTAGATTGACTTAGATATTATCGGTGTATACTTAGGACAGGATTGAGGACCGGTGGGTGGAAATGAATCCAAGAAATCCGGTGAGACTATTGGAGATAATTATTGGACTAGTATGGATTAGTTGGGAATTATGTGATTGGACTGCCGGGTATGCCCGGGCTGAATGACTGGTTGATTTTTGTACCCAATTGTTGGGAAATTGAATAATGTCATGTCGTGTGACTGTGTGGCCGACTCGTGCGGAATGTAATTGACCATGTGATGGCTTGAATGGATTACTGAATTATACATTGTGGAATTGGGCCGCACGGTATTAATTGACCAAGTGAGTAATTGTTATGGCGCGAATTTAACTGGATATTTGAGTTGTGTTTGATGCTCATGTTACATTATGTTGCATTTCATGGCACGCATTGTGAATGCCGAGAATGAGGCGTGTGATGAAATTGTGCGAGAATGCGTGCCTGCTATGAGCATGTGATTACCTAATTATGCCTTGATGCGTTTTACACGAGGTTCAGATAATAACTGATTGTGTGTATGTATGATCACAATTTCGCCCTAATGCGGGTTACGCAGGGTATGCCGTCCTGAGGCGTTTTACGCGGGATGATGCCCAGTACATCCAAAAGACGACCAACCTGATGCGTTTTACGCGGGCTCTGGTTCATGAGGAGATCGATGTTGTGCCTGATGTGTTCTGACGCGGGCTAAAGACACTGGGCCAGTTGATGCGTTTTAACGCGGGCCACAGAGTGTTGTGATTAAATGAAGAGACCTGATGCGTTTTACGGAGGTCGTAAAGGTCGTAATAAATAATAAATTGAACAAGTGCCAAGGTGCTAGTGTGGGCTAGTGAGCCGTGGCATGAGTGTGTCGTGACGATAGCATTGCATGCATAAGAATGCATGGGCCGATATGCAAGTGTGCAAAACTCAGTGATTGGCACGTGTTATTACCACTATTGAGTATGAGCATGCGTATGGCGCAAGTGTGAATTGAGTATGATTGCGCCGGTGCCATGATTATTGTGATTATATAAAATGCTTAACCTGCAGGGTCAATGTGATGCACGGTCTGGACCTAAGGGCCTAGATCATTGGTTGTGCGTGATGTTGTTTGTTAGTAAGGAGATTGCATGTTAGCTAGGGGTGTAAATGGTTCGGTTCGGTTCGGTTTTTCAAAAAAACTGAACCGAACCGAACCATTAAGGGTGCCCCTTGAACCGAACCGAATTGGAACCGAACCGAAAAATCGATTTGGTTCGGTTTGGTTCGGATCAGTTTTCGGTTTCAAGTTCATTAAGCATAAAGAGAGAGGAGAGAGGAGAGAGAACGGGAGAGAGAGAGAGGGCAAAATAGCCCTAAACCAAAGTGTTTATTTTAGTTCGGTTCGATCCTAATCGAACCAAACCGAACCGAAATGAACCGAACTGAAAAGAAAAATTGGTTTATTTTGATGATCCGAACTGAAATTGAAATCGAACCGAAATGCATGAAATTTTCGGTTCGATTCGTATCTCGGTTCGATTTTTCGGTTCGGTTTTGACACCCCTAATGTTAGCCTAGCCTAGATTTAGGGGGTTATACTCTCTGAGATTCGTCTCACGGTTGTAATAATCCACATTTTCAGACCCCCAGCTGTAGGATGCCGAGGACACAATCTCTTTTTGGGATACCGCATCATATTCAGCAGTCATCGAGTGTACATCCCTATGGAGACGAAGCAGCTTATGTAAGATACTACTCAGTTTTATTTGTGAACGTGGGAGAGACATACTACCATACCCAAGAGTATGTGGCTTGGTGCTACAGAGGAGCCGACGGAGTAATTGGACCCCCGTTTAGAACCTTTGATGTTCCAGTAGATGTGCATGATGTTATGATCCCGCAAATGGCAAGTGGTGAGATTTCAAATCCTCCAACCCCGCCTGATTGGAGTAGCTAGGGCGAGACCGTGAATGGACCTGCTACCATGGTTGAAGAGGATGACGAGCCGGAAGTACTGTACGCTGACCCAGAACCCTTGGACCATAAGGACGAGGAAGAGTCGATAGCCATGGAAGTAGATCAGGAGCTTGATGGAGAGGATGCGGAGCTGGGATCCGATCAAGAAATAGGAACTGAGGAATCCGAATCTCAGGAGAGCTCGTCAGAAGAATCATCATAATCCGATCCGAATTGGACTCCTTAGGTTGGCCTTAGTCTTAGGCAGAGCGGGTTGCACCTTTTTGACTGAAGCCCGTTTAGCCCCATCTTAGTCAATTTAGTTTTCCCTAGCCACTTGCCCTTTTTGATCTCGTGGCTGCTGACCGTCTTCTGCGTTATGCCTTTTTGGTTTTATGTAAAGAATATATTGTAAAAAGGTTTTTATGTTGATAATGTATATTCTTGAGTGTTTGGATGTGCTATCTTTGGCCTCATGTGTTTTATTGTCTGGGTGTATATATATATATATATATATACGTGGTTTTCGCATGTGCCTTAACTCTGTTTGGGTGTTAGGTCGGCGACGCTTCCTAGGACGTCGCACCATAAAGGACTGAAGGTGGGATGTTCGCGCTTCGTAGGGTTCGGGGTGTGACATGTGGTGATAATATATTGCTATATTGTTAATGTGTTGAGCCTCCAACAGTTGGCTTGAGATGAACTTTTATGAATCCTGCTATATTTGATAATTAGTAGACGTTTTGGAGTGGCCTCGTAGTTTTTCCCGCATTGAGTTTTCAACATAAAATTTATGGTTGTTGTTTTTCTTCTTCATCTTTAATTTTTAGCACTAAATTTATTGGTTTGGGGTTGCTATTGCTAGAATATTGTAACTAGTTGCTGTTTGTTAGAATAATTAAATATTAAACCACGCATTCATCTAACAGCTTAAGTTTTTAGAATAGTTGACAGTGATCCTACCAAAATCTCACATAGTATCAGATCATGAGGCCTTGAGTTCAAATCTTTTGAGTCCAATTTGTGTCCCCAATTAAATATGTCCATGCTTAGTACTAGGTAAAAAGACAAGACAACGCTTTCATCTAACAACTTAAGCTTTTAGAATAATTGACAGTAGTCCTACCAAAATCTCACACTGTTGTATTGATTTGATATTTAGTTGGTTGAGTTTTGGGGAAGATATTGATCTCGAACAAGTTTAAGTTATTAGTGAATTGTTGTCTTTTTTCCCCCAACAAGGTGGTATCAGAGCTAGCATTCATGGAGGAAACCAACGTCACCAGGTTTAAGTTAAATGCCTCAACTTATTCTATTTGGAAGCCTTAGATTGAAGACATATTGTACTGTAAAAATTTGAATGACCCATCAATAGGGATAAGGCTAAAGTAGACAAGGAAGATAGAATGGGAGTGAATAAATAAGAAAATGGTTGACTTTATTCGACAATGGATTGATGATAGTGTTTTATATCATGTTGCTCAAAAAACAAATGCTAATATTATGTGAAAGAAATTACAAGATTTTTGTGAGAGGAGGACCTCACAAAATAAGGCATTTTTAGTTAACAGACTTGTAAAAATGAGATATAAGGAAGGGACTAGCATGTCTAAGCACTTTAGTCAATTTCAAGATGTTGTAAATCGGTTGACAAATATGTAAATTGGTCTCGGTGATGAGTTGTAGGTGTGTTTATTGCTTGATACTCTCCTCGACAGTTATGATACATAGGTCATGGTGTTAAACAACTTTGCTCCTTACGATTTGCTTTTTATGAGCATGGTTAAAGAAAGTTTGGGGGTGAATGTGACATGGGTGTACCTGTTTTAAAGTTTTTGTGACACAAAAATTAGTTTTGGGTAAATGTAACATAGATGTACCAATTTAGGGTTTTTAATGGCATTAGCCTTTAGATAAATAGACTCAAAGACACTCATTGTGATACTTAGCTTGCAAATTTCCAATATCGTTTGGGCCTTGAACTAAGCAAGAGAAGTCAGGCCAAATTTATCGAGAAAAAAGTTGAGTCCAGCTGGGTTCGTTCGGCCTGCGAGCTCTAGCGCCTTTGTTGATCAAAATTCTCACTGCTGAGTCTAATATCCTAAAATTAGAATGTCTCTATTTACTACGTGCAAAAGAAATGCAATGAGAAATGTAAATGGATGATGACGCAATGTCGGCATTTCCGAATAGGGGTTGAATATCGCCGTTATCAGGGAATTCGGTCCATAACCTTTGCGAAATGCATCTGTGATACCTAACTCTTGACATAGGGTCCAAGATACTAAGACTACAATGTCCCTAGTTTCTAATTGTAGAGATGCGCCGATAGAAATGTCAATGCGAGATGGTGCAAGATCGCTCTCTTTGCATAGGGGTCAAATTCTGTCATTTTCGTAGAGAATTCGATCCCTAAATATTTCAAATGCATGAATGATCTTTTAGCCAAAAATTTAACTATCAAAAGCTATCCCTCTTTAAGGCAACCTCTTCAAAGACAAGTGACACTTAAATTCAATTAAAAGACGGTGCAATGGATGCAACTAGAAATGTTGAGAGGAAAACACTTTTATATGCAGAAAGGGTAGAAATCCCCATGCATACAGACGTTCTAAACTTTTGTACGATCCTCTGACCTAAAAATAAAACTTTTACGCAACCGCGCACACCTAAAACTATCCTACCATAGAGCTAGCAACTCAGAGTCTCAGATTCCCTCAGTCTCTATGTTTACATCATATATCCACATAAAAGTGCAACAAAAGATTGCATATTCGAGCCATTTAATTTGATGAACACTAAATCCTTGGAAAGATGAATTGATAGTGAAAATGCATTTGAGAATTTTATCTTCCTTCGACCATAGTAACGGTGATGGTATTCTTGGACTGGCTGCTTCTTTCTTGTGATTGAACCTCTTGAGTGGGCGAGCTTTGAAATGTAAATGCCGGTTGCTTCGGCTGTGGAAGATTGGACTCCCCATTCAGCATCAGAACCACGGCCAACATGTCGGGTCTATCTGTGGCGCGGTCCTGCGTACAAAGAAGCCCTACTTGAATGCATCTCATCACTTCTGACTTCGAAAATTGGTCAGCAATGGCTTCATCCATCAGGTCCAATCCTTTGCCTTCACACCACAAGTGCCAAGCCTGTAACAACTAGTCGATTGTTAGATTATTTCAAGGACTACCCACGGTGGAAACTGAAATGGAGGTATAATACTTCCAAGTTAGATCTTGCACTTACGTAAGCGACGAGATTGAGATGCTGCCCGGGGTAATTTAAACTTGTGCTCTTCTTGCTGCTAATAATCTCCAATAGCAGTACTCCAAAACTATAAACATCAGATTTCTCAGAAAATGTCCCACCCATGGCATACTCGGGAGATATGTAACCGCTGCAGACAAAACATCATAAGTAGTGGGTTCCCGAAGTATAGTTTAAACAAAAAATCATAGACTAAAGAACAATTACATGAGAGGTGAGAAATTTGGAGGGTGATTAACTTCCAACTCAACGTGTACAGTATTTCTCTTATCTTTTAGCATTTGCACTACGGCGCTGGTCTATATTTACCCTGGAGCGAATTGACATATTGGAACCATTGGATGTACATGGTAGAGTTTTCTCGGTAACAGTAAAGCAACAGTAGGAACATGTATGAAGGGAAATGTGAGTGCTTTATACTGCTCATATCCTTTAAAGGTGATGCATTGCCTCATGAGTAAGAAAGCTTACAGTGTCCCCGCAACTTTGTGAGTTTTTTCCAAAACTTGAGTGTCTTCAAACAAACGCGCCAGCCCAAAATCAGAAATCTTGGGATTCATCTTTTCATCCAATAGAATGTTGCTCACTTTCAAATCTCGATGTATGACCTTGAGGCAAGAATCGTAGTGGAGGTAGAGCAGCCCTCTTGCGACCCCTTGGATAATGCGGAAGCGTACGCTCCAGCTAAGCTTTCCCTTCTCTTTTGAATCTAAAAAAATGTTCCAAATAGAAGAAATATCTTGTTTCAGTACCGAATTTTGTGGAAAGCAAAAATAAGTTTTTCGAAGAGTGAGACAAACCAAAAAGGAAGGCGTCTAAGCTCTTGTTCGGCAAGTACTCATACACAAGAATCATTTCTTCTCCTTCGGTGCAGCAACCGAGGAGTCTCACCAGATTTCGGTGTTGGAGTTTAGATATTAGAAGGATCTCATTCTTGAACTCCGCTATGCCTTGGCCTGAGCTGCTCAAAAGTCTCTTCGCTGCTATCTCCTTACCATCGTTCAATTTTCCCTGTTTTGAAATGAACAACACTATCAGATCTTGGATGATCTCTTTATTTACCTCGGAGAATGTTTTCATTTACCTTATAAACCGGGCCAAACCCTCCCTGCCCGAGTTTGTTTTTCGCGTCGAAGTTGTCTGTCGCGAGGAGTATGCTATCAAAATCATAAACCACCAATTTCAATGCATCATCTTCCTTCATTTGCTCTTTCCATGCAGTTTCCCTTCGCAATTCTTTTGATCTGATGTCTGCTGCCACTGACCTAAAGAGCCTTGGGATTGTCATTTTCCTAAACTTCCCTGCATTTTATAGATAGAATGAAATCAACTCAAGATAAGCATGAGAACATCAGAAGCAGAGCAGTGTTTCTATAGTAATAATTGCTTAGCTTCTAAAGCCATGGTTTTACCAGTAATTCAAGATTCTTATATATCGGTTAGCGCAAAATCACCCTTATGACAGCAATAAACCATACATCTTTTATTACCTCTCCACTTCGAAAGAACACAGACTGAAATACTAGCTCCAAATAAGATGATGCCAGAAATAACACTTAGGCTGATAATAAGTTTTGTCCGCGTAGGTAGACCTGAACCTGGAAAAATATATTATAAGAACCACAAGTAGTGCAAAACAAAACGCATATTAAGTCAACCTTTTCAACCTGTAGCCACACCAGCACCCGCACTCGCATCCACAAATCGAATAAATAGATCTTCGCCACCCATGGAGAATTGCTGAGTATCTAGGAGGGCTTTACTCCAAGCCATACATCCTATAGTATTCACATAAGAAAAGGCCAAGCACGAGCAGTTTTCTAGGCACCAACTTTGGCATCCTTCTGCATCGTCTATCAATAAAAAATCAGCGAAATCAGGCAATTTCATTTGTTCCATTTTGCTGAACATATCTTTTTCAACAGTCGTTGAAGTAGCTCTGCTTGCGGATTCTTGACAATTCAATTCTGTTTCCCTATGACACCCTCTGGTCCAGTTTCCTCTGTTCCATTCCTCATCTGATGTTGGTATAAAACCTTTTAAACATCCGCAAATAGGTGAACTAAACGGGTTGCAAACTCCAAATGGGCCACATATTCCATACATTTCACAAGGGTTAATTGGTGCTAGTGCCTCCCAGTATGTTGACCAGCCATTGGCCCAATAAACCGCCTTTAAAGATCCATCAAATGAGATGAAATTATATGCAAAGATGGAGTTGTTGTAATTATCAAGGGAATAATATGATGTTTCCTGGTCATTATCTTGCTGGAGATGATAGCCGCGCCCGCCCATGGTTGGTATTCCGATGAACTTGGTTTTATCCCATTGTCCGCTTCTCCAGTAAGGACTTGATCCATTCCAAGTGAAAAGCTGAGGCGGTGTCTCCGGTGTCAATCCTACAACAAAGCTTCCAAATGAGGGATCATCTTCGCCTTTCCAGGAAATCAAGTTTCGTTTCTTTCCTATTTTCACGTTTACTCCGATCTTCATGTATGGCAGGAGAGTGTCGGTTGGCTCATCAAAGCTTTGCCACATTATAATCGCATTCCTGTCCTGAAGAACAAGGTTTCCAAAGTCTGAAAGCACTACTGCAGAATAATTCGACTTTGCCATGACATTAGTAGACCACACAGTGTTTTGTTGTCCATCAAGAAGCTTCAGATTTCCATCTTCGCCAATTATTAAACTCGCAGATTGATCTGTGTGTCCAATTGGCTTGTCCCTGTTGGCTACCCAGACAACTTTGGAGGGCGCCAAGCTCTTGTACCATATTCCCACGTACTGATTTGCTAATCCATTAGGCGTGAAGAACCCGAGCTCAAAGATTTGACTACTAGAGACAAGGGTTTGGTTCTGAACCAGTGGACTTGATGCAGTTATGCTGTAAATTGTGCCGCTTTGAAGTGCTTGAAGCAGGGAGAAGACGGGCAAAGAACACAAGTGCAGAGTCATTGGACTAATGTGGAACAGATTCAAGTATTTGTGAAAAAATGCCTTGCGAAACTTCACCTCTTGTAAGTAGATCAAAATAGATAAACACGGCGTCATGAAAATGACATGAACAGTGCCATAACTTTTGTCTCATGCTCACTCTAGTGTTGTAAATTTTAATTTGATCATTTGAGTGCCATTACCTTAAAAGATGTTAAGTTTATTTGAGTATTGCCAGAATATCCGACATGACTTTAATTTAATATAAAACCATCTAACGTGATGCTTTGAGGAAATGATGTCATCTAAGTGTTTAGCCATTTCCTTGACCTAAATAGACAAATTAAGGCTAAATCCAACTCAAACCCTAATCCCAAATTAGGTCCAATTGTGGCGAGTCTTTATCCTGTGGGTGCCACAAAAGGATGCCATGCAGCGAAGGCGCTGGATGTGGCGCTGCTGCCGATTCTCAAGGGTCGCCACAATGGCAATCCTTCCAATTTGTGGTAATGTAGCTTTCTTTCCATGGGCAATGGACTGGAATTTTGGATGTGATATCGGAGGTTTTCCCTTTGAGGCCAGTACCACTCAGGGCCGTGGGTAATAGGGTGTGCAGCAGGCTCGTGGCAATGTCCTTCCTCTTGTTTTCCAAGCAACCACGTTGGACATCAATTTGCGGCGAAGAAAGGCTAAACCACGTTTCTACAAGCTTTTAATTATATCATTTTTCCGATGACCCACAATGAACAATTTATATTAATTAATACCACGTCGAATTTTTTGGTAAAAGAAATCATTGGAGTCATTCAAGTGAACGATTCCTATAGACATATGATAATCAAGTGACGGATTAAAAAGTTATTGCACCAAAGTGAGTAGTGTACAAAAGTAATGGCATTTGCAATGTACTTTTCTCCGCAGAATTACTACAAAGCAAGGCCTATGAACCAACCTTATAGTGATTCGATTCTCTTTGAGTTTGCTTCGAATAGGTTCATTTTATAGACTAAATTAGTTTCCAGTTGGGCATCCCAGAATGCCGACATTCCATTGGGATGTGGATTTTTTATGACCAGAAGTGTTTCGTTTGGCAATAGTAAAATGGTTTCACAGGTAATATTTGGATCCTCCTAACCAATAGAAGCATTTGCGGCTTTTTTTTCCCTTTTTCTTATAGAAGATGCGTATATCAAGACACTAAGGAGTTAGGAAATTGAAGTCATCTGCTGAAATTCAATGTGTCCACTCTTACTGTTGTATACAAGACTAGGGTGATGACTGGCTATATGGCCCTTAATATTCGTCCTGAGCTGGCAAAGCTAAAACCTCATGATATTATGTTGTAAATATATATAGACAAGTTTGTGATATTGTAGATTTGGCTATATAAAGTTGCTAAGGACTTACAGAAAGGAAAACAATCATCTGTATCAATCAAGTTTTTTATTCTCCTTGAATTGGTTCTTCGATATTCAAAATGCTTAGATTTGGGATGGATTGAGACTTCACAAATTTTGCTGATTGTGGGTTACTCTGAAATAGGAAAAATAATATTTTAAGTGCCATAACTTTTCAATCGATCATTTTCCTTGTCATAATATTTTAAAAGATGTTTGTTTAAGTGACTATGGTAATTTCTCTTGTCGGAAAATCTAACGCGGCATTAATTTAATATAAAATCATCCGACGGGGCTTGCTGGGTAAGTAATATCATCAAAAGCATGTAGAAAGGATGCCATTTTTCATTACACCAAATTGACAAGCAACTAATTGCTCAAGAAATTGAGATGAAAGACATCGCCACAAGCCCACCGCACACCGTACACCGTATTCCACACGACCCTGAGTGTTGCTACTCGAGATCGCAGCCTCAAAGGGAAAATCTCCACTGTCAATACGCATAATACCAGTATATGCCACAAAGAGAAAGCTATGTTCCCACAAATCAAAAGGATTTCCATCGTGGCGAGCCTTGAGGACCAGCAACGACACCTTCACCCCAAGGATGTCCTTTGGCAGCACTTGTAGGACAAAGACTGGCCGCTGTTGGACCTAATTTAGGGATAGGTTAGGGTTTGAGTTCGTCTTAGCCCCAATTCGTCAATTTGGGGTAAGAAAGGGCTAAATGACTCGTTTTTGCATGCTTTTGATAACATCATTTCCCTGGCGAGCAATATCGGACAGTTTTATATTAAATTATTGACATGTCATATGTTTTGTTGGCCAATGAAATCGTTGACATTACTTAAGTGAATGTTCTTTCAAAGTTATCATACCTAAGTGATCAGTTAAACATAAATGGGTTCAGGAATTATAGCACTTGCGATGTTTTCTTCCTAATTTTTTTTAAGAAAAGAAGTTCGCTTCACTTTTTTAAACTATAAATTAGGACAAGTAGTTCACCGAAAAAAAAAATTGGACAGATCTTTCTGTTATAGCAGAAGACAAACAACAAAAACAAACACGTACCTTTACGTCTGGTCACGGGAGCAGGAGGAGATGGAAGGTAGTTCGGCGGAGGCACCAGGGCCGCCGTGGCCGATGCATTATAAAATGGGTACAGCTCGAACCTCATGCTGCAGCTCGGAGTGAACAACCTCCCACCTTGCTTCGCCTGTGGGAGGCCTGCGACTGCTGTCCGGAGGCATGTGTTGCACTCCGACACCGTCAAGTCCGGCGTGCACTGTGCGAGCGTGTACAGCTTCTGCAAGCTCGTAAAGTTTGCCTCTGCAACCGCAACTTTCTTCCCTGACTTTTGGACCGAAGCCCTCACGGTGATGGTTTCCATGGTCTCTCCCAGGACTTGCGTGAACCGGGTTGGATAGGTGATGTTCCCGGTGTGGTACATCGTGAAAGAAGGCACTTGTTCCATGACCGAGTAGACGGACTCATCGGAGTACCTCAACATACACTCGTCATACCAGATCATGGAGACTCGCCGGTTGGGGCATCTCTGGAGGATATCCTGTTTTCCAGTGGCCACACAGTTGCTGCACGTGGCTGCGTCGACATCGCCACGGCAGAGGAAGATCCCGTAGACCTGGTCGGGAGGGTTTTGGCCAGCAATGGCATTGGCAAAGCCGTCAGCGTTGTCGGCAGTGGCGGAGGAGAGGGAAGAGAGGAGGGCGTTGAGGTTGGATTTGTAGGTGGAGTTGGGAGTGAAGAGGGGGGTGTTGGGGCAGTAATACCGCAGAAACGTGGGTGCTGATTCAGTACCAAGAAAATTTATGAAGAAGAAGAGGAGGGAGAGGTAGATGGTGAAGCAAGAACTCATCTTTATGTTGATGAATCCCTTGGTCTTGCTGCAATTATGGGAAGAAGAAGAAGAAGAGCCATGGTCTCCTCTCCCAATATAGGTTTTTGTCGTGGGAACTGTATTCGGAAAATTTATTGCGTGTATTAAAAGGAACCTAACCCTCCTATGAGAAAATTGAAGAAGAAGAGGACGAAGAAGGTGCGAGGGAGAGGACAATGGGGAAGCAAGAATTCATGTCTTGACGATTAGATGGCGAAGAAGAGACGTTCAGAAGATATTTTATATCAGATAAACTTTGTCTATGCGTGGACCACAATGCTAACGCAAAATCAACTAAATATTACAAGATGCAGTTATATTATTGGAGGAACGGGGAAAATTAAACAAGCCGGATAAAATCAATGGTACGTCGCGATATGGTGAGATTTTACAAGACTTTGATTATAGGAGCTATTTAGGTTGCTCGTGACTTGTTTGACCAATAGATTATGTTGAGCGAAAATTAAATCTCAAGTGTCACGGCCCGTTTGTCTCAACCTCTCAAAAGAAAAAGGAAAACGAAAAAAGAAAATACTTTTCGATCAATATTTAAAATATTTGGGCAAATTTCATAGAACTATAAAAAAATTTATATGAATGTATTCCTTAACACCTACATATTATGAAAATTTCATATGCTTAAAATTAATTAAAAAAACTCGAAAATATGTGTTTGTCGTAATATTGGAAAAAAAATAAAACATTGAAAAAGTAAAAGTGCCTTCAAACACAAAAGCTCACAGTGATTAGACAAGGAAAAAGCCCTAAATTAAATCTAAAAATCCAAATCTTAGCTTTGATGCCAATTGTTGCAAAAATAATGTGGAAGCTAACGGATCTTGTAACTAAAGTCAAACACGAGAGAGTGAAATTACTAGAGAAATCAACAAGAAATGGTAAGAACACTAGAGATTTCTGTGATTTAGTTCGAGTATAGGTACCAACTTCATGGGGAGAGCTTGCTGCCAAGAAAATCACTATAGATCCGGAATATACATAGTTTACAATCGCTCAATTGTTCATTTGTTCCCAACCCCCCAACCACACTCAAAGAAAATCTACAAGTATTATGTCACAATCTCTTATGAAGAACTCATACAGAAAACTCACAAACATAAAATGCTAACATTCTTCTTATTTGCTCTAGTTTGTGTCCAATGATATTTGAATCGGACATAATAAAACTCCTCTTAGAAAATCTACTCAAACCAAAAACCTACTCAAACTGGGAAACTTACTTGAATCAGGTTTTTTTGTCCAAACTCAAGACATATTCTAACATGAACATTTAAAACTTGAAATTGGACATATTTAAAAGCTATTAGATAGTTTAAATCACGAAAAGCTATTAGATAGCTCTTGTTTCTTACGGGAAGGTCAGAAGAGATTTTTCCAAGTCGAGACGAACCGGGGTGAGATCATCCCTAAAGACAAAAACATCGAGGTCCATTGCTTGGCATTTTAAATCGAGAGGAGTTGTGGCTAGTTACGCAATCAACATTCAGGGGACAGGCGAACAAGATGGACGGTAAGGATGGAAGATAGGATTGGCCCTCGTATGAGTTCATTGACAAGTCAATTGCTTGAGTTGCGTTCTTCTTTGGTTTCAACGCCAAGACTGGAAGAAGAAGAAAAGTCAAGATATGTATGCCAGTGATGTTGTAGAGAGAGAGAGAGAGAGAGAGAGAGAGAGAGAGAGAGAGAGAGAGAGAGAGAGAGATGGGGTTGCAAGTAGGGGTGAGCATCGGTCCAGGGTCAACCCTGGACCGACCCTGGACCGGCCCAACCCTGCCGGTCCTGGTCCGGTTCCCAGGAGGACTGGGTCGGTCCTTGGTCCTGATATCCCTGGACTAGTACTGTGCGGGTTGGTCCTCGGTCCAGATAGTTTAGGGTCGGTCCAACCCGGACCAACCCGAACTATATATATTATATATAATATATATTTAATATATTAGTTATAATTTTTTTATGTAGAGAACCGGAAACCCAATTGAAACTTTTGTCAAGTATTAATTATGTGAGTCGTTTGTTTTTTTTTCTAGGTGTTCAGAAGTTGAAGTGAATTAACAAGATGTGAAGTTGTATATTCATGGTTTATATTAAGTATTTTGAATTTCTTATAGTTTAATTGTATTTCACTAGTAAGTTTCAGTTGCACTTTACTTTTGAGTTTGTGTGAAATGGTAGAAGTTTTTGAAGAGTAGTATTGCAGTTACTACAATGATTTGCTAGTTAAGTGGTGCGAAGCTCATTTTTTCGTTGATTGGACTCTCCTTGATCAAATGTAGGAAAACGTTTTTGTGTATGGCATTACTAGTATTATTTACAGATGATTACAGGAACTTCCCATCTTGTTCTATATCTCTATGAGTGGTCTTAATCATTTTTATGGTTTTTTACTTTTAGTAGGTGTGAAATTTCTATTGTTGCCTTATCTTAAATTTGTTAAATATGTAATGGTATTTATAGTTTGGTTGCACATCGCCGCATTGTCGATGATATGTAATTTGAAATAGTAGGTTTTCCTTTTCAAGGAGTACAAAAAATAAAACAAAAAAATTACCGGTTGGTCTCGGGTTGACCCTAGAACCGGACCGAACCCATTGGGTCGGTCCGGTCCTTGGTCCCACGCTCAATAGGGTCGGTCCTTGGTCCCAAAAATTGAGGACCAACACTGTGCGGGTTGGTCCTAGGGTTAGGGGGTGGACCGGCCCAACCCGAACCATGCTCACCCCTAGTTGCAAGTGATTCTGATGACGCTTATAGCTTTGAATTTTCCATCAACAGAGTAATACTTTTCAGAGATTGAATTTTATTCGTACGATTTGAGACACCACAGCTTAAGGAAGGATCAGACCCCTCTGTAAACGTTCGACTCAAGTTACTCTTTTTTATTTGGGAAAGAAAATAACATTGATGTTTTTTTTCTAGGCCACCGTGCGACTTTTTGGCCTAATTCACTCGAGGTATTACCCACTTTAATCCATCAGATACCGACTCCACGATTTTGTCTCTAGAAAACCACCAATCTTGTTAGGTTTCTCAATTAGACATTTTGAACATTGGATTTCGAACTCTAAAGTCTATCGTTCTATCAAAATGTACCTCTTATAAGTTAGTTCCAAATTAAGGCACAGTTCAAAAGCCACTTTTATAATGAGTTTTCATCCGGCCCTTAATATAAAAGGTCCTTATGAAAACTCTATGGCCTTGTTTAAAAAATGGGCAACCGTTGAAAAGGAAAAGCAACCACAGTCTGATCTCCTTGATTTCCAATCTCAAGGAGTTCCTCTCTTTGTGAAAGGACATTATGCCGGTACTTAAGCTTAGCTATGACTACCTACCATTCCCAATTTAAAATGTTTTTTTGCCACATTCACATTCACTTTTTCCCAAAGGATATGTAATTGCTGGCTCTCATATGGCTTGGTTATGGAAGGCTATAGGACTCATTAGTTCAACAAGGGAAAAACTAGAATTGGAAGATGATGTCGAGTATGTCAAAGAGTTGTGGAAGAGAACTTTGACCCAAGAGGTTGAGGAGTCTGAATCAATGTTATTAATTAAAGTGCACGGTATGGTCCATTCTCTTGCCATGATTGTGGTACAAAATGATCGCTCTATTATTGGCTTAGATAATGTAGAGATTTCATAAGGAATTTGGTGTGTTTTGTTCTCTAGCACCTCATTAGAGAGAATCTCAAATTTTGGTGGAGCCCCACCTTTTCTGAGAAAGCCAACTTTAAACAGATTGCGTGCAATTATATTTCACTTCAAAGTTACCGACAGAGTTATTTACTAGAGAGTTTGCTAGAAACATGCATCTCAAAGTGTAATCACTTAGTATCTGGGTTTGATATATGGTAGTTTTAAGGAGCTGCTTAATTCCAGCGTCAGTGTTGGCGCTGGTAGTGCTTTGTAGAAGACAGTCCATTATAGAACTTGCGAAATGCAAACCTAACATTGCAGCCCTGGGCCAAGACTCTCACTCCAGCCTTATCGTGATCTCCTCTTGTCGGACCCGTCACTCGCCATCATCTCAGCCAATTCATTGGTCGTGTCCTTCAGCAACTGGTTGAAGCTGCTAGATTTTGGGATGTTGACCACGTTCATGTATACGAAGGCGGGGGTTTTCTTGCTCGACGCAAAAAATTGATTGGTTCGAGTAACGCAACATACACTCGTCGTACCAAGTGATGAAGTCTTTCTCATCAGCGCATGTGCGAGTGTTTCCTTGCTCATGTTTGCCACGCAATCATCGCAAGTGGCAGTGTTGACGTCGCCACGGCAGAGGAATAGCCCGTAGGTGAGGTCAAGTGGGTTTTTGCTGGCAGTGGCATTGGCGAAGCCGTCGGCATTGGCGGCCGCGGCGGAGGAGATAGAGGAGAGGAGGGTGTTGAGATTTGTTTGGTAGGTGGAGTTGGGAGTGAAGAGGGTGGTGATTATGCTCTAATGCCATAAATAAGTTGGTGCAGCTTCGATAATGTGAGTGCAAATGCTGAGAAAATTGAAGAAGAGGAAGACGAAGATGAGAGAGAGGAGAATGGTGAAGCAAGAATTCATGTTTTGACGATTAGATGGCGAAGAAGAGACGTTCGGAAGATATGTTCCATAGGGTAGTATCAGATCAGAAGTTTGGCTATGTATGAACCACAATTCTACACGCAAATCAAGTAAATACTACACGATGCAGTTATTATTGGAGGTAACGGGGAAAATTAACAAACCGGATAAAAATCAAGGGTATATCAAGATATGGTGAGACTTCACAAGACTTTGATTGTACAAGCTATTTAGGTTGCTCGTGACTTGTTTGACCAGGAGGTTATGTCGAACGAAAATTAAACCTCGACTGTTACAGCCCGTTTGTCTCGACAAGAAAGAAAATACTTTT
The DNA here is from genome assembly GCA_031216285.1 of Syzygium syzygioides. Taxonomy (NCBI): domain Eukaryota; kingdom Viridiplantae; phylum Streptophyta; class Magnoliopsida; order Myrtales; family Myrtaceae; genus Syzygium; species Syzygium syzygioides. The sequence continues at coordinate 11,909,711 of CM062243.1, read as the reverse complement.
TGGTCAATATTTTAAATATTTATGCAAATTTCATGAAACTGTTAAAAAAATTGTATATTCGTGTATGCCTTAACACCTATATATTATGAAAATTTTGGATGCTTAAGATTTAAAAGAACAAAACTCAAAAATATGTGTTTGTCGTAAGGTTTGAAAAAAACGGAGGGATAAGTGAATTGTAAGTCCTCAAACTTATTATGAAAATGCAATTGAATTCTAAAACTTTCAAAAAGTGCAATTGAGTCATAAAACTTATTATGAAAGTGCAATTAAGTCCCAAAATTTCAAAAGGTGCAAACAAGCTAAAACTATCCTACCATAGAGCTAGCAACTCAGATTCTATTACAATCTCTATGTTTACATAATATATCCACATAAAAGTGCAACTAAAGATTTCATATTCGAGCCATTTAATTTGATGAACACTGAATCCCTAGAGAGATGAATTGGTAATGAAAATGCATTTGAGAATTTTATCTTCCTTCAACTGTAGTAATGGATATGGTATTCATGGACCGGATGCTTCCTTGTGATTAAACTTCGTGAGCTGGCAAGCTTTGAAATGTAAATGTAGGTTGCTTCGGCTGTGAAAGATCGGACTCCCCATTTAGCATTAGAACCACGGCCGACATGTTGGGTCTGTCTGTGGCATGATCCTGCTTACAGCAAAGCCCCAACTGAATGCATCTCATTACTTCTGACGTCGAAAATGCATCAGCAATGGCTTCATCCATTAGGTCCAATCCTCTGCCTTCACACCACAAGTGCCAAGCCTGTAACAACTGGTCGATTGTTAGATTGTTTCAAGGACTACCGATGGTTGGAAAGGCATATTAGTTCGAAGTTACATCTCGCACTTACATAAGCAAGGAGATTGAGATGCTGCCTGAGCTAATCTAAGCTTGTGTTCTTCTTGCTGATAATCTCCAACATCAGTACTCCAAAGCTATAAACATTAGATTTCTCAGAAAATATCCCACCCATGGCATACTCGGGAGACATGGAGCCACTACAGACAAAAAAAAATATCTTAAGTGGATGGTCCCCAAAGTACAGTTCAAACAAAAAAGGATAGACTAAAGCACGATGACATGAGAGGTAAGAAAATTGGAGGGTGATAAACTTCCAACTGACAAGTACTGTACTTCTAATATCTTTTATCATTTGTGTTGCAGCGCTGGTCTACAATTACCTCGAAGCGAACTGACTTATTGGAACTATTGGATGTACATGGAAGAGCGTTCTTAGTTATAGTAAAGGACAACAGTAGGAACATGCATGAGGGGAAAGTTGAGCGCATTATACGACTAATCTGCCTTTTAGGGGATAAAATTGGCTATGAGTAAGTAGCCTAAGAGTGATGATAGAATGCTTACAGTGTCTCCACAACTTTGTGAGTATTTACCAAACCTTAAGTGCCTTCGAACATCCGTGCCAGCCAAAAATAAAAAATCTTAGGATTCATTTTTTCGTCCAAGAGTATGTTGCTCACTTTCAAATCTTGATGTATGACCCTGAGGCAAGAATCACGATGTAGGTAGAGCAGCCCTCTTGCAACCCTCTGGATGATGCGGAAGCGTACGGCCCAGCTAAGTTTTGCCTTCTCTTTTGAATCTAAACAAGGTAGCAAACAGAAAAATATCAAGTTTGAGTACCTGATTGTCTTGAAAAGAGGAAATAAATTCTTCAAAGAGTGAGACAAACTGAAAAGGAATCCATCCAATCTCTTGTTCGGCAAGTACTCATACACTAAAATCTTTTATTCTCCTTCATAGCAGCAACCGAGGAGTCTCACCAAATTTCGGTGTTGGAGTTTGGATATTAGAAGGATCTCATTCTTGAACTCCGCTATGTCTTGGCCTGAGCTGCTTGAAAGTCTCTTCATTGCTATCTCCTTACCATTTTTCAGCATTCCCTGTTTCCAAACGAACATTTATTTCCCTTAGAGAATGTTTTCTTTTACCGTATAAACTGGGCCAAACCCTCCCTGCTCGAGTCTATTTTCGAGTCGAAGTTGTCTGTCACGAGGCACATGCTGTCAAAATCATACACCATCAATTCCGATGCATCATCTTGCTTCATTTGCTCTTTCCATGTAGGTTCCCTTAGCAGTTCCTCTCATCCGTTGGCTGTGGCCCCTGACTTAAGGAGCCTTGGGATTGTCATTTTCCTAAATTTCGTTGCATTATACCTGTTAGAATAATTAAATATTAAACCACGCTTTCATCTAACAACTTAAATTTTTAGAACAGTTGATAGTGATTCCACCAAATCTCACACGGTATTAGAGCAGGAGGTCCTGAGTTCAAATCTTTCCAGGCCCCATTTGCCTCCCTAATTAAATATGTCCACGTTTAGTACTAGGTAAAAAGACCAAACTAAGTGTGAAGGGGAGTGTTAAAATAATTAAATATTAAACCACACCTTCATCTAACTACTTAAGCTTTTAAAACAGTAGGGAGTGGTCCCACCAAATCTCACAATACCAATAGAACAAAATCAACTCAAGAGAAGCATGAGAACATGAGAAGCAAAGCGGTGTTTCTATTGTAGTAACCACCCAGCTTCTAAAGCCATGGTTTTACCAATCATACAAGATTCTTATATTGCGGTTAGTGCAAAATCACCTTTAAGAAAGCAACAAACCGCATGTCTTTTATTACCACTCCACTTGGAAAGACCACAAACTGAAATGCCAGCTCCAAATAAGATGATGCTAGAAATAGTACTTAGGCTGATGATCAATATCACGCCCCAAACCCTACAGATGTGCAACATCCTGCTATAGTCATTATGATGCGACAACCCAGGACTCGTCGCTGACCCTTTTCTTTTTATCTTTGAATTACACAAGCGAAAATAATAATCAACACAACAAACCCTAGACAACAATCAAATCAGGGATAACAGAGGAAAACTAATCATAATAAAAGCCTTTTTTTTATGTAATCGATTAATCCTGGGAACATACTTACAAGCCCACTTCAAGCATTTCCTCAAAAAGCCAGCAAAAAGATAAAGGCTAGGGTTAAACTACTCCGTCCAAAAGATCAGCTTCCAAGCCTAACCCTCAAGAACCAATCAAAATCTGCGGTACTCCAAACCGCATAGGGAGCAACGACATGCTAAGGTCCTGAAAAGGTTTAATAACAACAAATGAGACAAAATCTCAATAAGTTAACGGTCTAAGCCTCGCTTAGGATGCCAACTTGCCTTGGGGGTCCCTAATCAGGCAATACAGCATCAATAGCAACATCATTAAACAACCACATGCATCCTTACCTCGCCTTGGTACACTCATTGATGAAATGAACATGTCACATACTCGAAGCATTTAAATAGATTTCCCATGCATCAATGCATCACAGGCACACGTGTCTCGATTATAGGACAGAATCCACTCGAGCACGTCTCATATCATGCCTAGCAGTTCATATCACATAATCAGGTACTATGCATCACACATATTCTAGTTATTATGCCCCCTCGGGGCCACTACATATCAACCGATCTGCAGTAAGATGGCAGTCTTCTAGCATGACCGGGCTCCGTCCCGACCCGTTGGGCACGGCTATGTCAAATGATCTATAGTAATACGGCATTCCAATACGGCAATATTAAACGATCTACAGTAAGATGGTATTCCATAAGGAGCATCAAATCCGCCATGAGGCTGCGATTTGGCATCCGGAGTATTGGCTATCGAGATAATCTCTAGGCATTCGATAAAATCAAGCGCGATCTGTAATAAACCTCGATAAATCAGGCATCATCAAGCGATCTATAGCAAGACGACTCCAACGTGTGACCACACAAGCACACAAGCATTCCAGCCCATTATTATCTTTTTAATTAGCTCATGCATCCATGAATAGTGCTCACACAATGCCGCATAACAAACCAATGGGTCACACATGCAAACAATCAATCAATTCTTGCAAGCTTCGATGCCAAACATGTTTATCAATCACAAAGCATCACTATCATTTCTGGGCATAACCATATAATAGTTTAATTCCAAAAAATCTCATAAGTTTTCCGTAGAAACTTTTGTTCAAAACAATTTGTCATATAATCAAATTAATATGATGATTCATGGCATAATCGCCACCATTTAAGCATAGAAATCATAATTTGAGATTAAAATTTTTTTGAAATAATAATAAATAAATTCAAAAATTAATTATTTAATAATATCCGAAAATAATTTATTTTCAAAGATTTAAAATATTTTCTCAAATCATAATCATTCAAATCATTTTCCATACACACCAACTTATACGGAGAAATCCAACATTTACATCATAATTTGTGCATAAAACAATCACAATTCGATATTAAAAATCATTCGAAAATATTAATATTAATATTAAATTTTTTAAAATCAAGTATTTTATTAATAAATATTTTTTAAGAATAAAATATTATTATTTAATTCCGAAAATTAATTTATTCAATAAAATAAATAGTAATGATAAAATAATCGATAACTTATCATCAAAATAACGATAACTTATCGCGAACATAACAATAGCCTATCACACAAATAATCATAGCATATCAAACTTACCGATAACTTATCACTAAAATTTACCGATAACTTATCATTTAAACACCAATAACCTATCATCACATTCAATGATCTTATTAATCGCCGATAACTTATCACCAACAATTATCTAATAATTTAACAATAACTATCACATAATCCCACTCAACTAGTCATAAACTTAAACTAAACTATTCTAAGCATGTTTAACATCCTAAACGAGGGATTAGGGGTTAACTTACTCGTTTAATGATGGCATTAACATGAGAAAGACAGCAACGACGCGAGCTTGCTCGTGGCGGCTCCGGTTTTGCGTTATGAGCGACAAATGGCGGCAATCCAGGCGCGACGAAGGATCGGCTGCTGTGGTGGCTGGTTGGGGCTATGTGGGGGCTGTTCTGGGTGTAAAATGGTGGCTGGTGGTGTTAGCTAGGTGGCTGGATAGCAGTTGCAGTGGTGGACACGTTTCGACTAGCGTGACCAGTAGTGGATGGACGCGACGGAGGGGTGGTGGCTAGTGGCGGTTCTAAGGCGGTTCGGGAGCTGAGTTGGGGATGGGATAGTGCCTGGTGGTGGTGTCCTTATAGCTGGAACAGAGATGGCAAACGGCGGAGGCGAACGGCGGTTGGACTGCTAAGAGGCGTGGCTTGCGCCCTACTGGAACAGGCCTGCGATAGGAAGATCGGGGTAGCTGGGGGCGATGTTGTTCGGCTAGGGAGGAGCTGGGGCGGCGGTGGTTCGGTGGCAGGATGGAGCGGCTCTCGGCGTGGCTCTTTCCGACGAGAAATGGACTGGTCCAGCGACTAAAAATAAAGAGCAGAACAAGAAACAAAAGCGAAGAGGAAGCAGCAACAGCAAGCAGAAGTAGAGGCAACAACAACAAAGAAGCAAAAGCAAAAGAAGAAGAAGAAGAAGAAGTGGCAGCAGCAGAGGAGCAGAAGCGGAAACAGCAGAAGCAGCAACAGTGAAGAAGCAAAACCAACGAAGAAGGAGACGAAAAGAAGAAGAGAGAGAAGGAAATGATAGCGAGTGGGTGGGTTCGGTGGGGGAGTCAGACGGGGAAAAAGGGGAGAGAGGGAGGAGAATGAGAAGAGAAAAGTGGAGTCAATCATTACCTCAAAAATCTTCTAATTTCTTTTTTGAAATGTTTTTCTCAAAGTTGTCTCCGAAATTACCACTGGCCTCGGCCCGAGCACCAAATTACGGGCCGACTCATTCTTATTGGGCCTTGATGGTCGGCCCCCTCGGACATGAGGCTCAACAGGCGTTGCTCGGTTCACTTTCGTTTTTTCCACGTTGAATTTCCGATTCTTCGATCCTTTTCCGAAATTGGAATTTTTGATGGCCAATTCGTAAAAATTACGAGACGACGTCCTATGGTTCGAGCGTGAAATCCTTAAGCATTCGCCACTCAAAATTGGATCATAATTCGTGGCCGAAATCAATTAATCGTAACTATAGTTCATCTCGAACTAACAGGCGACTGTTAGAAATAAATTCTTGAATAGCCTTTCACCTTTGGTTAGTATTCCCTGAGTGATCAAGTCAGGGCGAGAATTAACTAATAGAGCATTGACGAAATCACCATTTCATAAATCACCAAATTGAGTCGAATTTTTAGGATATCACAATTAGTTTTGTCCGTGTAGGTACAACTGAACTGGGAAATGCATTATACGAACCAGGGGCAGTGCAAAAATTAAAAGCATATTAATTCAACCTTTTCAACCTGTACCCACATCCACAAGCCGAATAAATAGATCTTCGCCACCCATGGAGAATTGCTGAGTATCTATGAGGTCTTTACTTCAAGCCATACATCCTATAGTATTCACATAAGAAAAGAACAAGCACGAGCAGTTTGCTAGGCACCAACTTTGACATCCTTCTGCATCATCTATCAACAAATAATCAGTGGAATCAGGCAATTTCATCTATTTCATTTGCTAGAACACATCTGTTTTGACAGTTGCTGCACTTGCGGATTTCTAACAATTCAATTCCATTTCCCTAACGCACCCTCCGGTCCTGTTTCCTCTATTCCATTCTTCATCTGACCTTGGTTTAAACCCTTTTAAGCACCTGCACATAGATGAACTAAATGGGTTGCAAACTCCAAAGGGGCCACATGTTCCATACATCTCACAATGGTTAGTTGGTGCCGGTGCCTCCCAGTAAGTCAATCATCCATCAACCCAACGAATCGACTTTACAGATCCTTCAGATGAGATGAAAATATATCCAAAGATGGAGTTGTTGTAATTATTGAGGGAAAAATAAGATGTTCCCTCGACATTATCTTGCTGGAAATCATAGCCATTCAAGTACGTGCCACCCATGGTTCGTATTCTGATGAACTTGGTCTTATCCCACTGTCCGCTACTCCAGTAAGGACTTGATCCATTCCAAGTGAAAACCTGGGGCGGTGTCTCTGATTTCACCCCTACAACAAAGCTTCCGAATGAGGGATCATCTTCGCCTTTCCAGGAAATCAAGTTTTGTTTCTTTCCTGTTTTCACGTTTACACCAATCTTCATGTTTGGCAGGAGAGTGTCGGTTGGCTTATCAAAGCTTTCCCACATTATATTCGCATTCCTGTCTTGAAGAACAAGGTTTCCAAAGTCTGAAAGCACTGCTGCAGAATAATTCGACTTTGCCGTGACATTAGTAGACCACACAGTGTTTTGTTGCCCATCAAGAAGCTTTAGATTTCCATCTTTGCCAATTATTAAACTCGCAGATTAATCTGTGTGTCCAAGTGGCTTGCCCCTGTTGGCCACCGAGACAACTTTGGAGGGAGTCATGTTCTTGTACCATATTCCTACGTACTGCTTTGCTGATCCATTGGGCGTGAAGAACTGGAGCTCGAAGATTTGACTACTAGAGACAAGGGTTTGGTTCTGAACCAGTGGCCTTGATGCAATTATGTCGTAAATTGTGCTGCTTTGAAGTGCTTGAAGTAGGGAGAAGACAAGCAAAGAACACAAGTGCAGAGTCATTGGAACAATGTGGAACAGACTCGAGAAGTATTCGTGAAAAAGACCTTGCGAAACTTCACCTCTTATAAACGGATCAAAAAGTATAAACACGGATTCACGAAAATGACACAACTAGTGCCATGACTTTCATATAGCGCTTATTTAGTATCATAAATTTTAAGTTGATCACTTGAATGCCATTACTTTAAAAAAAGTCAAGTTTATTTGAGCATTGCCGGAAGATCCGATGTGATATTAATTTAATATGGGTTAATACCACGAAAAGTCCCAAACTGGTATGCTCGTGATTAATTTACCCCAAATTAATTTTTTTACCACTAAAAACCCTAAACTGGTACAATTGTGATAAATTTACCTTTCGTTAAATTTTACTATCAATTTGATGAGTTGAATAATACGTGGCAATTAACGGATTTATCGATTGGGGATTTTACACTTCGTTTGTCACAGATGTAGCTGTTTGGGATTTTTTGTTGTATCAATCTAATTTAACTTAAACTAATGGATGGTAAATTTATGACAGGTGTACTAGTTTGGGTTTTTCGTGATATTAACCCTTTAATAGAAAAACCTCCCGACATAGCTCACCAATGAAATGATGTCATCTAATGCGTTCAGAAACAACATCCTTTAGCCCTTTCCTTGAGCTAAATTGACCAATTAAGGCTAAATCCAACTCAAACCCTAATCCCAAATTAGGTCCAATGATGGCGAGTCTTTATCTTGCGGGTGCCGTCTGAAATGACTAGCACGGGTCACCTAGAGGGGGGTGAATAGGTGATCCTAAACAGATCTTTCAATTTTCGCGGAAATGAAATGAAGAACAAAAAGGATCTGAATAAAATTCAGATTAAAGTACGAAATGCAGAAAGTAAAATAAGAGATGAGGAAAAGAGAATCTGCACACAGATGTATAGTGGTTCGGCTTATGGCAAGCCTACGTCCACTCTCCCACGCTTACAGCCTACTGGCTGGATTTCACTATGTAATCAAGAGGAATTTACAGACTTTGAGTCTCAGAACTATTGTGTATGATAGGACTCTCTATCTCACACAAATACTCTTTACAAAGAAATCCTCAAGATCTTGATCTTAAGTTTAGAATGACAAGAGAACAGATTGGAGTAAGCTCAAACTTTGGACTTGTTGATTCTTGAATCTCTCTTCCTTCTGCTGCTCATGTTCTCCTTAAATACTCCTCTTCATCCACACTAGCCGTTGGACAACTCACAGAGGATCATCTTCCAATCTTCACCTTGGACAGATTTGTAAACTAAGGATTGAGTAGCCGTTAGTTGATAGATTCTGAATCCCACTGATTCTGGTCGCCCATACAATCAAAATCTTGGTTTCCAAAAGTAGAGTTTTTGTCCGTTGTAGATCATTCTTGTCTTAGTATTTGATTGTCAATCAATTTGATTACGATTGAACAAACCAATACTTTCCTTCTGTGAAATCCATGCCAGATCACTAGCTGTTATTCTTCGTTCTGAGTTTTGCTTATGAAGAATTGCTGCATCTTCGTCAGCTTCTGAAAAATTTCAGCTTCTGCGTCTGCTTCTGAATTTTTCTGAATCTCAAAACTTTAGATTTTGTGGGCCTCCAAGAACTTATAGAGTCTGAATTATTTCTGCGTCTGGAAAAGAACTTAAATAATTCTTCATAACTTGTAAAATCTGAAAAACTTCTTTCTTAGCTTCCAGAACATATATTCCTGAAATGAGAAGGTTCAGAATAAGTATCAGATTTACAAACATTATGGAAGGTTTTGTCAACTTCAAAATTAGTAGGAGTTTTCCTCAACACCGTCAAAGGATGCCCTTGGACCAAAGGCGCTAGAGGTGGTACTGCTGCTGATTCTCGACGCCCGCCATAATGGTCATCCTTCCAATTTGTGGTAATGTAGCTTTTTTTCCCCATGGCATTAGACCGGCATTTTGGATTTGATACAGGAGATTTTCCCTTTGAGGCCAGTAGCACTCGGGGCCATGGGTAATAGGGTGTGCAGCAGGCGTGTGGCGATGTCCTTCCTCTCGTTTTTTGAGCAACCACATTGGCTGTCAATTTGGGGTAACGAAAAGCTAAACGGTGTCATTTCTATAGGCTTTTGATGATATTTTCCCGGCAACCCATGTCGGATGATTTTTATTAATAAATACCACATTGAATTTTCCGGCAAAGGAAATCATAGAATTCACTCAAGTGAAACATTTTTCATAAAAAAATATGACAATTAAGTGATGGATTAAAATATTGTGACACCACAATAAGCGCTATACGAAAGTAATGACACCTGTAATATCCTTTACTCCACAAGATTACTGCAAAGGAAGGCCTGTGAACCAAGCTTAAAGTGTGTAGATTCTCTTTGAGTCTGCTTCAAATAGGTTCAATTTATAGAATAAATTAGTTTTTTGGTGGGCCAAGATATATAGTGGCTTCCTCAGTTCAAGTGCATCAAAGAATGCTAACATTCCATTGGGATATAGATTTTTAATGACCAGAAGTGTTTCGTTTGGCAAATAGTAAAATGGTTTCAGTCGGGACTATGGCTCTCAACAGCAATCGTTTTCGAAAGTATTGTAGCCTCTGTGACCCCCTAAAGGTTGAGTTTTGTACTCCGTTGTTCGATGTTGACCCAGTTTTGGCAGGTAATATTTGGATCCTCCTAAATAATAACAGTATTTGCTGCTTTTTTTCCTTTTTCCTTTTAAGCTGAGTTGATCATTCACAAATTTATCTGATTATGTTCGATTCAAGTAAGGTTATTTCGAAATTATATTTTCATTCAAGTTACTATGGCAACTACCCTTCTTTCTTACTTTTTACTGTTTAACTTGAAAATGACTTGTTGGTTACCGTAGGCTTACCACAACAAGAGGCATTTGAAATAGTGAAAAGAATACTATAAGTACCATAATTTATGTACTCCAAGAACGTCCTTTGGTGGCACTAGAGGATAAATATTGGCCGCCATTGGACCTCATTTAGGATTAGGGTTTGAGTTGGACTTGGCCCCAAATCATCAATTTGGGGCAAGAAAGGGCTAAATAACTCGTTTATGCACACTTTTGATGTCATCATTTATGTAGTGAGCCATATTGACGGATTTATATTAAAATAATGACACATCAGATTTTCAGGCAAGGTAAATTGTCAACATCACTGAAGTAAATATTCTTTAAAAGTTGTAGCACTTAATTGATTGATTAAAAATATATGGCACCCTATATGAGAATAATGGCATTTATGGTGTTCTTTTCTCTTCTTCTTTTTTTGGTTAAAAAAAAAGTTTCAATCCAGGAACTTGAACTATATAGTAGGATAAGTAGTTTAACAAAAACAAGCACGTACCTTTACGTCTGGTCACAGGAGCAGGAGGAGATGGAAGATAGGACGGCAGAGGCACCAGGGCTGCCATGGCTGAGCATTATAAAATGGGTACAGCTCAAACCTCATACTGTAGCTTGGAGTGAACAACCTCCCACCTTGCTTACCCTAGGGGATGCCCGCAATTGCCGCCCTGAGGCACTTGTTGCACTCGGACACTGTCAAGTCCGTCGTGCACCGTGCGAGCATGTATAGCTTCTGCAAGCTCGTGAAGTTCACCTCCGCGACTGCGACTTTCTTCCCCGACTTGTAGACCGAAGCCTTTGCAGTGATGTTGTTTATGTTAGAAATTAAACCAAATTTGTTGCTACTTGTTTCTTTTTTGAGTCTGTTCGTATTTCCATATTTTGATTTTTCGTGTTTTTTGGGTGAAATAATTGTTTTTTCAGATATACGGTGAGATATTAAGAGATCTGGTTAGATATTAAGAGATAATATGAGATATTGTGAGAAATTCTTTCTAGTTATATTTTAAGAAAGATAAGGGTCAAGTTACTTTTCTTTAAATAGGAGAGTCTTGTAATTTTTTATGAGAGTGAAATCTGAGTGAAATATATTGAGTCAGAAAATTCTATCTATCCTTTTCTTTTTTTTGCGTGAGTTGCGATTGTTTTACCTTCAAAAATTTCTTCAATGAAATCAAGTTATTGCCTCATCTTTGACGCTCAACAAATTGGTATAAGAGCTTACGGTTCGTGATCATGGCCTCAACGAACAATCAGCTTCCTCTTTAATACCCTCGTCTTACCAAAGAAAATTATGGTAACTGGGCTATTAGAATGAAAGCTCTACTTGGCGCCTACGGTGTGTGGGAACTTGTTAACACTGGCTACGATGAGCCAGAGGATGAAGCCACGTTGAACCAGAACTAGAGGAATGTCTTGGAGAAGGTTTGAATGAAAGATCAATATGCTCTGTCGATCATCTATCAAGCGTTAGATGATTCCATGTTCGAAAAAGTTTCGAATACCACTACCGCTAAAGAGTCATGAGAGATTCTTCAAAACACACATCAAGGAGTTCAGAAAGTTGAAAAGATTTGCCTTCAAACCTTGAGAGGCGAATTCAAGGTAATTTATATGAAACAATTTGAATCGATTACTGATTATTTCACGAGAATTTTAGCAATTGTTAATCAAATGAAAAAAAACGGAGAAGATGTTTCCGATGTTTGTGTTGTTGAGAAAATACTTCGGTCCTTACACTAGAAGTATGATCATATTGCAGTTGCAATTGAAGAATCCAAAGACTTGGATGCCATGACGGTCGATGAACTTATGGGTTCATTACAAGCCCATGAAGAAAGGTTTAAAAAGAAAAAAATTGAACCAGTGGAGGAAGTTCTCCAAATGCAATTGACCATTCGATATGAGAATGAGCAAAGAAAAGATCTTGTACAAAATCACGGGACAAATCAAGATCGTGATCGAGGTCGTGGCTGAGGTCACTTTCGAGGAAGAGGTCGTGGATGAAGCAGAGGAGATCCTGATCTAAGTGATGGAGGATACCAGTACCAAAGAGGTGTTCGTGGAAGAGGAAAGAACTTGACAAGCCAACGGTATGATAAATCTAAAATCCAATGTTATCATTGCAATAAACTTGGCCATTATACTTTTAACCGTTGGAACAAAGAAAGTAGCAGAGCATACGAAAAGGCGAACTTGATGAATGATGCTGATCAAGTTTTCTTATTGGCATTCAAAGAATATGAAGAAGGTCAAAGCGATACATGGTATTTGGATACTGGTGCAAGCGATCACATGTGTGGGAGAAAGGAGATGTTTGCCAAGTTCGATGAGATAATTAAAGGAACTATCTCATTCAGTAATAATTCTAAATTTTTTGTTGAAGGGAAAAGTACAATTTTGATTCGCTTAAAGAATGGTGCACGTTAGTTTATTACCAATGTTTATTATGTTCCAAAAATGTCAAGCAACATCTTGAGTTTGGGACAACTTCTAGAAAAAGGTTATACTGTTCATATGAGAGATCTTAATCTTATGTTGAGAGATCGAAATAATAAACTGATTGCAAATGTGAAGATATCGAAAAACATGATGTTTATTCTTAATTTAAAGAGTGAGATGTCTCGATGTCCAAAGGCGTGCGTAGATGATCCTTCATGGTTATGGCATTTGAGGTTCGGCCATCTCAATTTTGGAGGACTCAATTTGCTTTCTTGCAAGAAGATGGTTTATGGCTTACCACATATTGATCATCCCGATCAATTATGTGAAGGGTGTGTTATCAGCAAGCATTCCAGAACTAGCTTTCCAAAGGAGGCGCCTTATCAAGTGAAGAAGCCGCTTGAGTTGATTCATTCTGATTTGTGTGGCCCGATCAATCCTCACTCATATGGTAATCATCGATATTTTGTTACTTTTATTATGATTTTACTCGGAAAACTTGGGTGTAATTTTTGAAAGAAAAGATAGAAGCGTTTAATATTTTCAAATAATTCAAGAACCTGGCTAAAAAGGAAAGCAGCTATTTCATCAAGGCTTTGAGGACTGATCATGGTGTAGAATTCAACTCAGCCATATTCAACAAATTCTGTGAAAATCATGGTATTCAGGGTTTCTTAATAGCCCCGTATTCTCCTCAACAAAACAGTGTGGCTGAACGGAAAAGTAGAACCATTCTTGCTATGATTCGAAGAATGTTGAAGAGCAAAAATTTATCCAAGGAACTTTGGGCTGAAGTTGTTTTGTGTGCCGTCTATCTTCAAAATAGATGTCCTACATATGGACTTGAAGGCGCAACTCCACAAGAGGCATGGATCAGGAGAACACCAAGTGTTTTGCACTTGAGAATTTTCGGGAGCATTGCCTATGCTCATGTCCCGGACCAAAAAAGATCGAAATTTGAAGACAAGAGCAAAAAGTTCATCTTTATCAGGTATAACTCATCATCTAAAACCTATCGATTATTTAACCTTAACACTTTGAAAGTGTATGTAAGTAGAGATGTCAAGTTCGATGAAGATAAAATGTAGGAAGGAAATCTAAAAGAAGAAGCAAATATTCGTGGTGATTCCGATCAAACGGAGTTGAAGGATCAACCTTCACGTTCTTCTCCAACATCTTCTTCAAGTTCATCAACACCATTCTCTTCAAATAGTGTCGATGAATCTCTAGTGCTAAGATCGAGAAGATTGTCTGAAATTTATGAAGCTATCAAAGAGCTTCATCTCATATGTCTTCTTGCAGAATATGAACCACTTGCTTATGATGATGCGGCCAAAGAAGAAAAGTGGAAAAAAGTCATGAACGAAAAAATTGAAGCCATCGAGAAAAATCAAAAATGGGAGCTTGTTGATCTTCTGAAGGACAAAAAATCGATTGGTGTTAAATGTGTGTACAAGGCCAAAAAGAATGAGAAAGGTGAAGTGACAAGGTACAAAGCTAGATTAGTCGCGAAGGGGTACAAGCAAAAAGCCAAAATTGACTATGATGAAGTTTTTGCCCCTGTCATCTGCATGGAAATGATTAGATTGATTATTTCCATTGCTGCTCAAAAAATTGGTAAATTTATCAAATGGATGTCAAATCAGCATTCTTGAATGGCATCCTTGAAGAAGAAATTTATGTCAAACAACCCAAGGGGTTTGTTGTGAAAGGCCATGAAGACAAAGTGCTGAGGTTGAAGAAAGCTCTATATGGGCTAAAACAAGCACCGAAAGCATGGAATTCCATAATTGATCCATATTTCAAGGTGAATGAATTCTCTCAATGTCCATATGAGCATGCACTATATTTGAAGCAAGAAAAAGGTGATATTCTGCTCACCTTGTTATATGTTGATGATCTTATTTTTACAGAAAATAATTTGGCGATGATTGATGCTTTTAAGGCATTAATGGTGAAAGAATTTGAGATGACCGATAATGGTCTATAAATTATTTTCTTGGTATCGAAGTGAAGCAAAGTGTCGATAGGATTTTTATTTTCCAAAAAGGATATGCAGAAAATATCCTTGAAAAATTCAACATGAAGAATTATACGCCGGTCAATACACCAATGGAGTGCAGAACCAAACTTTCGAAGTTTGATGATGGTGCCAAAGTTGATTTGACATATTATAGAAGCTTGATTGGGAATTTGAGATACTTGGAATGCACGAGATCGGATATTATGTATAGTGTTGGAATTGTGATTCGATACATGGATAAGCCGAAATAATCTCATCTTAAAGGTGCAAAGAGAATAGTTCGGTACATCAAAAGTATTATTTCTCATAGCTTACACTATTATTGCTCTGAATCTTTCAAACTAAGAGCTTATTCGGATAGTGATTATGGTGGAGATATCGATGATCGAAAAAGCACCACGGGATTTGTATATTTCTTGTGCGACACTGCTTTCACGTGGTCTTCAAAGAAGCAATCAAGTGTTACTCTGTCGACATGTGAAGCTGAATATGTAGCTGCATCTTCATGTGTTTGTCATGCAATATGGTTAATAAGACTACTCAAAGATATTCTTATGGAGTAGAAGAAAGCAATGGAGATTTTTGTTGATAATGTTTTTGCTATTGCTTTGGTGAAAAATCCAGTTTTTCATGAACAAAGTAAACATATCGATATTCAATACCACTTCATCCGAGAGCAGGTTAAAGAAAATGAAGTTGAAGTATTGCATGTGAAAATCGGAGGTCAAGTAGCAGATATTTTTACTAAACCTATCAAAATCGATGCTTTTCGAAAGTTCAAGAGCCTGCTTGAAATGATCGTCGGAAGAGAATTTGATTTAAGGGGGAGTGTTAGAAATTAAACCAAATTTGTTGATACTTATTTCTTTTTTTAGTCTGTTCGTATTTTCATATTTTGATTTTTAGTGTTTTTTAGGTGAAATAATTGTTTTTTCACATATATGGTGAGATATTAAGAGATATGGTTAGATATTAAGAGACAAGATGAGACATTGTGAGATATTCTTTTTAGTTATATTTTAGGAAAGATAAGGGTCACGTAACTTTTCTTTAAATAGGGGAGTGTTATAATTTTTTATGAGAGTGAAATCTGAGTGAAATATATTGTGTCAGAAAATTCTATCTATCATCTTCTTTTCTTTGCGCGAGTTGCGATCGTTTCACTTTTAAAAACTTCTTCCATCAAATCAAGTTGTTGCCACGTCTCTAACGCTCAACAGTCCATGGTCTCTCCCAGGCAAGAGCCGGGTTGGATAGGCAATGTTCCCAACGTGGTACACCGTGAGAGTAGGCACTTGTTCCATGACCAAGTAGATGGACCCATCTGTGTACCTCAACATACACTCATCGCACCAGATCACAGAGACTCGCCGATAGGGGCATCTTTGGAGGATATCCTATTTTCCAGTGGCCACGCAGTCGCTGCACATGGTGGCACTAACGTTGCCGCAACAAAGGAAGAGCCCATAGACCTGGTCAGGAAGGTTTTGGCCAGCAGCGGCGTTGGCGAAGCCATCGGCGTTGTCAGTTGCGGCAGAGGAGAGGGAAGAGAGGAGGGTGTTGAGGTTGGATTGGTAGGTGGAGTTGTGACTAAAGAGGGTGGTGTTAGGGCAGTAATGCCGCAGAAACGTAGGTGCTGATTCAGTGCCAAGAAAATCTATGAAGAAGAAGAAGAGAGAGAGGGAGATAACGAAGCAAGAACTCATCTTTATGTTGATGAATCCCTTGGTCTTGCTGCACGAGCACGAAATCATGGGAAGAAGAAGAAGAGCCATGGTCTACTCTACTACATATTTTTGGAGTGGGAAAATTGTTGCGTGTATTAAATGGAATCTAACCCAGACCGCCAAATCTGGTAAATAATTGCAAAAAGAAAGAAAATTTTGTTAATATTTATAAAATATGGGGTTAGCCTATTATGTCCTTAATACTTATACCCGTTGGATTGCCAATAGTTATCTTTGTTATTGATGTTCAAATAGTGGTAATCCAATGGCTACAAATGCAAGAAAGGGTCCTGCTTAGATTCTGTTTATCATAGTGCAATGCTAATAATATCGTAGAAATGTGTCGTAATATAGACTCATTCTATTAATGGCATGTGGTATGGATTTTTGTTTTTTTATATGGGACTTGTTGTTCTTGCTATTTTTTGACATATGATTGATATAACCTATCAAATTAAGTCAAGGCAATAACTTGTTGTGTCTCATGTAGTCTACAGAACGGCATGTAAATGATGGATGACATTTCATATAGATGATTAATCTGCTAGGGGCACCAAAGAGAAATCTGAGCAATTTTATGGTCACATATGTTTTATAGGAAAAATGCAATTGAAATTTGCTTCAATGGCACAACCGAAAACTTGGAAGCTGAAGGATCACCTTTTTCAAAATTTAATACAAAGCACATCATTTCCAATTGAAATTTGAGGATCAAGTTTGAATTGTTGTGAAAATAATGCGGAAGCTAACGAAACTTGCGATCCAAGTTCAAAGCGAGAGAATGAAATTGTCAAAGAAATTAATGAGGAATGGTAATGATATTGGATATTCACATGGTTTAGTCTCAATGTCAATATCTATTCCACCAGGAGAGCCCGCTGCCAAGAAATCTACTAAGAATTCGGAGAGTACCAAGTATACAGTAGCTCGATAGCTCAAGTATTTCTTAGCCTCCAGTGGCTCCCAAAGCAAATGTACTAGTGTTCTCTCACAATTTCTTACGGAAAAATCACTCAGAAAACTCACAAAAATAAAATCTTAACAATATTCTTGTTTACTCTAATGTGTGTGTCCACCGAAAAGAATTCCAACTTCTCTATGTACATGACATTTATATCCAAAAGAAAAAACTCCTTTTAAGAAACCTACTCAAACCAGGAAATTGTTAAAACTAATAAACCTGTTCAAATTAGGAAAATTACTTAAATCGGGTTCCTTGGGAAACTCAAAACATATTCTAATAAATCTCCGCATGGCTTGATGTTTGCAGCCAAGTCATATTGATTATGTTAGCTCCCAATGCCCCGACAAGCACTTGTTCTGTACATACAATAATTGAGTTCAAGCAAAGCTTGAGCTTTGCCAAAGGAACAAGCTTCATCATTAGGTTTGTTGGGTTCTCCACCTTGGCGATCCTTGTCACAACCACTTTGCCATTGGCCAGGAAATTTTGGATGAAATGGTACTTGCTATTGATATGCTTTGTCCGCTTGTGATAAATCAAATTCGAAGTCAGAGTCATGTCGCCTCATTTGCTATGAAGGTTGCATGCACTATATGTTAGTCAAAAACAATCCAACATTATCTTTAAGGACGCTTTAAACTCACTGCACCACGTGCCAACGCATACACATACCCCATTGAAGACCTTTACTTATCCTAATCAGTGGCGTGATTCGAATCCACGTAAACCCTAGCCACTTCATCATCGTCGTCCCTCCAATACACTATACCAACATCTCTTGTCCCATTTAAACAGTTGAGGATCCACTTCCCAGCTTCTCAATAAGTCTTACCACGATACTTCACGTATTAGCTAACAATACTTATAACTTGTAAAATATCGAGCCTAGTGCATAACATGACATACACCACTGTTCGGCAAAAAAAAAGAATAATACTACTAACTGTACTAGTGAAACGAACCTGGGACATATGGTCATTATGTTCCTTTGTCTGCGGTGATAAATTATCAAACAGTTGGAGACCAAAATTTCTTTAATAAACAAACATCGTCTTCCTTATTCTGAATAGCATATCCCTCTAATTACCTCATGTAAATCCGCTCATCCATATCACCATAACGAAACATCATTTTTTACATCTAGCTGCTCCAGCTTGAGCATAGTTTAGCAACTAAAGCAAGTAATACTCAAACAGAAGTATATCTTACCACTTGAGAGAACCCCTTATTGTAGTCAATGCCTTCCCATAAAGTATATCCCGTCAAAATAGGCCTTGCCTTATACCTCACTACCTCGACACTAGGGATGCTTTCCTTCCATTAATAGACCTCGACTGTATCTGCACGAACCCCCTAATAATATCCATAAATGGCTTGGTTTTGGTAAAAGATGGACATTACTATATGTAAATTCAGGTGCATGGTACACATCGGTGCTTTAGTGTATTTCTCCCTCTGATTTAGAGTAAATATATTTTTGAACCCTCTCTTTCAAATTGACAGTGTATGTTCCCGTGCGAATTTCAGCAATCACTTGTTTTTTATTCTACATATTGATTCTTTTGAACCAAAAGAAAGCTTTTTGGTGGAATAGTCATGTTATGTAGAATATCTTCACTCTCAATAGTGACATACAAGTCTATAGAACATAGAAAGGCAGGATGCCCATTACACATTCGTGTAGGATGAACCAAATCCTCATTTGCGCCTGACAATCTTATGGCTATTGGATACTTTGACCAGTTTTAATGTCTAATTCCTATGGAATGATTCCATCTCTTATCTCATGGTCTCTAGCCACTGCGAATGACTTAGCACTTGCGATTACCTTAGAGTAAGACAATGGTTCATATATCTCTACCTTGTCACCTATTGTCAATGTATAAGCGATAGCTAAATAACCATACTATACCGGTGGTTTGATGTGCCTTCTCTATCTACTAGTAGTATACTGTGTTGTAGCTTTATTGGTTTTTCTATATCACCGACTTTAGAAATTGCGGCCTCACCTACATTCTCAATCATTGTTACCTTTGAGATCTCAAAAGCCTCTACCTGAAGCTCTACCTCACTATTGGCACCTTGATCCGTTTGCTCTACTAATAGTGTCTTAGGATCCTCTATCGAAGCATAGCAATCTAGTTGAAGATCACATCTTTACTGACTAGAAAGCTGGGTGACTTAGGATCAATGTACCACAGCTCGTTGTCCTCCACCCCATGTGCATAATTTTGTAATATGCACTTCTGCGCCCTCAGTATAAGCTTACCATTGCTAGCATGAGCATATACAAGACGTTCAAATAGTTATAATATGGAGTAATTAACAAGTTTCCCCAACCAAAATTTCTCAAAAGTCTTCTACTCAACAGCTATTTTCACTACTTTGGTCTAAAATACCTGTCCTAGTCCTACTTGTGAAAGCATACACCATGCTCGCTCATTTATAGTTTTGTTTCTACATCTTATGATGCCATTCTACTGTGGTGTCTTGGGGATTGTGCGGTGTCTCATTATCCCTTCTTTCTGGCAGAACTCAATAAAATCGTTGCCACAAAATCCCATGTCGTTATTGGTTACAAGGAACTTGATTCGTTTACTTGACTACTTTTCAATCAATGCCTTAAACTTCTTCAACCGATTGAACACTTCGGATTTGTGCTTTAGAAAGTCTACCCATATGTTCCTCGAATAATCATTGACGAATGTCAACATATATCGGACAAGTCCCTTCGAAGGAAGCAAAGATGGGCCCTAACGTTTGAATGAATGTAATCAACTAGTTGGTTTGTCAAATGCATAGCTAAACTGTGACCTAAGCACTACTTCCCAAAGATCTCGTGCTTGGTCAGGTCTAGCTTTCTTGTCTTTTAACCCTTTGACAATCCCTCTCACTCAGCATCGTCATATTTGCCTCACTGATGTGCCCCAACCGCAAATACCATAACTAAGTCAGGTTTGAGTTTGACTCACCTGATGAAATTGAAGCAAATCCTGTCACTATTTTTCCTAGTAGATGATAGAGAAAACTCACCTCCTTTTCCTTCATCTTTATCATGGCACCCTAACAAATCTTTAGCACTCCACTTTCTGCAGTGTACTTATATCCGATGTCATCAAGTGTCCCTAGAAAAATAAGTTTCTTCTTGAGCTCAATTATATGCCTCATGTCTCTCATGTGTGCTTTACCCCATCATGCATCCAGTCTCCACAACCTTGTAGGTTGTGTTATTCATCATCAAAAGACTACCGCCATTTTGAGTCTAATAGGTAACGAAAAAGTTCTTATAAGGCGTCATATAATAAGAACGCCCCAAATCTAACACCTGTTCATCTTCAGATGAGCTAGTAATCACACACAAGATAGTTTTCACATCACTAGTGCTCTCTTCAGCAACATTCGCCACACTACTTGTGTCAATTTGCCTACCACCTCTACTTATCAGCTTTGGATAATCTCGCCTCATGCTCCTCTTCTCATGATTCAAAGCACTATACACGATCCTTGTATTTTCTGTGGCACAACTTCATCCTAGTTTTACCACTAGTTTCGAACCCCTAATGTTCATCTCTACCTTGAATCACTAGTCCATGTGCTACATCCTATGCTTGATCATGATCTCGCAACTTCTTTAGCCACTCTTACAGAGCAAGGCGGATTTTATCTCTTCTGAGTTTATTACAATATGACCTTATAAGAGCGAAGTGTAAAGTACTCTCCTAACTCTCTTAGAGATGCCGACAACATCATGCCCTTTTTTTTCATCAATTAGGGGTTCATCGAAATTCTTCAAATCCTCATGAGTTTGTTAAACCTATCTAAATAGGCATGAATGGAAGTACCTTTAGCAAATCAAGACCGTAACATCCTTTTCAACATGTATAGACGATTATTTAAACCCTTTGTTATAGAAGGGGCCTAAAGTTTTGACCTCAAAGCTATTTAAACCCTTTGTTATAGAAAGGGCCTAATGTTCATTTGTTTACAACCCCCAACGACAACCAGGGAAAATCCACAAGTATTATCTCACAATCTCTAACGAAGAACTAAAACAGAATACTCACAAACATTAAATCCCAACATGCTTATTGTTTGCTCTAGTTTGTGTCCATTGAGTAGAATTCTATTACCTCTATGCACACGATATACCAAAAAACCTACTCAAACTAGGAAACTTATTTGAATCGGGTTTCTTTTACAAACTCCAGACATATTCTAACATGAACATTTGAAATTAGAAATTTGACATATTTAAAAGCCACAAAATGTATGAAAAATGACAGTTTAAACCATGAAAAGCTATTAGATAGCTTTTGTTTCTTACGGGAAGGTCAGAAGAGACGTTTGTTGAGGAAAACTCCTATTAATTTTGAAATTGACAAAACCTTCCGTGTTATTGTAAATCTAATACTTATTCCGAACTATTTTATTCCAGGTATGTATATATATTCTGGAAGCTCAGAAGGAAGTTTTTCAAACTTTACAAGCTAGCAAAATAAGAAGTTCATATCTTATTGAAGATCCACATAATCTTAGTTCTGAGATTCAGACGTAGAATTTATTCAAACGCAAAATTTATTCAAAAGCAGAAATTATTCGGACGTAGACGCAGAAGTTATTCAAACGCAAACGCAGATGTAGAACTCAGAACGAAAAAATTATAGCCAATGATCTCGTATGGATTTCACAGAAGGAAAGTTTTGATTATTTCAATCTCAATTTAATTGATTAACAATCAAATATTACGGCAAGCATACATTACAATGGATAAAGCTCTACTTATGGAAATCAAGATTCTGATTGTATGGGCTATCAAAATTAGCGGGATTCAGAATCTGTCATCCAACGGCTACTCAATCTTTTTTATACAAATCTGTCCAAGGTGGAGATTGGAAGATAGATCTTCTGAAAGCTGTCCAACGGCTAGTTTGGAAGTTGAGGATTATTTAAGGAGATTAGCACAAGGAAGAACAAAATTAAGAATCAACAATTTCAAAGTCTGAGCATACTCCGATCCTTCTCTTGTCTTTCTTGTGCTGAACATTAAGATCTTGAGGGACAATTTGTAAGAGTGAGTACGTGAGATAGAGAGTCCTATCAAACACAAGAGTGTTGTCACTCAGAAGTTATAATTCATTTTGATTACATAGTGAAATCCAGTCGGTAAGCTGTCAGCATGGGAGAGTGGACATAAGCTTACTGTCATGACCTGTATCCTAACGAGCTCGCGACATCCTCACCTAGTCGATTAGTGCGACATCCTAGGAATGTCGCCGACCTCAAATCACCATCGGAGATTTACAACCACAGCAAATACCGACAATTTATCCCGGACAATATAAAACTGGGGAGAATAGGGAGAATGCACATATTCATTTCTCATTGCCAAACTTATACTATATTATTTACAATTACAAAGCCACCCCATAAGCAAGTACCCCAAAAAAACCAGTCACTAATTATACAAGTGCACACCGATCTACCACTATCGATAACAAAAGGGCCAATAACCTGGGTATCCTTACTCGAAAATGGTACTCTGAAAAACCTATTCTAAAACCCCTCTGCTAGCCCTTACGCTCCTTGCTGAGCGTCCACTCTGAACCTGACTCCTCTCGTCCAAATCTGAACTCCCTGGAACAGTCTACTCCTCTGAGGACTCTGGCTCTGCCTCAATCTCAATCGGGTGATTGATGTCACCCGACTCGACTGGAACTTCCTCCTGGTTCTCCTCAAACAATCCATCAAATAAATTGAACTCAAGCACAAAATTAAGATCCATATACTGCTCATAAGAGAGTATATAATCTGGTTCCTCCTCAAGCTCCTCAGACTCATCGGGCCCATTCTCAGGTTCTACCTCGGGCTCTACCTCTGCCTGTTCTTCCTCGAGAATTGGTTCCAGGTCTATGTCCATTGGGTCGTTTCCCGCTAACGACCCTTCCGGCTCTGGTTCATACTCAGCTTCTGACGACTCTTGCACTGCCAGGGCTGGGTGCAGTCCTAATTGCGCCTGACTAACCTCCGCACTAGTTAACTCTCCGTCTATCGGGGGTATGGCAGATGGGTCCCAGTCTCCGACCAAGTCAAACGGGACATCAAAATCCCTCACGGGCCCGAACTCGTCCTCGGCTTCACCCCGAAAGAACCAGGCAGTGTATTTATGCTCTTCAAAAAGAGGCAATCCTACGTCTACAAAAATGGTAGAAGTGTGCTTGATCCAGGTAAAGTTGTCGCCCATCGGAAATTCTGCAACATCAAGCTCGGTGTGCACGGGTACCCCAAAATGCTCGGGTGGCAGTGGCGGAGGATTTATGGCTCAGGTCGGGGTTCTGAAATGTTTAGTTGAAACAACCATGAAGACACTTCTCAGCAAGTTCACTCCTAAACCCCTCCTAGGCTATCACGTACCTCCGGACAATTGCACACACCACAATCACACACATACGCCAAATTACCACATAACAGGCACATCAATTATTTTACCTGGGCCTATCCTGCTTGCGCCCTGCACGTTAGTCACACTCATATTATAAGCAATCACATGCATGTTCAATTCACATTCCGTGCAATTCCGTTTGCCTCATCACATTCCTTTCCGTGCCACTCGCCAGTGACCCGCGTTACAGTACGTGCCTCAGGCCAACATCTACCACCTACTGCGCAACCTGTGTGGAAGTACACGCCTCAAGTTGGCAGTCTTCCAGTAATACCGGGCATTGTCCCACGTTGAAGTACACGCCTCAAGACGATATAATTTCCACGATCTCACATACCATACCACGCACTATTTCTCGTTCTCACACGCGCAACAATTACTTGCCACTTAACTGGTCAATCACACGTGATCCGCACACGCAACAATTATACACAAACCATGCTTACTCAGCAGTCAACACGGCCAATTTTAATAATTAAAACTATCTGGCCCAAGCGTGCACCAACAGGCATAATTAAATCAACTAGTTGCACAATCACACACTCAAATTCACCACCACAACTCAATTATATTTCAAACGCACGTAAAACACAGAAATCGCTATTTTTCTCTAACCAAATGGCCACAAATCGATTCCGATCCTTCACGAGACTTTCTCGCCATTAATTCTCGGTTCTAAAAAATCCAACTTGCGTCCCGATCAACCCATCACAGCCTCATGAACAGTGATCCACAGCTCACTATTGTCCTCAAATTTCTAATAAAAATTGCCCGAATTCAATCTTAAGGCCCGCCACATAATTTCACTCCTAAATCATGCAATTCCGCACTTAATCTAAACCCGATTTCGTCCAAAAATCATCCGTCGATACCTGAAGTCCTAAATTAGGTTTAGAACGCGACTTACCAAACTCTAGACTAATACGGCTAGAACGGAAAGCGGCAGCACTCAATTGGGAACGGCGGCAGCGACGTACGGCTTCCAACGGGCAGCGATCGGCTTGGGCAGGCGGCGGCGGTCCACAGCCACACAAGGGAAGAGGGGAAGAAAGAGATGGACGGTGGGATGGGGGGCGTGAAGCTCGGCAGCCAGCGTACGGTGGCGATCCAGCGGGCGTATGGGCGGCAGTGAGGGCGCAGCGGCAAACGGCGGAGGGAGAGGCGGCCAAAGGGGCTCACGGTGAGGGGGGATTTTTGGTGGGGAGAGAGAGAAGAGGGAGAGAGAAATGGGCCATTTTAGACCTAAATAGTGCAATTGACCACTTTTTGGCAATTTACCAAAATGCCCCTTTCTCACATTTTTTATCCGACAGTCCAGATTCGATCTTATCTAAAACATCCAAGGGTATATTTGTAATTTCTCAAAAAGTCCAAGGGAAAAATTGTCCAATCAAAAAGTTAAGGAGAAATTACCAAAATGCCATTTGCCCATAAAGTATGCCCTTTATTAATCCTTAGGGGTAAAATAGTCAGTTTCTCCGTTTCTCATCAAAATCGAGATTTTCTGAAGGATTCGGGCGCATCCAAAATTGCACGTTACATCCACAACGTCATCCTAACGTCCCGATGTGACTTCCAAATTTTCCGGTGTCCAATTTGGGCTAAATTAAATAATCGAATTTTATTAAACGCAACTCGAGCGTTTCTCAAACTAACAGGCGGCTTGTTAGGGAAATTCGCATATTCGACTCGTGACTGATAATATATCGAGTCACGTGCGAGTCCATTCGGTTCGTGACGATTTCGATTGTCATTAAAATCGCAAGGATCAATTGCTAGATCCGTGGGGTACGATCATATGATATAGGTTTAAGATAATTCGTCAAGTCATTTCATGGTCCGGCGGAATTACTCGCCATCTAGTACTATGACAGTGGCGAACTGACCCCTAACTATCCTTGGATCGATCAACAGTGGCTCAAAATATCACCTCGACGATTTCATAATCGAAAATCAGTTCACGATCGAATGATCCATTAGTCATACAAATTTAATTCCCTAATTAGCCTTTCCCTAATGGTTAGTATCCCAAAAATGATCAGTTTCGGGCGAGAACTAACTGCGAGTACATTAATAAAACTCAGTATTTTGTATATCCCAAATGGACTGATTATCAGGATGTCACACTTACTATAAGCCGAACCACTATAAACTTATGTATAGTTTTTTCTATACCTTATCTCTTACTTTACATACTACACATCAAAAGCACTATCTATATAAACTGTTTTGAATCTAAACTTTATTCAGACTCAGCTACATTCTTTCATTCTGCTTAATTTATTAAAAATTATTTAAGATCAACTATTCACCCCTTCTAGGTGATCCTTGTTAGCTACATCAATTGGTATCAGAGCAGGTTACTCATTTATTGAAGTGTTTTACTTCTGAGCTAACGATCTATATGGCTAGCTTGAGTGCTCCAGGGCTCATTAAAGGATAAAGCAACAACAGACCATCATATTTCGATGGTAAGGAATATAGTGTTTGGAAGAATAAGATGAAGGCATTCACAAAGTCATTTGATCACATGCAATGGGATGTCATCATCAAAGGAGTCAATCCAAAATCTTCTGATTCAAAAGAAAAGGTAGACGGAAGCAAAGCAGCAGATCCTCCATTATCTCAAACTGAGATATTAAAAAGAGAAGCCTTAGATTCTAAAGCAATTTATTCTTTCTATTGTGCCTTGTTATCTATTGAATATAAAAAAATTGCTTCTTGTGAATCCGCTAAGGATGTCTGGGATACTCTCTACATTACATATGAAGGAATAGATCGAGCCAAGAAAACTCAAATCAATCTCTTGCTTGATCAATATGAATCCTTCAATATGAAGTCTGAAGAATCAATTGCTAATATGTATAATAGGTTTACCGACATAGTAAACAGCCTTGCGTACCAAAGACAACCAGTCTCAGATGCTATGAAAGTCAACAAACTTATGAGAGGACAGACAAAGCAGTGGGATAATGTCAAAACATCTCTTCAAGAGACAAAGAATTATGGCTCTATCAGTGAATAAGTTAATTGGAACTCTTCAATCATATGAAACTGAGAAATGGAATGAGGAGAATGAATCCAGAGGTAATAAATCAATTGCATTAAAAATTAACATTGATTCTGATGCAGATTCTAAAGATGAAGATGTTGACGATGAAGAGCTAGCTCTCTTCATAAAGAAGTACAGGAAGATAAAAATCAAAGGAAAAAATCTCAAAGGGAAGAAGCATTTTGAGAAGAAGAAAGCCCTCGAGGAAACAAAAAAATCAAAGGAAATAATCTGCTTTAACTGTAGGAAAAGAGGGCATATCAAGCCAAATTGTCCATTTTTGAAAAAGAAGATTAAATTTGAGAAGGCAAAGAAGGCCTTAAAAGCAAAAACCTGGAGTGATACAGAGTATGAAGATAGTGATAAAGATATTACAAACTTCTGTCTAATGGCTAAATCAGACGCAAACTTAGATTCAGATTCTGATGCTAAAATTGAGATTGAGGTAAAGCATTCTAAAATACCTATTGAAGTATCAAATTACGTTGATGAATTATGCTTTGAATTTAAGACTGCTCTTAAAAGAATCTCTTCTTTGAAAAAAGAAAATTCATTACTGAGGCAATAGGATGTTTCACAAAAAGAAAAAATCGATTTCCTTCAAAAAGAATTTCATCAAATCAAGGAAAGTCGAGATTTTCTTTCCAAAGAAAATGATGTTTTGAAAAAGGAAGTTTCAAAAATTACTTCCAAGTTTTCAAAAGGTTCAGAAAACTTGAAGCATATCCTTTCTATCCAAATTCTTTACTACAACAAATCTGGTCTCAGATTTGTGAAGGAAAGTGATAGCTTAATTGATTTTCCAAAGGACAAGGAGAGATTAAGATACAGACCTCCTCGACAAGCTTATAAAAATCATTCCAAAAGGAATTTTATCAAACTTGTTGGTTGAAGTGCTCTTAAGTGCTCAAAATGTGGAGATCCACAACATTTTGAGAATAAATGTCCTAAGGTCTGGAGACTTATTCAAAGAGACTTTGTTAAGACAGCCTATACTAATGCTCAAGGACCCAAACAAATTTGGGTGCCAAAGAAAACTTGAGATGTTGTGACTTTTGCAAGTTACCACAAAGAGAAAAAGAAAGTGGTACCTAGACAGTAGATGTTCTAGACACATGACAGGAGATCTAAGCATATTCGTTGAACTATAAAGCCTGAATGGTGGAAAAGTTTCCTTTGGAGGAAATAACAAAGGAAAAATAGTTGGCAAAGGAACAGTTGAAATTGGAGGACTCACAATCAATGATGTTTCATTGGTAAAAGGACTCAACTACAACTTGATAAGCATAAGCCAACTATGTGATACAGGTTTTAAAATCAATTTTCAAGAAGATACATATTTAGGAACAAGCAAAGATTTTTCTCAAACATTCACAGGAAGAAAATATGGCAATATTTATCTTCTATATGTCAATCCAAACTCCACTCATTGCTTGATCTCAATCAAAGAGGATGAAGATCTATGGCACAGAAGATTAGGGCATATCAATATGAAACAAATCTCAAAAATCTCAAACAAGAAATTGGTTCGAGGTCTGCTAGATTTAAAATACAAGAAAACAGACTTATGCAATGCTTGCACTCTTGGAAAATAAATAAGAAGTTCTTTTAAGTCTATACATCATGTTTCCACTGATCATACGTTGCAGCTTCTTCATATGGATCTATTCGGACCAACCGGAACACAGAGTATTGGTGGTAAGAAATATTGTTTAGTTATTATTGATGACTTCACAAGATTTACTTGGGTATTCTTCCTTACTCATAAAAATGAAGCATTTTCATATTTTTCAAAATTTACAAAAAAGAGTTTAGAATGAAAAGGGCTATACCATTTCCTGCATTAAAACTGATCATGGGGGAGAGCTTGAAAATCAAAGTTTTTCAGATTTTTGTGAGGAAAATGACTTTCAACACAATTTTTCTACTCCTTATACACCAAAATAAAATGGTGTTGTGGATAGGAAAAATCGTTCTTTGCAAGAAATAGCAAGAACTTTGTTGATTGAAAGCAAGATTCCTTTTTATTTCTGGGCAAATGCAGTTTTTATAGCATGTTATATCATTGACAGAGCTTTTCTCAGATCCATTCTTAAGAAAACCCCCTATGAGCTTTACAAAGGTAGAAAGCCCAATATTTCATATTTTCGTGTGTTTAGTTGTAAATGCTTTACTCTTAAAAATCCAAATGATCGCACTGGTAAGTTTGATGAGAAAGCAGATGAAGGATTTTTCCTTGGATATTCTACTACTAGTAAAGCATACAAAATCTTCGACAAGAATTCTCAAACTGTGGAAGAAATAATGAATGTAAGATTTGATGAAAATATTCAAACTCACAAAGATGAATCTGAACTATCTTCCAATATTCAAGAGTTATCAAAAGCTCAACAAGAATCTCCAAAGATCGTTGAATCTGTAGAAGAATGAAAAGAAGATACAATCCAAACTCAATCAGAACCTTCAAAGTCCGATGATATTTAGAAGGAAAAATTTGATAGAAACAGGAAACATAAATCCAGTCATCCGAAGAACCTCATCATTGGAGAAATAGAATATGGTATCAAGACTAGATCTAAACACAAGGAGAACATCAGCAACTTAGCATTGATATCAAAAATAGATCCAAAAAAAGTTGGTGAAGCATTATCAGATGAAAGCTGGATCAAAGCTATGCACGAAGAACTTCAGCAATTTAGAATCAATAAAGTATGGGAACTTATGCCAAAACCCAAAAATCATCCAGTTTTTGAAACAAAATGGGTATTCAGAAATAAATTGGATGACAAAGAAAAAGTCACAAGAAACAAAGCAAGACTGGTAGCAAAAGGCTATTCTCAAGAAGAAGGCATAGATTATGATGAAACCTATGGACCAGTTGTCAGGTTAGAAGCCATTAGGCTACTATTAGCTTATGCTTATTTCTATAACTTTAAATTATTTTAGATAGACGTGAAAAGTACTTTCCTGAATGGATATATCAAAGAAGAAGTACATGTGGATCAACCACCTGGTTTTGAAGAACCAAGGAAGACTGATTATATCTATAAACTCAAAAAGGCCATTTATGGTCTAAAACAAGCACCCCATGCTTGGTATGAGAGGTTAAGTAACTTCCTTCTGCAAAATAGTTTCACAAAAGGTAAAGTTGATACAACTTTGTTCATATAAAGAAATGGTAATGATTTTTTAATTGTTCAAATTTATGTTGATGATATCATCTTTGAATCCTCTAACGAACTGCTTTGCAAAGAATTTTCTAAGAATATGCAAAATGAGTTCGAGATGAGTATGATGAGCGAATTGACATTCTTTCTTGGCTTACAAGTGAAACAAACCAAAGATGGTACATTCATCTGCCAAGAAAAGTATGCAAAGAAGATTGTCAAGAAGTTTGGACTGCTGAACTACAAGAAAACAGGCATTCCCATGTCTCACTCTTCCAAACTGGACAAAGATGAAAATGGTAAAAGGGTTGATCAGAAGGTATATAAAAGCATGATAGGATCTTTATTAAATCTTACTGCATCTAGACCTGACATATTGTTTAATGTCTGTATGTGTGCAAGATTTCAATCAGACCCAAGAGAATCACATCTTTCTGCAATTAAAAGAATAATCAAGTACATTAAAACTTATCCAACGTTAGGTCTTTGGTATTCCAAAGAATCAGATTTTACTATTACTGGTTATTCTGATGCTAACTTAGCTGGATGTAAAGTGGACAGGAAAAGTAATACAGGAACATGTCAATTACTTGGAAACATGTTGGTATCCTGGTACTCAAAGAAGCAGAACATAGTTGTACTTTCTACAATAGAAGCAGAATATGTGGCATTAGGAAGTTGTTGTGCACAGATTTTGTGGATGAAGCAACAATTGTGAGACTTTGCTATTGAAGATTCAAGTGTTGCAATCAAATATGACAATACAAGTGCTATCAATTTGACCAAGAACTCAATTCTTCATTCTCGTGTTAAGCATATTGAAATCAAGCATCATTTCATTCGAGATCATGTTCAAAATGGTAATGTGAATATTCTATTCGTTGATTCTAAGAATCAATTAACTAATATATTTACAAAACCTCTTGATAAGTCTTCATTTGAATATATTAGAAATAAACTGTGCATTACTTATCTATTTTCTTAAAGTATATGTTAGACAGAAATTTTTCAAACTCAAATGTTTACAGTCTGAATGTCCTTTTCAGGCTCACAAAGAAAGGTACGTCCTTAATTCAAATTTTGGCGAGTATATTTTTGGCATTTCTAGCAGGATATTTTTCATATTTGTTACTTTCGAAAGCAAATTAGGTATGTATTCTAATTTATTTGATTATTTGTGCTTAAAATATTGTTATGATATTGTCATGATTATTTGAGCTTCAAAAAGTATATTTCCTTCCTACATATTTGGGTTCACTTATTATATTTTGTAAAAGTGATTTTTCTTTCCCAAGCCTGTCCTCCTATTTTCTAAAAGCGATCTTCACGTATTCTCAACCAAGATTCCAAGTCTTTAGCACCGGCAGAGTTCATGGAAATTTCAAACACAGAATCGGACCAACATCAAGACCTTTCAGAAGCAACACCGCCACAATGATCGTCGCCACCCAAAACAACCGGTAAAACTGATTTTCGCTTCAGTAGCATCAAAATTGTATGGAAAGTTTATGAAAGATTGAAACGAAGTAATGCCTCTGCATTAGTTCTTCGTGAATGTCTGAAAGATAATGGCTTTCTCACTGAAGAAAGTCTTACGCGAAGTTATTCTCAGTTTTTCTCTAGAACTGATCATGATCAGGTTAGTTCTACTCCAAAAGAAACGTCTTCAAAAAAGGGCAAAGAAAAAGTCGAGGAACCATCAACTCCTTCTGACAAGAAATCAGTTCGCATAAGCCCTAAACCAACTAGTGCTTCTAAATTTGTGATTCATGATGATGATGCCAAATTCTTTCATAACTTTGAGATGAAGGTTGGCATTGCCTCTAGTGTGCAAGGAACTGAAGGTTTATTCAAAAGTAAAGAGCACAATGTCAACTATCAGTTATTACTTGCTAGAGGGGTTATAAACCATCGAATTGTGGATTTCCACTACCTTAAAAAGGCTGGCATCTCAGTGAAACATCTGTTTGAGAAATTTGGGATTTATGAATTTTTGTCTGCAATCTGCCAATGTATATGCTGAATTGACTGTCTACTTTTATTCTAATCTTTCCATTTTGTCACCCAACTGGCTTCAATTCACTGTTGGTGATAAAAAAGTTCGATTTGAAAGCGGAAGAGTTGGTGTTAATAATTGGAGCAAAAAACTACAAGTTTACTCCATTGGAGGTGAGCATAGAAGATGCTTCCAAAGAGACTTCAGAGAATCAAAATTTTACTAAAGGATCTAAAAGCCATATTTCCTATTCTGACTTGACCAGAAGATCTATGATCTTACATAAGATCATCATCAACTACTTGAAGCTTAAAGCAGCCTACAAAACTGACTTATCCAAGTCAGAAATCAAGCTTATTTGGACAATTTTGAAAGGTCAATCTTTCTCTCTTCCTCATATCATCATTTTCCACATGTACAAAACACTGCAAAAGGACAAGGAACAACTTCCGTATGGTGCTCTCATCTCACGAATTTTTATGTTCTTAAAGATATCTATTCCTGCTGAGATGTGCAAAAACCTTGTACCTTGTATGTTTATTGAAGAAAAAATGCTCTCCAAGATAAAGCAGTTTGATGATATAAGGGAAAGAGTAAGCACAGCAAGAAGAAAGGATGCTCAACCTTTAGAGGCACAATCTATTAGAAAGACAAGTGATAAAGAGAAAGGGCAACGAAAAAGAGCAGGAACAGCAAGCAAGCAGACTGACTCTTCCACCCCACTCAAGGTGTACAGAAAGAAAAGAGGAATTCTTCTGCAAGATGAAGATGATGAAGCAGAGCACCTTGAAACAGAACATACTGATGGTCTAGAACATGTTTCAGAACCTACTTCAAAGGTTTCAGAACCAATTTCTGAAGAACATATTTCTGCAGACCATGCAACTTTTCAGGGGGAGATCCTACAAGAAGCAGCAACTAGGTTCGATCAGTCTAAACAAGCAAATGTCCAAGAATAGCCCTCAGAAAATCAGACCATTCTCTCTCTTTTGCTTGAAATCAAAGATAAGCAAGCTGCACTTGAACAAAATGTGAAGAATCTACAT
Organism: Syzygium syzygioides; assembly: GCA_031216285.1. Taxonomy (NCBI): domain Eukaryota; kingdom Viridiplantae; phylum Streptophyta; class Magnoliopsida; order Myrtales; family Myrtaceae; genus Syzygium; species Syzygium syzygioides. Next base: position 11,876,452 of record CM062243.1, on the reverse strand, counting down.
AAAATTATTAAGGAAAACAACAAGACTCAACGTCTTTGGGCAGCAAAAAACAAAGCAAAACTTGAGGAAGCTATTGCTCTATGTTCAACCAACATGGACAAAGCTATGGGTTAATGCTCTTCGAAGATTGAGGAAGCTGTCTCCATATTGGAAAACTTTCAACTCATTCAAACCCTTTCCAAGAAATAGCCTGCTTTTAAAATTTTTTCTCAAAAACCATCTCTTTCTCAATTGATTTGTAATATTTTAACAATTCTTCGTGTTAGATTGTTTGGTTATTTTATCTCAATGCTTTATTCTCCCTATTATTATTTTTTTTACTAATGACAAAAGAGGGAGAAATTATATGCAAATTTGCCACACTAACATTAGTACATAGATCATATGCAGGTTATATACAAAGGAAGAAAAAGACACAGATCTCAATAAAGTTTACTCAGAGTTTGCTCTTTCAATTTCAATCTGTGCTTCATGTGCTTAATATGCTTAGTTATTTCAAATTAATTTCAAATTGATTCAATCTGCAAGGAAGTTTTGTCACCATAAAAAAATGGAGAGATTGTTGAGGAAAACTCCTATTAATTTTGAAGTTAACAAAACCTTCCGTATTATTGTAAATCTGATACTTATTCTGAACTATTTTATTCTAGATATGTATACATATTCTGGAAGCTCAGAAGGAAGCTTTTCAAACTTTACAAGCTGGCAAAATAAGAAGTTCATATATTATTGAAGACCCACATAATCTTAGTTCTGAGATTCAGACGCAGAATTTATTCAGACGCAAAATTTATTCGGATACAGACACAGAAGTTATTCAGACGCAAACGCAGAACTCCAAACGAAAAAATTACAGCTAGTGATCTGGTATGGATTTCAAAGAAAGAAATTTTTTATTGTTTCAATCTTAATCTAATTGATTAACAATCAAATATTAGGACAAGCATGCATTACAACGAATAAAGCTCTACTTATGGAAACCAAGATTCTGATTGTATGAGCAACCAGAATTAGCGGGATTCAGAATCTGTCATCCAACGGCTACTCAATCTTTTTTATACAAATCTGTCCAAGGTGGAAGTTGAGGAGTATTTAAGGAGATCAACGAGCAACAGAAGGAAGAACAGAATCAAGAATCAACAAGGCCAAAGTCTGAGTATACTCCGATCCTTCTCTTATCTTTCTTGTGCTGAACATTAAGATCTTAAGGGATAATTTGTAAGAGTAAGTGTGTGAGATAGAGAGTCCTATCAAACACAAAAGTGTTGTCACTCTGAAGTTGTAATTCCTCTTGATTACATAGTGAAATCCAACCGATAGGTTGTCAGCGTGGGAGAGTGAACGTAGGCTTACTATAAGCCGAACCACTATAAACTTGTGTATAGTTTTTCTATCTTTTATCTCTTACTTTACATACTGCACATCAAAAGCACTGTCTATATAAACTGTTTTGAATCTGAATTTTATTCAGTATGGGCGACCAAAATCAACGAGATTCAGATTTTATCATCCAACGGCTACTCAATCCTTATTATACAAATCTATCCAAGGTGAAGATTGGAAGATGAACCTCTGAAAGCTATCCAACGGCTAGTTTGGAAGTAGAGGAGTATTTAAGGAGATCAACGAGCAGCAGAAGGTAGAGAACAGAATTAAGAATCAACAAGTCCAAAGTCTAAGCATACTCCAATCATTTCTCTTGTCTTTCTGAGCCAAAAAATTTATATCTTAAGGGTTACTTTGTAAGAGTGATTGTGTGAGATAGAAAGTCCTATTATACACGAGAGTAATATCACTCAGAATCTGTAAATTCCTCTTGATTACTTAGTGAAATCCAGCTGGTAGGCTGTAAGCATGGGAGAGTGGACGTAGGCTTACTATAAGCCGAATCACTATAAACTTGTGTACAGATTCTCTATTCCTTATCTCTTACTTTACATTCTACACATCAGAGCACCTCCTACACATCAGAGGTGTATCGCAATGGAAGAATACCATGAGCAGAATCACCAGTAACCAGAGGCTGATCCTATCTATCTGCGAGGTCTTTCTTCCCTGGAATCAAACATGATGAGTCTCAAATATATTGGAATTTGGGGAGGGCACATAAATCACCACTAGGATAAAGATTGTTACTTTTGATGACGATGAAGAAAATCCAGGAGCACAAACTGATTGCCGCCAAGCAGAGCAATGAAATTGTGAGAACTTTGATCAGCCACTTTTTCCCTGCTTTTGACAAGAAATAGTTGCAGCCTCTTCACAGATTCAATCAGTTCTAATATTAACAACTACAGACTTCGTGAGGAGAAGAACAATTACAGGTAAAAAATTTTGGCATAACCTTACCAGACTTCTTCTCCGGCTCGTTTGTTTGATAGAAAGGATATAACTCGTATCACAAGTAGCAACTCAGACTTAGAACTCTCGCTCCAAGTGAAAAATTGCAGCAATCTTTCACATGTCTTATTGCTTCTTGGAGGCACTTACGACAATCATCTGCTGTTAAGTCCTGAGTGCACTGAACAAGAGAATATAAAGTCTGGTTCGTGCCCAATTCAAATTCATTTTCCTTAGTAGCATAGTAAGTCCCTGGAGACTCAAGAACTGCTTTCTGGGCAAGAAAACTTAAAGTTTCATCCACCACTGACCCGAACTTGCCAGGGTCGGATATATTTTTCGGATTGAACTGATGTTTGTTTATTTCAAACAGACGGCCGAAAAATTTTTGGTCGGATATGCGCAACTGGCAAGATTCCTCCCAAACGACGGCTTCGGTCTTGTTTGGACAAAGCTCCAGGATGTCTTTTGATCCCTTGATTATGCAACTTTGGCATGTTGACTTGGAAACATAGTTGAGGCACATGTATTGACCATAAACTTTATTTGGGGAGTTCCCGGATGAGTCCTCGAAGAACTTGGAGGAAAAAGCGTTCTTTCTCATCCAAGAAGTGAGCTCCTGGAGGTTGCCCCAATATGCACTGTTTGTGGCATTTGAACTGTTGTCGGGGCAGTGCTTTTCGGGGATATCAGCCAGAACCGGGTTGTGAAATCCATGAAGAAGACAATGAAAAAATAGCTGTAGGATGGCTCTTGAGACCACCTGAGAACGAAACAAGGTGATCATTTCTTTAGTGCACTCCAATTCTGAGTAATCACCTCTCCACAAAGTCACCGATGCAAGCCATCAGCAGGATTCCGGAAGAAAGCACATCCTTCACGCTTCATGATTTATTTGGTATCTGAGACTGGCATTTGTAAGAAATGAAACAAACCTTCCCCACAAAATAGTGGTTACGAAACGGATTTGTGTAGAGATTTGGCGCACAAGTACAGATTCGATACCCTCCCCACAAAGTACAGCAAATCGGGTCAACGCAAGTATTTTACAATGAAGCCTGATAGAAGACCAAGACTTCCATTCTAATCTTGAGCGGGATTGGAACGGAAATGCATCTAAGCATCCTATTGGTCGAGTGACTTTGACTCTGACCAATGAAATGGGTCTACTGAAATCAGCAAATCCAGCCCTTTCCTAAATGACGTGGTTTCCGTGTCCATGTATGTTAAAAGTAGCAACCACAGGAATTAGAGAGATGGGCTCCAAAACAGTTTGCATGGGATTGATGCTAGACTTTGGTTCTCATGTGTGACCCTTTATTGCATGATCTGGTGGTTAATTGGGATTAGAAAATCGCCACGTGGAAAGACTCGAGAAAACAAAAGTAGACGGTACAAATAAGGATTAGTACCACAAAAAATTCCAAACTGGTACACCTGTGACAAATTCACCCCAAGTTAATTTTTTGACCATCACAAACCTCAAACTAGTACATCCGTAATAAATTTATCCTCCGTTAATCCCTATTAAATTTTACCCTCAAATTGCTAAGTTAAATGACGTGTCACAGCTGACAAATGTATCAATTTGGAGTTTTCCCCTCCGTTTGCCACAAATGTATCAAGTTGTGATTTTTTTGGTATAAATCCAATTTAATGGAAACCAACGAAGGGTAAATTTATCACAAATGTATCAATTTTGGGTTCTTGGTTGTTAAAACATTATTTCGAGGTAAATTTGTTATAGGTGTACCAGTTTTGAATTTTTTATGGTCAAAAAATTAGTTTTGAGTAAATCTATCACATATGTATCAGTTTGTGGTTTTTCATAGTTTTAAACCCTACCAATGAAGGACAGTTTTAGGAATTCAAAGTCAAGTTGCATATGTAAATTATTAGGAAGTAGCCCGCCAAGGAAATTTCCTTTCTATACTGTCAATATCAGACCTGTCTTCATCTCTTTAGTCTACTAATAGAACGTTCTGTCAAGGACAAACTGCATTAGTTGATGGAATTTTCAATGGCAACTCAATCCAAGGAACTAGTTGAGCTAATTGGCGAAAGTGATGTAATTCAGACATGGCAATCCGGACCTAGCGATTTGAGAAGCAAGATGTCTCAAATTCGAATCCAGTTTGGCATAACCTCTTGATGCCAAGTCGAGAATCCCATAAGTTGGGACTGTCAATGACGTGGCAATTTGTGATCTTGCTCGTTTATCTTTATCTTATGATTAATCAAATTAGGCAGAAAAAGGCTAAAAAAAAGAACAAAAAAAAGAGGATTTAATTGCAAATTGACCATTGGTAAGGGAACAGATTTTTCCCTCCTGCACTTATCTCCATAAGTCCGATGCTGTATTAGCCATTATTAATATCCAAAACTTGGAAAGAACTGGAGTTCTATTCGAGAAAAGCCAAATTGCATTGACACTGCTTCAGTTCAAGAAAATATATGGAGCTTCTGGTTTACAGAATTTGCGTTGATCCACCTATGGATACATGGGTCTTCACAATTTGTGCAATTTCTTTATACTCAACAAGTCGGCGTTCTCCATGTGCAATAATATCGATTGTTTATACAGCGATTTTCATGAGCGGAGTAATTCTTCCAAAACATGACAACTTCCTCTAACCAGCGTAGAATTTTACAACCGTGGGCTAATGAAACCTTACTCAACTAATCTGCGTGCTGGTTCACCTAGGCAAGATACTAGAAACAATCATCTAATTGACAGAAATATTAGTTGCTGATGATTAATCGAGTTCTTGAACGACTCCACCGACTGAAAAATCTGGCTTTTTCGGTGCCGGAAGAGTTCTTGTTTGACCTCCCAAAAGCGTCACTACTTCCGACATTGTCAATCTATCTCCAGGATCTTCCTGGACACACAAGAGGCCGATGTGAATGCACCTGACTATTTTAGCTGTTGAGCCTGATTCTGCTAGAAAAGGAACCACGAGTTCCAACTCTCTTCCTTCAGTCCGTAGAGTCCGCGCCTGCAAGATTAAATTGATTTTGGTGTAAAATAAATGATTGGCAGACACCGAGTATTTTCAGCTCAAAACACGATTAAAAGGCAAGCTTTGATTCCTGTAAAATGAATGTAATAAACTGGTTGGTTTGTCGAATGCATAGTTGAATTGTGACCCAAGCACTTCGAAAGATGTCTTGCTTACACAGGTCTAGCTTCGTTGTCTTTTAACCCTTTGACAATCCCTCTCACTCAGCATCGTCATACTTGCCTCACTTATGTGCCCTAACCACATATACCATAACTAAGTCAAGTTTGAGTTTTACTCACCTAATAAAACTGAAGCAAATTGTGACATCCTGAAAATCAATCCATTTGGGACTTATAAAATACTGAGTTTTATAAATGTACTCGTAGTTAATTCTCACCCAGAACTAATCATTCCTAATATACTAACCATTGGGGAAAGGCTAATTAGGGAATTAAATTCGTACGATTAAGAAAAAATTCGATCGTGAATTGATTTTTCGACCATGAAATCGCTCGGGTGATATTTTGAGCCACTGTTGGTCGATCCAAGGATAGTCAGGGGTCAGTTCGCCACTGTCATAGTAGTGGATCGCGGGTGAGTCCGCCGATGCACGAAACGAATTGACGAATAATTCTGAACCTATACCGGACGATCGTACCCCACGGATCTAGCGATTGATCCTTGCGATTTTAATGACAATCGAAATCGTCACAAACCGAACGGACTTGCATGTGACTCGATATATTATCAGTCACGAGTTGAATATGAGAATTTCCCCAACAAGCCGCCCGTTAGTCTGAGAAACGCTCGAGTTGCGTTTATTAAAATTTGATTATTTAATTTAGCCCAAATCGGACACCGGAAAATTTGAAAGTCACAACGGGGCGTTAGGACAATGTTGCAGTTGTAACGTGCAATTTTGGGTGCGCCTGAATCCTTCAGAAATATTCAATTTCGGCAAGAAACGGAGAAACTGACCATTTCGCCCTTAAGGATCTATAAAGGGTTAGTTGAATTGGGCAAGGGCATTGTGGTCTTTTTGCCCCTAAGTTTGGATTTGAGATAATGCTCTTGGATATTTTTAAGCAAGATTCTATCTGGACCGTTGATTTCAAGATAAGATCGAATTTGGACCGTTGGATCAAAAAGATTAGACGAGGGCATTTTGGTAATTAGACGCTTTAGTCAAAATTGGACTATTTTAGTCCAATTTCTTCTCTCTCTCTCTCTCTCTCTCTCTCTCCCCCACCGAAAACCCCCCCCCACCGTGAGCCCCCCTTCGGCCACCTCTTCCTCCCACCGTCGTCGTCGCCGTCGCACGATCGCCGCCGTCCGTACGCTCACCGGACCGCCGCCGTTGCCGATCCGCCGCCCCCGTCGCCTCACACTGCCCTTGCTCTCTCCCCTCTCCCTCTCAGGCTCCCTCTCTTGGCCGTGAGCCCCACCGGCCGCTGCCCAAGCCGCCGCCGCTCGTCAATCGCCACCGCCAAGCCACGCCGCCGTTCCCGATTGACTTCCACCGCTTTCTGTTCTAGCCGCGATAGTCTAGAACTCAGGTAAGTCGCACTCTAAATCCAATTTAGGGTATTGGGTATTGACGGATGATTTTTGGGTGAAATCGGGTTTAATTTTAGGTGGAATTTGCTTGATTTTGAACAAAACCGATGGGCGGGCCTTAGAAATGGAATTCGGAGGATTTAAATGGAAATCTCGAGGATGAAAGTGGGCCGTGGATTACTGTTCATGGGGCTGTGATGGGCCAATCAGGACGCAAATTTGATTTTTAGAACCAAGAATTAATGGCGAGAAAGTCTCGTGAAGGACCAGAACTGATTTGAGGCCATTTGGTTAAAGAAAAATAGCGATTTCTGTGTTTTATATGCGTTTGAAATATAATTGAGTTGTGGTGGTGAAATTGAGTGTGTGATTGTGCAATTGGCTGATTGAAATATGCTTGATGGGTGTATGCTTGGGCTAGACTGAATTGATTGTTCAATTGGCCATATTGAATGCGTAGTGAGCACGAAAAATGCGTGTGAATTGTTGTGTGCAAGGGTCACGTGTGATGGGCCAATTGAGTGTGGCAAGTAATTGTCGAACTTGTGCATGAGTAAGAAAGAAATGTGGTGTGATTTGTGTTCGTGGAATTTATACGCAACATGGCATATGGGTGATCATGAGAATTGTGCCGTCCAGAGGCATGTACTTCAACGCGGGATGATGCCCGGTTTTACTGGAAGACTGCCAGCCTAAGACGTGTACTTCAACGCGAGTTGTACAGTAGGTGGTAGATATTGAGCTTGAGGCGTGTACGTTTACGCGGGCAAGAAACATGGCTTGAGGCGTGTACGTTTACGGGGGCCCTGAAGTGTTGAGATAAGTTGGTTGCAGTGGACCTGAGGTGTATACTGTAATGCGGGTTACTGGTGAGAGTGTGAAAAGAGGTGGTTAGACCGGAACAAATGCGCGAGAATAAGAACACCCAAAATCTAGCACCTTTTTGTCTCCTAATGAGCTAGTAATCACACACAAGACAGTTTTGCCTCACTAGTGCTCCCCTCGGCAACATTCACCACATTGCTTGTGTCATTTTACCTACCACCTCCATTTAGCAGCTTTGTACAATCTCTCCTTGTACTCCTCTTCTCATGATTCAAAGCACTTCACGCGACTTGTACTTTCTATGGCGCGACTTCAGCCTAGTTTTACCTCAGGTACTGGACCCCGATGTTCATCTCTACCTTGAATCACTAGTCCATGTTCTACATCCTATGCTTGTTTATGATCTCGCAACTTCTTCAAACACTCTTATAGAGCAAGGAAGATTTTACCTCTTATGAGGTTATCGCAATGTGACCTTATTACAGCAAATTATAAAGTGCTCCCATGACTTTAGTAGAAATGCCAACGACATCATGCCCTGTTTTTCATCAATTAGGGCTTCATCAATATTCTTCAAATCCTTATGAGTTTGTTAAACTTATCTAAGTAGACATAGATGGAAGTACCTTTAGCAAATCAAAATTGAAAACATCATTTTCAACATATATATATGATTATTTAAACCCTTTGTTACATAAAGGGCCTAAAGTTTTACCCACAAAGCTACTACATTCTTCTTCTCAATTGCTTCTACTAACACATCACCCAATTGATTCAACAAGATTATACTCTTCATTTGCTCCATCAACTCTACCTTATAGCCTCTTTCATCATTTCTAACAATTCATCTTAATCATCCAACACCTTTGCTAAACTTTGGGCTATTAATTGCACGTGCATCTTAATGCTCCACAACCCAAAGTTATTCTTGCTGTTAAAGTTCTCAATTTCTATTTTCCCTTCAGAAATAATTACAACAACATTTCACAATGATTAGACAAGTAAAAGCCCCAAATTAAATCTAAAAATCCTTGTCTTAGCTTTGATGCCAATTGCAGTAAAAATAATGTAGAAGCTAACTGATCTTGTAATTTAAGTCAAACATGAGAGAGCAAAATTACTAGAGAAATCAATAAGAAACAATAAGGACACTAGAGATTTCCATGGTTTGGTTCAAGTGTAAGTACCTACTTCATGGGGAGAGCTTGCTGCCAAGAAATCCACTATAAATTTGGAGAGTACAAAGTTTACAATCGCTCAAATGTTCATTTGTTCCCAGCCACTGACTACAATCAAAGAAAACCTACAAGTTTTATCTCACAATCTCTTACGAAGAACTCACACAGAAAACTCACAGACATTAAATCCTAACATGCTTCTTGTTTGCTCTAGTTTGTGTCCATCAAATAGAATTCTATTACCTATATGAACATGATAATTGAATCCAACATAATAAAACTTCTTTCAGAAAATCTACTCAAACCAAAAAACCTACCCAAATTAGGAAATTTACTTGAATTGGGTTTCTTTTACAAACTCAATACGTTTTTAACATGAACATTTAAAATATGAAATTCGACATATTTAAAAGGTACAAAACGTGTGAAAAATGATAGTTTAAATCATGAAATTTCTTACGGGAAGGTCAGAAGAGATGTTTACAAGTCAAGACAAACCAATGTGAGATTATCCTTAAAGTCAAAAACATTGAGGTCCACTCCGTAACGTATTAAAGCGACAGGAGTTGGATTAGTAACGCCACCGATATTCAAGGGACTTGCGAATAAGATGGACGGTGAGGATGGAAGAAGCATTAGCCCTCGTCTTAGTTCATTGAAAAGTCAATTGCGTGAGTTGCGTGCTTCTTTGGTTTCAACGGGGAGACTGAAAGAAGAAGAAAAGTCAAGATATGTATCCCAGTGATGTAGTTGTAGAGAGAGAGAGAGAGAGAGAGAGAGAGAGGAGATGGGGATGAAAGTGATTATGGTGACGCTTAGAGCCTTGAATTTTCCATCAAATTACGGCAACGGAGTAATACTTTTGATAGATTAAATTTGATCCATACGAATTTATGCAACAAGGCCAAAGTAAGGATTGGACCCATCCAAAACGTTTTGCTCGAGTTTCTCTTTTTTATTTGGGGAAGAAAATGAAATTGATTTTTTTCTAGGTCGCTGTGTAACTCTTTAGCCTAATTCACTCGAGGTGTTACCCACTTTAATCCATCATATTCCGACACCACGGTTCGGACGCTAAACCATGATTCAATCAAATTGTGCCTCTTATGAGTTAATTCCAAATTCACACATTTCTATAACGAATTTTCATCCGATGCATAATCTAAAAGGTCTTTCTCATGAAGACTCTATGGCCTTGTTTCAAAAATGGTTATTCGACAAAAAGGAAAAGCATCAACATCTAGATCTCCTTGAGATTGGAAATGACATTGTCAAAAAATCGCAAGGAGTTCCTCTCCTTGTGAAAGGACATTCTGCTGATACTTAAGCTTAGTTATGGCTATCTACCATTCCCAATTGAAAATGTTTTTATGCCACATTGACTTTCACTTTTTCCCAATGGATATGTAATTGCTGGCTCTCATATGCCTTGGTTATGGAAGTCTTTAGGACTCATTAGTTCAACAAGGGAAACTAGCGTTGGAAGATGATGTTGAGTATGCCAAAGAGTTGTGTAAGGGAACTTTGACCCTAGAGGTTGAGGAGTCCGAATCGATGTATTAATTAAAGTGCACGTTATGGTCCATTCTCTTGCCACGATTGTGGTATGAAATGATTGCTCTATTATTGGCTTTGATAATGCAGAGATTTTATAAGGAAGTCAGTGCGTTTTGTTCTCTAGCACTTCATTAGAGAGAATCTCAAATTTCGATGGAGTCCCACTTTTTTTGAGAAAGCTAGCTTCAAACTTGCTGCGTGCAATTATATTTCACTTCGAAATTGATGACAGAGCTATTACTAGAGAGTTTGTTAGAACATGCATCTCCAAGTGTAACCAACTTAGTATTTGAATTGATATATGGTAGTTTTGAGGAGCTGCCAAATTTCAACATCAGTGATCACACTGCTAGTGCCCTGTGCTTTGTAGAAGACAATCCATTATAGAACTTCTAAAATGCAAACCTAACATTGCAACTCGGGGCCAAGACTCTCCCTCATGCCTTGTCGTGATCTCCTCTTACCAGACCCATCCCTCGCCACCATCTCGGCCAATTAATCGGTTGTATCCTTCAGCAACTGGGTGAAGCTACTCAATTTCCTTGCTTGACATAGAAAATTGATTGGTTCGAGTAATGCAACATGCACTCGTCGTGCCAAGTGATGGTATCCTTCTCATTAGGGCATGCGCGACTTTTTCCTTGCTCACGTTAGCCACGCAATAGTCGCAAGTGGCGGCATGGCCGTCGCCACAACAGAGGAATAGCCCATAGGTGAGGTCAAGAGGGCTTTTGCCGGCGGTGACATTGACGAAGCCGTTGGCATCGGCGGCGGTAGCAGAGGAGAGGGACACATGATGTATTATATGCTCCGGAGATTCATCGGAATTTAGTGTCTGTATTAGTGTTGGTTGGTTTTATTTGAACTTCCATAATAGTGGTGTTGATTTGTATTTGAATACGAATTACTATGATTGGAGATACTTTTTGGATGGTTTTATTGTGTTAAATGTTAAATGTGGTGATGTTAACGTTTATTATTCCCTATTCGCATCTTCCAATTCCTATGAAAATGATGTGAATGTGTGGCATGCTAGACTTGGTCATATTGGGCAACAACGAATGCAAAGATTAGCCAAAGAGGGCTTATTAGGCAATATTGAAAAAGTTGATTTGCCTATTTGCGAGCATTGCCTAGCCCGAAAAACAACAAGGAAACTATTCGGAAAGGGTACAAGAGCTGAGTTTCCTTTGCAACTAATCCATTTTGACATCTGTGGTCCAATAAATGTAAGAGCAAGGCATATGGCTGTGTATTTCATCACATTCATAGATGATTATACTCGATTTAGATATGTCTATTTGATTTCCCATAAATCTGAGGTATTAAGTTGCTTCAAGAAATTTATGAACCGATAGAAAATTGATTAGATAAGAAAATAAAAACATTTAGATCTGATCAAGGTCGAGAATATTTATCTGATGAGTTCAGAAATTTATGTGATGAAAAAGCAATAGAAAGACAGTTGTCTATTCCATATACTCCTCAACAAAATGGTGTTGCCAAGAGAAGAAATAGAACCCTATTAGAAATAGTTAGGTCTATAATGACACAAGCTAAATTACCTATCACTTTTTGGGGTGATGCTTTGTTAACTGTTGCCTATGTACTTAACCGTGTGCCTTATAAATCAGTTACTTCCACTTCGTATGAGTTATGGACAAGTAGAAAACCCAATTTAAGTTTTCTTAAACCTTGAGGTTGTATTGCTTATACTCACAAGCCCTCTCATAAATATGGAAAACTGGGTCCCAGAGGCAAGAAGAGTACTTTCATAAGATACTTAGAACACTCAAAAGGGTATGTGTTTATAGGTGAGCAAGAAAGCGGAAGCATAACTGAATTTGAATCACAAGATGTCACATTCTTAGAGAATGAGTTTCCTAAGAAGGGCGAAATAGGTGAGGACTACTCACTATTTGAAACCTTGGATCCTAATAATGAAATTGATGAAGTTCGTCCGAGTAGGAGCAATGTGAGAAGTGAGGAATTAAATTCGACTCAATCTCAATTGCAACCGTTTAATGAGACGATACCATCATTATCTAATCCAAATGGGAGCATAATGGAGAATGATGTACCACGTGTACAATCTCCCGTATGGCAAATAAGTTACAAAAGTGTTCTCTGACGACGTTTTGACATTGAAGGGAAACTTTCATGATCGCTCCACAAGATGAAAATGAGCCAAGGAATATAAATGAGGCTCTAAGTTGCCCTAATAAGGTAAAATGGATAGATGCAATGGAAGAAAAAATGGAGTCAATGAAGTCAAACCATGTTTGGGAACTGGTTGATCTTCTAAAAGGACGTAAAACTATTGGGAACAAATGGGTTCTCAAAATAAAGCTAAAATCTGATTGGTTCAATAGAAAGATATAAAACTCGCCTCGTGGCGAAAGAATATAATCATATGAAGGAATTGATTATGAGTAAACTTTTTCTCCTATAGTGAGATTTACCTCAATTTGACTTATTCTGGCAATAGTGGCAAGTATAGATCTTCAATTGCATCAAATGGATCTAAAAACTGCTTTTCTAAATGGAGAATTAGAAGAAGAAATTTACATAGAGCAATACGTTGGCTTCATTGTGAAAGGCCAAGAACCAAAAGTATGTCAACTTTTGAGATCGATATATGGTCTTAAGCAGTCTTCAAAACAATGGTATACAAGTTTTCATAATGCCATAGTGGCCTATGATTTTACAATAATTTATGAAGATCATTGCGTGTATATCAAAGGATCCAAAGATCAATTTGTGATCTTATCATTATATGTTGATGATATACTGATTGCCAGAAGCAATATGGAGTTGGTTAATACTATTAAAAGTTAGTTATCATCCAATTTTGAGATGAAAGATATGGGTGAAGCTGTATATATTTTTAGAGTTAAGATTTCAAGAGATCGTTCCAAGAGATTATTGTCTCTTTCGCAAGAGACTTATATCAACAAAGTTGTTGAATGATTTTATATGCATAACTGTAAACCCATGGATACTCCTATTGCAAAAGGTGAAGAACTGAGCTGTAGGTTGTGTCCTAAGACTCCATAAGAGAAGGAACAAATGAAAAGCATTCCTTATGCTAGTGTTGTTAGGAGTTTAATGTACGCTATAATGTGTACAAGACCTGACATATGTTTCACAGTTGGAATGATAAGTAGATACCAATCTAATCCAAGTCAAGCACATTGGAAAGCTGTCAAAAGAATCATAAGGTATCTAAAGGGTACTGCTGATTATTCTCTGAGTTATCAAGAAAAGGATCTATGACTTGAAGGCTACTTAGATGCTAACTGGGGAGGGGATTTAGATGAAAGGAAATCTACTTCTGGATTTGCATTCTTATTGAATAATGGCGTTATATCTTAGAGCAGTAAAAAATAAACATGTATAGCAGTATCCACCATGGAAGCCGAGTTCATGGCATTGTCAGTAGCAGTACAAGAGGGAGTTTGGCTTAAGAGATTTTTGGATCATTTAGGTGTTGTTGAGCATGCTGCAAGTTCATCGTTAATCAATTGTGATAGCCAAGCAGCAATAGCATACACCAAGGATTCAAAATATCATGGCAAGACCAAATATATAAATACCAAATACAATTTTATTAAAGATATGGTAGCACGAAAGGATATGAACTTGCAATACATATCTACGCATAGAATGATAGCAGATCCTATGACGAAGCCAATTCCTAGAGATGTTTTCAATGGTCATGTAAAATCTCTAGGACTACGTAGATGTTGATGTATTGAATATTGTAATTTTCCTGAATGTTCACATTTAAATGAAATTGTTATATCATTGTTAATGCCTATGAGTTTTTTTATATATTTATGCATCTTAATACTTAGTGTATTATGTCAAGAAAGTATGCCGTACAAATATGATTAACCCACTCACACGAGTATTTGCCTCTATTTACTATATGATAAATAGAGATGAGACAATTTTAAGTTTATTATCTAGGTGATAATCGAGAGCTCAAGCTTAAAATAAAAATGTCGCCTTAACGAAGTGCTAAGATGAGGACATAATATTTACTATGTCCGAAAGTAAAATAGTCCACATATTTTACTTTATCTTTCTTTGATGCCATATGTGAGTTCTAATGGATTCTTTAGAAAAGTAGATACGTGAACTCAAGTTTAGACATTGAGTATGTCTGAACTATCATATATACGGTATTGAATATAAAGACATACGCTCCACGAGAAAGGAGTTAATACCGTAATACGTATTTCATACTACGTATGCATGAGACGACCGATAAGAGTGGCAAAAATTTTTTATCTCAACTTTATACCGTGTGAGACTCTTGAGGATATGAGTTCCTCATTTAGTGCCCTCACGACTCTGACTTATTCTTAAAGTTTCTATTCAGTGTTCACTCTCTTAGGATGTTGTCAATGGTCATGAATGATTCAATCTAATGGGGCATTTCTAGAAAAGCGAGCTAGACTGAAATAGAGAGGTTTAAGAAAAGAGGAAGATCAATTTATTTATTATGCCACATCCTATTTTTGTATTCATAAGTCGACTAATTATGATTTTGAGTAAATCATAATTGTGAATACAATATACGATATACTAAAAGAGATCAAAAGAGATATAAATATAACTGATTGATATAGGGTATTGCATACTATATCTACTCGAAATGTTATGCCCAATTTGAGCTGCTATGTATTCCTAACAGATGCATGGTAATGAGCTCTCGAAGTATGCTGGTCGCACGGATTATTTGCTAGTATGAACATTGCAAAGAAGAGATAGTTATGTTTAGCCCACTATGTGTGAGTGGGAGATGATGGGTTTTGTGAATAAATGGGCCGCCCATGATGGGCTAACCCAGCCCATGAAAGAAAATAACCACAAATGGCAGTTATTCTATGGGAACAAAAATGAGAAGAATAAAACTTATGTGAGTTTTTGTAAGTGCTGGTTCACTATCAGAAACACTTTACTCTCACTTGAAAACAAAAGAAAAAAAGTGACTTTGCTTGACAATCGAAGGATCACTTTTTCTCTCGAGGCTACA
Organism: Syzygium syzygioides; assembly: GCA_031216285.1. Classification (NCBI taxonomy): domain Eukaryota; kingdom Viridiplantae; phylum Streptophyta; class Magnoliopsida; order Myrtales; family Myrtaceae; genus Syzygium; species Syzygium syzygioides. The sequence goes on along the minus strand of CM062243.1, from coordinate 11,860,946 downwards.
ATAGGTACACTTAATCTGTGGCAAAGAGGTATGTTCGTTTACGTAATATGCTTCGTTCAATTGGTGATTCAAGTATAGGATGGGCACTTTTTTTGCGTTTTTTGCATTATGTTTAGGAATCTATTTCCTTCAGTTTTGGTATAAGGCAGTTTGCATACTGGGTATACGAGAATGTTGTCAAAATGGGCAATTGGAATCATTAGCAACTGAGGATGGTAGTGGGAAAGGTTTTGGTATAAGGCAGTTTGCGTATGGGGTATACGAGTTCGTAATGTAGTCATGATGGTGAGGAGAGCACAGAACATGGCATCGGGTATCTGACATTCCTTCGCTTCACCAATTCTCATATGGCCAGTCTTTAGCTGTCTATGTTCTTACGCGGTTAAACATGCCAATCTTTTGAAATGGATTTCGACGGACAATTTAATTTTCTTTTATGCCCACATTCCACTCAGTGTCTAATGCAATTGTGTTAGAATAGGAACTAGCATTCCAACGGAATGGCCCTTGCGTGTGTTTTCTCTAATTCGTCTTTTCCGTAAAAGTAAAGGAGAGAGAAGGAAAGGTACATTAGGGAAAAACAAAGGCTCATATAGCTTTGCCAGTTCAATGCAAGGGTCATTCGAGTGGAATGGAGAAAAAACACAAGCAAGGGGCATTCCATTTTTCCATCAGAATCAAACATTAAGAATATTCTCCTTTTGATTCTATTCCTTTCTCGATGCCGACCATCCTTATTTCATTCGTTCATACAAAATGTACCACTGTATAGAGTACTTCACATGGAGCTCCTTTCGTAACTGGCTGAAACCTTCTTTCTTTAGACCTCTTTATTGGCTGACTTAAATCAGATGTAGTTTAGAAGAACCTCAGGTTTTAGTTCCGGATCAAAATTCTAAATCTCTTGGTAGAACCAGTAATTCTGTTTTGAAGGTAGTCATACAGGCTTTTGTTTTGTGCAGCATTTAAAGATTAATTGCTTCAGAATCAGTGCGTTTAAGTTTCCTTTCCATAAGTAATAATAAAGATGTGGTGTGCGGGATCTAGCACATTTGCTTGGATCGGTAGACTTTGCTTACACAAATTGATGAAGGGGATTTCATATTAGATACTTGATGATCTTGACATAGAGAGCACTTGGCTTTGTGACTGACTTATGGGCTATGCACTTTCGACTTCGAGTGAGAGGAATGCAGTCTACTTCTTTTCGCAGTTTTAGATGTAAACATACTCGTGGGCCTCTTGGTCATTGCATTAGTCTGTCTTCATTTTTGGGCTGCACAATGCTTACATTGGCAAATAAACTAGCTATAAGCTTTACTGTCGATGATTCATGACGTTTGCCCACGGAAGTATACAGATGCAAATGGATTTTTTAGAGGCTTAAATAGAGGTGCTGAAAAAATTTGACACCCCTTTCAATTGATAAAAGTGGCTGTTGCAATTTACATACCTCTTTCCATTGTAGTATCTAAACCATGTATTTATGGCTGCGCAGACTGAAAGATCTTCACCATAGGTGTACAAAAGAGATGGATGCTTGTGTCGGTTGCATGTATTACCACACAAATGGGTTCGATTTATGCCACGAAGAGCAGCAAGCCTTTGAAAAGGCATGCCCTTAATAACTGGCCTTTGGGCCGGGCCCTATTATTACAGTAAGGATTCGAGGTGTTTCTAATAATGAACTAAATTCAATATTATGACTTTCCATAATTGGGTTTTCCTTTTTTCTTTTTTTTTATAATCGAGGTGTCCGTGCGGCCGGCGAGCTAGGGTGGTTTTTCTTTTAATAATTCCTTGATTCAGGGTTAAAGAGCAAAAGAAAGGTTAGACAGATGAAACACGTTCCTACGAAAAACGACTTCTCCCATTTTCCCACGTTAAAGAGCAAACGAAAGGTTGGACAGATGAAACACGTTCTACGACTTTTCCCATTTTTCCGTAAGAGCAAACGAAAGGTTGGACAGATGAAACACGTTCCTTTGACTTCTCCCATGTGAAGTGTCAAAAGAAGTTGGAGAAGAAGGATCGTTGACTTGACTCGAACTCTCACACGTCTTCAATTAAATATCATCTGCCAACTGCAACTTTTTTTACTTCCTAACTAGCCGTATACTCCGACCAAAAAAAAACCTAGCCGTATGCATTTCGATCAAAAAAAAAACTGGCTGTATACCTTGGGACTATATTAAAATGTTAAAGATCATAATATAATATAGTGGACTTTGTTATTAATAATTAATAATCCATCTAAAAGTGTTCAAGATGCAAAATGCAGTTTGCATATTGGTATAACAAGTTTAAAGCGGGTACAACATGAATCTAAAAGGTAATATTTTGAAATAAATTCTTCTTAAGTATAGAACAGATTTTGATCTCTTTTATGTATGAGCACTATTTTCGATTTTGTAATAACAAATGATATTCCAAATTGTATAATTTATAGAAAAGATATATATTATAATTGACAAATAAAAGTAAAGTTGATTATAAATTGTGAAAGAGGCCTACTTACATATACGGTCAATAGTGTTCTGCTTCGGAGGACCGGAAAGTCAAGATTTTTGCGTGCGGAAAAGACTAGAGTCGCCTACTAAACGGCCCGGTAATTCGGGGATTGGAAAGACAGTTGATGAAGAACAAAACTAGGGCCCCATGGTGTTTCACCTTTCGCAGACTGACTTGATCATCAATAGTTTCATTGACTGACTTGATCATCACGGCCTTGTAATTTTCTCAACTTGAGTGGGCCATAAACGATCCGTCATGATTGTGCCTATGACATCAACGTGTCTTAGTGTGGAAGATCATGTTGCCTATTATTATATATTTGGCAAATTACTCCGCAACAACGCCACACAACAATCGAAAGAGACACGAGCTGAGAGCGCTTTGCTACAAATCCTCATGGACCTTCCCAATAGAGATCGGATTTTATCCGGGTCATTGTCATGCTTAACTTCCATCATTCTTCTGTTAGGGAGTGTCTTGGCTTTGGTAGAAGCCAGCGGGAACGAGACCGATCGGTTGGCTCTGCTGGAATTCAAGGCCCGAATAGCCGATCCTAGAGGGGTTTTGAGTTCATGGAATGATACTAGCAAAATTTGTGAATGGTATGGTGTCACATGTGGTCGTAGACACCACAGAGTCACTATATTGGACCTCAGCTCTGAGAACCTAGATGGGGTCATACCACCCCATATTGGTAATATGAGCTTTTTGAGGGAAGTTCATCTGCAGAACAATAGTTTTCGCTCCGAAATTCCCCCGCAATTCGGCCGCTTGTTTCGGTTACAGAAGTTGTTCCTTGATAACAACTCATTTAGCGGACAAATCCCTTTGAATCTCTCCCATTGCTCTAATTTGCTTGTTCTTAACTTAGGCTTCAACACGCTCGAAGGAAATTTGCCTACGGAACTTAGCTCCTTTAACAAGCTCCAAACGCTTATTTTTCAATCCAACAGCTTGATGGGAAACATTCCGCCGTCATTTGGAAACTTATCCTCTCTTCAAGTCTTCGGTGCAACATTAAATAACCTCGGTGGTACCATTCCAGAGACTCTCGGTAGGCTGAGAAACCTAAATGCCCTCGCTCTCAGCTGGAATAAATTCATAGGTACGATTCCTATCTCAATCTTCAATATATCCACTTTGACAATCCTTTATGTGTCCTCAAACCAATTAAAGGGGGGCTTACCTAGTTACTTAGGCTTCACTCTTCCAAATCTCAAGGAAATCTATTTGGATTACAACCACCTCACTGGACCCATTCCTGAGTCAATATCCAATGCCTCTAACCTCGGTGGATTCATAATCAAGTCGAACAACTTTACTGGGAAAGTTCCTTCTTTCTCAAAGATGAGAGGACTCAGTCGGTTTATTATTAGCCAAAACAGCTTAGGAACTGGCCAATTTGCTGATTTGGACTTCCTCTGCTCTTTAACCAATTCCACAAACTTGAATTTATTGGGTGTAGAGAGCAATGCTTTTGGAGGACCAATCCCCGACTGTATCGGTAACCTCTCTATCACCCTTTCACAGTTCGGGTTAAGTTACAATCGTATTTCTGGAACCTTACCTTCTCAAATCGGAAATCTCATCAATTTGGAAGTTCTGGTACTGGGGGGCAATAACATCTCGGGAAACATTCCTTCCGAGATCGGAAATATGAACAAACTAAAGGTTATGAGTCTCGGCCAAAATAAATTCTCGGGGCAGATACCAGAATCTATTGGGAATTTAGGAATGTTAACCCAATTGGCCTTGTATATCAATAATCTTCAAGGCTCAATACCATCGTCTCTAGGAAATTGCCAGAATCTACTTCTCTTGAACCTTTCAACCAACAACCTCAGCGGTAACATACCCCCAGAAATTATGGGCCTCTCATCTTTGTCCATTTATCTGGACTTGTCTCAAAATAGTCTCACCGGCTCCCTTCCAGGAGAAGTTGGAAACTTGAAAAATCTCGGTGTACTAAGTATTGACGGGAACAGATTATCTCAACAAATTCCAAGTAGTATTGGCGGTTGTATAAGCATGGAAAGCCTATATGCGCAAAATAATTTCTTTGAAGGGCCCCTACCATCGACTTTGAGTTCAATGAGAGGCCTTCGGGTTTTGAATGTTTCCAACAACCGATTATCAGGCCAAATACCGGAATTTTTAGGATCATTGAATCTGACAAATCTGAGCCTTTCTTACAACAATTTTGAGGGTGCTTTACCAACGAGAGGAATTTTCAGAAGTGCCATTTCAACTTCAGTTATTGGAAACAAGAAGCTTTGCGGGGGTCTGCCAAATTTTCAATTGCCGAAATGCAATTACAAGGAATCAAAACTGAAGAGAATAAGCGAAAGTGCAAAAATTCTAATATCCACAGTCTCTGCTGTAGTAGGAGTAGCCTGCATATTCTCTTTGCTATACTTCTTTCGGTATAGACACAATAAGAAAGCATCAGCTTCGAGCTCTTCTGAAGATGGACTTTTGCATGTTTCTTATCATAGTCTACTGAAAGCAACGGGTGGATTCTCCTCCACCAATCTGCTCGGTGTGGGCAGTTTTGGGTCCGTGTAGAAAGGGATTCTTGATCAGACTCAGTCGATCGTGGCCGTCAAGATTCTCGACCTTACATGTCATGAAGCTTCCAAGAGTTTCATGGCCGAGTGCAGGGTCTTGAGAAATATCCAACACCGTAATCTCGTAAAGGTACTCACGGCATGTTCTGGATTTGATTTTCATGGAAATGATTTCAAGGCACTGGTCTATGAATTCATGTCGAATGGGAGCTTGGATGAATGGTTGCACCCAACAACACCGCAATATACAGCAAGAAGCAAGTTGAGTCTACTTGAGAGAGTGAATATTGGCATTGATGTTGCTTGTGCGTTAGATTATCTCCATCATCATTGTGAAACGCCTATAATTCATTGTGATCTAAAGCCTAGCAATGTCCTTCTTGATGATGAAATGACCGGACATATAGGTGATTTCGGGCTTGCCAGGTTCCTTCCAGAAGTAACGCATAAGTTATTAGCCGATCAATTGAGCTCTGTCGGGGTAAAAGGATCTTGTGGCTACATAGCTCCAGGTAATGATGCAACAGTTAGGTCGTTCAGTTTATTTGGTTATATCGAACACGTAATTTGAAGACCGATCCTTGGAAAAAGGCATAAACATGAAACATGACCAAGACTATATTTTAATCTCAATTATTGATTATGCATCACTACACTCTATTGACTATTGTAGAGTACGGCTTCGGAAGTGTGGTATCCATAAAAGGAGATGTGTACAGCTTCGGAGTCCTCATTTTGGAGATGTTCACAGGCAAGAGGCCAACCAATGACATGTTTGAAAATGGGCTAAACCTTCATTGCTTCGTGACAGCAGCTTTGGCAGACCGAGTGGAAAAGGTAATCGATCCTGTTTTGCTTCAAGATTTTGAGGAGTCGAAGAAGAGACAAACAGTCGCTCCGGAGGACAAGAACAAAAGCTGGTGTTGTATTCATGAATGTTTGGTTTCGATCTTTGAAATAGGAGTCGCTTGCTCTTCTGAGTCTCCCGGGGAACGAACGGACATCGGTGATGCATTGACTAATCTCCAAAAAATCAAGAAGAAACTTCTTGAGTACATTGTCATTGCCTAGTTCATGTAAAATCCGAACTTCATATGGAGTCATGTGGTCTTCACGATCATTACTTTGTCTGGAAGTGGATATGGAATTTTGCCATGCAAAGACAATTTGAATCTGGCAATAGCAAAACCACAAGTAACGGAGACTAGTTACTTAGCAATCTAAGGAAGATCTATGAAAAATAAATGTACTTTGTTTTGCTTTAGCTTCTAATATAAGTACCTCCAGACATCTAGTAACATGGACGTTTGTCTTGCTCTCTTGCAAACTTGGCCGGTTTGTTTTGGATTTTAAAACCAAAAAAAAAATTACTAAATGACTTTCCTCTAAAAGTTATATAATGGTTAAATTTATAAAAGCTTATGACAAGGAATATGTGATTACATATATCAATATTTGTTCATTCTTATATCTATAGATAAAGCCGGACCTTAGAGAATATGCACTTTTGTGATCGCCACATGGCAAACTTGGCCTATTTGTTTTGCATAATCATGCCACATGGCCCACATTCGTTCAATTAGCATTAGTTTTGTAATTTGTCATCCTCAAGCGTCTATTTTTTATTATATTTAAATTTAAAATTTAAAATGGATAGAAAGCAAATATATTATTCTTAAGTGGATTCGTCCAATAAAAGAAATAATATAAAATCTTGAATTACATTTCAATTATCCTTTTCAAGTATTTATCTTCTTTCAACTTATGTCATTGATTTTTTATTTGAAAAACAGAAGAAAATAAAGATAAAATGTTTTCAATTGTAAGATTAGTCCTTTTAATCTGAAAATAATTCAAAAAGAGAATAATATCGTCTTAAACTAACAACACTCATAATTTGAAGTATAGTTCTTGTTAACTACGTGAATAAAAGCATCAATTGAAATAATGTGAATGATATATTATTTTATTACTTGAATATATTTTACTTAATATTCACTAAATTGGGCATTACATTCAATTGATAAAAAATGAAAATCATTTGAATTACTTTGCATTTAATATTATTACTTCTTTTAGAATGCGCTTATTTTAAATTTCGCTTACTTTAAATATAGTGTATATCATCTGAAGCTAATTTGTTTAGTACTAAATGAAAATGACAAATGAAAATATTCTTTACCAAAATCCACTTAATTTGACAAGGAGGTCAGTTACATCTTTCCATGTGAAATTTGAAAAAGATTGGATACCCCTTTTTAATTCCAAATTACGCATGGAAAATCTTAAACATGTTAATTCAAGTACGAAGATTAGGGGTGATCAGTTCCAGGGTCAGTTCCCACCCCAGAACTTGGCAGCGGACCGGTTAGGGTCGGTTCCCAATTTATGGATCGAAGAATCGCCCCCCCTGATTCCAAGGTCAGTCCTGAAACTGGTGATTTCTTCTTCTTCTTTTTTGTTTCTTCTATTCCTTACAAGTGGAAGTTTCCCAACATTAGAAGAAAAAAATAATTTATAAATTAGAGTTTGCTTCAAAATAAAAAAAAAATTAAGAAATATTGACCAGACCAATTATTCCTGATTCCAAATTTTTTGAACTGAGACCCACCAAGAACCGGATCGGGACCAATGCATAACCCTAACGAGGATAAAGACTCCTTTCCTCTTTATGAATGGGGGCTCTCCATTTATGTCAATACCTAATAGATGAAGACATACGGAAAATTTACAGAATTATCCTTTCTTGAATATGGAATATTTTTCACGAACGCAAAGCTCATTCAAGGTCATCATGACCCTGAGGATTTGAAATTTTTTATGATTAAGTTGAGATAAATGCCATTAATGCCCTCAATTTTTCAGCACTTAATTTTCAATTTTATCAATGTTGAAAATGAAATAAGATATGTTTAATAATAAGTGAACATTGAATGCCAAATAATAATAGTTTGAACTAATCAGGAGTACTATTACTAAGTTTTTGCAAAATATTTAACAAGACTTTGAGTACCAATAGATATCGTTTTTCTATCCAATGAATTAAGTGGCCTTTGTTACCTAGCAAATTAGTGATTTTCTAACTTAATTAAACCTTTCAAGCTTAACCTAGTCTTGATTATCAATAGTGTTTAATTTTATTGAGTGCTAAATATTTTAGTTTTCAAGACTTAATCGAGTTATCAAACGAGCTGTAAATTTGGAAACTACTCTCTTCGGATTTACTTTCAGTAAACACCGTTCAATATATTATAGCATAGGTGAAGATTTTGGTAACTATACATAAAATTCAAATTAGTGATCACCTTGACATTGAAATTCAAATATTAGATAATTTATGCAGACTTCAGGAAACTTAAATGTGCAATAATAAATTCTTTTTATCATTAAAAAGGTGGAAATAGGCAGCCAGTAGATGTCAAATCTCACAGCCGTTACGAAATATTGAGTTTGAGCCATGACTTTTCAATCCACCCATATCAATACAAGCATCTCGGGATAGAGATTCTTCCACAACATGACTTGATGGTGATCACAGTGTGACTCTTTTTATACCGAGCATCACGTTCAATGGTAGGTGAGAAAGTATCTTGTTAACGTGAAGAATCAACTTATTGAATATTTTCTCACATATTCCATTAATAAATTCCACATATATTGGACATTGCCAATACCAGATAATCATGTATGGAAATTATGCTTGTGTTGACACCCAAAATTATCCCTGGTGGGAGTAGGCCGGTTGCAAGTCACAAAGGACATAAAACACGACCCACATAGCATAAATCCGGAGAAATGCCATGAGTCAAGCCTAGAGGCATTGGAAAGATTTAAAACAACTATCGACAGGACACGTCATATAAGTGTCGACAAGTCCAAGATCACGAACCTTACATGTGAAGTCAATAAGTCCAAGATCACGATCCTTGCACATGACGTCAACAAGATCACGAGCCTTACACGTGACATCGACAAGTCCAAGATCACAAGCCTTGCACATGACATCGACAAGTATAAGATCACGAGCCTTGCACGTGAAGTCAACAAGTCCAAGATCACGATCCTTTCATGTGACGTCGACAAGTTCAAGATCACGAGCCTTGCACGTGACGTCGACAAGTTCAAGATCACGAGCCTTGCACGTGACGTCAATAAGTCCAAGAACACGAGCTTTGCACGTGATGTCAATGAGTATGATATCATGAATTAAATACACAATTTCACATAGTAAAGAAATTCATTTCCACGTGTCAAAAAGTGAAACGTGGGAAACAGCAAGTAATAAAGAGATACGTGGAAAAAAAATCAACCATTACATGATGCCCAAGGAGCGTAAGCAACGTCAATAAGTCAAGAAACGGTTAAAGCGCGAAACGTAAGGAAATGAAAAACAACTTTCAAGGAGAAGTAGCCGGTCAACAATTATCAAGTTGCTCTATAAATACTCAAGGATTTCCGACGTAGAAGCCCCCCCCCCCAAAAGAGCACAACAAATCTCTTATCTGTCTTTATTTTCAGCACATTAGGAATAGTTGTAGCTCCCAGATTCCAAGTCGTAGATTCAATTCCGACGAGAGTCTTTATTCGGTCTAGCATTGTTGATTAAATTACAGTGTTGTGCCACCAGTTCGGCGTCATCGATTTAATTCCGGCATTTTGGTTGGAATATAACTGTTGATTAAATTCCAGCCATATTCTCTCAAGTCAAGTCATTGATTAGATTCCAGTGTACTTGGAATTGCAATGTCATGTATTAGTCGTGTCGTTGATTAGATTCCGACATAGCTTGGTCTTGGTATTCGTAGTCATTGATTAGATTCCGGTGTACTTGGAAATGCAATGTCATGTATTAGTCGTGTCATTGATTAGATTCCGACATAGCTTGGTCTTGGTATTTGCAAGTTATCATCCCATTGTTAGTATTGCCGAGTTAGGTGTATTATCAAGTTGGATTGTAAGAGACAAGTTGAGCTTAATAAATGCATTTGACATTCTCTGTCCGAGCTTGATTCAAGTGTTAGTGGTTTGTCCTAGGAATCAATCAAGGTTGATACTCTAATTTTAGTTGTGGATTAGGTTGTGTCGGAAATCGACCTTCACTATACTTAGGTAGTCGTAATGTCTTGCTAGAGACCGCTTATGACTTGTGGGCCAAAAAGAGTTTTGAGTACACTGCTAATGTTTAGTGAATCTACAAGGTCGTACACAATAACGAACGGACTTAATATTTTCTATGCGCCTTGATCTACTTAAGAAGTAAATTTTAATTTATTCTCTTATTTAAATTATCTATGCGGTCGTGCGCGTTATGAGATAACGATTAAACGTACGATTAAATGTGGACGGTTTGGCGGGCCCAAATCGCCTGGTCCACTTCTTTTAATTCCGCTGGATAATGAGGCTATATAAATAGATAGAGAATCGTTCTCTATCTAGGGTTTTTCGACAGAGTATCGAAAATCAAAAGGCTTTCAAGAATAAGGAACTTCAAGATCTTTCACTAGCACGTAAATCGTTGGAGAATTCCGTTCGTGTGTGTGGATACCGGTAGAGGTGCAATACTCGGGACGCTAATCCAGACATAATCAGTTGTCGATTTATCCTCGATCTGCAAAAAGTACGTTTTGAAATTCCCTTTCAATTTCAATATACACATGGATCTTGTCTAGGGTTTTATATTCCGCGGCATTTTTTTTCGTTGATGAACCCAACATCAAGACCCTAGTCCCCTCTAATAAAATCCGAAACGCAGCGTTTGGTGAAAGATTTTCGACGGGATAAAATTGGCGAAACATCTTTTTAGCACGCCCGATGGGACCCTTATTGAGTTAAGTGGAGAGAGTGCTATGCCACGCACCCGAAGTCGGACCAAATCAGATAATACTACTAATGAGCAAGCTGCATCGATGTCAGAACATAATAGCCGCACTGAGACATCATTTGCTCAACTTCTTCATACCGAGGCTCCTAACCAATCTCGAGAGGAGGCCATAGATATGTCGAGATAGCGCGTTGAAGATAGAAGGCAAACTGAGCTCACACCAGTTGCACTTTCTATCATGAGACGGACTATTGAGGAAACTCGGAATGAGTTCGCTGATTATATGGTAAGGCATATGACTGAGGTGGTTAGGCCTTTGTTACTTCTTCTCCCAAACACTCCTGGGGCATCCCGGCACATTAAGCATCTCAACTTTGAGGCATCCCAACACACGGGGCATCTCAACTCCCGAGACATCTCGGAACACTCCCCAAGGCATCCCTTCACACAGGCATCATCACCATTAAATTATGGGTGATGGAAACATATTATTCTCGTACAAGCCATGATAAATATTTCAACAAATATAACCTTCTTCTTCCTTCACTACGCAATCAACAATGCAATAAAATGCATTAGTCAAGTAACCAAATAATGACCAACATGTATTTTTAATTGGCATATAGATATCAACGATAAGTATAATGGATATAAGCAGAAAGTGGTAATACTCAGGTAGTAATAAGTAAATATGATCGGTATAAGAAAGCGAATGAGTAAAGGGTGGATATCACCAGCAGGTATAGGGTGAATATGATCAGCCGGTATATGATCAATATTTGTAACAAGTGAATATTATTAGTATGTGGGTATACTCGGTAAGTGTCAAAGCTATGAAAATAATGCTTCAAGTCCGATTTCGTTATGATCACATAGAACATGCTACCACACCTCAAAGAAATCAATCAAACATAATTAAGCATGTAAAAATCTCATCAAAACAATTCCAAGTTATCGCCGCGTCTCAACATACGCTATTGTAACTTACTCACCTTCTTCCATCAAATTCAACTAGGACTAAAAATTAGTAAACACCACCCAAATCAAGTCAAGAGCACTAAGTAGATCAAGCTTACTTAACGTCTAAAGTTTTTATTTACCTTGAATAAAACTTGAACAACTCGAAGCTCTAATAACCTTGTACTCTTGGAAGATGAAATCTTCGCTTTTCAATTCATAGATTGGAAAGTGAGAATGGTAGAAAAAGTGAGGGAAGATGTAAAATGGGTTCTACCGCCAAGTAACTGGACTTGGGGTTTTTACTCGAGTTATTAGAGAGGTAATGAACCAATGTTAGAATGGTGACTTGAAATTTAAAGTATAGGTGTAAGGTTGCATGTAAGTTGAAATTACAAATGGAAAGTTTCATTCAATATATAGCCAAGTGGAGAGAGTTTAGGATATGAGAGTGAAGAGATGATATTAGGAGTAATGATAACCTAGCCTTATAAGTATTTCCATTTAAGATCATATGGCCTCTCATGCAAATTTTTTTAAGAGACTAGTGGCACATATAAAATATATATTTTAATTAACTAAGGTGGCTTATAATATATATTGGGGAGAAACTTATTCTCCTCTGGCCACGTAAGTGGGCAAATCTTCATCAATGTTAATTAACTAAAGTTAGAATATGAGTTAGTGATTAAATTTCATGTCTCAATTTAAGGGCATGTGAGTTAGATACTTGATAGGAAAATAAAAAGAAAATTTAACACATAAACAAGAAGTCCAATGTCCATTCTGAATACTAATAAGTCCAATATATTTTGAACCTACTAAATTTATTGGTAAATAATACCAAATGTTAGGAAAATCTTGATTTACTAAATCTAAAACTCGATAATCATTAAACATATAGTTTGAAAGATGTCCGTCCCAATTTACAACTAAGTTAGCGGTAAATAAATTAGCGCAACTCTACACTATCAATTTACGCGTCAACATTAATTCCAACACATCGGACTTGGAAAGATTACGATCAAGGGGAAATCATCTTCCGCGTTTTCCGTACCTCATAAAATTAACGCTTCAACTAAGATTTTCTATGTGTCAATCCAAACCCCAAAATAATACTTAGCTTTATAACCCAAGTATTATTATTGGACACGGAAAATTCAGAATGTCACAGTTGTTGCTTAGTACACACAAAATATAAAAACACACAAATCTTTTCGATAGCAGTGTACTACGTCTCAGCATCAATCAAGATCCTACCAAGGTAACACACCGTCTGCTCCTTGCCTTCATCATTCTCTTGAGCTAGCATGCTTATGATGGTCATATCAGTCGCCGACAAGTAAAGTTTCAATGGCCGACCTGGTTTAGGTGGCATCAAAATCAGAGGATTAGACAAATACTCTTTTATCCTGTCGAAGGCAAGTTGATGCTCTTCTCCCCAAATAAACTACTCTTGATTTTTTGAGTTTCAATAATGGAGAAAAAACTTCTATTTTACCAGACAAATTTGCAATAAATCTATGCAGAAAGCTTATCTTTCCTATCACTTTTCGCAATTGTTTTTTAGTTGTTTCTGTCGGCAATTCTAGGATTAGTTTGGCCTTATTGCTATCCATTTCTATTCATCTTTGGTTAACCAAAAATCATGAAAAGTTACCAGCTTTCACAACAAATGCACATTTAAGAGGATTCATCTTTTATTGATATTTCTCCATCCTAACAAATAATTGTTAAAGATAGTTAAGATGACTTAACTCTTTTGACTTGACGATAATGTCATCCAACTCTAGCATTCTTCAGATCGAACGGCAACTTGATCCATTCGAATGTATATGTACAATGCCGACCTCAAGTGTGAGTGGAATTGGAGGATATCTCGGTCATTTCATAAATTTACTTCCAACTTTTCCTGTTCTTCAATTTCTTGCACCTTCACTTTCCAGCGATGTATAGATCTAATATAGTCTAAAGCTTTAGCTCAAGATCTCCTGCCATCAATCTCGAGAGCCCACAATAGGGAGTTCGAACCGTTGTAGACCTCGACTTCCAAAATCCAAGATCAAGTTTGTGCTCCTTTCTTGATCGTCTGTCGCCTGTTTAAGGCACAAGAACTGCCGTTGCGCCGAAGTTCCCGGGTTCATCGAACTCAAACGACAATTAACTGGCAAGCCCGGCATTTCTCCGGCTCTTGTAATTTTGGCGCAAATACACTTAGTTTGAACTTCATTTCTAAATACATAAGAACACACAACTAATGAATTGAGACACAAGAAGTTCCTAAAACAAAGATATTCGCGAATGTAAGCGAACCGGTCGAATTTAGTCGCAATGCACACAATATAATCACGAGTTTTCTCTTGGTTCTTGAAACATTAATTATAAACACTAATCAGAGATTAACCCTAACACAATACCTCTGAATTTCTCTCTCGTAAACAGGAACGCTCGCGTGCGTGCGCGAAATCACGAAAGTATCCCTTCAAAACCCGACTTTGGGTTCTTGGGACAAGTCGGTTGATAAAAAAACTTAAGGCTGGAAAAAAAAATTAGTTTTTAGGACTAACACTATCAAAAATTCCAACCTGGTTACACAATCTCAAAGTAGTGCACCCACGATAAGTTTATCAAAATCTAAGAGTAAATTTGAGATAAATGTGGCACAAACGAACGTACCGGTTTAGAATTTTTTTTGTATCACAAAAATTAGTTCATGGTAATGTATCACGAGTATATCGATTTGGAATCTTTCATGACACAAAAATTAGATTGAGATAAATGCGGAACAAATACATCAATTTGAGATTTTTTTTTTGCAGTATTAACCTTTAATATTATCCCGAATTTCACTGATAATAAATCTCTTGAGAAAGTAAATTCGAAATCTAATTTGTGAAAATTTCATTATATATATAACCACAAATACTTTTTGAAAACATAAAGCAGCTCAACATGATTTGAATTTTATCAATTAAGCATTCTAAAAATTCTAAATAATTCGTTTGATTTGTAAAAAGGATTAATACCACAAACAATCTCGAACCAGTATACCTGTGAAAAATTTACTTCAAACAAATTTTTTTACCATCAAAAACCTCAAATTAGTATATTTGTGACAGACTCACCCCAAACTAATTTTTTGACCACCAAACACACTAAATCGGTATACCTACGACAAATATACCCTCCATTAAATTGGATTAATATCACGAAAAATCATAAATTGATAAATATGTGATAAACAAAGGGGTAAAATATTAAAATGGTACATCCGTCAACTGTCACGTATCATCCAACTCAGCAATTTGACGGTAAAATTTAACGAAAAGTAACGGAAGGTAAATTTATCACAGGTGTACCAATTTCGGATTTTTGATAATCAAAAAATTAGTATGGGATAAATTTATCACAAACATATCAGTTTAGGATTTTTTACAGTGTTAACTCTCATAAAAAAGAATTATTCTAGAAGAATTACTTTCGCTGCGGATATTGAGAATAGTCACTGGGTTAAAAAGTAAAAAATAACACAATAGGTAGTGCCACGCACACACACACTCTCTCTCTCTCTCTCTCTCTCTCGATCTCGATCTCGATCTTCTGTGTCGAAGGGAAGAAGAAAAACCCAAACAACAAATTCGATATCGACCCGGAATGGCGACGCCGCTGGATGCCGCCGGAGGCCCGATCCCGACGTCGGCGGCGCTGACGGCGGCGTCGAAGCACATCGGGGCGAGCTGCCTGTCGGAGAACGTGGCCTTCCTCAAGTGCAAGCAGAAGGACCCGAACCCCGAGAGGTGCCTCGAGAAAGGCCTGCAAGTCACCCGCTGCGTGCTTCATCTGTGAGCCGTGCTTTCTCTTCTCTCTTGCTGCCTCCCGATTCAGTCGCGCACGCTTTCGATATGATTGTCCTTCTTGTTGTTGTTGCATCGTTTGTTCGCTTATCTTGAATGTGAGCAAGTGTAGAGCGTTGCTTGGGTCGTTTTCTTGGCGTATGTGATTTGGGAATGTTTGCCGAGAAAACTTCAAAAGAGTAGACCCTTTGGTTTTTCTTAGTTGCTTCTGAATGTTTGTCAGAAATGGGCAATTGGAATCGTTAGCAACTGAGGATGGTAGGGGGAAAGGTTTTGGTTTAAGGTGGTTTGCATACGGGGTATGCGAGAATGTTGTCAAAATGGGCAATTGGAATCATTTGCAACTGAGGATAGTAGTGGGAAAGGTGTTTGGTATAAGGCAGTTTGCGTCCAGGGTACACGAGAATGTTGTCGAAATGGGCAATTGGAATCATTAGCGACTGACGATAGTAGTGGGAAAGGCTTTGGTATAAGGTAGTTTGCACACAGGGTACATGAGAATGTTGTCGAAATGGGCAATTAGAATCATTAGCAACTGATGATAGTAACGGGAAAGGTGTCGGTATAAGGTAGTTTGCATACGGGGTATACGAGTTCATAATGTAGTCATGATGGTAAGGAGAGCACAGAATGTGGTATCGGGTATCTGACATTCGCTCGCTTCACTATTCTCATATGGCCAGTCTTTAGCTATCTATGTTCTTACACGATTAAACATGCCAATCTTTTGAAATGGAATGCAATAGCCAGTTTAGTCTTCTTTATGCCCGCATTCCACTCGGTGTCTAACACAATTGTGTTAGAATAGGAAGTATCATTCTAACAGAATGCCCCTTGTGTGTGTGTTCTCTTGAATTCATCTCTTCCGTAAAAGTAAGAGAGAGAGAGAAGGAAAGGTACATTAGGGAAAAAAAAGGCTCATTTAGCTTTGCCACTTCAATGCAAGGGTCATTCGAGTGGAATGGAGAAAAAACACAAGCAAGCGGCGTTCCATTTTTCATTCATAATCAAACATTAAGGGATTGTTTGGCAACTTGCCAAATAGTAAAAATTTATGTTATTTTGTTCCCAGAATCAGCTTGGGAGCAGAAATCAGTTTGTTAAATTTTTTGTGCCCGGGCACAATTTTGCAAAAAATTGTTTCCAAAATCAGTTTTGGAACAAAATCAATAAGCAAAAAAAATAGCTTCTTAATTCTGGAACAATTTTTCCGTTTCTAATTCTTCTTGATTTTCTTCTTTTTTTTGATTTGTTGTTGTTCTTCAGCCTGCCGGCCGCCGGCAGCTGGCCACATGCCAGGGCAGCTCGCAGCCTCGCCTTAGCTAGACGAGGCGGACCTTGCCGTTGTGACCAGCAAGGCTGGCGGCGAGGGCTGCGATGCCCTTGCTGGCACCGGCGACCAGCTATAGCCAAGGAAGGGAAGGGAAAGAAAGAAACAAAAGAAAAAAAAGGAAAAAAAGGAAGAAATATTAAAAAATTCAAAATATTAATAAAATGAAATTTTATATACTTACCAAAGGCATTTCTGTTTTTTTTTCTATTCTAAAAATAGAAATTTTGGGCAGTTACCAAACGTTTTCAAATGTTTAAAAATTGTTTCCAGACATAGAATAAAAAAGAATCATTTCTGAGAAGAATCTGTTTCCGGGTACAGGATGGTTGCCGTGCATAGCCTAAGAATATTCTTCTTTCGATTCTATTCCTTTCTCAACGCCCACCATCCTTATTTCATTCATTCATACAAAATGTTCCACTGTACAGAGTACTTCACATGGAGCTCCTTTTGTAACTGGCTGAAAGCTTCTTTCCTTAGACCTCTCTATTGGCTTGTTTAAATAAGATGTAGTTAAGAAGAACCTCATGTTTTGGTTCCGGATCAAAATACCAAATCTCTTGGTAGAACAAGTAATTCTGTTTTGAAGGTAGTCATACAGGCTTTTGTTTTGTGCGGCATTTAAAGATTTATTGCTTCAGAATCAGTGCATTTAAGTTTCCTTTCCATAAGTAATAATAAAGATGTGTTGTGCGGGATCTGGCACATTTGCTTGGATCAGTAGACTTTGCTTACACAAATTGATGAAGGGGATTTCATATTAGATAATTGATGATCTTGATATAGAGGGCACTCGGCTTTGTGACTGACTTATGGGCTATGCACTTTCGACTTCAAGTGAGAGGAATGCAGTCTACTTCTTTTCGCAGTTTTAGATGCATACATACTCGTGGGCCTCTGAGTCATCGCATTAGTCTTGTCTTCATTTTTGGGCTGCACAATGCTTATATTGGCAAATAAACTAGCTATAAGCTTTACTGTCAATGATTCAAGACGTTTGCCCATGGAAGTATACAGATGCAAATGGATTTTTAGAGCCTTAAATAGAGGTGCTGAAAAACTTTGTGACACCCCTTTCAACTGATAAAAGTAGTTGTTGCAATTTACATACCTCTTTCCATTGTAGTATCTAAAACATGTATTTTTGGCTGCGCAGACTGAAAGATCTTCACCAGAGGTGTACAAAAGAGATGGATGCTTATGTTGGTTGCATGTATTACCACACAAACGAGTTCGATTTATGCCGCAAAGAGCAGCAAGCCTTTGAAAAGGCATGCCCATTGTAATTAAAAGGGGGGGTCAGTACCTCGAAGTCTCGACTCTTTAATAACTTGGAGCAGCTTGCAAGGAGCAGATGCTGCTGTGGTTCAAACTGTGTCTTGAATGTTGTCAAGATGTTGCGCTTGAACAGCTCAAGTTAGTCTTTTTTGAAATGTCTGAGAGCAATAAGTCTACTCCTTTGCGCTTAACTACTGATGAACGCATTCCTTGTTGAAAGGTTTTGTGCCAATGCCATCTTCCGTTTCCATTAGAGGTGGCAAGAATTATTGAATTTTTTGGTAATTTATTTATTGTCTAAGGGTGCGCTTATTTCGCAGAAAATGAGTAATTTGAAAAATATTTTTTGAAAAATGATCGCTTATATCGTTTAGAAAAATAAATGAATGGAAATTTTTTTCGCTGCCCACGAAAATAGTTAGGTATAAATTGTTATTGGTGATGAAAATGTTTTCTTTTGACTAATTTTCTAAACGATATAAATAATTATTTTTGAGAAAATATTTTTCAAATTACTCATTTTTTATGAAATGAAACACACTTTAAGGGTGCATTTGTTTAAGGGAAAGTGTTTTTCAAGAATTCGTTTTCCGAACTTTCATCCATTTAATTCGTCGAAAATGATAAGTCAACTAAAAATACTTTTCAATCAAGGAAACATTCATGTATAAAATTAAGAAAGTGAATTCCCTAATCTAATAAGGTGAAAAAAAACTTTTCGAAATTGTTCCATCTTGAATTTGTTAATATTTTTCTTTTCTCTTCTTTTTTTTATTTTCTTTTTCTTTTTCTTGTCTTTTTCTTTTTTCCTCCCTCTGCCAGTTGATGGCCTTTCTTTTTCCAAAATAAAAATAATTTAAAATATATAAAAATTTTCGATAATTTTCACCATCAGATTTTCCTTATTAAACAACTGAAAATATTTATCAAGTCTTTTGTAGGTTTTAGCCAAACATCGGAAAACGAAGTGGAAAATGACTTCCTGGAAAATGTTTTCCATAAATTGTACATTTTCCATGAAATAAACGCATTCTAAGTGTTACAAGATTTGAACTAATTGAGTATGTTGATCTCGGTGTTTCTAGCAAGTGAATAAGAAATAAATGGAGCTTTTCACTCACACGAGAACATTTCTTGCATTATTTTTTTTTTATCCATTTCAACCTTTTCTCCATTTTGAGCGTGGAAATAGCACGAGTCCTTTGTATATATAAATTTTTTATAGGGTGTTCCATGAGTTTTAAGTCTACCGAATCTCGGCGCCCATGCCTTTTGAGTTATAAAAGGCTACACATTGCTTATGATATATATCGAGTTTTTACAATAGATCTGCATCATTGTAAATTTGTGAGGACTCAAGTCTATGTTTTTATATTTATTATTTTTTGTATTCATTTTGAGAAAAGAAAATATCCAAGTTTTTTCGATTCTACCTCAATGGACATCGTAGAGGGGTGGCGGTGGCTTAATTCAATGGACTCAGACTTAGTTCTTCGGATGGATTTGAGTTCGATCCTGATCAGGTTGACTAGTTGTGTAGTGCAGGTTAAAGGTGGCCTCCTAGTGCATCTAGACACCACTCTCCTTACGTGACATGGACGATTGATATCTCTTGCAGTCTCTTATGCTGGGGTGATCGAGGCGCGATGACAGTTGAGCGCGTCGGGGCATCAAGACATGCCTGCCGCACCGAGGATGTTCGCATTATATTTTGACCAAACGATTTAAATTCGAATGACCCATCCCAGCAAATTGCATTCACGTTGGGTTCACTTAGGCTTAGGCTGGCATTTGGTAGCCTAGGCTGCATTTGGTTGCGACAAAACGGGGTTTGTTCCTTTAAGGTACAGAGGGGCACAAAGACCGTCGCATGGAATTAACATTCCTACGCAAATGGATAACTAACGCACGATAGCAAGATGACCGTTGAAAATCGACACAAATGCGCGTCTGTTCCTGTTCCACACTTGATTTCACGAAGGCGACCATCAAATTAGCAAGACTTGGCTTAGTTACAAGGGGAGCGTCTTCGGATGATCACAAGGAAGACAAAGTAACTCGTTATAGATCGACCGCAGTTAAATACAGATCTGGGACCAACTTTGGGGACTGGGTAACTCTTAGGATCTCTTTCCGCTTAGAGGTGAGCATAGTCCGAATAGGTGGTTCCCACCCCGACACCGTGAACCGCCCGCTAAAGACCGATTCCAGAAAATTGAAACCGAGAACCACCTGCTGGTTCCATGGACCCACCCAAGAATCGGACTGCCGGTCCGGTCCAGTTCCTAGATGGGTCCATGGAACCAGTCCCACTAAGTTTTCCTCGACAAATAAAAAAATAGACTGGTCTAATTCTTGCCCGTTGATGGATTGTGTTCACCACATGCTACTTTAACTTACGTTAATGCACATGTGTGATGTATCTTCAGTATACACAGAACATCCCCACTTGGCATTTGATTTCACTAATCTAATGCAGTAGTCATACACTTCCATCTAAAATGGTCTGACGCAAAGCTATCCTCTACAACTTTCTAAGTTTCTACACAACCTACTCAAGCCTCAAGAGTCAAGAAGCTCTCATTTAAGCTAACAAATTGAATGAGCCTAAAACCCTCATAAACAATAACAAAATTTGCCACAAAGTTTTTATTTTTTTTGGTAACCCAGGAACCCCCCGCACAACCGATAGCCGAAGAAGTAAACCTGGGGTGACGCTAGCGCAGGACCCACCACCACGGCGCCACACTTAAAAATCTCTAATGACTACGTTGGGATACGAACTCTAATCCCTTCGTGAGGGGACAAGAGCGCAAGCCAACGCAGCCGCTGTGGACGGTGGTAATTTGCCACAAAGTTCAATTACACATCACAACAACATTTGTCACAAAGTTCACAACTTCACAAGCTTCACATCAAATACATCCATATCCTATATTATATATCAAACGCAAGAATTTGCCACAAGTTCACAATAGTTAGCAAGCAAACAAAACAACAATTCTCCTATTTTCTTTTCTTTTTTTAAATTTTCTTGATCAGATTTTTTAATTAAAATTTAAAAAAAATAAATATATTATTATTATATTACCGATCCGATCTGGATGTGCGGTTCCACATCAGGAACCAATGACCAGACCAGTACCCACCGATTCCAAAAAAATTAGAACCAGGAACCAGACCAATTCCCTTGGGAACCACCATTTCTGATCCAGTTATGGGCGGTCCAAGCGAGTCCCGGTTCTTTTGCACACTCCTATTTCCGCCAACTCAGATCTTGCTAGAAAAAACTATCTGATGAAAAAGGGGCCCTGAATTTGCCATCACCCTGATGCTTTCTGAATATAAAAGAGGAAAACACAAAAGGAAAAGAAGATCCTGACTGAGGTTGTGACTAGGCTCACAAGGGCACCACGACAGTTTCAGCTCAGCGACTCTTTACAATTTGGAAAAATTCACAACAGGCATTCTAGACAGTAGACACTTGATACCACACAGTTATCTGGTGTCTTAGCCCAGGCACATTAAACCGACGATAACAAAAAACCAGGCACACGTATAAAGTTAAGAGCCATGCATTAAGGCCAAACATAGGGCTTAAAAGAGTCACCAGCAACCAACAACCATCTTGCACTTGACGTTCACAAAGCTCAACTCCAAAAAAAACGTACAAAGCATTTCTAAAGCATAGACTAATCCACGATATTTAGGATTCAAAGAGAACAACAGGATCTCCAAAAGGACATTCTTCAACGTTCACTTTGATACTTGGAAGTGCACTTTGCAAAGAACCATCACCGGCATACCACCATCTTGACTGCAAGCCCCGTACTTGTTACTCAGGATGCTCCTAGTGCGGGCTGCACAGGAAATGCCCAAAAGAAAGTACTTCATTTAACAGAAAATATGCTAACCGTAGATACTAGCACTATGCCACCATAAACCAGATAAATCCACTAGCTATTGGTTAGTAGTAAATGAAAATGTTAGCAGTAAATGAAAATGTGCTGAATTCCAACAACATAATGAGGGAACATGCTTCATTCATGCAAATTCAAAGTATTAATACTTTTTTCCATAAGAAAATTTGAAGCAATCTACCTTCTTTATCAATTTTCTTGTCAATGGAACAGCACGTGTGTCCCAGCAAAAGCAATCACCTGATAAATATCAATTGCTATAGGTACGGCACCTAAAGCTGTATAAAATATCAACAAAGAAAGCATTGTACACACCTGAAGGAATCCTCACAGATCTATCTCAACATAACAACTTAGGCCATTTATGGTCGACCACTAAATTTGCAACATAAAATAATTATCAAGTTTCATGCCAACCTAATTGCCAAGGTCATATTAAAACAAAACGATTCTTTGATGAAATGAGAAATTATTTGACAACTAGCTAGAGTGCATGGAAGAGACGCATTGTTCCAGACCAAGACTTAAAACAACAGATATACCTGTAAGACCGTGAACGAGACCTTGAAGGACCGTGAATATTGCCCCTTGGACTATGGGACCTGCCTGCCAGATAACCCCTCTCCTGAATGGGACTTCGACTATCTTCCCTCAGACTTGGAGACCTCTTACTGGACCGCTTAACCTTGTGCTCCCGAGGAGATGGAGAATGTGATACAGACCCAGATCGAATTGGAGAGTGATACCGGTCCTTTGCCCCACGGCTCCTGGTTCAAGGAATTAGTATATATAACATTGATCCATTTCAGATGGGAAATGATAGCAATGAAACATAAAGATTCCCATACATAAAACTGAACACAATCTAGGGTAACAAAAGATCTTACAAGGAAACATTACTCAGCTTGAAGCATGACTTTTACAAAAAAAAAAAAAAGAACAAAATACCATCAGCAAAAGCTAATAAAAAACAAAAATCTGTTTTGCAAGTCAAGAAATCAAACTCAACTTACAAAATCATATGAGCATCAACATGATGGTATCACTATCTAACTGATTGAAGATGACTTTTACCTGCACCTTTATAAGAGTTCCGTACAAATTACCAACTTGGGCCCAAATACCGGAATTAGTCTCATTAACGATGTACTGGCACGTCAGCATCCAACAACTGCATGGCTCTCTTTGGCCCAACTTTCTAAAACCTCAAACTATCTTTGACAATGTCATCATATCTCTACACCGGTATTGCTTCCCTTGATTGAGGATGATTTCTTTCTTTGGCCAAATAAAAGCTCTAGTTCTTTTCTTAACTGGATGGTATATGCAAAACAAAATAAAGCTTCAAAACCTTTTCATTAACAACTATGTTAGATCACACAGAAAGAACAAATAGTGAAAAAAAGGCACTTTGGTGATTTAATCATCTGCTGACAGTGCTTTACTAATCAGTTCAGTTGCAACTGCAGGCCACCAGACCTAGTACGCAAAAGCCCATGCTTTCTTGACAGTAATTGGCGAAGGTGGGATAATAACATATAGAAAAGCTTTGACAGAACGGTAAGGGAGTTGTCCATCACTGTCTTTTCTCGTTTAACTTTATTTACCCATAGGTCTTTAAAATCTTCCTGTTCACTTTAATATCTGCATAAACAAGGCCACAAGCAGATACTGTTCAATACCACAGAAATGATGCTGCACTGCATCAATCACCCCATATCGATAAAAACCATTGTAGTATGAACATTATAGGATAGAGATGCATCACATTACTAACACCATAAGAGGCCAGTAAACAAATAAATTTCCCACATTACAGCAATCTGCCACGCTTTAGTCAGCAAAGTTTTCCTTTCAATTTTACAGGGCAACTCTTTTTCATTCATAAGCATAATGTGAATGATCAACAGCTAAAACATCCCAAGAAAAATGGTTGGCTAGGACGATTGATCACCTTTGCCATGCATTTAGCCTGTCTTGGATATTTCAAGAAAAGTCTGCTATTTCGATAGATTAAAGTTGAATAGTTCACTACAGTCTACATCCAGAATAGACCAATAGCTTCTATCTATAAGCACAAAATGTCCAAGAGCAGTAAAAAACATGAAGTTTACCTATTTTAACAAGACAAAATGAAGAACGTATAGCTTTCTGCTCATAATCTAGCTAGAGACAAAGTCCCATATCACAGTTATTACGAACAAACAGGGAACACAAAAAACATACCACTGTAAGGAAAAGAGAGTGAAATTCTACTGCTCTAATACCTTGGGCAATATTATCCACTAAAGTTCACGAAGGATAAGAATCTACAAATAACTCAATCTACCTTTTATTTAGCAAGGATTTAACTGAGATAACTTGATCTCCCTTTCATTTACCAAAAAGATTGAAACTACAATGCACAAAGCATTTATAGTTGAAAATAGATATAAAAAGTATAAATATCACATCATACTTGACATACACAACTTCAACAAATAAAAGCGAAAGAATGCCACTAAGGGTTCTGTATATTCTTCCCAGGCCAACGAGGCACCCTTAGTACTGTAAGATCCTAATATGCTCGACTACAGTGTACTTATCAGTTATCATCCCAAAAGAGGAACGGGAAAGTGTAAAACCAGTAACAGTGCAATTAAATCCACTCGGACAAAAATGCCGAACCTTGAGTCATGCCTATCTGGTGTTGGTGACCTTGAGTAAGCTGTAAGAAAATACAAAAGCAGAATAAGATACTCCAAACTCACAAGTATGTCCAGCATGACAGACTACTTTATTCTTTGTACAACCCAACAGAAGAGAAAGCCACACATCAGAATGGACATGATGTCAACGTTACTGACAATGATTATGGCGCCTTGGAGATCTTGATGTACTTCTCCTTCTTTCCCTATGTCGCCCACTTCATTTAAAATGGGGGGTAAAAAGAGTGAACCAAAAAAAAAAACACCCGTCACGAATTGATAAAACAAATGCCATAAAGACAGCCCAGTGAAATGGAGAATGCAACAAATCATACCTCACACGATCACTCACGCGCTCGGTCACGCGCATCTCATGAGGAGTTTTTCTGTTCTCCTCAGCAAAAACAATTCTTATCTCACGTCCTCCAATAACAGTATGATTCATTTGCTGCTTAGCCTCAGCTGCATCTTCTGCATAACGGAACTTCACAAATCCAAAGCCACGAGGCTCCCTGGTAATGCAATATACAATCATTGAAGTTACTAAATTACATGCCCTGTGATTGTCAGAGATGAGATATAAACAGATCAGCAAGTAATGGATCTCCTCCGTTCGATTTTTGTCCATTTTCAGAATCACAGTAACTTAATACCAAAAAAAGAAAGTATTATACAGTATATTAGTCTGCATCAGAAACCAGCCAAACAGCAAGCCTCTAAAAAATGGCACTCACATTGTAAACACGGGAAAGTGAAGCCCGTAAAACAAAGGCAATATGGCACACTCACTAATGCAGATGTCTTGTGACAAGTACCATCATTTTTTGGCAAAAAAGGTGACAGGTACTATCCAAATGAATTTATGTAAGCCCGAAATGGCTGAACCCATCATTCTCCCAAGAGTTCTTTAGTTCATATGTTTCTTCGATCACATGCAGCTTGGCAGCTCAACGTATTCCGAATTAGTATTCCAACGGGAGGGATGGAGGACAGGGAGAATCAACTAAGACAGCAATTCTTCATCCAACCAGAAACCAACACTAAAAACAGGTTTCTTCACTAACCACATGTCAAACAGAAAAAAATAGTAGCTGCAAATTGGATAGTCTAGCATGCAAATTTAGAACAAGGAGTCAAGTTTTAGAACCGTGAAATTAGGATAGTATATGCTACTTTACACAATCTGCAGAAGCAATGTGGGACAAAGCAAAGATTATTATGGTATCGATGCATAACCTAACTTTATACTCGTGAATGGGGAACTTATAAGTCCACAACTATACAGCTCATAGTTACTACTCCGCTCGTCAATCAATTGGCTGCTTTCGAAGTGACCGTGCACAAAGACAAGTTACTTCCATCACTAAGTATGTCAGTAACATCAAACATGAGAACACGGTTCTTGCCAGGCTCAGATGTACTACCAACACCAGACTGACAGTTCACACCACATCAACCCGACATACCCCGTGTAATAATTCTTAGGAAGGTAGACATCCTTCACAGGACCGAACCGCTCGAACGGCACCCTGAGATCTTCCGCCCTGCAACCACGACAGCAACAGTTAGACAAGATAATTCACATCGAAAGCGAATCCATGTCGAGCTCCGATGTCCGAACACAAGAGGCAATCGCGCCAAAAACCACCGAGACAGCACTCGTTACTCGTACGCCACACACTTCAACGTCACTCCCGCCAAGCGAACAAGCAAGCGAGGACGAGGATTCCACAGCCGGACTCCCACATCCAAAAGCAGGAGGGGGGGAAGAAAGACCTGGTGTCGAGGGGGAGGTTGCGGAGGAGGAGGCCGGAAGGAGCGGGAGAGCGGCGGTCCCGGTGGTAAGCGCGGCGGTCGCGAGGGTCCTCGTCGTAGCCGTGGCGCCTGCGGGCGCCGCGGGGGGCCGGGGGGGACCGGCTGCGGCGGCGGGGGCTGAAGCTGCGGCTCCTGCTCCTGTACCTCGCCATGGGCGGCGCTCGCCGATACGGGCGGGGGATCTCCGCTCGACCGTCTCCGATGTGGGAGAAACCCTAACCCTAGCAGAGGGAAGACGTGGGGGTGGTTGGCTTTCGTAGTTTTGGAGGGAGAAGAAGAAGAAGAAGAAGCGTCTTTGCCTTTCTTTACTTTTTTGGCATCTTTCTAGTTTCTACTCCGCGACGACACTTTTTGGGCCCGCTCTGGGCAGACCGCATTTTTTTTTTTAACTTAATTTAACTTTCTGCATCATGCCAAAAAAAAAAGTTAATACCACGAAAAAAATCTCAAATCTATACATTCGTGATAAATTTACCCACCGTCAATTTCCGTTGAATTTTACCGTCAAATTATTCAGTTCGATGACACGTGATAATTGACAGGTATACCAGTTTAAGATTTTAGATATACCAATTTGTAATTTTTCGTGATATTAATCCAATTTAACAGAAACTAACGGAAGGTAAATTTGTCACGAATATACCGATTTTGGGTTTTTGATGGTCAAAAAATTAATTTTGGGTAAATTTATCACAGGTATATCAATTCGGGGTTTTTGGTAATTAAAAAATAAGTTTTGAGTAAATTTATCACAAGTAAATCAATTTAAAATTTTTCGTGATATTAATCCTGCGCATTTTTTTGAAATTTAAATGATATTTTACGTTTTGACAAAAAGTGTTTTTTATTCAAATACAAACATAGCGGCTCTCATCGTGAACAGTTCAAGGGCTATCGATTCCGAAAAAATTAAAAAATAAAAATGAATATCTAGAATTCGACAATAAGACTTAAACGAATTCAAGTTACTCGAGTCTCAGCAATTCGGGTTTGGCTTGATGACTACTCGAGATCGACTCTTTTGATGTCTAGTTGAGCTCAAGCTAAAGTTACTTGAACTTGACTAGTTGATGCTCGACTAGACGGTTTCGTATCCGACCAAAAAAAAACTAGATGAGTTCACAACTCGTTGAGGTTTTGTATTTTCTTCAATAGGATTTAATATCATTAAAACGAACAACAAAAATTCTTGAAATCACATGGTATACCCATGTATAAAGTAAAGGAAAACAGATCAAGTGGTATTAAGCTCAAACTCATGCTCCACGTCAATAATGACTTAATTATAACCTAATCAAGTTGAGCCGAAATCGAATGATTAGACCGTCTTTTCAAATTAAGCTCGAGTGGAGAATTCAATATTCAATCGAGCTTGGGTCACATTTCAAACACCAATACGTGAGTCGAGTTGAGCTCGAGCTTGGCACTTCATTGGCTTGAGTCGATGGCTCGAGCCGACTCGATCACATCCCTAATTGGTAGAAAATAGCATGCGATATAATTAGAGGAAAGTGTGATGCTTTCTAATACTGCTCTGCTTCAGTATCATTTTATTAACCATAATTTTAAACAACTTTTTTTTGTGATTTAAATATTTCCCATACAAATGGAAAAAGGATCTAGATACCATCTATTCTACAATTTCGATGGAATCCGAAGCACGTGCTCACAAATTTCGGACTTAAAGAAATTCTTCATCTTCATTTACTAAATATTTTTTTAAGAAAATTGAAAAATATTCCTCAAAATTCATTTAATTGGGTGTTGATGAGTAAAAACTATAAATTTCACAAAATAAATAAATAAAACCTAATATAGAAGAAAAAGGTTTCCCCCTGCTCACAATTGGCGGGATTTGAATAGGGGAAGGAGAGAAGGGTAAACAACGGCCGCCACCTCGCTTAAATCCCGATCCGAGCCGCCAACCCGGCTAAAGCTCGAGAGAGGTTGGCAATTCGCGGCCCACACCATACAGTCGATGCTCAACGAGGGTCGGCATCTTCGTCATTGTGTAGCGATCGAATGAGATTAGCAACCCAAATCCCCTCTTCCTAAGTTTATTATTATTGTTGTTGTTGTTGTGCTTTTGTAGCATATTTACTCTTACATGAGCAATGAGTTTTGTCACTGTGGATGCACATCGTGACATTTGATCTGTGAAAGTGATTGTTAGATGCTCTGGACAGTGATTTCGTACCCAAAACTATCTACAACTACGGAAGCTTCCACAATTCTCCGAGTGATCGATTCACCGTCCTAAAGACGTCATACCCTAATGCATTTTTTCGCACTTCCTGTATAAAAATGTCGTGCAGCACAAAACACTTCAATAGTTTTCAATGAACGATTGAGATTTAATCTTTTATGTTCTAATGGTCATCAATCTTCGAGGATCAAATCCCCCACAATTTGTGCAACTGTAAGGATTCACT
This sequence comes from Syzygium syzygioides, assembly GCA_031216285.1. Taxonomy (NCBI): domain Eukaryota; kingdom Viridiplantae; phylum Streptophyta; class Magnoliopsida; order Myrtales; family Myrtaceae; genus Syzygium; species Syzygium syzygioides. The sequence goes on along the minus strand of CM062243.1, from coordinate 11,831,768 downwards.
CCCATGTTTCAAAATAAGGTCCACCTCGAAGGCTCGCCCTTGTCCAATGTAATTAATTTCTAGAATGATAAAGCAAGTTCCTTTTCCCATCAGTATGCACAGCACAATTAGTGGCTACTATAGAACAATGAGAATTATGCGCAAATTCTCAATGTCCAATAGCACATCAAATCAAATGCGAAACAGCAAGAGCTCCTCTAGTCCGAATGCTCTCTCCTGGAATTTCTCTCCATATGGGATCTGAGAAATCCTAAAGGGCCCAATTAGCCATGATCAAGAGAATTCCACGGGCTTAGGTGCCAACGGACATCCACGGGCCGCTTCGGCGTCGAGGCGCGAATCCGGCTGGCCCTCGGTTTAGCCGGCGGGGCGGACGTCGAGCGTCCTGGACTCGCGCGTCACCAAGAAAAGGAAGTCTCCCGAATTTCGCCCCGGCCGAAGACCTTCCGATGCTTAAGACCTGAGTTAGTACGAAGCTAGAGAGAGGAATGTGGCAGGGGCGTGGAGTTGTGGAGGCAATAGAAGGGCCAACTAGTGGGCCTCAGGATTTTGGGCCACAGTTGTGAAGGCACGCTCAATATGGGCCTTGTTTTGCAAGCCCATGTTGATTGTGGGCTTTTCCATAAGCATTGGATCCGATCCATGTACCCAGACACGCGTCGGCTCGAGGGGCTTGCAGTTGACTAGTCTTAACAGTCATGTACGCATCGTACGAATTCGAATGCATTTTTATACGACCGTAAACTCATCTCGGATAGATGAACTCCGAGCCAATGAAGTACCCCACCGATTGCATCGAGCAAGTTTCATCTCGAGCTCCGAGTGAAATTTACTAATTGATTAGGTCGCGTCGAGTCGAGCTACCTTGACGGTTTTATCGACTCCACTATCTTGACGGTTGCTTTTATTTCACTGTATTGATGGTTGTATCCGAGATTGCTGACTTTACATTTTTGTTGATTTCCTCGTACTATCAATTTGTCATATCGTCAATTCATCAAGTTGTCCAAAAAGAAAAGAGAGGGGGTAAAATAGGGAAACACGATACTCGGCTCGAAGAGTCGGCCCGACTTTTCTTCCCATGGGAAAAGAAAAAGAATAATGACACCCTAAATTTTGGCCGAGTGAGTAAAGCGATTCTTGAACTTTTAATTTGTTTAATGTATTCCCTGAACTTTAGCTCAATGTTCAATATGATCTATGAACATTTCATTTGTTCAATTTGATCCCTAAACTTTTGGTTTATGTCCTACATTGAATATTTTCATATAGAGGACATGGCCAGAGGTTCAAGAACCACATTGAACATATTAAAAATTCAGGAAACACGTTGATCATTTTCATGTAATATAGGGCTATGTTGAATACCGATTACATGAACAAATTAAAAATTCATAAAAATTCATAAATCACATTCTGTATAGAGTGAAACTTCAAATATCATTTTTGTCATTTTTTCATAAGAAAACTGATCCCGACCACTGACGTGAACCTACGGAACTTCTTGAGTGGCGAGGAACAAAGTCGTCGATTCGCATAAAATAACCCAAATCAAACATCCATCTCGGACGGTTCCCATCTGATCTTTTTAGCTTTGTCTGCCCATCCGCCTATTCCGCACCATGAAGTTAGTCAGATCTTTTTTGGCTGGCCAAACTTTAGAAAATGACATATTAGTTAAGCACTCTTGACGGTCCAAAATTCATCCGCCCAATTAATCCCTTAATTAACCAAATGATTGAAGCTAATAGCTAGGGCAAATCTCCATGGATTAGCTAAATCAAAAAGGTCAACTGCAACGGGAATTACAAGATGGCCGATGTTTTTTCGGGACTCGTGATGTGCTGATCACGCTTTCGAATAACTCTTTTTCTCTTTTGACGAGACTACGAACGCGGAGGCTCGACTATCTGAAGGTTCGTGAATACTTTGCAAGTCAGGTGAACCCCGACTCGGTTTGCAATTTGAAAAAATCGCCCGGCGCCTAGACCATCTGTGTTGACCTCGGGGGCTGCCTTTGAATGAGCTAATCATGGCGTTTCCAGATTCCCTGCAAAAAAGCCCCACGACCGACCGCCCACTCCCCCCACCCCCCCAAATTTTTGTTCTTTTTTACATTCCACAAATCTCACCCGTTCCATTACACAAAGGTCCCTCTTCTCTTAAGCCAGTACGTTTCGGAAAAAAAAAAATTGAGATCGCGGCATTGGATCGGGTCCGGCGATCATATCATGTTACCCGTCGGAAGTGTCGGTGGCTGATCCGTCATGAAAGTGTTCCTATCCGTTCTCGATCAGCAAATCTTGATATGGGTTGATATTATAATGAACACTAATGATGCAAAGTCATGCCCAAAATTGTATGGAATGACGTGTTTGGAATCATGACCACGCCAGTCGATTGCCTCGGTCAAGAATTTGAATCACGACTTATTTCACTAATTATTATTATTATTATTATTATTATTATTATTATTATTATTATTATTTTGACATTTTCCTTGACTTTTGCAAATTTCGCGTGTTGCCTACACCAACCGCAATAGTCCCCATTTTCTATTAAGCATCATTGTCCTGTCCCGTCGGCATCATTACAAGGTCAGAATTTTATTTATTTCGAGCATTAATTAAATTCAAAACGGATAATCCAATTTCAAATCATGGATAAGATGAGTAATTAAGAAATTATAATATAATGAGACGACAGGTCGAAGTGTTGCCCTTCCATCAATGTGCGGGTCCTCCATTTCCATGTACGACAAAATTCATAAAAAAACAAGAACTTGGGATCGAAGTATGATCCATCGCGACATGTCAAGTGACGCGAAACTTTTTATCATGGCCGGAGATGAAAAAGAGGACACATTTTTTTTCGTGTTGAAAATTGTAGACTTATTTAATAAAAAGATTTTTCATTTTTACTGACGTAGAAAAAAATTTGTACCGTAATAAATGGGTACCTGACATTTATATTTTGATTCATTTAAACAATCGAAATCGTATCAAGTGTAGAACGAATTTAACATATGGATCTTGTTTTTAAATATTGCAGGAGGACCTATTAATTATATTCAATGAAATAATATTTTAATTTCAATGCACTGATTATGCAAGGCGAGGGAGAGGCTGTACTCTAAGAATGACAAACTTTCGTTATTTGAGTATTTCACAAATGCCTTAGTGACACTTATTAACAAAATTCTTTACATGTATATCGACCTTTATGTGCATGCAAAATATGGAAAAGATTGCAATGGAGGGAAGTCAAAGGCGATGCGGGGTCATTTCGTGAAATACATTTAAGTGATTGTGAGATGAGGAAGGAAAGTCTAATTCGAAACTTAGATAGAAGAGAGATTTATTAGACAACACGACAAATATGCGAACCTTTTAGAGTGCCACCATTTTTTATCGGCCCCTAATTATCAAGGCTCAAAATGAATTATTCGAAAAATCATTTTCCTAAAATCGTTCGCTTGTATCGCCTGAAATAATTAGATAACAAAATTTACATCTAAACATTTTCACGGATAATGAACAAGATATTTTTTATTCTTTCGTTTTTCGAAGCAATATAAATTATTACTTTTTAGGGAAATATTCTTTCCCGCACAGAGCGTAACAGTGGCGTAATTTAATTTATTCGCTTCTCAAATTACCGGCATTTCGCAAGATTTTCCAAGCTGAAAATTCGAAATTAAAACCGATTTGGGAAATGCTTTATTAAATTTATTTATTTATATATATATTTTTTGGGGTCGGAAATTAAAGGTATTTATTTAAGAGTGGGTGGGAAGATAATGACGAGTCATCTGTTTTTTTCAAAATGGCTCTTGGCGAAAACGAAGGGGCAGTAGTGGGAGGACAGTGCCGCCAATGATTTAGCATCCGATGTCCTCATAGCGCACGGGGGCATCTCTCTCGACCCCGGTCCGAAGCAGCCCCACGCGCGCCCCCCCGACGCGCGCGCTCGCCCCCCGACCGCACCGGGCCGGGCACTCGCCACGCGGACGCTGGGCGGCCGGCGCGTGGGAGCGACGGCGCGTGAGGGATCCGGCGCGCCGCCCGCCGATGTCGTCATGACTTGCGATTCTGCGAGGGACGGGACGGGACAACCTCGTCGCCGCCGCTCGCACGTGGCCACGCGTCCCCTCCCATTCCCCGCGCAGCCTCGTTGTCGCCATCGCGGGGGGCGATTTTCTCTGTTTCTTCTTTTTATTTTTTTCGGACGCCTCACGCTTTTCGCGCGTTTTGTCAATAAAAAATCGTTTTTCGCGTGCCGCGAATAATTTTTTGTTTTTATTTTCAGGCACGCCTTGATGGGATCGAAACTGACTTTTGAGAAATTTTTTCGAGAAAATAATTGAATTTTTATAATATACATATTTGTAAAATTAAGCAAAAGTTAGGCTCCGTTCATTTCACGAAAAATAATTTTTCATGGAAAATACTTTCCTTGCTATGGACAAAATTCCTTCACTTTTGAGAAAAATGATTTCCTCTTTCTCAAAAGAGGAAAACATTTTCCTGAAAGCCTTCTTTCACCGTTTATTTTCACTATTTTCTTTTTCATTTTTTTCCTTCTTCCTCATCTTCCTTAGTCAGTCGCTGGCCACAGCGACGACCGGCTAGCTAGAGCCTCGCATGATCCAATGCGGCCGAGCTCATCCAAGGCCAGTCAAGCAAGCTCGGGCCTTACCATGTCTAGCAAAGCCGGGCGAGGCTCACCTCACCAAAGGTTGCTAAACATTGGCGAGGCTTGAGCTCGTCGACCTCTTACAAAAATTATGGTATCAACATGATGGTATAAGCATCAACATTATGGCATCAACATGATGGTATGAGCATCAACAGCTCGTAGGATCTGGGCACCCCACATGTTCGAGACTTAAGTGAGCGGAAAAAAAATTATGGCCTCGAGCGTCCTTTTCCTGATTGATCCATGGCTATCCGGAATTGTTTCACTACCAACTCCCTTATGGTCGAATGATCGATCCATGGTCGAATGATCGATCCATGGTCGAATTACTCTAATCAATTTGCGTGATTGGAAAGTCCTTTGATTGTCGATTTATTGGCTGATCCATGGACGATCCATCGATTGAACCATGACCGATCATTTAAATACTCATTTCGACCATAACAGCCGATTCATGACCAACCCTTGAATCGATCCGCTTGTCAATTCCATGGCCATTTTCCTTTGGTCAACTCGGTCTCAATTGGGGATGTTACAGTTTTGCTTTATTGATGGTTAAGAAGATTATATTGGAAAATTCTTATGGAATAGCTAAAGGTGCAAGTGAAGTTGGTATTCTGATGAGGTCCTTGGTTATGGCGAAATTCAAGCATGACTTGGACTTGGCAGGTGTTTTGTGCTGATCCATGTGGGCTATGAGAGTAGTAGCGAAGTTCAAATTTCAGTGAAGTGATTGTGATTTGGTTCAAATGTCGAATCAATGTGGAGATTGTTGAGAGAATGTGTCTCAAGTTTTAGTCCAAAATAGAAACTTTCCTAATTTAAATATGTTCCCTAGAGACAACTTCTTAATGAGTTACCCTATGAAGTAATCCGAGAGTATTGAAGCCAATTAAATCTTATTGTAAGATTTGTTAATTCTTTTGTGAGATTAAAAGATTATTTCATAAGAAATTGGAAGGCGAAACACCGTGTGAGTTATTGGACGTAATGGGGGGCGGGAGGCACTAATAGTTTTTGAGATTAGAATGTGGTTGTGATCTCCGTTTTATCAATTGATCTATAGTATAATCTTATACTACTCTCCCTGTTGACGTAGGATCACGTAAATCTAATGTCCGCTTTATTTTTTTTATTCTACATATTCTATTGTTCAATTATAGTGAATAGTTATCATCTTGAAAATTTCCGATAACCAGAGTGAATTAGTAGATTAGAGGAGACAAAAACCACGGACGTTTGTCATTTTTCAATTAGTGGTTAAGTGGCATGCAGTTCTGTTGCCGTTTTAATTTATGATGAAGGATTTCAACAGTATAATAAAGAATAGAAAAATCAACGGTATGTCCGTAATTATGGAGGCAGCTATTAAATCCAAAAGTTTGCTTTACAAAAAGTATGTATCTTCTTTTATCAAATTTATCGATGGGACTTTCTTATAAGTTGAATTTAAATTTTCTGCAGAAACAAGATGTTATATTAGTTTATAAGAATTGATTTAAAAAAATAGTTAATACCACGAAAAACCCTAAACCGATATATTTGTGATAAATTTACCCGTAACTTTTTTACCACAAAAAATCCCAAACTGGTACACTTACAACAAATTTACCCCAAACTAATTTTTTGACCACTAAAAAGTCCAAATTAGTATATTTGTGACAAATTTACCATCCGTTAAGTTGAATTAATATCATGAAAAATCACAAACTGTTACACCTATGACATACGACGGGTAAAACCATAAATCGATGTACCTGTCAACTGTCACGTGTCATTCAACTCAGAAATTTAACAATAAAATTTAACGGAAACTGAAGAAGGATAAATTTATCACCGTTGTACCAGTTTAGAATTTTGGGCTGTAAAAAATTTAGTTTTGGGTAAATTTATCATAATTGTATCGGTTTGGGATTTTTCGTGATATAAATCCTAAAAAAATTAGGGCAACTTTGAATGCTTTTAAAGAATTTTGACTTTAAAGGGAAAAGCAAAGTTATAAAAATGGCCAAAACCCAAAACCCTAGCACCACCACAAATACACCCATTTGTCTCTTTCTTCAATTTTTTTCTTTTGGGGTCAAGACTCTTTCTTCATTTAAGAGCAAGATCCACCTGAAGTTGAAGATAAGCAATAGAGAAAACATCTCTAAATAATAGCAAAACGATAACAACCGAAGAAATTCATTTAAAACCACCATCCAACTGTCTCTCCTGCAAATGCAGCCACTGTCCGACCAACCTTTGGTTTTTGCTTCAACGGAAAGCTAATTTCGCTTCCCAGTCATTTTTTTTGTTTTAGTAGATGGGATGTTCGACCAAAGCGTACGGCGAGCCACCCAACAAATTGACAATTGACTCGAAGCGTGTGGTCCTCGCTCCCATGGACAAATGCTTCTCGAAGCCAACGAAACGTTTTCTTCAATTTCTTCGTGGAAAAAAAAAGGGTTGGAGCGGCCCGCTGCAGCTGCCTCTTAAGCGTTATCTCGAGGTTGTTGCACTCGCTACGGAATATTTGATTAGCCCGTCACTACAGCTCCCTTGATTTGCTAACTCGAATCTCTTGACATGAGGGAGTAAATGCGAGAGACAAAAAAGTCGATGAGAGGTTGGCTCACGATATGATTCGAACTTATGATATCCTGAAAAACAGTGTGACCTTTTTATTATTGAGCTACCTGCTCAATTGCATTTTGAATAAGGGTCTGCAGGCACTAGCTAACCATGCTCAAGAAGAAAATGTTTTATTTCTCAATCCATTAATATCACGTATTAAGAATTACTTTGACTATTTAACAAGTATTTTGAAGGCACTTTTTGAAAAAAAATTATGGACATGAAAAACAAATACATAAGTGTGAGAAGCCGATTCATGTAAGTTTCCGCTCAAATTTAAAATTTGACATTGGGTTAATATGATCAGTACATTGGAAAAAAATTGGGGCATTTTCCTTCTATAAGACGAAGAACCCAGCTTTACTTTCTTAGCCAAGTTTATCGTATTAAGTAAAACAGGAACTTCAAATTGATTAAGTTATTAAGAAAACCCAAACAACAAAGACGGGAATTGAAAGGGTGTATTTGTTTCACGGAAAATATTTTTCTAAAAGTGATTACTTGTATCATTTACCAAAATGAACGAACGAAAAAAATGTTTTCATCATCTAATAAGATATTTAGACATAAATTATTGTCGATGCTTCAATCAAATGGTATAATAAGTATTGATAATTAAACCAAACGGCATAATAACTATTACAACTTTATTTCACTATAATGTTATAACTACCTTATTACAATCTTATTCCATCACTACAGCCAAACGGGCTCGTAGCACAGACATAAGTATTCATGTTTGCAAGTGTCCTCAAGGGTTAGAGCACTACTCGAACATCGCAAATAAAATGATATGACTTTCAAGTAATAATATTGATCAGGCATATCACGAGAGTCAATAATGTACTATAAGATTTAGATTTTTTTTTAGAGTACTTGACAGTCGACACACCAAAAAAAGAAAACCGAGTTCATCCAATGGAAGAGGCACATCAACCACATTCAATTTTCCCCCCCTTCTTTGTTTGCCAACAATTGAAAAAGTGAACCCCCACTTACAAGTTCCTCATGGTGCAGTGGAAGTCCCCTAGGAAATTATCAATCACAAATCCTTGGAAAATGGCCCCTTCTTGTTGATACATGGTTTCCACATGTTGGAATTAGGTTTGATGCCATTGGACAAAACAGTGAAAATATTTCCCTTTTTGACCAGTATACAAATACACTCAGGAAAAGATAAAATTATCACCCCTTTCACTTTCCAACAGGGAAAAAAAACGATTGAAAAGCACAAGTTTTTTTAATATTTTTTTTTTCTTTTCTTCCCGTTTTTATTAAAAATAAAAAATGAAAAGACCACCGGATCCAACCAACCTCCCACCCAGCCGCCCACCACCTCAAGGTCCTGTCTTTCCAACCATCCTTCCGTCTGCAAGCAACAGCAGCACAGGCACAAGCCCCCCCTCCTACATCCATGGAGCCGCCGCCGCCGCCCCAACCGTCACCGCCGCCCTCCTCCGCCTCGACCCAGGTCCTCTCCGCCATGGAGCTCCACGCGCCGCCGCTCCTCGACGACAGCGCCGCCGCCGTTGACTCCGTCTGGGACTTCGGCGACCTCCTCGACTTCACCGTCGACGACCACCTGATCATCCCCTGGGACGAGGAGCCACCCGCCCTCGACAACCCCGCCTCCGCCCCCTCCGACCCAGATCCCGACCCCGCCCCGGAGGACCCGGCCGACGGTGCCCCGGCGTCGAACCGGGTCAGGAAGCGGGACCCCCGGCTGGTCTGCTCCAACTTCCTGGCGGGGTTCGTCCCGTGCGCCTGCCCGGAGCTCGACGAGAAGATGGAGGAGGAGGCGGAGGGGCTGCCCACGAGGAAGCGGGCCCGGGCGCCGAGGGGGGCGGGCCAGGGGATGGCCCGGTGCCAGGTCCCGAGCTGCAAGGCCGACATCCGGGAGCTCAAGGGGTACCACCGGCGGCACCGGGTTTGCCTCCGGTGTGCCAACGCGTCGGCCGTGGTCTTGGACGGGGAGAGGAAGAGATACTGCCAGCAGTGTGGCAAGTAAGCTTTAATTCGCAGTTGTTGTGGGGTTTCGAGTTTTAGCTTTTCGAATGATGATTTGAGATTGTTGTGCCACTAGGTTTCCAGAGCTGTTTGTTTTTGAATATGAGATGATTATAGCGTTGGTCTGCGCCGAAGTGAAGATAAGTGGTAGTGAGGTGTTTGTGCTGAATTGGAGACTGGTTGAATTGTCGTTGCTAGTAACTCCGCCATTTAATTTCTAATTCTGAGATCCATTCAAGATGTAAGTGATGTGAATTCAGTCATATCATTGTGATCCATGTTGGATGTTGGCCACTAGGCAATGAGGATGGTGTTGCCAGAGTCAGTTTGGCATTGTTGTGGCGTTAGCAGGTTTTGTCATGTGGCATGGTGATATAACCGGCGTTGGCTGAAGGGTACTGCTATTCGGTATGTCGGGAGCTGCTTCTTGTTCTTGGCTCCTAGCTCGACTAGCTCATCATTATCTGTATTTTCATGAATCGGGGGGCAGTTGCTGCTGCTTGGCGAATTTCGATAGTCAGCACAGATAGCGACTTAGGCGCGGAGATAATCTTCTGGCATTGCTATAATGACTACAAGCTGTTGCTTGGTGTGTTTCAGGATTGGTGTTGTCGGGGAGTTCTGAAAAACATTAATGTGCAGTTTATTCGTTCTATTGAGGATAATTAGTGTCTTTCTATTTTTAGGGGATAATGTGTAAATGACCATGTAAAGGTGATATCAAGGTGGAGAAACTTCGAAATAACAAAAGCTTGAGAAGCTAGGTGGATGCTTCCAGTGGCCAAGTGTTTTGTTGAAGTAACGGTAGCTTTTCTGAAGTGGACCCCTTACTCCAAAAAGAATGCCAGATCGGTTTTTATTACATTTGTTTGTGGTACAAGCTTGTTTTTAGATAGCTGTGATGGCATTTGTAATATATCAGGCATCTTAATATCCCACTTAGATCCTAGTTTCCTGATTGCCTTATGCCATTTCTAGGTTCTTTTGGAGTTAATATTGTTCAGTTCAGTTCCCACATTGCTGGAATTCTTGTGGCAACAGCTTGTTCTTTTCTCAATCCGCTTTTGGACTATTATCTTCTAATTGACCTAATTTGGTCAGTTGATGACATGTATTTCTATGGTATTATAGTGAATTAGGTTGAGTTTTCTGTTGCTTTTCATTTACTTAAGCCGATTTCTTATTAGAAGGCATTTCGCCTTTTCTATACATGGCTATGTATGCAGTTTAACTTGGATAAACTCATTGTGGAAGTATCTGATAACTGGATGAGTTAAGGAAATTTGCTAGAGTATCATATGGCCAGGTGTTATTCCATGAGCTCAATCAACAAAGTTTTTTTTTTTTTTTGTCGATAATCGACAAAGTTGAAGAGGCACTGTTTTTTACCTCTCTTTGAGGGGGCAGATGATCTTATGCTGCAATAAGAAAGTATACAGCTAGTGTTTATATTTTCTGCAAGCAATTCTGGAACGTTATATATTACATCCTTATACCCAAAGAAGGAATTGATGCACTGAAACTGATATTGCATGCCTTTTTTGTTGTCATAATATTCAGTTTTTTAATATGGTTTCTGGATTTAAATTGCCACCTTCTGCTGTTCTCTGATATAAATTGCTGAAGATATTAAGCAGGAAACTCGGAGGAAAGTTTGAGTTTCTGTCTGGGAGTTTTCTGATCATTGGACTTTTGTCCGGTGTGTTCTTGTCTAAATGAGGAACAGTATGTAGTTGTCGACACCTTTGGCGAAAGCAGTAGTATTGTGGGATTATATAATCGTTAATTGCCTCATAATGTGGTTTCCTTTGACAGGTTTCACATCTTGTCAGACTTTGATGAAGGTAAACGAAGTTGTCGAAGAAAATTAGAGCGCCACAACAAAAGAAGGAGAAGAAAGACCGTTGATTCTGGTGGTGGACTAGCAAAGGAATTTCAACAAGATATTCATTCTGAAGATGTTGGCTGTGATGATGAAGATGGGAAAGGTACATACAAGAACAGTTAACATAATTTATTTCTTGATTAAGTTTGTCAACTAGCTAATCCGATTGCTCATGTAATTTAACAGATAACTTATGTTTGAGTGGCCAGTCTGGTGAAATGGAAGCCTCGTTAGAGCCTGAAGATGGAGGAGTACCTACACTAGAAACTGCTCCTGAATGTCAGATAATTCCTACAGATAGTATTGCATCTTTTGTAGTTTCTCGTGACAAGCAAATGGAAAGTAGGAAAGATAATTCGAAACAGGCACTTTCTCCATCCTGTGGTGACAATAGGAGTGCATACTCATCTGTGGTGGGTTTAACCTGGACGGTGTACTTGCTTTGTAGTGTTAATATCTATGTGTATGGAATCTTAGTTGAGTTAATACTAATTCATTGAAGTTTTTAATTAGTGTCCAACAGGTCGAATTTCATTCAAGCTTTATGATTGGAATCCAGCAGAATTTCCCAGACGTCTTCGTCACCAAGTAATATATACTTATACTTAACTATCTTAAATCAGATGACATCTTCTTAGCACTGGCAGAATTGAATGGCTTACATTTGGTTGAATGCATATTCAGATATTCCAGTGGTTGGCGAGCATGCCGGTGGAGTTGGAGGGTTATATCCGCCCTGGATGTATTATTTTGACAATGTTTATCGCCATGCCCAAGTTTATGTGGGGAAAGGTACTATTTACCAGATAGGAAAACTGTATGGTGATAATTATTTGTCTGAACTACTTTAATTTTGGCTTTAGTAGAGCAGCAACTATTGTTTGCTTAAGCCCTACGATCAGTGGCTTTGGATTTTTTTTAGTTCTGGGCCAAGAATATATGGATTTTCTGTGAAGTTTTACTGAGCATTACAATTGCGATTTCTGTAGCATCTCTTTCTCATCAAATTAATATTATTTGATTCTCTGGAAATAGTGCAGTAGTTATAATTTGGCTCCTTCTCTTCATTACAAGTTCTTGCACTTTGTTATGTATCAGTTAGATTGTTACAGGTGTTTTACTGTTCTCAAGAAGTTCTTGAGCTTGATTTAGTCGGATTGCTCCTTCAGCTTCTGCTTAGTTTCTTCCTTTGCTCATATTTACTTGTGTGTGGTTTCTTGACTAATACATCTTGTGGCATCGAGCAGTTATATGAAGATCCTGTATCATATATAAATGACTTTGTCCTTCGACCTGAAAGAATGCTGTCCAGAAGAGGCACTGTCTATATCTTTATAAATGACATGGTTTTCCATCTTATGAAAGGTAAATTAATTCCCTTCAGCCCTCATTAGCAAGCCTGCTTTGTGGACCTTTGATATTCCCTCAATACTTTTGACTGTTAATCTTATTCGGCTTGGAATGCATGGATTACCTTTCATAGGGCTTTCGCCTAGTTTTCTGGTCTGAGTGTTCAGTGGTGGGTGCAGTTCCTAAACAGAAGTTCCCTCTCTGCTTAAGGCTGCTTACATAGAACAAGGCATACTCTGTTTCTGTAGAATGCTTTACTTACATTGAAGCTGAACAAGGACCAGGAATTGATCATTTCTAGCTGAGTGATAGATTTTGCTGTCAGCACAAATGTTATTATTGCACCAACTGGTCTATCTATATATCAGAGATAACTAAAAAACCCTTGTGTAACGGTTTCTCACTAAGCATAAAATTGATACTCGGGAGCCTTATAAACGCTATTATTTTAGAGATATTCTTCAACAACATTAATTCGACGACAGCGTCCTGCATATGGATCTGATTTTCATAGCAGCATGGGATAGTTTATGTGCTTTTTAGTTAGCAAGCATGCAAGTCAAATACCTCGATCAGTTGGTTCTTTATCAGTGGCTGGCGTCTGTTTCCTTTATTATAAGAGCTCTATTGAATCCTTGAGCATCTCAGCTTTACTGTTATATTGGAAAATTAAATATCGGCATTCATGGTAGTCCATGATGAAAATGTGTTCTTTGTGTTCAAGCTTCCATGCGTTCTCTTGCTGCAGACCATGTATAGATTCATTTCTATCCTCTGTGTGACTTATTATTTGATTTACAGAAGCTCTTACAGACTTTCTTGAGTTGGGTCTCCTCCTCGGGTCCTTATAGTTAATTTCTGTTCTCTGTAGATGGAACTTCTGTCGTGAAGGTTGAGGCAGGGGTTCGGACCCCAAGGCTTCATTATGTCCATCCTATGTGTTTTGAGGCTGGCAAGCCCATGGAGTTTGTTGTTTGTGGAAGTGATTTGCTGCAACCCCAGTTTCGGTATGGAGTATCTTAATAGAATTACTTTTGTTCCATATTAAAGAAGTACGCGCGCGCGCGCGCGCGCGAGAGAGAGAGAGAGAGAGAGAGAGAGAGAGAGAGAGAGAGAGAGAGAGAGAGTCATAGAAGTACCCTTCATTTTTCTCACCTTCTCATCTTTCTATAGTCTCCTAGATTCTTGAGTCCTGAAGTCCATTACAAAGTGCAACTTTAAGTATCTTTTCCCCGTTAAATTGGAGAGCCTCGGCATCTATGACTTATATTAAATGAAGTGCTGTAACAGTGTAACTAAATTTTATCAATGAATTATATTTTTATGAGAGAGATTCTTTTGCTGCAGGTTTCTCATATCTTTTGCTGGAAAATATTTGGCATGTGATTATGGTGCTACATCTTCATATCCTGGAAGTGAAAGGGGCATCAACTGCACTTCTGGTCATCAGCTGTATAATATACGTATTCCATGTACTGAGCTCAATCAGTGTGGTCCTGCATTTATTGAGGTCTGTACCGGCATTTATAGAAGAATTTGCTTTATCTCAGAACATTTGATGAACTGAAGAGATGCTTATACCAATTTTCCAGCATGATGATGATGGCTAACAAATATTAGCTTTGACCACTCTCTTGTATGTTTGTGTCTTCCACAGGTTGAGAACCAGTCTGGCTTGTCGAACTTCATTCCCGTTCTTGTTGGTAATAAGGAAGTTTGTTCTGAGATGACGATGATACAGCAGAGAGTAGATAAATCTCTCTTAAATGAGGGGCTGCAAATTTCGGACATTGGTTACGTCCTGGATTCATGTGAGGCTTGTTCACGGAGTCGAACCGCACTTTCTGAGTTCATCTTGGATATCGCATGGCTGCTGAAAGAACCTGCTTCTGAAAATCTTCACCGGATTCTTCCTGTGTCGCAGATTCAAAGATTCAGCTCTTTGTTGAGCTTTTTAATGCAACATGATTCAAGCATTGTTTTGGAGAAAATATTGCAAAGACTGGACGTTCTTATGGGGTATATTGAATTAACCAGTGAAATTAGTAGTGGCAAGAATGATGCTGACATTAGATTATTGAATACCCAAATAGATCAGGCAAGAGAATTTCTGAGGAAACATCAGCCATCCAAGAGGGTGGTGCTACATTCAGAGCACTCAAGGCAAAAAGAGGAATGTTCTCATCAAGGTTTCCCTCAGAATGATGTGCTTTCATCCGTGACCATTTCTAATCAGGTGAGGCTTCTTTCACTCTACAAGCCAGAGTCTTTCCTTTCAGGATTCTGTGTGGTCTCTTGCGGTTTGGCATTGTGGGGCCTTTTAATTTCCTGTCATGTGGCGACTTGTGATAGTGTGTCTCGTGGCATAGTTCTGCTAGTTTGTTGCCAACCATGGAGGTACTTGTAGTGGACCTATAAAAAAACGTTGCCATGGTTTCAATCATATTTCTGCCCTTGGAGATCAATTTCACAATAGTTGCTTTGGTTATAGTACCGAACCTTCACATGAGAATACCTACGCCATATATTACCTCATTCTCTGTCAGTTTAATCTTTTGCACTTGTCAATTGCATGCTTTAATATGAGGCGTCTAATTTTTTTACCAATTCATACAACCCTGTTGATGCTATTCTGATTTTGCAGGATATGGAGAGGGGAGAGAGCTGCAGGGTAGAAGTAATGATGGGTTCCAATTACACAAACAGCGAGGCCGCTCCACTTTTGGATGTGGAGTTGGTCATGAATGGTAACCTTTTCAAGGAAAAGCCTCGCAGTCGGTTCCTCCTCAACTCCTTTATGAGATCTCGTCCTGCTCTATACTTAGTCGCAATTGCCGCCGTTTGTTTCGGAGTATGTGCCGTCCTCCTCCATCCTGATAAGGTTGGTGAATTTGCGGTTTCTATTCACAGAAGCCTCTTTGACCGACCATAAGGAAATTGCTCAAGATCTCGATCTCCCTGTATGTACATAGTGTACTTGATGAACCTGATGTTATCCTATCGGATCAAGCTACCAGTCTTTTTTCATGATTGGGAGCTTTGATAGTGGGGGTAGCTCAGCTTCAGTTTTCCATCGGGTGCATTTTGGATGATAGATGCAACGAAGGTCATAGCTCGGTGGAAACTGTATCTCGGCAGGGACTCACCTGATTAGCAAATATTGGGAAACCCCTACTTTGCGCTCAGCGGATATTGCTTGGCTGTTCATTGCGACAATTGAGAGATTTAACTCCATTTAATAACTTAAGTAGAAGTTCAACCGTGCATCGGCGGCTATCATGGTCGAAATTGTGCAGTCTTTGTATCTTATTCCTTTGCTTCCATTGTTGTAAGTGAGATGAACTTCTCCATAAACACAAGGACGCTATGCTGCTGACATTCCGGCTTTGAGAGGAATCAGGAACTGGATGTGGCTTTGTACTTCTGAAGTGGGAGTAGTGTTTGCTGGGGATTCGCCTTCTCCCCTGTACTGGTAATGGAAAAGGAAGCGAGGTTTTGGGTTAACGTATGTGCTCATTGTTGATACAGCCTTTCACTTACAAGGACGAAAGACATCAAAATGTGACTTAGTTTCTTACTTCTTTTGATGTGTAATTTCTTGTGATACTTCTTCTGTCCTAGAAATGGCCTGAACCAGAGTAGTTCTCTGGGTTTCCATGAAATGCTTCGAATGTCAAAATTGGTTTTTGCCTTTTCTTTTCTTTTCTCTTTTATGACGGGGATGTTCGCTTTGGTTAACACGAGTCCACGGAATATCTTGCTGATTCCATGGACATACGAGAGCTGCGAGTCAAAACCCGGTGAATGGTTTGGGTCGGGCATGGAATTTGTGTACGGTGTTGGCTTAAGGGACCTTGGTCTCTTGCTATTTTAGTACGTTACTGAATGTTCAATCTCTCTATTTTCCCAAAATGTTCGATTTGGAACCCGTAATTCCGCATTGTTGAAGTCGACATAGCGTCCTACCTAGAAAGACATTTTGATGCCATAAAAGGTGAATTTGAAATGAGAAACATTACAATGGCACTTCCATTCCATCTCATGGAATGAATGGCGCAAATGTAACCAAAAAAGTCTCAAATTGGTATTGCTACACGGAAGCCCCCAAAGTCGTACCACTGTCCTAATTTTACCCTCGGTTTCGTTTCCATCTGAATTGGTCATTAAAGATTGTATGTCTCATCCTATATGGATGACCACGCTCGATGGATCCGAAGTGTATCATTAGCGCGTCAAGGATTTTTTTTTTTATCCGAATGATGCCCGTTTTAGCTCACTTATTGAAGAGCAAAAACGGCGTCCTATCACATGGCTCATCTTGGGCCAAAATTAGGGCGAAGATAGGGTTCTTGTGCAGTTGCGAAATATGCTTGATACGCAAAAAGCTAATAAAAAAGGGTTGCTAATTCAATTAGCAAATAAAGTTGACATTTTGGTATAATAGTTGACATTTTGATATAATAGTTGACCAGGTAATTATGGCGCAAATGATTACCATTCTATTTTCTATTTTTCTATTTTCGGGAATAGATTTGGAACAGAAATTCATTTTGCAACGCAACTTCATTTTTTTTAATTTTCGGGACAAATTTTTAGTTAAGAAATAGATTTGGAACAGAAATAAAAAGTAGATTTTTTTTTTACTTTTCTCTCTTTGGAACAAAAGCAGAAATAACAACTTTCTTATTGCTTGCCCTTGCCGCCCGCTGGCCGCCCCCCACCATCGCTAGCTGACAGCCGCCGCCACCCACCGCCATTTCCCGCCAGCCCCCATCACCTTTGGTTGCTGCCCCTGATCGCGGCTGCCCGTCTCCGCTTGTTGTCACCTGCCTCCGCTTACTGTCACCCACCGGTCGATGGCACCGCTTGCCGCTAGGAACATAAAATTAAGAATAACCTATGAAATGAATTTCTATTTTGGGAACAAAAATTTTGTGTCGCTATGAAATGCTACTTTGTGCTTAAAAACTTGTCCAGGAAATAGAAATAGAATTTTCTATTTCTAGCTAGAAATAGGGCTGGTGAAGAGAATGGTTTTTATTCGCGCCCTTAGTGTTTCGATTATAGAAAAATACCATGAGTTATTCAAAGTTACTAACATTTATTGAGTTTTTACATGGGAAATGTTCACTAGAAGTCCTAAAACTTATCGCGAAAGTCCAATTGAGTCCTAAAACTTTCAAAAAGTGCAACGAAATCCTAAAATTTGTTAAATTAGTTCAATCGAGTCCTAAAGTTAATACCGTTTAATTTTCTGTTAATTAAATTGACAGTGTTAACTTTATAACTCGATTGAACAAATTTGGTAAGTTTTAGGACTTTGTTGCATTTTTTGAAAGTTTTAGGACTCAATTACATTTTTGCGATAAATTTTAAGATTTCTAGCGCCCATTGATAGGTGAATGCTTTGCAAGAACCCTCAGAGGAGGAGCTTTTTCTTTTAATTTCTTTCAAAATCCCTCACCTTTCGATCGTTGCCGCCGTTGCCACTCGGTTGCACGTTGCAGCCTGGTTGCATGCCGCCAGCGCCCACCGGTCCACGCTTAGGTAACACTTTCTTTTATTTTAATTTTTTTCATATCGTGGGTTGGAAAAGAGAAGACCAATTTTGGGAATTTTAAATTTAGAGTTTTTGTCTATTTTCTTATCCAAAATTTTTTTGGACAAAATGCCCATGTCTCACCCGTCGGAAAAATCACATGCTCGCCGATTGGTTAACATCGTGCGAGCTCAAACCATTATTTGAGACCGACTTGTCACTCTAGGTCTTTATTTGAAATAAGATCCACTCTGAACAATCTTTTAAGAAAATAATCATACTGCATGCTCTCATTTGGAATTTTCCCCAAACTTTATCTCTCTTTTGGACACAAACCGTAAAGTAAGCTAGAAACTCGAACCAGAAAAGCCTCTTTTCAACTTTTTCTTTTTGTGTGTTTTTAGGCCTTATTTTTTTGGGACGAAAAACCCCAAACTGGTACGTCTGTGATAAATTTACTCTAAAATATTTTTTTGATCACAAAAAATCTCAAAATGGCACACCTGTGATAATTTTACCTCGAACTATTTTTTTAACCACAAAAAACCCTACACTAGTGCACCTGTGATAATTTTATTCTCGAATTAATTTTTTGATCACAAAAAATCCCAAACTGGTATACTTGTGACAATTTTACCCTCCATTAATTTTCGTTAAATTTTACTATCAAATTGCTAAGTTTAATGACGTGGTAATTGACAAGTGTACCGGTTTTGGATTTTACCTCTTTGATTGTCACAAGTTACAAATTTGTGATTTTTCGTGATATTAATTCAATTTAATGGATACTAATAAAGGGTAAATTTGTCACAAATGTATCAATTTGAGGTTTTTAGTGGTCAAAAAATTAGTTCGGGGTAAAATTATCACGTGTGCACCAGTTTGAAATTTTTGGTGATCAAAAAATTAGTTTGGTTAAAATTATCATAAATGTATCAATTTGAGGTTTTTGATAGTTTGAAATAAATTTATTATCGGTGTATCAGTTTGAGGTTTTTTATTGTTAAAAAAATAGTTCAGTGTAAAATTATCATAAGTGTACTAATTTAGAGTTTTTCGTGATATTTTGTTTTTTGGAAGCCGACCGCCCAAAAGACAAGAGCCGAAGGAAGCGGACCGGACCGGGCCGAGAGAAAACCCTGATAGGATTATTGCTATCCGGATAACCTAACACGGTAACACCCTCCCCGCCCATCACCCCACCGGCGGGGACAGACACCAAAAACCCTTCGCCTATACGCACGGGCGGTGCCGCCGAGCAGCAGCAGCAAGAAGAAGAAGAAGAAGAAGAAGGAAGAAGAAGAAGAAGATGGCGTATCAAGGAGGAGACCTGAAGTCGACCTCCATAAACGGGGTGAAGATGTACACGGTCTCCTCTCAGCAGCGCTCCCTCGCCACCTGGCTACCCCCCAAGAAGCTCCGCGCTCTTCGCAAAGACAAGAGTATGCCCACCTCGCCTTCTCTCCCGCTCTATCTCTCTCTTTGTTTTCTTGGGTTTTCCCTTTTTCGGTTGCCCCTGCTTTGTATTGGCACGAACGGTCGAATTTAGTTTTTCATCGGGTGATGGCGGCGGGTGAGGCACATGAGATGCTTGCATTGTGCTGATAGTATGAAGCAGGAGGTTCTTGGTGTGATATCCCGCTCAAGTGACCGCGTGCACCTGACTTGGTGGAATTTGATTAACATGGTAGTCTGAATGATTGGCCTGGAGGTCGGCTCGGCTGGATTCTTGGTGGGGTAACTTCACTTCGTTTGTGTGATCAGATTATATGCAAAGGGTGGAGTTGATACAGGACTTGAGGTTTGAAACTGCGACGACGAGGATTAAAGCGACCCCCGATGGGGAGTATCTTATTGCATCAGGTTCTCTCGCCGTTTCTTTCTTTAATTACTTATTCAAGGGAAGAAAATGGAAGATTGTAAGAGCTTACGGGACTTGACGCATCTCCGATGTATTTCTGCAAAGCAGGTATATATCCACCTCAGATGAAAGTATATGAGCTAAGGGAATTGGCTTTGAAGTTTGAAAGACACCTGGATTCGGAGATAATTGATTTCGAGGTGCTTTTCCCCATCCATCATATGCTATAACTCTTGAACTGGTGAATTGTTGTGCTTGTTGTGATGTCTCTTTCTCTCTTTAGATACTTTGCAATCGGCTTTTATGGGTGACAAAGTTCCAAAAATTCAATTTCTGCATGTTGTGCACTATGAAGTACTTTTTTGGAAGTTTGTCATCCTTTCTCGGATTGCAACTATGCAAGTTCATAGCCAATATTCTGTTTGGTCTCTTTCTGTGGATTTTTTCAAGTTGACAAAGAGTAAAGGAAATGCTATCGCATGTTGCATTCTGTGAGCTTGATAAAGTAAAAATTTGAGCAATATCTTTTATCATAACTGTGATGCTGAAGCTGTGAATTTCTTTCATAATTTCATTTGCGGTATTTGGATTTTCACCTCGAGTCACCAGAAGAATCATGGATCCGAAGAAAAGTAATGTATGATGAAGTTCTTTGTTAACACATGATTTAGTTCTCTGACTTGTAAGGGTTCATTGATAGTATACTTGCTTGAGTAGAAGGATAAGAAGGATGATGGCATCTTAGCCATCTGTGTGGCAATAGTTTGTACCATGGAAAGTTGAAATTATTCCACTTTGCTCTGTTGAATTTAATGTTTGAAATTTTTTAGATGTTAAGTGGTGGGACATACTGTTTGAACAAGTTTTCATGTTGTGTAAATATTGTGCTATATTGCCTAGGTTTTGGGTGATGACTACTCTAAGCTCGCCTTCCTATGTGCGGATCGTTCTGTCTATTTACATGCTAAGTATGGAAAACACTACAGCCTACGGATTCCGAGGTACTTATTCAGTTCTTTCCCAATACAGATGGTTTATAATTGAAAATTGTTATTTGATGATATGCTTAGATTATCCGAATTTTATATTTGTAGCATGCATGATAATTCCATGCTCTTAAGTCTTACACATTTAGTTTGTACAGTTAATGCAAAGAAACGTCATTGACATTTCGGACTCACTTCTAGGCCCCTGCCTTCACTAGGACAGACTTGGACCAAACAGACCTGTCTCCTAAGTCTTTTCAACATTTTCAATGTTTCCTTTTCTAATTTCTTAACTGCAGAATGCTGATATCCCTTTGGTTTAGAAAGAGGCATCATAATCTGTCTTGCCGCTTTTGTGTCTTGCCAATTCCATGCGATTTGGTGTCTTCTGAATGTAGTAAGTTTACAACGTAGTTTTTGATTTAGTTGATTGGAACTACTTCCTTTCTGAAGATAACATACCTAGCACCT
Source organism: Syzygium syzygioides (assembly GCA_031216285.1). NCBI lineage: Eukaryota > Viridiplantae > Streptophyta > Magnoliopsida > Myrtales > Myrtaceae > Syzygium > Syzygium syzygioides. The sequence continues at coordinate 11,810,355 of CM062243.1, read as the reverse complement.
GGGGATGCCTCACTAGTTTTTATGTTCATCCTGACTTGAACACTTGTGTCTTTGTGGAAGTTTTTTTTTTTTGGGTAAAGTGTGTCTTTGTGGAAGTTGTTTTTCCCTCCATCGAAAAATAGGTTATGTGTGTTCTATGCCTCACCTGGACAATTTCCTATCACAGATTGTTTCCCTTGTATGTTCCATGCAGGATAGTTTTTTAAGATGAGTTGCAGTTATTGGAATTTAGAGAATATCTATACCTTTAGGCTTTTACTACTGATGCATTGACGTTCTGTTTTTCGTGAATCGTTTTGTGTAAAGCCATTTCTCTGGGTGTCATTTGCAGGATGGGAAGGGATATGACATATGACTGCTGGTCGTGTGACTTGCTATGCGCTGCATCTTCTCCTGATTTGTACAGAATAAATTTAGAACAGGTTCTTGTGTAATCCTTCTTACACTATGATGAGTTATTGAATTGTTTTTCTTTGTATTGTTTGCAGTTGCTTGTTGTCCAACTATAGTTTGAGAGATGGGAAATTTTTATTTTTCAACTCTAGATCTTGGCCAATTCTGCGCTTAAATGATGTAACTTCAAGTGTACATGAACTTCTTGTTTTTGTATGCGGGACCTTCATGTGGAAGAAAGGGAATTCAATGCATTTTTCCAGTTGTTCAGAGTTATATTAAAAACTTGGAAAAGTGTCTTCTACTCACAAGTTATGATATCTTATGTTATTTGCTATATTTGTTGGTGCTCAGTGAGAGGGATCCATTTTGTCCTTGCAATGATAAATCTCTAGGGAATATTCTTACTTTCGAGGAGCTCATGATTGATAAACAAACACCACACCCCACCCCACCCCACCCCACCCCGCGCCCCCCAACCAACAACAACAACAACAAAACCCAAAAAAAAGGATAGAAGAATAGGATAATTGATTTAATCTTTCCTTTCCCTGGTGACTATTTTTTCTTGTCTTCTCAAATACGGGGCCAATTTTTTTTCCTATATAATTTTAACTTCTGGTTTTTTCTTGCCAGGGACGATTTCTCTCCTCTCTCAGCACTCAATCGCCAGCACTGAATGTAGTTTCTCGAAGGTTGATATAGTAACATGCATCTTAAATTCAATATTTCCATATAGTTATTGAATTTACACATGTTGCAATGTGCTTTGGAATTGACAAGGATGTTTTCTACATTTCAGCAAGCTTCATGGGCTTGTTGCATGTGGTGGTGAAGATGGTGCTCTCGAATGTTTTGACTTGAGAATGAGATCTTCTGTTGGTAGGATAAATGCAGTTGCACCTACTGGAGACATTGACTCAGTAAGCCTGCTGCCTGGTTCTTAAATACTTATCTAGGTCTTTTCAACATGGAGCTGAAAATGAAACATGGATGTGTGGGGGAGTTCTTTCTTTAGTGCCAAATGCACGCAGAAGCACTTGCATTATTGTGTTTTCATCTCATGGAGAGGTGAAGTTTTCTCATGTACTTGCCTGACTTGCAGGAGGTCACTGCTGTGGAATTTGATGGAGATGGGGGCTTCTTGATGGCTGTCGGAAGTAGTGCAGGCAAGGTATGATGCCATTCTTACCATAAGTGGACAAACAGGCCTTTCCTCAATCCACCTTTTCGAAGCACTTGCTACTGTACTTTTGTTGGCTTTTGCTGTTCCCAAGCTCGTAAATATTTTTCCTGAGGAACTTCTGTTATTACATTCAGGCATCAAACACTGCAGAGATCATGCTTGCGTTGCGCGTTACACTTTTTAGTGTTTGTGTATTTGGTCATTATCAAGAAACAGGACTGTTTCGAGTGTGGTTATTGAGGTTGAGAGAACTTCGGATGGTTGGAAGGTGATTGTAGATTTCTTTTCAGAGGCCTTTTATCCTGTAGACGGTTGAGTTACTAAATTACATGGGAAATTTGATAAGAAGGGACCCATGATTGTTTGACAAGACTCCAAGGGGTTGGATGAGAGAAGAGTCATAGTGGGGGTGGTTTTGCTGGTGTTTGTGGCATACAGGCACCAAATATTTAAATGGTGAACCAAGGGTCAAAGTAAAAGGGTTGATCCAGTCTGATTATCAGATCATGTTCAGTAAAGTTCTATGATCACATTCATGCTCACTTTCTACTAGACAATTGGTTATGAAGATCCTGTTGGTGATGGACATTTTGTGAATTCCTGACTTTGCAACATCCACCTTATTTGGAGCCATACTTCGATTATACTGAGAGGTTAAAACTTTTATTTCTTGAAATAGCAATCTAATATCTTACTTACGATGCAGGTTATGATCTATGATTTGCGTTCCTCTCTTCCCATACGAGTAAAGGATCACATGTGAGATTTCTCTTGGTTATTCAGATTATCAAGTTGTGCCCCTTTTTTCGGTTTTGCCTCTGTTTGAAACGATCATGTTTTTTTTTTTTTTTTTTTTGGTAAGGTAACGATCATGTTTTTTCATTTTTCTTGATAACAAAAAACAGGTTATGTTGTTATGCAGGTATGGCAGTGCAATATTGGATATTAAGTGGCATCGCACTCTGAATTCTGAAAACCCAAAGTTGATTTCCACTGATAACCATGTTGTCAGGATTTGGGACCCGGAGACGGTAAGTGCTTCTTATTTTTCCTTTCCGTACATTCTTTGTATGTGGCACAAATCATTTACGGTAAAAACTGTTGCTGTTGTGTATTCAGCCTGGTTAAGTTATTATTAAAGCCTTATAGGAGGACAATGCCTAGATTGACATATGAGTGCAGGTTTTCTCTATTTTTGCCTGTCCTAGTATAGTAAGACTGAAATTTGATAATTAGAGTTTCTTAGACAAAATGAATGCCACATGTCCTTATCTTTTATCGTCACTATTTCTGTGTTCAAGTAGTATTTTTGATATCTTTCCAGCAGCAATGCAAAATTCAGTATGTTAACTTTTACCTGGGTCTTTAGATCATTTTGTTTAAATTGACATTTTTGAGTCTTGTCGCTGTTGTAGAAAGAATTTTCAGAATTTGTTCTTTGCCAATACTCCCTGTTGCAAGTTTGTTCAAATTTAAACCGGTTTCTGTTGGATGTCAGGGTGATGGCTTGACCAGCATTGAACCGACTGGTGGAACAATAAATGACATATGTGTGTTCAGGGACAGTGGACTGATGTTACTGGCCTTGGATTGCAGCCAAATACCCTCTTATTTCATACCTGCTCTTGGACCTGCCCCTAAGTGGTGTGCTTATCTTGAAAGCTTGACGGTCTGGTTCTAAAGTGTTATTTGCTTCTACTCTATTCCATCCTTGGTGAGTACTACAGTTTCATTCAAGTTTTTCCTTTTATAGGAGGAGCTTGAGGAGGAAGGTCAAACGACTATATATGACGACTTCAAATTTGTAACAAAAGAGGACCTTGAAAAGTTGAATTTGACAAACTTGATCGGCACAAACCTTCTAAGAGCTTATATGCATGGATTCTTTATTGATCACCGTCTTTACAAGAGAGTGAGTCCATCACCTCTGATTTTATGCTCTAAAATGCTTTATAATGCTGCAACTTTTGTTTTGGTCATTTACCATTGATCTTGCATAAAGGGGAAAATGTTCTCGACATTTGTTTGAGTGAAGTTCTGCTTCCTGTACCATTTTAGCTTGACATCACTACACGTCTCTCTGTTTGCATGGGAACATGCATATATAGGCACTTGTCCACTTATGTGTATGCGTAATCATGTAGGGTTTACCCAGAAAATTTTTCCAAAATTACTCCCTATTGAGTTTATATATGCACAAAAAAATTATTCTGAAGAATTGGGCCTTATTATTAATTAGATGGTTTTGATAATTCAGAGAAATAGGTTGGGAAAAGGCAATGAAATATTGATTATGCTGATTTCAGAAGTTCATTTTTTTAATTATTGTTAAACAATAGTGTTCTTGTATCTGATGTAGGGGATGTTCACCTTTTTATTGCTAATGACATGATGTCAGGATGTTTTACTTTATGTATGTAATATTGCAGCCTGTATTGCCTTCAGTTATGGATTATGGGAGGAAAAAAAACCCTGCTTTTCAAGTTTTTAAGTTTCCTTGCATGTGATTGAGTATATCTAGACTTTTGAGTAATGATCTGATCATTATTGATAAAGATCTTTTAGAGAAAATATGAACGCAACTCCTTTTCTCAATATAATTTCGAAATTGCAGGCAAAGGCATTAGCAGATCCTTTTGCATATGATGCATATATAGAGCAGAGAAAGAAAGAGAAGTTAGAAGCCGAACGTGCCTCTCGGATCACGGTTAGTGAATGCAAGATTTCCTACTTGTTTGCATATGATCTCTGTAGCTATTTAGCCTCATCTTAGCTTTTGCATAAATGGGAATGACACAGCAGATTTGGCTCCAGAAGTTGTTGGAAGCTTTTCTAAGTGTAATTTGTTTGACATGGGCAAATGCTTCCTAGTCGGCCATTACCTGTGAGTAGTAATCATTTAACTAATTGATTATTTTTTTTTCTTGCAGATTAAAAGAAAATTACCTAAAGTTAACAGGGTTCTTGCTGCTCGTCTCCTTGAGAATGATGAAGCTGAAAACGAGAATAAAGAAAGTGAAGACAATGAGTCCAAGAAAAAAGCAAAGAAGAAGAAAGGACTCGACAGTGAAGTTCTTAAAGATGAAAGATTTACAGCTATGTTTGAAAATAAGGTAAAGGAAACCTCACACGCCATACTGTGCTGAAGGGTTAAGCTGGTGCTGAAGCTCTTGCTTTACTTCCCCACTCTGGCACCCAACTTTCTTCAGTAGAATTTGCATGGTCTGATGCTGATGATGAACCGATTATTCTTAGGAGAATAAGTAGTGTACATATGCACTTATACTTATTTCAACAAAGTGTGGATATATGTATGTATTTTTGGAAGTTGCTTATGGCTAGGTTTAGTCTTGTCATCTTAAATTTGCAAAATCCTAGGATGTTAGGTTTCAAAACTTATGGTTTGGTTATTTTATTTGTGTGCTTATTGAAATTCGATGTACTTTTGATTGTTGTCCACAGGACTATCAAATTGATGAACAATCACAAGAGTACATTTCCTTACATCCAATGTCTTCCAAGAAGCAACCATCGTTGGTTGAGGAGCATTTTGAGCCTGTTGGAATGCAGGATGATGATGGTTCAGATTATTCTGATGCCTCTGCTGAGTGTCAGACATCAGAGGAAGAGGCTGATTTTGATAAGGATAGAAGCAAAAAGAAGTCTCATGTTCCAAGGTAAATTTTCTCCATAGCCAATTATGGATGGTGCGGTGGACAGTGCCTATTACCTTGCAGAAAATTGGGGGGAATCAATGTTTCCTCTTTACCCAGTGTGGGTCTCATTAATGACTTCTATGGATTTCTGTGGCATGTATGTATGTTTTAAAACCCGCAGGCTAAAAAGAACACTGGAAGTGAACTGCGTGGAGTCATTGGATTGAGTGTCGGGGATACATGAGATTTGCTTTTTTTTTTATGGCTAATATTTTCTGTTGACGAATTGTAGATTATATGAAGTTAAGGACGAGCGTCATGCAGAGGCATTCTTCAACCGCGTGTCACTAGCAAAGGAGGATTCTCTTCCTTTGGGAGAGAGGGTGGCAGCTCTCCAACGCGGCCAGCGCACTCCTGGTGCTCCAAAGGATGTCAAGTTGGGACCGGGGGGGTCCAGAGAAATATCGTTTATTTCCAGAAGCTCAGCCAAGTATGTAGAAGACGAGGAGGACAGAGATCCCCGGCATGAAAAGAGGAGGGGAATTCAATCACTAGGGTTGAAGTCGGATAAACAAGGCTTTCCTGGCAGAGGCAGAGGACACCGTGGGAGAGGACACCGCGGGAGAGGAAGAAGAGGTCGGCGGTAACTGACACAGTGGTCTCTCTTTGTATCCCTTTTTGTTCTTCTTGTATTATGTAGCATTCTAAATTAGTTGACGAGGCATACGCAAGGGCTGTCACTGAAATTGCGGTGCCTATTCTTTTTGACTCATTGGATAGAGGATTAACTCTAGATCTGGATGCTCAGGGAGTTCAATCTTCGCGTGTTTGGGGGCATTGTAAGGTAATACAATTTCACGTGAGTGAGCAGTGGTTGGCGCCAAGAGAACTGAAGTTTATCAAATGCAATTTCGCTTTTGGTTACGCTCAAATGCAATTTTCGTTTTATGGTTACGCTAAAAGTGCAATTGCTAATTAGTCCCGATATGTAAAAGTTAGTCCATGATGGCCAAAATTGTTTAAAGAGGCATAAATTTATTGTATGGGGGTAGTCCATGACGGTCAAAATTGTTCAAAGAGGCATAAATTTATTGTATGGGGGTCAATTCAATCTGCAATCTTTTAATTAAGTTAATTTAGTTATAAATTTTTTGATAATTTGTTAATGTAGTCCTTTCGACCAAATATCCAAATAATATATTTAGGACTAAATTGGTAAATTTTCAAATAGTTTATGATTAAATTGATACAATTGAAAAGTTTATGACTAATTGATAAATCGTCAAAAAGTTTATGACTAAAATGGCATAAGTGAAGGGTTTAAGACTGAATTGGTCTCCTATCCATCATGGGTATGAATAATACTTGTCATATCTGTGAACATAGTATATGGTACTAAACTGAATTAAGACTATTGAGGGTAGTGAGAAATTATTGGATATGTACTCATTACGTCCTTTTTTTAGTCATTATATTGTTTAATATAAGGGTATTCTTGGAATGTTTAGTTAAGTGAGAAAAAAATCCAATGTTAACTTAAATACATAGATAGAAATAGGTAGATACTTATAAAATAATCCCTCGGAGCTTATGGCGATTCGTGCACGTGAATTGTGGTGATAACCTCGTTTCTGCTTGTGTTTTGGTGTGCAGGGCATGCGCACTTCACAAGCCAGTGTTTTTCTTTTTTCCTTTTCTTTTACCAAAAGAAGAAAAAAAGGAAAGCTGAAAATGTATGATGCACGATTTACATCTAATCAGGCATTAAATAAATGACCGTCCCAATAGGTTTAGTCCGAGTCAGATATCTTATCATAAACTAATCGAAGCGTGCGCATGAGGATAATACATATTCTGTTAGGATGGTATCCTCATAATTGAATTGAATGAGCCACTAAACAAAGACTTGTTTTTAATTGAATTGAATGGGTTTTTTTTTTTCGATAAAAAACAAGACATAGGAAATAAGTAAAGAAACATCCATCAAGTTGGGAAGGAGAGAGAGAGATAGTTTACCATATTAATGGAATGAAAGCTGACAAACAAAGTCAACACATGGGTATGCTTATGCTAATCTATGATTCATGTTAAAAAGTTTCACTCCAAAACTTAAACTAATAAATAGAAGGAGATTGGATATATATAATAATTATATAAACCTCATTATCAAGCAACATAGGATATTTTCAATATCCTTTTTCATGTGCAAGCCGGATTAGGAGTGACACATGGAATTTAAATAACGGGAGTGTACACACAAGCGAAAATAGTAGAAGCTGGCTCAATAGCATATGAAGAAAGTCGAACTCAAAAGTTTAAATTGATGAGCGGAGAAGTGGTTTAATACTTAGATATTCTAACAGTTCATATGGCATGTGTTTTAACCAAATGAATCGAGAAAAAATGGTTCCTTTCGTCTCTCCACACGTACAAATAGTAGAATAATATATAGGAGTGCTCGTGTACGGACCGCAACAGAAGTGAGCAGAGGATGCTTAACCACACAAACCCACGAGCCATGCACACGCTTGGGACGCAACTATGCACGCTAGGTTAAGTTTTAGATAATACATCCATAATCAAATTTTATTCGAATGATATAAAAATCCCATCTTGTTGATGTCATGGGACTTGATCAACCCTGTTATTCCCGAGAAAATAAAGAAATTAGTCATCTTTTTCCAATATATTATGCGATTAATCCTTAGCTGAGGTCGTTAATAGAAGTTTATATATAAACAAGTCATGGTCATCTCACCTTCTTATCGAACTAAAGTTTTCAAGAACCTCAAAAAGGAGTAATTCATACGGATGTTGTCTTTTTCTCCCGGTGGTTGGCCTTTAGAGGATTCCGCAAGCCATGAACAAAAGGGCAACATGCACAGAGATGCCTACACTTGCTATTCACCACCTCTTCTCCATTTCCCCTTCTTATCACCAGCTACACTGTCTCCTCAGGCGGAGCTAGCGTTCAATCCTCTCGATATCCCGTCTGCAGTGGTGAAGGGCGAAGCAACAACGGTCAAGAGGCTGAACCACAACGCCAGCGAGCGTGATCGGCGGAAGAAGATGAATGGTTTGTACTCCACGCTCCGTTCGTTGATCCCGGCTGCGGATCAAATGGTAATTATACTTATGCTGTTAGTTCTGTGTCTATGAGGGAGTTGTTAGAAGCTTTTGTTTTTTTTCCTTTCCTTGGATACACTTTGCCAAAATTAACAAGAGTGATGGAGAGAATAATCAAAATTAGTAGCTAGTGGACATTGTGCAATCATATATAACCCTAGTTTCTGTAATTTTTCTCTAAATCCTTTATTTTCTTGGGTATAAATTCATGTCTCGATCTTCTTTCCTGACAATTCGGATCTTTTATGGCTTCAAACGGATTCTTTGACCTAACACCTGCCTATTGTTCAACTTCATTATGTTTTTAGTGCGAAAATGATACTTTAAATGTTGTAATTTTTGTGCAACGTTAGTACTAAAACTTTTCGAGTGATCACTTCGGTGTCACTTTGATAAAAAATAATCACTTAAATGCTATCGCTAATTTGGGACTTTGGAAATCAGACGTGGCAATATTCTAATATTTTTTGTGACCGATGTGGCTCGCCGGCACAGTGAGTTAATATGATCATTGACCTAAACAACGTTGTCTTGCACATGATTGCCCCAAATTCAGCCTCTTCGTCTAACGCCAACCTCACAATCGCTGATTCGGAGAAAATTTCAGCCTCTTCCTCAAATCCTAACCTCACAACCGAGGATATGGGGCAAAATTAGTACTGAAACTTGCATTGGAGGTCTGCTACTTCATTTGTGTGATTTTGTTTCACCGGAATTGAAACTTGCAATGGGCTTGCGCTTGTAGAAGGCGGAGTTGGAGTTGCAGAAACTGTTTCTGTGGCTGATTTTGGAGTGGTTTGGTCACCATTGGAGATAAATCGTGACTTCCTGAGCTTTAAAACAAGCAATTTTTCTCTCTCAGATTGATCTGTGCTGGTTTAAAAAGAAAAAGTTTTAAGGTTCAGGTCATCGTCCACGTCGGACTTTCTTTTTACTGAAATAGCGACCTGGACATTAAAATATCAGAAAAAAGCCACGCAAGATGAATTACTGTAATTTATCGATGGAGATTCTTGAATGATCGTTTTTCCACAGATGTGGCATTAGAGTAATCGCTCAAAAAATTTTGACATTGAAGTGAGCGTGGTACGGAATTTATGGCGCTTGTAGTGTATTTTTCTATTTTTTATCACTAGCTGCTTCAACTTCAAGTCACTGCATACTCAATTTATCTCCACATTTAGGTACTAGAGAAACTAAAGAAAAACACCCCAAAATTTAGTTTTTAACAGAGTTTGATCTCATTTCTTTTCCTTCAGAAAAAGTTAAGTATCCCGACGACGGTGTCCCAAGCGCTGAAATACATACCAGAACTACAACAGCAAGTGGAGAAACTCACTCAAGAGAAGGAAAAGCTGCTATCAAGAATTAATGCTACCCGAGATGGAGATTATTGCACTAATCACCAAGAGATTAGCAACGGAAAAGGCTCACTTCAAAATTTGGTGCCATCTATCTCCGCGACTCGTTTGAGTGAGAGCGAGGTTGTAATTCAGATATGCACCAGAAAGGTCACGACTCATAAGACTGTCGATTTCTCTGAGGTCTTGCTTACCTTGGATTATCATGGCTTCCCTCTAATAAGCTCTTCCACCTTCGAGTCATGCGGAGGAACAAGAACAACCTTCTACAATCTACACGTTCAGGTACTTTACCTTCGTTAACGGCCCGTTATTTTATTTGATTAGATTTAAACTTACAGAATTCTCCATGACATGCTATAATTGTATAGATGTATTTGATATGTGAAGGTTGATAGAAGCTGGGAGATGGAGTGTGAGGCTTTGAAGGAGAAGCTGTTAGCATTATTTGATCATCCGAAGAGGAGCGATGTAAACTTCCCAAGGCAACTTGGGAACCAGCTATTGTAATAGTTTCTCCATTAGTTTTAAGCTTTCGTCAGAAGAACGCTTCAACGAATTTATGTCAGTGAAGCCTTTCAACCAGGTGTTTTGATTATGCATTTCTGCACATCTTTCATGTACACTGAGAATGTCTTTAAGCGTATTTTTGAACATGTAATTTTATTTTGCCTGGTTCGAAGAGCTTTAGATGATAACGATTGTGGACTCTCTTGCTTTAACTTGTGTTGTGACAATGGACACTCATAGAGTATTTTTTTCTTCTTGGGTAATTCAAGACACAGCACAACTATTTTTTAAATGTATATGAATAACAAAAGATCTAGACAAACAATGATATCAATATGTTTAGGATGGGTTATTGAGTGATAACTATGATAATTAACATTATATATAAGGTTAATACCACGAAAAACTCCAAACTAATACAGTTGTGACAATTTTACCCCAAACTACTTTTTTGACCTCAAAAACCCCTAAACTGGTACAACTGTGATAAATATACCACAAACTAATATTTTGACCACAAAAAATCCTAAATTGGTACAGCTGTGCTAAATTTACCTTCCGTTATTTTCTGTTAAATTGGATTACTACCATAAAAAATCACAAACTGGTGCACCTGTGATAAATAGAGGGTAAAACATAAAATTGGCACATCAGTCAACTACTGCGTGTTATTTAATAAAGCAATTTGATTGTAAAGTTTAACGGAAACAAACTGAGAGTAAATTTGTCATAGATGTACCGGTTTGAGATTTTTGGTGGTCAAAAAATTAGTATAGGATAAAATTATCACAAATGTATCAGTTTGAGATTTTTCGTGATATTAACCCTTATGTATAAGCAAAAAAGTGTCATTTGCATCACTTTTTGATCTCCAAAATTGCCCTTGCAAGAACAACATTTATCGAATACCAAGTGGTTAGACATCAAGAAGGAAACTCAATGCGACAAGGTATATGCTCACTGTGGGAAAATTATTCAAAAAGTACTATACAAATAGTATGGCTGTCAATTTAGTGTTAAACTTTTTAATTTGACCAATTTAGGTCTAAATTTTTTGACAACTTGCCAATGTAGTCATTTCAACCAATTTTGGTTGGAAATCGCTGATGTGACCGCCGACTGTACTATGTAGCACAGACGATGTCGACATGGATAATTTTTGCAATTTTTTTAAAATTTATTGAATTTTTATAGATATTTTGATTTTTCCTTTTTTATTTTTTTCTGTTTATTTTCCACTATTCATCTTCAAGGAAGGGCTGGTGCCTCGGCGATGGCTACTTTTCTATTGATGGAGAACCTTAACTCTGAGCAACCGTGACTGTCCACAAGAAAATACTTGTAGTCGTGTTTATCTGGCGCAGTTTCATTTTCATTTGCATCTTAGTGTCGCTAAATAACATCAAACTATTCACAAGACAATCTACCCGTAAAATGCATCTCGAGCATTGTTGATCAAGAGATACTTGCAGAATAAACCCAAGTCGAAATCAGTAGAGGAAGAAAAAAACAGGGAAGGAAATAGAAGCAAACTTTGATCGGGGTGCTGCACAAAGATTATAATCAAAAGTTGTCTTGATCAGCAGTGACTTTCCTAGACAAACAGAAGTCCGGACAATTTTACATTCCGGGACCGCTGGGGTGAAATATGTTTACCGGAAATGAAAGGAAATTTCCGCGTTCCTGAATCAAGATAACAGAACCCTAAAAAAGTCGGCAGACCACTAGAACTGTCAATCCTAGGTTTCAGATATTGATCTGGAGATGTGGAACTGCCTTCATACGTTGCTGCATAAATCACAAGGTGACAGGACCTTTGTAGCTTCATTCTCAAAACTAGTCAAGAAAAATTCATTTTTAATAGACTGTTTATAGGTTTTTACATATCCATATGTATCCTTGTGTGTACATTTCAGTTCCTTGGACAAATAAGTCCATAGCATCCTGAACCGATTCGCTGTTTCAGATGTTCGTTGGGGCATATCCAAGAATAGCCTGGAACATCGATAAGGTCAGATCTACTCCAGCAATTGAAAGCATCTGCAATTCATTAACCATCTACAAATAATTATAGGCAAAAGGACATTATAAGTGTCATAAGTTATGTACGGAGATCATTTTGGTGCCATAACTGTTTTTTTGAATAACTTTGGTGCCGACTTTTTTGAAAAACGAACTATCCACCTAGGTGGCGCTGCTGGAGCGCGCACTCTTCCTCTCGCAAAAGGTTGAGTGTTCGAATCCCGGGCGCCGCAGGGTGACTTAACCGGTGGCTTCCTCTCGCAAAAGGTTGAGTGTTCGAATCCCGGGCGCCGCAGGGTGACTTAACCGGTGGCACGTGTGTGGTAGCTAGCATGTGTCGCCCCCAGGGTTTACTCCCCGGCTGTCGGCCGTGCGAGGGTTCCCTGGGTTATAAAAAATAACTTTTTTGAAAAACGATCACTTTAGTACCAATGCTAACATGGCTGCCGGAAATCTGTCGTGGCTCTTTTTCTTTTTTTATTAATTTCTGATGCTGATATGGCTCACCGGAAATCTGACGTGACTCATAGGAAATTTGACGTGGCTCTTTTTTTGGCCGAAATTTTAGTCGGAGTCACTAAAGTGATCTCTTTTCCTTTGATTTGAAACCAAAACGATTCGAAAAAAAGTTATGGCATCAAAGTGATCTCTATATACAACTTATAACATTTATAGTGTCCTTCTGCCAATAATTATAATAAGAAAGTTGGGTAGTATGGAACTTTGTAGTTGATCCACATTATCACAGAGTTGCATTCCCTTTCACTTCCCTTGCATTAATTAAATAAAAAAGCTTAATTACTTATTTAGCGTTGGTGATTCCTCTAATATATATTTAGCATTGGTTCATGTAATATACAAAGAGGTCAATACAATTTATTGAATATGCTGAATAATTATTTTCTGGAATCTTTTAATATTGAAGATAAAGAAGCATGCTTTCCTATTTCTTATGTATTGGCTAAAAAAGTTTGCAATATACATATAAAGTTTTTTCCTTACATATCTGATAATGATTTACAATGTATCTTTTTTATTTTTTTAGTATTTCTAGATAACTGAATTTTTGCTACCTTTTCCATGGATTATGATGAAAGTGACGAAGGGTTGAGGTATGTGTCTTCTTCTTTTAAGTATTTCTTTTTTGTAAATGTAATTGAGATACCCTCATTTCAACAAGTGAAAAACATAACTATTAATGAAGGATTACACCGTTTATAACGCCATAATTTTGTAGATTTCCATCGACTCATATTGACTTTCACATGTACCTGTCTTTTCCAAATTAATGGGTAAATGGGCGAAGTCCAGCGACGAGCAATGTGGAAAAGAACAAGTTGATGTTGATCTTAGTGGAGATTCTGGAAGTGGAATATAATTGCCTCTATGGACAACAGAGACAGACGTATTTCTTGCTTTAGCATCTAATTGAGTTTCCGTCTTTGTATTTGGATATGAGGTTGGTGATGCTATGGAGCAGTGTCTTTTCATGGTTAGTGTCTTTGGAGTAAAGTCCTCTTTCATAGAATACTGTGGACTACATAACTATAGTTTACAACCAAATCAAGTTTGTCACTGCATCATTACATGCATAATCAATAACCCATTGATATTAATGGTTGAGGATTAAAGCCACTAGGAACAACTTCTGCACCAGAGAGAGAAAATTATATGAATGCAATGCCCGAAGGGAATTCCTTTTTTGTTATGAAAATTGACGTGAAACAACGCTGTAATAACCAAAATCTACCGAATATGACGACAATTTCTCATTCCAAACAATTATATGGAAACCAACTAAAGTTCAAAAGTATTAAATGGACAAAATTCATTGATTATAATGGCTACATTTTCCTACAGGCAGCATGAATGAGGTATGTCTAGATTTTTAAGGTGAGTAGCTGATTAATTTAGTATGACCAAAGAATTTTCGGCTAAAAAGAAAAGGAGGAATAGTGCCACTAGTGGCATTTTAGAACGAAAAATTTAGACATACCATTGAGAGTGCTTCTGGGCGGCTCGTGGTTATGTCATGCATCTACGGACTATGAGGGATTCTCTTTGCTATATATCGACATCAGATTAGCTCTCATGCATGTATGGCCAGACAAATGTCTTTCCCAGAGGCAGAGTCAATGGTAGAAGATGGGATTCGCCGGCTTCGCTGTTCAATGACTACTGAGCTAACATCATTTGCTTCAACCATCTCTTTATTTTACTACCTAGGCACTGAATGATGTTTTCAGGCAAAAAAAAAAAAAACAGAAAGAAAAAGAAGAAGAAGAGCCCTTCAAAATGTCGTCCTGAAAAATCGACACCTTTCTATAAATCTCTCGACAGTTTCCATTTGCACTGACCCTGCCTTCTGTTTCTTCTTGTCTTGCTCTCATATCTACCCGCTTCCTCGTGCTTTCAGTCATGAAACTCTTAAGCATTAGTTTTGCGGAGTTTCAATCATGCCATTTGCTTCTTGGTATTGTTCTTGCACTTTGCTTTTACCAAGTCTCCGGCAGCACCAATGAAACAGATAGACTCGAGTTGCTTGCATTTAAAGTCAGCATAATCGGATATCCTTTTGGCGTGCTTAGCTCATGGAACAATAGCATTGGGTTTTGCCGGTGGTATGGCATTAGGTGCGGCCGGAAGCACCGGAGGGTCATAGTCCTAGACTTGCTATCACAAGGACTCTTCAGATCAATCTCTCCTCATGTTGGGAATCTCAGCTTCCTAAGGGAAATGCGGCTCCAAAACAATGGTCTCGATCATAAAATCCCTCCACAACTTGGCCAGTTGAATTGCTTGCGTATCCGACTACTAAACAACAATTCATTTGCTGGCAAAATACCCAAGAACATATCAGGTTGCTCTAACCTTGTTGGCCTCTTCCTTGGATACAACCAACTACCTGGAGAAATTCCCAGAGAAGTTGGTTCATTATCATAGCTACGGCGTTTTTCTTTGTATAGAAATAATCTCACTAGGAGTGTACCTTCCTCCATTGGGAACTTATCTTCACTGGAGATCCTTTTTCTCACCCTGAACAACTTGGGCGGGAGGATTCCCCAAGTTTTAGGCCACCTGACAAACTTGCAAGTCATTGGCGTTGGAGCAAACAGATTGTCAGGTACAATTCCATTTTTGTTATTCAATCTCTCTTTGCTAATTGGGTCTGATGCTTCAAACAATCGGATACATAGGACTCTTCTTGCAGACATAGGCCTCAAACTCGCACATCTTGAATTGAGGGGTCAATTCCCTCAGTATCTAATTGCACGAACCTCGATAAGCTTCTACTTGTAGCTAACAGACTTTCCGGCAAAGTACCTTCTTTGGAAAATTTGTATAAGCTTAGTTGGCTTCTAATCTATGATAATCAGCTTGGAAGTGGAAAACCTAAAGACTTGAGCTTCCTTTGCTCGTTAACTAACAACACAAAATTACAGGAAGTGGGTATTAACGGGAATGAGTTTGGTGGGGTGTTACCTAAATGCGTAGGTAATTTATCCGCCACTCTCACAAAATTTAATGTAGCCTGGAATCAAATATCAGGGGAGATCCCAAAAGAAATCAAGAATTTTGTCAACTTGGAATTATTAGCTATGGGTTCCAACCAACTTTCAGGTGCTATCCCCTCAAATTTGGGGAATTTACAAAACCTAGCAATAATGTACTTAGGTGATAACAACCTAGGAGAGACTATCCCATCTTCTTTGGAAAATCTAACCAAGTTGATTCAACTATATCTTGGTGGAAACTACTTTGGTGGGCGAATTCCGTCACATCTATCAAACTGCTGGTCTCTTAATCTACTTGATCTATCCAATAACAATCTCAGTGGTGCCATA
The DNA here is from genome assembly GCA_031216285.1 of Syzygium syzygioides. NCBI lineage: Eukaryota > Viridiplantae > Streptophyta > Magnoliopsida > Myrtales > Myrtaceae > Syzygium > Syzygium syzygioides. The sequence goes on along the minus strand of CM062243.1, from coordinate 11,794,256 downwards.
CCCCGCAATTTATAGGTCTCTCATCACTAACGATCTCTCTAGACTTGTCTTGTAACCATTTGACTAGAATTCTACCTATAGAAGTTGGCAAGTTGAGAATGTTGACCGCGTTGGACATCTCAGACAATTTGTTGGGAGGTGAAATCCCAAGTAGTTTAGGTGATTGTATTGAATTGACATCACTGAGTATGGAGGCCAACTCCTTCCATGGGTCCATTCCTCAATCAATCGGATGGTTAGGAGTCATTGAAGAACTAGATTTTTCACACAACAATTTGTTAGGTCATATTCCAACATTCTTAGCGGTATTTCGTTTCTCGATACTTCTAAATTTATCATACAATAAGTTTGAAGGCATGCTACCATGTGAAGGAGTCTTTAAGAATGCTACCACTACTTTTATAATTGGGAATAATGAACTTTGTGGCGGATTGCCAAAATTTTACCTCCCCAATTGCATCTCCAAAAGCTCTACTAGTAGAAAGATCGATGTAATGATATTGTCCACTTCTGTTATTTTTGGAGTTCTTGGAATAGCTCTTATTCTAGCTTTTATATATCTTTGTTGGTTGACGAAAAAAGTAAATGAACCAGTTTCAAGTTTGAAGGATGATTCATGTCCAAACGTTTCTTACAGAACACTCTTAAAAGCAATTGACGGTTTTCCTTCAGCGAATTTGATTGGTATTGGAAGCTTTGGTTCCATTTATAGGGGGATCCTCGAGGAAAATGAAAGCATTGTTGCTGTGAAGGTGCTTCATTTAGTCTGTGAAAGTGGTTTGAAGAGTTTCATAGTCGAGTGCAAGGAATCAAGGGACATCAAACATCGAAATCTTTTGAAGATATTAACAGTTTGCTCAAGTAGTGATTATCAAGGAAATGATTTTAAGGCCTTATTCTATGAATTCATGGACAATGCAAGCCTAGAACGGTGGCTACACCCAAATGCAACGTCATCTCATGGGAATGAACTTCCGAAAAAGTTGAACTTCATTCGGAGGATAAATATAGCCGTTGGTCTTGCTATTGCACTGAATTATCTTCATCATCAATGCCGTGTCCCCATCGTTCATTGTGATCTAAAGCCTAGCAACATCCTCTTAGATGCTGAGATGGTCGCACATGTTGGCGACTTTGGATTAGCAAAATTCCTTCTTGGAGCATCCCTTGATACTATAGCTAAACAGATGATCTTAGTGGGTCTTAGACGGACAATTGGCTATACTCCACCAGGTAATCTCTCTCTCTCTAAACCAACAAAGTTTTATGACAAAAAAAAAACCGAGAAAGTTTATTTACCGGAAAGCTATTGATAGGTCTTCGTGTTGAAGTTTGGTTACTAACGATAGCTCTTACATTCTTATGCACATTACACACCAGTTTGATGATCCACACCCCAAATTGACCAGCACTATGAGATGATCATGTGGCGGAATATGCAATGGGATGTGAGGTTTCAAGGGAAGGCGACTTCTATAGTTACAGCATTCTCTTACTGGAGATCTTTACCAGGTTGAGTCCCACCAATGACACATTTAGAGACAATTTGACTCTGGACATCGTTCTACTTAAAGAAAGAGAGCCATTTTGGCCCCCATAGTCCTCAGCATTGACTTTCAGAAAGCAATGACATATTTCAAGAATGTTTGGTAATGGTGTATGATATTGGAGTTGCTTGTTCGCATGGAGTGCCTGGGAGACGTTTGAGCATCCGTGGAGTTGCACGTCAGCTGCATCAGATTTGGGAGAAACTCTCGGCATTGGGTTTACATGAACAAGATGAACTACTAACAACTTATATTTAGTTGTTGTACTTCTCGTGTTGTCAACGCAAAAGGAAGCGGACAGGTAAAATCTACAACTGAAGAGAGAATCTATCATTCTTTTTTCCTTAAGATGATAGTTGATAATTATCCCCATCCGTATCTCTTCATATTGGAACTAGCATGAGGCCTGTGGTGCACACACATTCTAGAGTACTCTTGATTTACTTAAAACTCTGCTTTGATGCCATAATATTATAAAGTGAATCAAAAATAATTTGCCTTGGTTTTTTTTATTATTTTTATTTGTATGATGCTCATTAACATGAATTGCAATCAATTAGCTAATGGAAATCTTATTCAAAGGAAAATTTGTTTTCTGCAGATTGACTAGGAAGGAGCCTTTTTTTTTTCAAGCTAGTTCCTTGTCATAAGAAGTTCCATCGACCGTAGCAGGCCTTCCGGTTTCCTGACATTTAGTTGTAGTTTAAGTGGAAGTGCTTTGCCCCGACCCTGGTTGGCCAGTTGAAGTTGATCCAGTCCATCGCTTTGTTTTTGAAATTATCCATCGTCAGGAATTGATGATCTCTGTTCCTTGCTATGCTTAGTCAGATACAAACAATATAGTTGCTTAAAGCTATATTCAACATTCTAGCATACGGTAATTGGTGGACACACATCGACGCTTGATGTACGTAGTAGGAATTATTTGAGAATGCTTTAGTAGAAAAGTGTAACTCGAGTGTATTGGACTTTTTTTACGGGGTGCAAGTGCATATTCAACACTGCTATTTCTGAAGTTTAGCGCTGTAATTTCTTTAATTTTCACATTTTAGTAAAGTTACTAGATCACCACATATGCATAAACCTTATTATAGATATATTGACAGTCACTTTTTCATATGGGGATTCATTATATCAGGTAATTACTAGCCACCAAAATGCTGAGACTTACTTATCTCAACAGAAAGTGATCATTAACGTGGAGAAGTTACTAAAGTAAAGTTTTGTTCATTTTGACAAAATTAGTAGTCATTGAAATGCAAACACCTACATTCCATGGTGAAAAGTAGCTAACTATGCTAAATGACTGGCTTACTATAATTCTTTATTGCTGGAGCAGCACTTTGATTTACCACTTAGGGTGCGTTTGTTTCACGAAAAACGTAACGTTTTTGGAAAATATTTTTCGAGAAATCATTTTCCAGGAAAGTGATTAGTTTTCCTTTGTTTGGTAATATGTGATCAAAAAGGTTTTTCGGTATTTGAATCTCATTTGGAAAATAATTTCAAAATGCATTTGTTTCGCCAGCGTGCACTTGTGGCCTATCGCTGAGGCCAGTGACTGGTGGAGGGAGGAAGAAGGAAAAAGAAAAAGAAAGAAAAAAAAAGAAGAAAATAAAAAAGAAAAGAAAAGAAAAGAAAAGAACAAAATAGTAACAAATTCAGGATGAGTAATCTTGAAAAGTGTTTTCACCCTTTTAGATTATGGAATTCACTTTCCCAAATTTATACGTAAATGTCTTCCTTGGCCGGAAAGTGTTTTCGGTTAACTTATGATTTTCGGAGAACCAAACGGATGAAAATTCGGAAAACGGATTCCAAGAAAACACCTTCCCTCAAACAAACACACCCTTGGTATAATCACTTACCCAAATTTTCATTCGAATATATATTAATCACGTGGAGATATTATCAACTATTTAAAGGCCAAAAGTTAATATTCCTCTTAGTGAGTTACCATTCACATTGGAATATTACTAGCTATTAATAAATATATACATGCTTTACGCTGTTGTCGATATCGAATTGCACATAGCTAGTCTCACTTCAACTCGGATCAGAAAACCGGGAGACTGACCTTCCTTTGCTCGCTGGCAAGCGCCACTAAATCAGAGGTAGTCCACTTCTTGCAACAGTTTCGGCGGGGCATTGCCTAAGTGCATCTAGGTAAATCTAGCCACCGCCCTCACACTGTTTGATGTGAGTGCGAATTTAATATTTGGAGAAATTCATAGACGAATTGACAATGTCGTGAACCACGAGGTATTGAACATGTTCCTAAATGAGTTTTCAAGTGTTTTCATTTCCAATTTGACAAATCTATAATGAAATATGTGGTTTCCGCGGTTAGATGATAACTATCTCAGAGGGACAATTTCTTCTTCTTTAGGAAACCTCACAAAAGCAAACGTAATAGGTCTTGGTGGTAACAAGTTTTGTAGACAAATCTCTGAACTTGCTCACTCATATTAGTAACAATTTCAGTGGTGCTATACCCCCACAGGGAGAAAAGTACACAATTGTCCAAAAACTATTGGAAAATGCATAAATGGTCCTCATCCGTATTGATATCGGGCTGGCATAAGGGCCGCGATGCACACGGTCTTGAGCATTGCTATGAAGTGTCTATGTCAATCAATGTTAAGATTTCTTTTATACTGATTTAAAAGGAGAAAATCAATCAACTATGGCCCAGCAGAAATCTTGCAGTAGCATCCACGATCGAGCTTTTTCACTGTTTTAAATAGTTGTTTTCAGAGTTTGCTTGATCTCTTTATTCTGATCTTTTAAATATTTAAAGAAAAGAAGAGAAGCTGAACTTCGAAATTGATTTTATCATTGACAATAATTGCTGGATGCCTCTGCCTGTATACTCTGTCCATTCTAATGAAGTGACATTGTGTGGGGTTTCATTCTTGTAAAATCCTAACTAGTCTCCTTTCATATTAGAAACCTAGGAAAATGCTTGGCTAAACGTACCATTAGCTTGAAAAACTGACGGTCAATCCTCAGCCACACACTTTTTCCATGAGAGAGATAGACATCTTTGTTCCGCTTGGAAATTTCCACGCGCTTGTATTGAAGAAAGGAAAATTTTGTGACTACCATTTGACTGTCACATCGTCAATGCTGCAGAGGATGATAATGCTGGCACAACCCAGAAACCTATATTTCCCGCTTTCTTATTCACAGGTTTCCTAATTCAGAGGAGCGTTCGCTATCCGCAGCTCGGCTAGGAATTGCTCTCCAATGTCCATCCCTAACTTAGTGAAGCAAAGTAAAGTCAGTTACAAGCTTCCTAAATGTGCAGTGTTCCTCTACTTGGGGACAAAGATATGATCCTCGCAAATAAGAAATTACTGTTTTTGGATTTGGCTTTCTCTTGTAGAATATCTCGAGTGTTAGTTTTCGTGCCAAAGGCAGTCCAAGAAATGGTTTTGTACAAGTCCGGCGATGTATTTGTGCATCTAATTTCGCAATTAAGGACCATTCTGAAACTCATAAACAATACGCATTTTTTTACTTCCTTTCTCGTAAGGATGAAACACCACTTTTCTACTGATGGAGAACTTTAGCTCCAAGCAACCATGATCGTCCGCAAGAAAATACTTGATAACCATGTTTATCTAATGCAGTTTCATTCTCATTTGCATCTAAATGTCACTAAATAATGTCAAACTGTTCACAAGAAAATCTACCCGTAAAATGCATCTTGAGCATTGTTGATCAAGAGATGCTTGCAGGATAAACCCAAGCCAAAACCAGCAGAGGACGAGAAGAAAGGGGAAGGAAATAGAGACGGAAGCGAACTTTCATTGGGGAGCTGCACAAAGGTTTTGATCAAAAGTTGTGTCTTGATCTGCAGCGACTTTCCTAGACTAACAGAACTCCAAACTTTGTTAAAGTCATTGACCGCTTGGGTGAAATACGTTACTTTACTTTACTTTATTTGTCTCTTTTTTCTTTTTCCCTCCTCCCTCTCCCAGCCATCACTACCCTCGCTTGACGTCGGCGAGGGTTGCTCTCACTCGCCTTGCCTAGGGTAACCCTCAACCGACGTTGGCAAGGGTGACCCTCGTCTAAGTCCGACTACCTTCGCCGGCCATCAACGAGGCCCAACGATGCCGGCGAAGGTAAGAGGAAAAAAAGAAATAAAAAATAAAAATTGAAAACAAAAGAAAAAAGGAAAAAAAATTCGAAAAAAGGTTTCAATCCCTTATTTGAAATGGAGTTCCCTTTAAACTTCTGTTTAAGAAAATGAAAGTGTTTCACTTTCTTATTTGAAATTTTTACGTGGAGGATGAAAAGGGTGGGCCCATAGTGCCACCAAACATATCTTAAAGCACGGGTTTCTTGCATGTCGCTTGAGAAACGGATTCTCGAGTGAACGCCGTCTACTTGCAAAGCCTGTTGCGATTGAGTAGGGTCGTGGTGCACGGTGATGGATCGACACCGTCCGCCGCCGTTTGCGTCAGCAGCGTCGGCTCTGAATGCGGACACGTGTCGTATGCGCCGCCAAGGGATCTGGGGTCTTGGAGCTCTTCTTCCCGAGACCGAAACGAACGGTAGAAGAAGAAGAGGAAGAAGAAGAAGACTGAGCGTGACGTGACGCACTCCTTACGTCTTCCCATACGCACTCGCGTACGAATATATAAAAACCCTTCATCTGAATCCTCCCAGATACCCCAATCATACCCTTGTGTCCGTTCCTCCAACCCTTCTGCAGAGTCTCTCCGCTCTGCCGGGTGAGTGATCAAGATGTTCTGCTCTGATTTTATGTCGGTCACTTTGCTCTGGTCACGCGCTGAACCATGGGTGGTTTCTGGGTCGTCCTAAACCTCCCTGGTTTCGATGTTGTTGAGGTCCTAACGTTGAAACATTGGGAAGTTCGTATCGAAATTTCTCTTATCTTGCTTCAGGGAATTGAAAGACCGAACCTTTTTGTGATGTTTGATTGTGGGTGTTGAGTTATGGGGCTTGAAACTCGACAAGTTGCGAAATTTTTGACATTTTCTTGGTTAGATTGTGTTTGAAAGGAGATGGGATTTTAGACACGGATTGTATTCACGATTCGTGATGTGTTCATGATGTTTTATTCTTTTGATGGCCAGCTTGCGAGAGCTTGTTATGGTTGCACCGATGGTGTCAGTGGGCATTTTCATGAGTGTCTTATGTGTTCGTGTAGTTCGGTCATCTCTCTTGGGCATCATTGACGGTCATGTTGTTGTGGGAGTTTGGCGTCTTGATTCTGATGAGGTGCAGAACCGGCAGTTAAGTCTGTCTTATTTTTGTCATCTGCAGGATTTGCCTTGCTGAATATTGGGGTCAGGTGTCACTCTTGTACATGCTCGAAGGTGGAGGATATTTTTCTCGACAGACTCTTATATGCAGTTATAGTCAAACTAATGCACAGCAGGTGAGTTTCGGGTCAGTTGTTGCAATGTCTCGGCTTGCCAAGGGTATAAAAGTTTGCGACGAGGAGAGTTCTTGTACGCGTTCCCACAGAGCTCAAGGATCCGGTGGAAATTCAGGTGATTTAGACCATGACATTGCTCAGTTGACGAAGCTCAGATCCAAACCCAATGAACATCTGAGAAAGGCTATGCTGGGCGGATTGAAAATGCCTGTCTCTACCCTGAGAATGTTGGCTGCTCGAGAGAGCAATTATTCAGGGAGGGGGAGGTTCTCATTGTCTGATAGCTGTCATGTGTTGAGTAGATATTTGCCTATTTGTGGCCCTCAAAAGGTGGATAAGATGGGATCCCGTGCATATGTTTCTCAGTTTTCTGCTGACGGTTCGCTCTTTGTGGCAGGCTTTCAGGTAATCATTATTTTCCTCGTGGAATTTGGCAAATTTTGGATGCCACATTATGACTTCAGTTTGTGATCTCGTCAAATTAAGTCTAGAAGCACACTTGTATCTATGTGATGCTGTTAATCCATAGCTTATTACCATTACAGGGAAGTCATATTAGGATATACAACGTGGATAAGGGCTGGGAAGTTAAGAAGAACATATTGGCAAAAAGTTTGAGATGGACAATTACAGACACTTGTCTTTCTCCTGATCAACGTTACCTCGTAAGTTTGTAAAGGTCTTCCGACAAGGAAGCGCATTATCACATCGGATGAGGTTTTTTCGATTTGATCTCCATGTCATTTGAATATTTTATTGTACAGCAACTAATGTCCCTCCTGACCTTTAAACAGTCATATATTGTGCTCTTTTCTTTTCAATGTAGGATTCTCATTCTATGATGTGAGTACATTTTGTCAGTTTCATTGAGTCGTATATATCTTTTTTTAGTTTTTGGTTTTGCTGGAACTTCTTTTTTGACTTCCCTGAAATAAATTGATGGTTTCTTTGTGAAGGAGCTCAGACTGGTCTGTGTTTTGCAGGTCTATTCTAGTATGTCACCCCTTGTCCACATTGTTAATATCGAATCTGCTGCAACAGAGTCACTTGCGAACGTCACGGTAGGTCTGTGATTATGGGATCTGTAAGTCTGGAAATCTTTTCCAAATTTCAAGTTACAAAGGAGAATTTTGTGCATCGCGGAATATTGTGGACTGCTTTGCAAAATGGTTAATAGAATTCTATTATTATACATCCATACAAACAATTTACTTCGGATGGAACTATTACGCAAGATGATCATTGGGAATTTTTAACTGACGAAAGAATATTGTGCTCGATGATGTTCCCGACGCTTGTCAAGATTTTGTTTGGGAAAAAATCAGATAGGAATTTTGCTTTTGAATGGGATCCTTCTGTTAGATCACGTCTACGGTAAATAGGATGGGGATTTCTCTTTGAAATGGGATCATTCAATTAGATCATGTCTCATAATTTGAAATGCGAAGTAGGTGATGCAAGATATAAGAAAGCCTCACATTGATTTAGTGCAGTTTGATCAGTGTGTGAAATATTAAATAATACATCATATAGAACAGCAGCATAGGAACTTTTTCTAAAGAATTTAGTTTAGCTTTTTTCTTAGTTTGAGACTTGGAAGGTGAAGCACTTCTCAACCTCATAGGTTGCTCTGTTGCTTTCTCATTACGTAGTAAGCTATCCATATCTGATAGATGAAACTACTCTTTTCATGCTGCAAGTCCTCTCTATGCAGGAAATACATGATGGCTTGGATTTCTCTACTGATAACAATGACGAGCATGAAGGGTTTTCTATCTTCTCTGTGAAGTTCTCAACTGATGGGCGAGAGCTTGTTGCTGCAAGCAGTGATGGGGCAATATATATTTATGATGTCGTAGCAAACAAGGTTGGCCTTCAAATTCCAGCTCATGAGGTATGCCAACTTTTCAATGGATGTACTGTTTTCATTTAGTCTGAACAAACGGGCATGAGTTTGATATGCTAAATGTTAATAATTTAAACTGTATGAATTGAAACTCTCACGTACATTTTTTCCCCCTTCTTTCTTTGGTTTGGGTATTTTTTTTTTTTTTTGGTTTGGGTCTGGCATTGACTAGACCCCTTCTATCACATGCGGCATTCTTTTTTTTAGATTTTACTTTATCGCGTTGAAGAGTAGAGGTACTCTTTTTTCTGTTTTTCTGCATGGCTCTAGTTTCGCTTAATTAGCATGGTAATTCTTGTTCCTTTATTCTCTTGACTTTGGCTATCTGTCTAATTTTCACTTACATAGCTTGAATCTTGGGCAACATGAAGTTACAAGCTCTAGTTGTCATCCTAAAATGATTGGTTTCTTGTCCTTTCTATATCGAAGTCCTTTCTATATCAAAGTTTCCTTTAAAGTAAATTCAGGTTCCAACTTTTCCCCAGTTTTTCAGTCCACCTTCCACTTTACCCAGTTGCTTATAGATCTAGGCATTTTAGAAAGTTTCTTTCATCAAAGGGTTGTGGTACCAGTTGATTGAGCTTATTATGGTAGCTCACTAGGATAAGCGCTAAAGTTGAGAAAAAAACCGATCATGCTTATTAGGAGAATATTTCCTGGTAATGTACTAGTATGAGTTGAGAAAAGACGTGTATTGAAAAGAATGGTGAAGTGTGAGATTGATGCCGTCAATTCAACAAGGTTGATCTGGGTCTAATAGAAATTGAATTTGAACTAACTTTTGCTGGTGTTTTTTGTTCTTTGGCGTACATTCTTATATGTCTTCATATTCTTCAAATATTCCTGCTGTTCTGGCTGCATTACCCCAAGACATAAGATGCTAAAAGCTACGGTCCTTATACTTAGCATGCTTAGCATATTACAGGTTGATGTTAACACCGTATGCTTTGCGGATGAAAGTGGCCACGTCATATATTCTGGAAGTGACGATCATTTCTGTAAGGTAAATGTTATTGCCTTCTTTTGGAAGAAGAGAGTGAACTTGACTACTAGTTTTTGTGATGACTACTTTCTTTTTCTGGTTGGGGTGGGGGGCATAATGTGACTACTCTGTTGACAGAAGCCTCAATTTCTTAGTTTGTCTGATGACTTTTTTCCAAAAAAGCTTGGCATGAAGAAGGTAGCCTTCCATGGTTTTGGAAAATGATGTTTTCTGCTTAGTCAAGGGTCTAGGTTGCTATTCGAATCAAGAAACTAAATTCGATTATTACTTAAGTGGTTTCGTCACGAATTGGTAGTTTTGTCTACGATGTTTTATATGATTATATGTAAATGTTAGGCATCTATAGGTACTTTGTTAGTGAATTTGAAGGGAACGTGTTACAACTATCTGTTTCCTGTTGGAGAATCGAATATCTAGGTACTCAAAAAATTGAGGTGTGCAGCTTTATGGTATCTCCCCCTTTAAGATGAAATGATCCTTTCCTCTTTGTTGGTTGACTGAACTATTTCATGTGCATAAATAATTAGGAGAAACTTCTCTGTGATCGAAGTGTAAAACTTTGTGAAAAACGCACTATTTCACCCTGTTGTATTGCAGGTACGCACTTCAGATTATAGTAATCAACAAATTTATTTGGCCTGGCATTGGCTGCTAAAGTTGTTAATGGAATTAGTATGCAAATAAGTCAAATTCACTATAATTTATATGTTAGCAATAGTGAACTCATGGATTTGCATTCTGCTTTCTAAGTGAATGAATTCTCTTTAGGTCTGGGACCGTCGTTGTCCTTCTACAACAGGACAAGCAGCTGGAGTTTTGACAGGACATCTAGAAGGCATTACGTTCATTGATAGTCGTGGAGATGGACGTTACCTCATTTCAAATGGAAAGGATCAGTCTACAAAACTATGGGATATAAGAAAGATGACTTCAAATAGTCCAACATTGTAGGTTTTATAATGTCTTTTCAATCTTGCTGGTCCTCTCTCTCTCTCTCTCACACACACACACACACACACATTATTGGCTGGTCTCACGAATGGTTTTTTAATACATTGGGCCTCTTCTCTTGTATTGGAATCTTTTGCGAGTGATTATTCATGTATATATCACACTACAAGTTGAATTTGTTCCTTGAATAGTTAATTCTCAGGTATAGTTTTCTCTTATGAAATGGCAGCCACAGCCGAAGAGACTTTATTTGGGATTACAGGTGGATGGAGTACCCAGTCGAAGATAGAAACTTGAAACATCCCCACGATCAGTCAGTGGCTACATATAAAGGTCACTCAGTGTTGTATACTCTGATACGCTGTTACTTCTCCCCTGCATATAGGTAATGCACAAAAAGAGCCCTATTCTTTATGGCGAAATCTTTTTGAATTATCCCTCTGTTCATGTTGGTTTCTCAAGTGACGAATGTCTATACTAGTTGCTAAACAAGCCCTTTTCATAAAGCCGACGCAGGTTGATGAGAATCTCCTGCTGATATTGTAGTGTTCACTAATTGTTCTTTTCCTTCATTGCAGCACTGGTCAGAAGTATATCTACACCGGATCTAGTGACTGTATAGTTTATATATATGATCTGGTATGACCCTTACTACATTACAGATTATATCTTCATTCATTCAAATTTTCATGCGGCACTGTGAGAGGAAGAAATCAATATCCTTTATATTCCTATTAAATAAATAGAATGCTTAATGACCTAAATCATGGGGAGGTCGTGACTGTGCTAGATGGTGTGATCCTTGGACTTGTAGAAAGGCACTTCTAAGAGTAGTTACCAACTACCGTGAGCAAAGAAAATGTGGTTGCTCGTTGGTTCTGGAAGAGATAAGGATTTAAGTAAATTTTCACGTGGCATGGCAAAGGCCACGAGAAATCAATTGAATTGGATAATTTGATTACAGCCCCAAAAGAAGAGCAGTCATTTGAGTTTTGCGACTAGCTCAGTTTGTAATAGATTTGGATTTTTGATGTTTCTCAACTATTCTAGTGAGTAACTAAGTCACGAACCTTTCGACCAAAAAAAAAAACTAGGTCACGAACCTAAAATCTGTCTATTAGGTTAGTATTTTCTCCTGATTTGAACTATTTAGGGTCTAATTCTCTGACAACGATTGGTGGGCATTGAGTAAAACCTTTAAGTACTGAGTTACCTTTCCAGCTTTCCTCGTGTTACCTTGAAATGTTTGAGTAATTTGATTGCTTCATCTAGGTGAGTGGAAATCAAGTTGCCAAACTCAACCATCATGACAAACCTGTAAGGGATTGCAGTTGGCATCCATTTTACCCCTTGATGGTCACCTCTTCATGGGACGGCGTAATTGCCAAGTGGGAATTCCCAGGGGACGGGAAAACAACATCATCATCTAGGCCAAGGCAGAGAAGAAGCAGGAGGGCGATGTTTTATTAGAGCAGGTCACGGCCTCAAATGTCCTAGACTTTTTATGTTTTTTTCTCATTGTTTATAGTCAAATTAACATGGGAAGAGGCTTTACCGAGAAAAGAAGGTGAGCCAGGAATTTGCCTTACTGCGGTGTCCAGTAAAGATACACATTACAGAGGTTTCTTCTTGATTTCATCCCTTTGCTGTATATAAAGATCAGAACTATTCTTGTCATTGCTTCAGCAGCAGTGAGGTGGGTTTAACAATCAAGTAAATCCGAACAAGAGTTGTCTTTGTTAATCGTCTGCTTCCCTCAGCCAAATGTGGGAAAGTCTAGGGCATCGAACAGGAGCAGTTCTCTGTGGCAGGTACCGAGTGGTCACTCTGTTAGTCTGTTGCTCAGCGATGAACGATTTTTCATTTGTTGTGTTTCATAGATGTTTGATTATCTATCTATATGCTTCTGCTTGCTTCGGAGCTCTGCTTCTTGTGATATTTATTCTTGTTGATGTGGTCTCTTTGTCAATTGTAGAATATGCAAAATAGTCATTCCAACAGTTGGATTGCCATTTTGAACGATTTAACTATAGATTGTCAAGTGCGCCAGATTGTAGATGAAAATGGTAGTTGATTCTTTAGGGATTACAAATCCATCAGCCGGGAAGAGACCAATTGGCTGCGTGACCTCAATGGTCCATGTACATCGACCTAGACCTGTCCCGGCTCGCATTTCTGTCGACAATTGGCGTCTTTGCATGCCCATGGATATGAAAGCACTAGCAGCTAGTCCTTGTACGTCAGTTAAATAATTTAAGGTGGTCTCTCTGAAGATTGAATTTTCATGGAGGCTGCAATCGTATCGCCATGTTAGTAAACACCACTTTGTGCCAGATTTCTTCTCATTTCGATCTAGAAAATACTATATCGACTAAAGTAACTGAAGATGCTGTGTACTTTCACGTCGCGATTGATTTACTTAGCACTCAAAGCCATAAGGAAATCGTACTTGGTAATTCGTTATCAGATGCTAAATATGCAGGGTGAAGATTGTGCTGGATTTATGACTTGACGAGGACATCATGTGGAAATGTCTCTAAAATTCTGTCCTGCATCAGGAAGATCTTGTGCTCTTCTTTTGAACACCAAATCTATGATGTAACGAGTCGTCGTCACTGCCTATCAGTCAAGAAAGTAGAGAATTTAATACCAAATATAGCCAAAAACGGTAGACTACACAGAAATTTGTTCCTGTTTTAGGAAACCTACAAACACACAGGAGAGAGATACATCTTTCTCAGTGGAGACCACAGAAACATGGTTACTTCATAAGCTTAATGGTCCCAAGAAAGTTAGCAAAATCGGGTGACGGATTCTCTACGGCATATCAGGGGTACGTTGATATTCTGCTTAAATTCTTAGAAGCTCGTGATTTCCATCGTCGGGATGGAACCGCCCGCTGCCACGAGTTGCTGCTCTAGCTGCAGTAAACAAGAACATGTCTCGACAAATTAAGCAGTGAACTAAAACCGAAAAGATGCTACTGAATCGAGTTGGGTGCAAATTTGGATGAGTTCTTTCCCGAATTCAAGGGTAGATACACTCACGGTGAACAGGGTTTCAAACTTGTTTTTGACAAGGTAGAACTCTTGCTTCACTTGTTGCAGACATCTCATGCACCTGCACACAGAGAATGAAAACCGGTTTGGAACATTCAGGATCTTTCTTCAATTTTGATGTCCAATTCTAATGTCCTGTGAATCTTCTTAAATCTTAATAGCTCTGTTGTGATCAATCAGACACGAAACGATGAAACACGAAACTCGGAAACACGAGATCCAACAAACTCACCCCTCGAGGTTTTGCTCTTCGCAGAAGTTGCGGAACACAACGCAGACATTTTTAACTCTCTGTGCACCTATGCTGCAAATTTAGAAAGACCAACTAGCTTATATAATCTGAAAAATCGAGTTTTCGGTGTCTGTCTTAATTGAAAATAGTGGGATTGAGTATTTGTTCTTTTCTATTTTTTACAGGAAATTCTGATGCACCTGGAGCTGCTACCCTTCAACTGGTGAACATGGGCATCAACTCTTTTGAAGTCCACATTTTGCTGCTCTCTGTGCAGAGTTGACCAAATGGGAAGTAAAATCAGAGAAATCCCATAGCCAAAGGCCAAAACAAATAATAAACCAACAGCATTAGTCTCTTCAAATCAGGTGAAATCAGAAGAGTTTTCCTTACAGAGCCAAGGTCAGATCATTGAGCAGCTTCTCAGAATCTTGAAAGAAGAGGGACACAACTTCCACAACAAAATCTGGGTTGCTCTCATCCTGCAGCTGTTGGAGCTGCAAAAACTGACCGTCCAAGAAACCCTTCCTCTCACCCAAAACAACACAAGTGTTCCAAAGTCAAGATCAACCACAATCAAACAGAACCCAGGAAAAAAAAAGAAAAAGAAAATACAAACCCACTCGGGAATAGCACACAAATTTTACGGAATTGAACTTTTTACCTCCACAAACAAAGATTTGGTGAACTCTACCAATCTCCTCTGCATTTGACCCACCTCCATGCCTGTTGTTCCCTGCCTGTTCGAGGATAGAGGAGTGTGGGGGGTGACCAATGAACTTGTGGCTTTAAATTGGCAGATCTTGAGGGTGGAGAATAACGACTCCTAAATCAGATCAGATCAGATCAGAGGAGCTATAGATGCTAAAGAAGAACCTCTGAAAGTGATTTTTAGTGGCTTGATGCGGTCTTAAGAAAATACAAAATTGACTTGCTTTATAACGTGGGAAATGCTCTACGCACTTACTAACATTCTCTGGATTGGTGCCCTTTTGTGACAGAATCAAGAGTCCCTCCTTACAATCGCTGCCAAGTAACCTCTCCTATTTATTTGAAAAAATGACACAGAGTTATTAAACTTTAACCCAATATGTAATTTAATTTCGAAATTTTTAATTTATTCAATATAATCCCTGAACTTTAACATAATGTTTAATTTAACCCCTGGACTTTTATTCTGTTCAATGTGATCCCTGAACTTTTAGTACATATTTAATTTAGTCCCTGAACTATATGAAAATGTTCAATGTAAGTCTAGGGATTACATTGAATAGATTAAAAGTTCAGGGATCAAATTGAATATTATGCTAAAGTTCAGAAATTATATTAAATAAATTAAAAATTCAGAGACCCAATTGCACATTGAGTAATAGTTTAGGGACTGTTTGTGTCATTTTTTCTTTTTTTTTTCAAAGAAAAAGTTAATGATTAATGCTTGTATTGCCTAGACACTACAACAGGAGTAAATGGGACCAATTTGGTTGCATTTTCATATTCCAATTGAACACTTTTGATGTTCGATTATTCTCAAAGGAGAAGATTCTTATTTTCACCAATTTCAAATGAGAACAAATGGTGAAGATTTAGAGAATCGCAATCATAATTACTTATTGGGAATTGCAATTAGCCTATCATACCGCTGACATCAATACTTCTTTTCTCTCTCTCATTTCTTTTAGTGTTGGGATTTAATTAGATCGTCACGATAAATAATTTGGCTGCATATTAGTGCTTTCCATGCATCGACATACAAATAACTTCATCCATCACTATGTATAGTGTATTTCATAATTTAAATCGATTTCAATGTGCTCTAATCACGTCTCGCGTGAGAGGACTCAATAGTCTTTTCGAGAAGTCAAGGAACTTCCTTAACTTTTATCAGAACTTAATGAGCACTTTCTTCATTTACGTCACCCTAGATGTATGGACTCAATCGTATTCATGTGAAGTATTGTTTGTTTTGACCCGAGGCCTCACAACTTTATTCCTTAAATGCATCTTAGGTGGGGAAGGTTTCATGATTGGTTCGTAATTGTCCATTCATCATAGACAATAATATGATTTCTCGTTTCATTTTATTTTATTGATAATGACAATGAAGATGGAAATACCTATAAAATGTTGTTCCCATTTACAATTAGTGTTCTTCAATCACCTCATGTCATGAGCAATAGCCCTTGCTTTGGGCGCTAGGATTCCTAGTTGATTCAATTGAGGAAAAAAATGTTTTCAATTTATGAGAGTGAAGATATTATAATAATCCAGCCATTCCACCGAAGATTTTACAGAAAGGAATCTCTTTTGACAAGAGAGAAGGGAAAAAGGCGGAAAAACAATTTTGAACTCCTCTTATAAGACAAGAATTCATAACTATATATACATAGATATATAGATATATACTGTCAGACATGATTAGGGAATTCTCCACATATTTTCCTAGATTCTCTTTATCCTCAGGATTGTGCATCTATCTTTCTTATGGTGCATTAATTTATTGATCTTAATTGCTTGTTACCTTAGAATGTTCGGCATAAAAAGTTCATTAATGTATCAAGTACTACTCTTCATTATAAAATCCACAGAAATTATACCATCTTCTCTTCTGCATATTCTTATCTTATACAAACATACTTTATAAATGTTCAAAGCCAACCCAACTAGAGTAATCTTGTTGGAACATGGTTTTGTCACCAACAAGCTGATTATGCTGCATTTTCTTTTTAATTTTTTACTAATCATATGTTTGGAATATCTAATCCAACCCTAATAAAGGTCTCGGTGTTATTGTTCCTTCGAAACCTCGTGTAGCCCAAAGGACAGAGAAAAAAGTAGACTCACTTTTCCTTAAATTCTGCATAATTCTTGAAGTCATGTCACACCACAAATCCAAACCCTAGTTCTTGTTTTCGACCCATAATGCAATCCACGCCTTTTTATTAATTTAAAGCAAAGATAAAGTTGGGCAAAAGACATGCTGATGATCCCCTTAAAGGCCCAACTTTTTCTTAAAAAAATTTAATGAAAATTTGTGAGGTTTGGTCGGCCAACCCTTCTTTTGTTTGGACATCAAGAACGTGGAGACAGAATCCTTATCTTTCTTAGTTTCATACTGCAAGTTCAATTATTTTAAGCTGATTTGAGTGGTCCTTGTTCTCCTTTCTTTCACCATCAAGCACATATCCTGTTCCGTCCTGTGATATCATGTTCTCTCCTCCATTATTCACTCATTTAGTTATTTATTATGAGAGAGTAATAATTAATTCAATGATATTCTTGTCAAATGAAAGGACAGACATATTCCAATTGTCACATCTCTTGTTCAACCGATTTTCTTTTTATTTTTTGTTTTCTTGGGACCCTCCCTTCTTCCTCTTGATCCTTGGTTCTCATTTTTATTCCATCTTGACGCGAGGCTGAAAATTTATTAAGGGAAGCATGTGCAATAATTCACGACCTAGGAAAATATTATATATTGTTTCTCGAAATTAATTTACCATAGAGAATAACATTGAAACGTATATTTTTCATAATTAAGTAAGAAATAACAACTTGGAGGATTTCGTAGTTTATATTACTAAAAACTCACATAACAGCATTTTTTTCTCAATTAAGTAAGAAGTAATAAAGATGAAGAGTTTTAATTAGTGAATGAATGCTGAATATTCAAATACCATTCATCGTGTGGCCGGGCCACCATCCACGACATCTTACTTGAGTAAATAATATTATGATGAAAAGACCTTTAATAACATGTCTAATCATATAATCTTTTTGAGGGAATTCTTCCTCAAGTGAGTGTGCAGCGACGAGGATAAAGAGTTTCAGAAGATATAAAATGAAAAGTACCATAAAAAAATCTCAAATTACGTCATTTGTGACAAATTTACCCTGAATTTTTTTTTGTGATACGAAAAATTTCAAATCATGTCACTTGTGATAAATTTATCTTGAATTTTTTTTGTGACACAAAAATCTCCAAATTATGACACCTGTAATACATTTATCTCACAATACTTTGGCCTATAGGTATTTTCGCATTTTTCCTTTTTCTATTTTTTTTCTATTTTTCCTTTGCTGGCCATGGTGGAGGAAGCCAGCGAGGGCGACCCTTGCTGGCGTCCTCGCCCGCCTAGGCAAGGGAGACCCTCACCCGACGCCGGCAAGGGTCGCCCGACACCGGCAAGGGTCGCCCGACACCGGCGAGGGTCGCCCTCGCTGGATCCAGCGAAGGCAACCCTTGCCGGCTTTCCTCCACCATGGCTGGCGGAGGGAAGAAAGAAAAAAGAAAAAAGAAAAAGATGAAAATGCCCATGTGCCACAGTATTGTGGGATAAATATGTCACATATAGCATAGTTTGGGGTTTTTCATGTCATAAAAAAAATTTCAAGGCAAATTTGTCATAAGTGGCATAGTTTGGGGTTTACGTATTACAAAAAAAAGTTCAGGGTGTCACGCCCCAAACCCTACGGCGCGAGCATCCCTGCCATGGTCGATTCGAGTGCGACGTCCCAGGACGCGTCGCCGACCCAACACCCGACACAGAGGTTTAAAGCACATGCGGAAGTAAATAAAATCACCCGTACAAAGATAAACACATAACAAAGGATAGCCACAAAAAAAAAACCAACAACAATGATTGCAGCATAAACACTTGCACTAATACTGGAAATCATATACAATATCGATATACAGCCCATGCTCAAAAATCAAAAGCGATTCAACGGCCTCTAACGTCAAAATGGGGGACACGCGACTCGGCGGTCAAGCACTACAACTAGCCGGGGCTCCTCCCAAAACACATCGGTACGCCTGCCATCCTCAAGGCTGGGGGCTTGAAAATGTGGTTTAAACAACAATGAGAATAATCTTAGTGAGTAATTTCCTAAACCTAAACTAGGCTAACGTGCACCTCTTGACGAGCACTAATTAACACATGATTCAAAAGATGACTGATTCAGGCCCTCGGGCCTAAATCTAATTTTACTTGACTCTGCAAGTTAGCCATTCTATAAACTTAATCACAACAGCACCATAACACTTAGATCGCAGTACGAATACACATATCACTTAATCCCGATGTATGTAATGCACGGGCTCATGTTCGCACTCATATCATGCCTCAACAATGCAGTAACGCACGCTCGCATGCTAGCACTCTGCCATTTACCAATTTCTCTTTCGACCCGGGTTAAACGCATCAGATCCGACCCGCGTAAAATGCATTAGGTCTATCACTTCGAAATCGATCTCTGGTCTGCGTAATACGCATCAGGCTCATGACACATTACCCGCGTAAACACCTCAGGTTGGTCATCTTCCGGTAAACCGGTCATCGTCCCGTGTAACACGCCTCAGGACGGGTTCACTACCCCGCGTAATACGCCTCAGGATTTTATGTGATCACACATTCGCATGCACCAGTTTATTATCTGAACCCCGCGTAAAACGCATCAGGGCTATTAGGTGATCATAATGTATATGTTATTCGTGCACACTCGAGTATGCACATGCCTTGCCGATGCATGAGATGCACGCTCATGGTTATGAAGTTCACACTTGGGCAATTCACAATTTTCACAATGGGCAATTAATAGCACAATGCCATTCAATCAATTACAGTACACTATGCCCAATCTACATTTCAACATGCCCAACCAACATATGTGCACGACCATGGATCAGATCAAGCACTCATGCATGATACACAATTCACATGCATAAATCAAACGACTAGATCAACATGAATCCACAGAAATCGAGGTCCACTAAGCTACTCTCTTCCTAAAGGCATTAGGCATGTGTCATGACACTACAAAATCACTCACATTTAGGAGCAGTTTAGTCACTAGTTCAGTCAATCCATCATTTCCGGCACTTACACTCCAAACCTCAAATCAATTGCGCTTTGTCCAACTAAGTTCCAAAGTGGACAGCCACTATATTGATCACACCAGGCCATCTAATGACCTCAAAATATTCCATTGGACTCCCCAAGACACCATTTTACTCAGCCACCATAATGCCAAATAAGGCGCGCACTAGGATCCACATTTTAAGCCCGAACTTCCCCAAACTTGGGCTGTTCCATTCCAAACCTGTACAGCCATCTCATAGCACATACACAGCCGCTAAACCTCATCAAACGATCACTATAATTCACCAAATTGGCCGCGACATCAGCCATTACCATCCCTTGCACAATAACCCCTAAATTACCCTAAAATAACCCCTAAACTTGTCTAGAAATGCACAAAGGCCTAACTAGGGCTTAGGGTCGAACTCACCGGGTGTCCTAAGCTTGAAACCGAGCTGAATAAGTGGCAATGGCGGCTGGACAGCGGCGGTCCCACGCCGGAACAGTGGCGGCAAGCGGCGGCGACGGTCTAGGCGATTCCGCGGCCTAGAGAGGGAGAGAGAGACACAGCCAGAGAGAGAGAGAGAGAGAGAGAGAGAGAGAGAGAGAGAGAGAGAGAGAGATGGCTGGACGAGGTGGTGGCGGCGGCGGAGCTCCTCCGGCGAGCGGCGGCGAGGGCATGAGGAAGAGAAACAGGGGAAGGGAGCAGCAGCAACGTCGGCGGGGTTGTGGCAAGGCGAGCGGTGACGAGTTGGACGGGACAGAAGCAGCAACGTCGCTGGGACAGCAGCAGCTCCGGCAACAGTGGGCGGCGACTCACGGCGGTGACGGTCGGAGCAGGAACCAAGAGAGAGAACCAAGGAAGAGGGGGGGCGAACTGGTGGCGCTGAAGCAGTACGGCGATGGATGGGATGACGGCGGTGATGTCCAGGTGTTGGGGCGGTGCTGGGGAGCTGGCTGGACGGCGGCCAGGACTCGCCGGACGCGGCGGCAAACGGCGACGAGCTGAGCTCGTGCACTCGGGAAGGGAGGAGGGCAGCGCTAGGCGGAGCTGCCGCGCGACACGGCAGCGCGGCGACGGTGCGAGGAGGGAGGCGGCGTCGGGCGAAGGCGTGAGGGCGGTCGAACGGCGGTCGGTGAGCTGGGCAGGGGCAGAGTAGAACCAGTCGGCCAAGGAAGGAGAGAGGAAGAAGAAGAAGAAGAATAATAAGAAGAAAAAGAAAAAGAAAAGAAAGAAAGAGGAGAGAGAGAGTAGTAGACGGGAGTTGGTCTGCAGGGCATGGTCGGATGGGACGCAGGCCGGGGGAAACGTGCGCGCAGAGGAGAGAGAGAGAGAGAGAGAGAGAGAGAGAGAGAGAGAGAGAGAGAGATCATTCAATCAAATAATTAACGCAATTCGACGGCCCAAATTCAAAATCGAAAACAATCTACCGTCTAAATTAAATCTCGAATATAAAAAGGGACAAAGGCCAAATCAATTAAGTCAAACTATAACGAGAGAGGTCTACTAGTCCAAATTCGCACCCGGTCGAAAATCCACTTTTCCACTATTCCTGACAATCTCGACGCTGGCCACAACAATATCGACACTGTCCAATTTATTTTGTCTCGAAACTCCCAAAAATCGACTGCCAAGTTCGCGGTCTAAATAACGGCCAAATTCGATCGAGTGCAATTCTAGCAAAATCTCTATTTTAAAAACAAGAACTCGAGAGTGATCAGTTCTCGAGCGAAATTTTATTATAAGTGCACTGACGAATTACACGTTTTATAAATCCAAAAGATGGGCCGAAATTCGGGATGTCACACAGGGTAAATTTATCACAAGTGGCATAGTTTGGGATTTTTTGCGGCATTTTCCCTATATAAAAAAGGATAAAGAATTTTGAATTTGACAAAAAATTTTACTTTTTATTTTAAGAAAATGTATCATATAGAATGATAATGTGAAACATACTGTATAAGTGCACTTTTTACAATATTTATAATGTATAATATCAATTTTCAATGTTAAATATTTATCATTAATACATTTAACTTGGTTGGTTGTTGCAAGAATTGTTCAAAAAGTCCGAAACTTATTATATGGCGGCCAATTTAGTAACATTTAAATTGTGCCACTTTTGTTCTAAACATTTTGACAACTTACCAATTCAATCCTAAACCTTTCAATTGTACCAATTCAATCCTAAACCTTTCAATTGTACCAATTTAATTCTAAACAT
This sequence comes from Syzygium syzygioides, assembly GCA_031216285.1. Taxonomy (NCBI): domain Eukaryota; kingdom Viridiplantae; phylum Streptophyta; class Magnoliopsida; order Myrtales; family Myrtaceae; genus Syzygium; species Syzygium syzygioides. Next base: position 11,772,059 of record CM062243.1, on the reverse strand, counting down.
TTTGATGATTTGCCAATTTAGTCATAAACTTTTTAACGATTTGTCCATTTAATCTTTCTAGGGAATTTTGGCCAATAATCTCTGACGTGGCAGTCTAGTCAACATCAACTGTTCTATATGGTAAGGTCAGCACTAACATGGACAAGTTTTTTTTTTATTTTTTTCCTTTTATTTTTTTTTCTTTTTCCCCTTTGCCAGCCATTGTCGAGCCTTGTTGATGGCCAGCAGACCACCGAACTTAGGTGAGGGCCGGCAGAGGGAAAAAGAAAAAGAAAAAAGAAAAGGAAAAAAAAGAAAAAAATTCAAAAAATTAACAAAAATTGCAATAAATGTCCACATCAGTGTTAGTTGTACCATGTAAGATGACCGATGCTAACTAGACCCCACATCAGCAATTTCCGACCAAAATTTGCCTAAAGATAAAATTGATAAATTGTTAAAAAGTATTTGACTAAGTTGGCAAATTATCAAAAGGTTTAGGATTGAATTAGTACAATTGAAATGTTTATTACTAAATTGACAGTATTAAAATAGTTTTAGGACTTTTTGGACAATTTTCCCACCAAGTGTTTGACCTCATAATAGGGGGATTGCCCATTTGAGAGTACATGAAATTGTATTCCACGGGTCTGCTCTTTTCTCTCTTTTTTCTTTTTCATTTGTCTTACTAAATAGCATTATTAAAGTCTCTTCGATATTCACGAGAAATATTAACACTGATATTATTATTATTCGGCTACTATTTTCAATTTACTATGGAGATAAACAGGAAACTTTTCTTTAATGTAATGTTCTGATGAAAACTTTATTTTCCATAAGATATGGACTTGTATGTATAACATCTCTTAATTTTTAGAGCATTTTATTTAAATGATTTTCTAGATGTTCTTTCACAATCATGATAAAAGTTTGGATCATTAGCACATGATAGACCAACTACATTGGTGTATGTAATCTGACATTAATTAATTAAAATAGCCAGTGGTATATTGTCCGATGTTAATGTACAAAGATAATAGTAAAGCATAGCTTTGAAGTTTGTTTCACTAAATGCATACTTCTTTTATAATTACACCAATGTAATCATAAAAGATCCCAAAAATAGAGGGCACCATGTTTGGTGAATAGTAACCAAAATTCATTTTTCTATTTTTAAATTGATAATGACCGCGTTAAAAGTTAGAGTCACATGAAAATGTCTAGAAGTAATTCTTTTTATCATATTGTTTGCCAAGCTTTTCATTTGACTAAAAATTAAGACGCACAAATTCTCGTAGTGGATGAATATGTTTGTATATTTCTTTTGTGGACACTAATCGTTCGTGAAATAATATAACTTTGCTCATGTTAAAATAACTCGCCTAAATAACAGGGGCAATCTTCTAATATATTATATTTAATCATATACAGAATGTCTTAATAATATATGTTAAAGAATACTCATAATGTCTAATATATTAATGATATCTTTGGAGGTATAGTTTCGCAGTATCTATAATGTCAATAACCATATGAGACAGTTCTTTTTGAATGATCATTAAATCTTAATTATCAGAAACATATGAAAAAATTGCCTAATTTTCTCTTTTGTCACGATGTCACCTCTTTCAAATGCGGGAAAATGAAATACAATTTGTTGTATCATGTTTTGCAGTTTTCTTGTATTATTTATAGCCAGTATATATAAATAATTGCATACATTCAGTTAGTCGGCTAATAAAGTAAAGTGGTCATCTTCAAATTAACATTTAACTTATAGATCACGTTCAGATAAACCCGTCACCTCATTTTGTCAATCAATATTTGTCTGTCTTTCGATTCCACAACCTTAGATCTTTATTGGTATATCTGCTGATACATCAAGCAAGGCGCGAGCAGAAGCAAACCAATTACACATTTTCAGCTCACAAACTTGATGGGCGATGAGATATGACTTATCAGGCAAGCGTAATTACACCTAGATTATTCCTCGATTTACATGTAAAAAATTAGCCTGGATGAATCATCTGAAAGTAGAAACATGATGCTCCCAGACTCTATGAGCAATTGTAGATTGCAACTTAAGATCTCAATGGATGTTGCGAGTGATCAACCCCTCAAATATCACATAAAGATCTTTGTTGTCAGGACCGAAAATCTCTTCAGCCTTTCTTAGCGTCTCCTGCAAAAACCCAACATAAACAAAGACAGATTAGATTTAATCCCAATTGAAGCCGTTCTCTGCTCATTCGTGCGTGTGCGCAGACACAAAGAAGAAAGAGAGGTGTTACCTCTCTAGTTTGCTTGTGAGAATTAAATTCCTTCACATTGGCTAAAAATGCACTAAATTGCTCATATGACAAGCGGCTCCTGAGAAAACAAAGGAGTCAGAGAAGCAACTCATTATGGTTCCAGGAGAACAAGTAATCATCGATACATTGGCATTTGATGGACCAAGAAAAACACTACTAGATTGAGATCAGTTCGATATCCTAAATTTAGGGTTACCACCACCACCTTCATGAGCCAATGCATATGACAGAGGTCAACAGCAATAAATTAAGAGCTACAAGCTTGCCTATTCCGACGTAAACGCTTCTTCTGCCTATGAAATATTCCAATTTCCTTACCTGACTTGCCGGAAGAATTCTTTTCCGTCAACTCGAGCTCTTCCTGAAGAAAAGTAAACCAAGCAAGAATAAGAAGATCGACCAGACAATTGTCTAATAAAAGAAAGTCTACAGCAAGATTCATCAAATGCAGATGCAATGAACAATTCTCTTAGTCATTTCTATGTTGTGGATGATCCTCATCAACAAATCCAATCTTAAACACGAAATCAGTGCAGCATCAAATGAAGGAGTAAGTACACCTCAAAGAAGAATCAAAGGAGCACAAAAAACAAACTTTTGTGGTGAAGAAAGAGTGCACCAGTTATGTCTTAAACTCAAATGTCGATCACACTTTTTTCACATACATACCTTTAAAGCCCCTTGACAAAATGCATCAAAACCAATGCATTTTTCAAGCATATACGTGACCCACTAAATTGGGTGCGTATTTTAGAGTAACAGTTGGGCTTACCAGTGTATGACCCGGACTCCGAACTTGCTATGGAACCGCGATGGCCTGGGGGCACAGAAGAAAATATAGAAGACCTTTCATCAAACACTCCCCTTGAAGTTGAGACTGACATTGCATTCCGTCTCGGTGACGCTGGCTTTGACGTTCTCGTAGGAGATACAGAGGCAGATAGACTGGGAGGCGAGCCAGGTGGAGTCAACCGCGGTGTGCTAGTTTGAGATGCTAACAGAAAGCCATGTGACATACCAGGTCGTGGAACTGCAAAAGAAAGAAGTTGTTTTAGTAAAAACAGACGTACAGAGTATGCATTATGGCATGAAATTTGACATTGTTGCGAGGAATGCCCACAGAAAAGTTTATATATACAGGAAGTAAGACAAAAATCTACAGTGTGATATGAAAGTGACATGACAGAACTTCCTACATGAGGAATCAGAGAATACCATCAGTCTCACGATCCTCCGATAGAGAATTTCCCACCTCTAAGAATTGACTTCTAATTGAAGAAGATCTTGAAGGAGGCAGTGCGGCATCATCTTCTGAACAAAACAGGACAATCATTTTGAGTTGACAAAACTGTCTGGTGATTCAATTATGACGATTCTCGACTAACCAACCACAACTGCCAAAAGAAAGTTCTAGGACAACGTGCACATTGGACTGAAAAATGGTACTTTCGCATGCTTGTATGCATGTTGCAAAATCCATGGGGACTAAAGGAAGCTTCAACTGCCATATGAGAACCAACAATTCACTAAAATTCGCAGCCAAATGGCATTCGTTCAGTTTCAGCCAATCAGGTAGAAAGCAACAGAGTGGCCCTTTTCTCATCAATGCACGTATACATCAACATCGCAAGAAATGCGCTGTCAGATAAGCTAGAGATTAAGCATTGGAATTGAAATTAGAATCAGACCGCTCGGTGTTGGCTTTGCAATGATTTGCGAAGCTCCAGCTTGTGCAGGGCCAGAACCATCTTCATCCTCTTGAAGGGATTGCATGAGCGTCTTTTTGAAGATTTCCAACTACAAAACCACAAGACTAAACCTCAGACCAACCGAGTAGAAACTACCAAACTACACACCAGAAAGAGAAATCAATACCAGCTAAAAGAAAAATTACTCAAGAACTAGGCTATCTTCTCATGAGGCACGCTTTAAAGGAAATTTAATTCAAAGGCGCGAAATCTAAACAGATAGCAGGTCTTTCAAGCAGCTTTTCGAATCCCAGCGATACGCAAGGGCATTCCCATTGATCATTGCAATTCATAAAAACCCTCCTTCTTTTGCAGCTTAAACACCCAGTTTTCATCACAGTGTCAAACCAGCGTCATTCAATTCTCACCATTACTCAGCAAAACCATTGAATTCCGAAGCGTGGGTTTCACCACACCAGTAGTCTTTGAACTACAGTGGGTTCTGTAATCGACTCAATGAACTTCAACGGAATGGACAATTTCACTGTTCGTACTTCACACAGTGGCCAGCTCCAGATTCTCATTTTTTCCGCCAGAAAATGATCGATGGCACTAATTCATGACAATAAGTCATATTTCACTAAAAGAAGCAGCTTTTGCACTTGAATTGAGTCAAAGCATATAGAGCCAGAGCTCTGAAGTTGAACGAGCACGAACCTTGGAAACATCTCTGCTCAGCCTCTTCACAGTGCTCGCGAGCGATTCGTTCTCCTTCACCAGCTTCTCCTGCAACCCCACCCAACAAGAAAAACCAACCAATTCAAATTTCGCCACCCCAGAAAACGAAACGAACCGAACTCAACTGGGTCGGGTCGGGTTTCACACGGGGACCTTCTCGAGCTCGGATCGGGAGAGCTTGTCGAGGGCGTCGGCGAGGGAGGCGTCGAGGGACTCGGCCTGGTAGCGGAGGTCGGCGACGAGGTCGTCCTTCTCGGCGAGCCTGGCGCGTAGGCCGGAGGACTCGGACTCGAGGGAGGAGACGCGGGTCGAGAGGGCGATGGAGGTGATCTTGCGGGCCACGTCCAGCTGCTCGTACGGGTCCGACGGCAGCACCTCCAGCACCTCCTCCGGCAGGTCGAACGCCGCCGCCGCCGATGATTCCTTCGCCAGCATCTCTCTCTCTCTCCTCCTTTTTTTCTTTTTCCTAGATTATTTCATTAATTAATTTTTTTTGTTATACATGTATGTACGTTGTGGGTAAGCTGTAAATTTGGGAAAACGTGACGTGGGCATGTGACCCCAAGAAGAAGTTTGTGTGGTGCGCGACGGGGTTTTGGTTGGCGTGGATAGGACTTTGATAAGGGACAAATTCCACGAGTCGAGCCAAACAAGACACGAAACAAAACGTTGATGGGTTTTGCTGAGAAAATCCATTGCATGAATTCCAAAGACGGCGCAATCGATCGAGAGCTGGAGATCGTCGGTTCGAAACCCGCATACAAGCTATCTGGGTCGATGTCGCCTGCAGAGATCAAAGACCTGCGCACGACCGACTTATGAACTTTCAAGGTGTTTTGTAGGCCTTCTTGTAGCAGGACGATCGCATTAATGCCTTCTTGGTTATAAAGAAAACGGAAGGTTTGTACAAGAATGTATGATATATCCCATCTAGATCGGTTCGAAATGTGATTCGTATAGATTAGATATATCGATGGGATTGAATGGTCCTGACCCAATTGGATGCACGTAACGTTAGCTGCTGAGGCTTTCCGAAAGGGAGCCGGATCATTTCGAGTTAAAAGCAAAGGAGGATTCAAATAGCGTTGTATGTTGTCATTGGGCAGCTTCGGCTTGGTTTTGAACCGGGATCCCAGCTTTTTTGGAGTTGGGTCAAATCAAATCTAGAAGGCCCAATCCTTGGTCTAAGAAAAGCGACTTGATTGGTGAAGCACCTTTCTCATCTTCAAACAGTGTTGTATGGTGTGAAGCACCCCCAAAGTGAGCTTATAATGTTAGGAAAAAAAAACTAAAAAAAATCTTCTTAACGTGTATTTTCGAGACATTTGTTAAACACATTCAATTTTTAAAATATCGATTACACATATCACGAGAATAATCGAGTACATTTCAAAATCACGATATTTCCTTATTTTGGCTGCTTAGCAAGTGCCCGAGAATACTTTTTTAATGAAATCCAAATAAAATTGGTAAATTGAAAAGGAACTTAAAATATTTTCCATCTCGGTTGTTCATTCGTAAATGACAATAACGTGTGTGTTTATCCATAAACTTATAATAAATGCGGATTAGTAACCGACAAAATGGTAATTTAAAAGGATAAACCTAGATTAGTCGAGTTTTCATGTGTGAGCATATTTTACCCACATGTGCATGCGTATTGGGTGGTTTAAGGACTTGTTAAGTTAGGTTTGATTGTTTATATCGTTTAGAAAAATTAGTCAACATAAATTATTTTCATCATCGATAATAATTTATGCCTAACTATTTTCGTGGACGATGAAAAAAATTTATTTATTTATTTTTCTAAATGATATAAACGATTATTTTTTGAAAAATATTTTTCAAATCACTCATTTTTTGCAAAACGAATATATCTAGTAATTGTTTGTTTGGCTAAGGATTCGCTATCAAGAAAAAAAAAATAACCATTACAAATTATACAATTTGAAAAGAAAAGGCAAAAAGAAAAATTTCTTCTCATAATTCTAAGAAGCCATGCCACCTAAAGCTCCTACTATTCAAATTTCGCCAAGAAAAAAAATGATATTATACGTTTTGTGACTATAAGGATATCGCTTCAACAAAATACAATTCTTACTATCATTTTCATCTTAATATATATGTAATTTGTAGAAATATATAATTGAATACTCTTTAGTTATAAACATTAGGTAAAAAATGAGATTAAGGATGCATTTGTTTCACCAAAAATATACGATTTTGAAAATATTTTTCTCAAAAAGATCGCTCGTATTACTTATAAAAATAATTGCATGAAAAAAAGTTGATTGTCCACAAAAATTATTTAGGCACGAATTGTTATCGATGATAAAAATATTTTTCATCGACTAATTATTTCAAAGTGATACAAGAGAGCATTTTCAGGAAAATATTTTCTAAATCATTAATTCTCCTCAAAACAAATAGTGCCTAAGAAAATAATCAAAAGTTTTAGAAAATCCTCAAGTGGCAACATAACCTTTCTACTATTCAAATCATCTTCATGTAATGTGTATATGTATTAAATCTAAATCGTGGCATTATGTTAGGCGAAAGCGAAAGAAGAGAGTACAAGATAGAAAAACCATCATTCATTCATGGGTTAATATCACCAAAAACCCTAAACTGGTACATGTATGATAATTTTACGCCAAACCTTTTTTTTACCACCAAAAACCCTAAACTGGTACCCTTGTGACAATTTTCCCTAAAACTTTTTTTTTACCACCAAAAACCTCAAATTGATACTCCTGTGACAATTTTACCTCAAACTTTTTTTTACCACTAAAAATTTCAAACTGGTACATCTGTGACAATTTTACCTCAAACTGGTAAACCCGTAACAAATTTACCCTAAACTATTTTTTTGACAGCGAAAAACCTCAAACTGGTACACCTGTGACAATTTTACCCAAAACTAATAATATTTTAATAATATTTTTTATTTTTTCGAATTTTTTCTTTTTTCTTTATCTTCTACTTTTGGCTGGTCGCCAGACCAGTGACCGGCCAAAGGCGGAAGCCGGGGAGGTCGGCCCCACCGGTTGCTGTCGAGGGCTGCCCTCGCCGGATCTGGCGAGGGCTATCCTCGCCCGCCCAGGCGAGGGCAACCCTTGCTCGACGTAGGCGAGGGCAACCCTTGCTCGACGTAGGCGAGGGTTGCCATTGCCAGATCCGGCGAGGGCAACCCTCGCCTGCGTCGGGCGACCCTCACCGACTTCCTCCTTGGGCCAGTCGCCGGAGTGGCGACCAGCTAAAGGTATAAGATGAAAAAAAAAACAAAAGAAAAAACAAAAAAATTAATAAAAATTCGAAAAAATAAAAAAATAACAATATTAAAATTTTAGTTCAGGATAAAATTGTCACATGTGTACCAGTTTGGGATTTTTTGTGATATGTTCAGGGTAAAATTGTTACAAGTGTACTAGTTTAGGGTTTTTTTAGGTATGCTCGGGGTAAAATTGTCACATGTGTACCCGTTTAGGGTTTTTGGTGGTAAAAAAAAAGTTCGGGATAAAATTATCACACATGTATCAGTTTATGATTTTTGGTGGTATTTCATTCATTCATTCACTATTCGCACTTAATTCATCTTAATATTAGGATGGGCATAGAGCGAGAATCATGTGATGCCACGTTAAATTATGTAAAATATCCAACATTACTTATTCGTGTAATTATCACACTAATACAATTTTATAATGATTACAATAATAGTTAATTGATATTTTTCAAACTTCACAAAATAGTCACGAGGGACAATATGAAGATAGAATATATGGAAAATAAAAAATTAGTTTGTGGTAAATTTGTTACAGATGTACCAGCTTGAGATTTTTTGTGGTAAAAAAATTAGTTTGACGAAAATTTATCACAAATGTATCAGTTTTGAATTTTTTGTGGTATTAGCCTTGAAAGAAAACATGTGGGGCTCTTCGAACTGTTGGATCCGAACCAGATAATTGGTTTGACCGGAACATCAAGCTTAACTTTGACCGGGTTAAACAAACCATGCACAAAGTTCACCACGTCCCCCTTTTCTCTTTCAAAACCGAAAAAGGAGAGCTTTCTTCCTCCAAACAAATTCTTACAAATTAACATGATATTGGTAAATTAATTACATTATTAGAAACTGACGAACCAAACTTGTAAAATTTAAAAAGATAAGTAATTTATTAATTTCTTTTGTACATTAGTAAATTCCTTACAATATGAGTAATCTACTAATTTTAATTGTGAATTTCGATGAAGTTGGTAATTCACTAAATCATCGATAAATTATAGAAAATTGTCCAAAAAGTCTTAAACCTACTGCACTTTTGCTAATTCGATCATAAACCTTTCAAATTTTCAATTGAGTCATAAACATTTTCATATTTTGCCAATTGAGTTCATTCGATCAATTTTGGTTGGAAATCGCTGACATGGATGTCGGTCATCCTATGTGGCACAACCAGCACTGACGTGGACAAGTTTTACTAATATTTTAATGTTTTTTTAATTTTTTTAATTTTTTCCTTCCATTTTTTCCAACTATGGCCAGCGAGGGTCATCGGGCCCTTGTAGACCGCTGGCGAGGGCTGCCTGGGCCTCGTTGAGTATGGGCATTGAGTGGCCCTCACCCGGCCTCACCTAGATCTGGGAGAAGGTCACAAGCGAGGCTACCTCACCTAGATCTACGCAAGGGCCGTAACCCTCACCCACAGCCAGCGAGGGCATCACAGCCCTCGCCTAGTGGCTGGCGAGGGCTCGACGACCCTCACCGAACATAGTAACAAAAATAGAGAAGAAAAACAAGGAAAATTAATTAAAAAATTTGAGAATATATTACAATATTATTAAAATTTATCAACATTAACGTCGGCTGTGTCACATAGGACGACCCGCATCCAAGTTAGTGATTTCCAGCCAAAATTGGTCAGATGGACTCAATTAGCAAAATGTAAAATTATTTAGGACTTAATTGTTAAAATTGAAAAGTTTAAGACTGAATTGACAAAATTGCAATAGGTTTAGAACTTTTTATATAATTTTCCCTGATAAATTCCTTATAGTTTTGGTAGTTTATGAACCATGTTTGTAAAATTTGAAGAAGTTGGTAGCTTGCTAATTTATTTGGGATGTGGTATTCCACTAACCACATAGAAAACGTTGTGTACTCCAGTTCCAATCAGGTGATATAGTGAGTCTATAAGTTACATCTCGAATTTTCACGTAGTGTGAATGACCTAACTTTGCCATGGAATTGTAACTATAAAATGATAGATATTTGTTAGAATAATGTGATTAAAAGCTATGGGATCTATATACTCTTATAGATGCTATAAAATTGAACATGCACAATAGTAAATAAATAGAGAAAAATATCTAAAATGTCTAAACATACCATGTTCATGAACACAGAGAAAAATTAATTCGGCTACACACAACACCATAAAATATACTAAGGAAGATATATCTTAAAACGTTTAACTATATCACGATCCACATATACATAATAATATTAATTCGACTACACACAAGAGGATAGAATCCTTTATCACATTCTTCGAATGAGAATGAGTAAAAGTGCAATATAAGTTTTTAATAATTATTAAAAACATGCAAAATATAGGCAAGAACACTAACTTTGCATGTGAAATTGACATTTGTTATATCGGTTAAGAGACAGTGCTACGTGACATTGGAAATTCCTCAAAGTAATATTTCTGAATGAACATACAAACAAGCATGAAAAGGGACCAAAAAAATTCAGGAACAAAGTTTTGTAATGTCATTAACAAGCACGAACGCGTATCAACAAGTACATTAAGATCAAAGATATTTGAAGAGGGAAGTTATGATAAAATGAATTTCAAGGGATATATAATGATAAAATATTTTAACGAAACTAAGTACAGTCAGACATCTTATTTTGTAAAATTATAACCATTTGAGAAGTTCTACATATTGCATTCTACAATGACAATAGGAAAACCAATATAGGAGTGGTGATAAGTTTGACCACTGTAGAATCTCCTGACTTAACTATATAAGTTTCCCTCCTTTTCACATTGACACATTTTTTTATGGATAATTAGGGTGCGTATAGTAACATTTATGTTCCCGAGAAAAATTTTTGTTCATAAATAGTTTTTTTCTATTTTTATTTCCTGGACGAATTTCTTAACAGAAGAATGCGTTTGGTAAGTGCACAAAATTTCTATTCACAAAATAGAAAAAGAACAGAAAAGCGTTTGGTATGATCCTAAATTTTTTTGTGATGTAGAATTTTTTTTAGTTTTTTAATAATTTTATGAGATTTTTCTAATTTTTTCTTGTCATTTTTTCCTCCCTTCTTCTTCCTCCTCTAGTCGGTTGCCGGGTCTCGGCAATGGCCGGTGACCAGCTAAAGATGAGGGCTAGCAAGGGTCAACCTCGCCCAGCCACGACGAGGCCCAACAACGGGCTAGAGGAGGAAAAAGAAGAAAGGAAAAAAAAACGAAGAGATTGACCTTGTTCTAGAAATTGTTCCTGGGAATTAAAAAAGTATATTTCTTTTTTACTTTTTGTTTTTATTATAAATCTATTCCCCGGTTACTTTTCTATTTTGGTAAATATAAAAATTAATTGACGTACATAAATAGATTTCTATTCTTTTTCTATTTGAGGGAATAGAAAAACAGAAAAATAGGGGAATAGAAATGTTACAAAACGTGTCCTTGCTATGTCAAGATATACAATAATTTTACTTAAATTAATCTAGCATAAAGTTTCAATAATCTTTGGTAAGGAAGCAAGTGGTTGCACAATACTTCCCAACAAGAGAACTCATATCCGCTCTGTCCTTGCGCCTTCACCATGCTAACAGGGTGTTCGACAAAACGCCTGGGAGAAGAATGGATTGAGCTTCTCCTTTCCTTTTTTCCTCTCGGTTGCATACCCGACACCATTCCAGCATCATTTCCTCTTTCGGCTTGCTCATTTTTTGATTTGGACAAGGAAAGTTCGGTTTTATTTTTGTCCTTCATTATCCTTTCGCGATCTATTGATTAGATGATGTAAGTAAACCGACTCAATCTGATATCCGCTGAATCGTGTAGGACACCTGTCATTTGATGCTTAGTTGTCTATTTTCTGTTGTAGCGTTGACCTTCAAGCTGAGGAACATAAACAGTTCCTGTTTGCACGCGCCTTTGTCTTGGATGTGTATATTACCTCTGATTGCATTGATGTCTCTGTTCGCAGCTCCTTTTACCTGGAAATTAGGCATAAGAAAAATCAGGAGAGAGAGAGAGAGAGAGAGCGCTTCGAACATTTACGCACAAAATCAGGAGAGCTGTAAGAAAAAAAAATAGCTCTCGGGATCTCTCTTTCTCATCTCTTCAGTAGTGACATCCTCTTCATCCATGGCAGTCACCATCTTCATCATCACCAGCCGACTCTGAATCCAAATTTACGAGCAATCATATTTCTATTTAAATATATATTACTGTACGGTCCCCTTTTCGTTTCTTCTTTACATGGCAAGAAGCAAACTTGTTTTTTTCATCCAAAATGGAAAAAAAAACTCAGATCCAAAGATGGAAAAGATTAGTTTGCTAGAAGCATGGTCGAAAGGTACTTTAGATCACGTCTCAATATTACTGAAACATAAACACAAAAAGAAAAAGAAAGGGCAATATTTTTCCTTTCTACTTCTACCATGAAGAAAGTAATTAATATCGATCATATATTTATATCTCATAGAAATTGGACCAAAACTTTAGGAAATGCTTAAAAGTTTCATGTGAAATGATGAGATGTGAGTTTGAAAGCGAAGAAGGTGTAACTTGAGTTTTATCCTCCATTTTGCAATTTAGACAAAGAAATGTGTAAAAAACTCAAAGGAAAGCACAGATAAGCAATTTTTTTTTGTGACGTTTTAATTTTTTTTGGTAAGGACAAATAAGCAATTTTTTAACTAGAGAAACCTACAAATTTATTCCGGCAAAGGACCCACAGGATCAAGAGCGATTAGATTAAAATATAATTTTCAACTTTGAAATTTAGTTGTCTGACTATTTAAATTAAAATATACAATTAATTGTGTATTCATAAGCCATCACAAATAGAATTTTGTAATATTCTATGTAGCCTTTATGATTCCAAAGATGAGACCATGAATGAAACCTCTATGGTAATGCTAAAGATACCATCGAATCATAAGGATGATCAACTATACAATTTGATAATGTACGATTATTACCAATAGGAGAATAATTCGAGTAAAATCTACAAGTGCACTTAAAAGTTTCACTAATATTAAATCTAGATAGTTTAATGCAAATGTAAATTTAATTAGAAAGTCGTATAATCAACTAAAATCAAAGTAAAATCCTGGCATAATATTGCAATTACGCAATTAATATTGAAGTTAAACAAAAGTGCATTTACCGACATGAACCACGATATTAAAAATTCATGAGGTCGACAGCCCCGAGTGTACTAAAATTTTTACACAATCATCTCCAAAAAGAAAAGCAAGACTCCAATAGTTAACAAAAAAAGTCTTGATGACTAGAATCTCTAGCCACATCACCTAAAACAAATTGATAATTGAGATGCATATTAAAAACTATGTTCGAAAATATAGTCATATTATTTGTTAAATATATTGTCACGCAATGTTCAGCAAAAAATTTAATATCATCATGACCAGTAAGGTATAGCCTTTGCCTGCGAATGGGCATTGAGACTATCGCATAAGAATACCTAACCAAATGAAAAAGAAAGGCAATATCTAATTTCATGAATTCAGGAAATGCATTGACAAAATACGGAAAAAGAATATATATTGGTAATACTCAATTTAAGTGTAAGCAAAAAAAAAAATACTATAAAGAGTTCCTAATTATAAGAATCAATATATCTATGTTTATAATATAGAAAAGCAAAAGGAAAAAACTTTGATTAGATATTCTTTCCAAAGTCGTTAGAGGAAAAAGGATTTGGGGAGACCATCCAATATGAAAGATATAGCTTTTTCAACCCTTTTAAAACGAACTTAACTGTTGCAAGATTCCATGGAAGATCAAATTCTTCCTGCTAAAATATGATTATTGGGTGTCGAAGAACCTTTCCGTCGAACAAAAGAAAGTAATAAGACGGGACCCCTTGACATAAGAAAGGAATGTTCCTCTTTTCTTTCTCTATATGATGTGCGGCGGGGATAAATGTAGGCAGCACTCAAGAACCGTTTCTTCACTGCTTCTTATCTTGTTGCTTGCATTTCATTCAGGCTTGCTGCTGTCAAGTTCGGTCCTTCGGTATCCCCCATACTCCTGGTAATTTCGCTCTCAGTTATTTTCACCATGCCTGCATCGGTTTACTGTTTTATGAACTATAGGATCACTGATTTGTTTTCGCCAGCATTTTCATTGCCTTTGAGAGCATGTTGGACGAGTAAACACTCGAAACACGTAAAATCTTAGACAAACGAATCACGGACCTTGGACCCGACCGCGGTGGGTCCCATATGCATATTGATTTAGGCCTCATCTTGTAATGTGCGTAAAGGATGAGAATTCCTATCTTCAACAACTCAAGTTGGTCCACCTCCTGTGTTAGATTTCAAGTTCTACACTTTCGCAAGCATCAGTAAAACAACTAAAGGCTTATTTTTGTTTTAATTTTTTTTAATTTAGTCTCGTTTCTGATGCAATGCTCTTGGGAAATAACCTGTAACCAGTCCCCGATAATGATATTTGTTAGTAAATTTAGGAAATTGTATAAAGGAATAATATATTTATGAAATATGAAACAACCCCTACACGAGAATTCATTGAAGTATGCAAAAGGGATTGTAGAGAAAATTTCATTAAGAAACAATGATTAAGACCGTTCCTGTTACTGATGGGAGGATGAGCGTGTTGCAATTTAACAAAAGTAGATACATGACATGCATAATAAATTATGCAGAACAAGACTAGTCATACTTCGTATGAAAAAAAAACGATTATAAGCATATTAAAATAAATAGTTGTTGCATTTTTTATATGTAAAAAGAATAATAAACGTTGTTGCAATGTTTGGAATTTGAATCTAGATAAAGGAAATAAGAACAGCCTGTCTATAAGTCATTAATAGAAAAGGCAAAAATAACTTTAGATTAAAAGATAGTGGCAAGGTAATTGTATGATTAAACACTAAATTCAGCAAAAATTTTATTGTGTATATTGAATAGAGCTCAATAAGAAGAAGAATGTGATAGGGGTTAGAAATAAGAGCCACACTTAAATGACAAGAGAGATGACTTGTCTGATAGTAATTGTTAAAAAAAAGCTATAAATTTGAATTGAGTGAAAATTTCCACGCTAATCAATATGATTATAATAGGACACTGAAAAAGTAAGAGATTTTATACATATTGTATATGCTAGAAAAAGCGGTGGGTATGCCCGTCATATTGCCCCTGTATGGGAATATTTTTAAAATCTAAATATAGGATGTTTTTTTTCTCGAGACCTAAATATAGGGATTTCTTTTGGTCGAACTAAATGTAGGATTTTACATTGCATAAATGTGCAAGTTTCGGAATTGCCTAGTATGGGAAGAAATCTTTAAGGCAGTTTTTATTTATTTATTTCGAGAATAGGAAACAATAAAGGAACACAAAAAAAATGTAGAAGCATTCATTCATCGGAAGCAAATAATTTCGAGAGATTAGCAAGGATAGTGAACTTCCCTGATCAACTATATTGTTTTAGTAAAATAATAGCAACAAAGTCATGTGACAATATGAAGGAGAGTTTTGAATTGAAAGGTGAAGTGTTGGCATCAGAATGTAAACAAATCCATTATGTTACCTAAGCATGAAACTTTCTGTTTTCACATAAAGAATCCCTATTATAATTACACACACACTTATATATATCAGCAACTAGTTGATCGTAGCTCACATCTTAGAGTACCTGAATCAAAGTAACTAATATTTCCTAGGTTTATATCGTAAACTTTGTTACCAACTTTGTCATCCATTAAATCCATCCAAGAGTATAAAGAATGATAGGTCATCTTTTGACAAAAAGGTAAAGAATGAAGCCTTTGAAAAAATAGAAGTGTTCTTGCGAGCATCGGATGGGACCTCAGTGGGTCCTCATGTTTTATTTAGACTTGCGTGGATGATCAGAATTCCTATCTATAACAAGTAAAGTCGGTCATGGAAGTTGATAATTAGATTTGTCAGGCTCTCGATTTACCAGTCTCAGGTGAGCATCAGCCTTAACTTGTTATACATGTCGTGAGAAGTGTCTAGCCTTGGACCAACTGGACTAATATCTTCCTATCCACAAAGAGACAGAGAGAACAAAAATGGCGGAAGCTGTCATCGTTGGTATTGCTGGAAATATCGTTGCTAATCTAGTTCCTGAAGCGATAGAAAAGGTTGGAATGTTATGGGGTGTCAAGCATGAACTCGAGGCGCTCGGAGACACCGTCTCCACTCTTCAGGTTGTACTAGACCATGCAGAAGAGCAATACCACCAGAGTCCACAAATCCAAGTTTGGGTTGACAAACTGAAAGCAGATTTCTATGATGCGCAAGACGTGCTTGAAGAATTCAATATAGAAGCTATGCGACGCGAATTGAGGGGCCACAATGAAATGATGAAGGAGGTAAGAACATTTTTCTCAAGTTCAAACCAGCTTGTTTTTAAAGTGAAGATGAGTTACAAACTAAGAGCAGTGAGGGAGAGAATAGAAGCCATTAAGGCTTATAAGAAATTCCACTTGGACGAACGCCCCGAGAGAGATTGGAGGAAGAGAGAAGAGACGCATTCGTTTATACGTGAAGGAGATATTAAAGGCAGAGATGATGACAAAAGGACAGTTATAAAATTTTTATTGGATTCAAATGTGAAAGAGAACGTTTCCATCCTTCCAATAGTTGGAATTGGTGGGCTTGGAAAAACGGCACTTGCTCAATGTGTCTATAATGATGAGATGGTTAGTAAACATTTTCACTTGAAATTGTGGGTTTGTGTCTCCAATGACTTTGACATGAACAAAATAGTGAAAAATATCATAGCTCGTGCAAAGAACGAAGAACTAACCGAAGTTGCGATCGAACAATTGCAAAGTGAGCTAAGAACAGTAATTGATGGAAAGAGATATCTCTTAGTTTTAGATGATGTGTGGACTACAGAACGAGAAACATGGCTAAAGTTGAAAACTTTATTGATGGGAGGTGCTGGAGGAAGCAAGATCCTCATAACCACACGCCTTCCTTTGGTTGTGGAGATCACTGGCACTGCTCCACCTCATTATCTTAGGAACTTATCTAACAATGCATCTCTTGATTTACTAATGCAAATGGCTTGTCGAAAAGAAGAGAAGATACAAGATCCTGAAATGCTAGCTATTGGCAAAGATATAGTTAGAAAGTGCTATGGGGTTCCATTGGTTATTCGAACTGTTGGGAGTATACTATTCTTTAAGAAAACTAAACCCGAATGGTCACATTTCAAAGATTATGAGCTCCCAGATGTGTCTCAAAGGGAAGAAGGCATAAAATCTATTCTTAGGCTAAGTTACGACCATCTTCCTTCACATTTGAAACAATGCTTCGCGTTTTGTTCATTGTTTCCCAAAGATTATCAGATAAAGAAGCAGACTTTGGTCAATCTTTGGATGGCAGAAGGATTTATCCAGCAATCAAATAGAAGCCAACATTTAGAAGACATTGCTTGTGGATATTTCATGGATCTACTTTGGAGTAACTTCTTCCAAGATTTTGAGAAAGATCCCTACACGAACGAGGAGACTTGCAAGATGCATGATTTGATGCATGATCTAGCCTGCTTAGTTGCAGGGACCGAGTGTTGGGTGGCATGGGAAGATAGAAAATCCATACCCAAAAGAATTCGTCACATATCATATGGTTCAACTTTCAATTTGAAGGGTGAACTTCCAATCTCACGCATACAAGCAAGTGCACTAAGAACTTTTTTGGGTGTTGCTAATGATTGGGAAATGGAACCAACAAGTGAAGCAAATCTACGTCAATTCATTCAGAGTTTCAAGAGGCTGCGCATCTTGGATTTGCATACCAAATATGTCGAGAAGGTACCAAAGTCCATTTGTAAGTTGAAGCATCTCACGTATCTCGATCTTTCTCACAATGCAGTACTCAAAAGGCTTCCTAAGTCCATTACGAGATTGCAGAATTTGTAAACACTTAATCTCTCCGGGTGTATTTCCCTTGAAGAATTGCCAAGGGGTATAAGGAAGTTAGTCAGCCTTAGAAATCTATACATAGATGATTGTTGGAGCCTTGGTTATTTGCCACGCGGACTAGGGCAATTGAGTTCTCTGCATAGGCTAACACGCTTTATTTTGCACCCCATAAAAGCTCTTGTTAAGAATGGTTGTGAACTTGGGGAGCTAAAAGAGCTTAATAACATTCGGGGAAGACTTTGCATTAAGAATTTGGGAAGCGTGACGGATGTAGTAGCAGAATCTAATGCTGCGAACTTGATAGGAAAGCATTCTCTGGAATCTTTGAGACTTAAATGGGGTTATTTCAATACCGACGACGTCGCAATTGTGGATAGAGATGAAGCTCTATTAGGTGGATTGTAGCCACACTCAAGTCTGCAGAAGTTGACGATCAATGAATATAACGGTGAGAGATTTCCAAGATGGATGATGGATAACCTTGTGTTTTCTTTGCCAAAATTAGTTGAGGTATGCTTCTATAATTGTAGAAGATGTAAAAGTCTCCCTCCGCTGGGCCAACTACCTCACCTCAAGACTTTAGAGATTTCGTGGATGCCTAAATTGGAACACATCGAGTCGGACCATTCATCCACTTCAACAATATCATTTCCTAGTCTATTGAAATTAGGTATCGGCCGTTGTGAAAAATTGAAAGCTGTCCCACCAGCTCCGCATCTTGAGGAGTTAACGCTGGCTAGGGCCCACCCGGCATTGATAAATATGATAGCTGGCCTTAATAAGTTGAAGCGCCTGGCAATCGAGGACATGGAGCCTCTAGAATTACGGCGAAAAGAATAATCAGTAATATCTGGAAAAGCCGCGCCTCCCTCGAATCTCTTCGCATCTGGAATTGTCCTCGGCTAACTTCCTTCTCAAAAGCACCACCGCCACTGGGTACGCGGCATCAATCCAACCAGGTAGATCTCGATTCTTCGGATTCTGAGGAGCTAGATTTATCCAATTACGGCGAAAGCAGCGGCGGCAACAACAACAACCTCATCTTGGAACTTCACAGTCTCCGCTCCGCGGATCTCTCTGAGCTTCCAAAACTAGCATCTCTCCCACTGTGGCTTCTCCAGCTCAGCAATCTCGAGGATCTCACTATTGCTAGTTGTGAGGAGCTGGATTTATGCAAAGATGAAAGCGGCAACAACAATGACCTCATCTTGGATTCCCATGGAGGACTCCATCATAGTCTCCGCTCCGTGTATCTCTATGGACTTCCAAAACTAGCATCTCTCTCCCAATGGCTTCTCCAGCTCAGCAATCTTGAGGATCTCACAATTCGCCATTCCTCCAATTTGAAGGAATTACCGGAGCAGATCGAGGCCCTTCAATCACTTCAAAAGCTCCAAATCTGGTCTTGCCCCTCGTTGACATCATTACCCGAAGGAATGCGAAGGCTTGCGTCCCTTACTTACCTGAGTATCTTCGAATGCCCAGAATTGGAGAGGAGGTGCAAGAGAGATGGAGGCGAGGACTGGGACAAGATCGCTCATATCCCCGACATACAACTTCTTTACTGAAGGTACGTGGGACATTTTTTTCCCCAGATTTTTACATAAATAATGATTTTTCGAATATGGTGTTTGGATACTTGATTCAATTTTTGGGGGATACGATTATGGACAGATCGGTGAAAGGTTTGGGGCCTGGGCATATCCGCTTAGGATGCTTGATTCGATTGGGGATTAGGGTGCGTGGGAACATCGCTTTATTCCCAGAAGCGCGAGAGAAAAAACACAAAGAAAAATTTTGATACCCTTTCTCATCCAACTCTGAGCTCATTGAATCTGGCTCGTGACTCATGCTGCAGATATGGTGTGCAATCTGCTCATTTGATTTCCACAGGGAGCGAAGTTGCCTGCACGGTCCGGTGATTTTGGGAGGACTCTCAGTACATGAAGCGATGTTATTGTTAGCATTTGAGAGCAATGTTGTGTAAACTAAAAGCTGCAAATTGTTTTGCATTATAGTAGAGTTTCTGAGGTCTCTCTGTGAAGAGTTTGAAGAGAAACGCAATGGTGGGGAGAGAGAGAGAGAGAAGGGAAATGCACATTCTTGTCTTGCCATTCAGCCATTCAGCAGAGATTCTTAGGTAAATCCTTTGCCAATTTCGAGCATCATCTTAAACAATTGGGTAAATGTCTGAAATTAGAAGAGGCCTAATGACAATTGGATTGGAAGTCTAATCTATGACTTCTCCATTTTGATCACTGCAAGGTTGTCCTACTCATTTTGTTTGGTTGACAATTGAAATGTTCTTCATCTCTTGTTCAAAACAATGTTTGCAAAAGAAAATTGTGCTGTGCAAGGCAGAATGAACGAACAGAGCAGTAGTCATTGTTGTCGTTTCTTTTGATGACTAAATCAATCACTACCAATGTTAAGTCTATGTTGTGGACCTCATGGGGGAATTGATATCTCTTGTATCAACTCTTGTCTCAGATTTTTCTTGTTCTGTGACTTCAATTGGTCATACTAATTATTGCTGTGTTCCGTAGTCTTAATCTGCCATGGCGATATCTGATGGATATTTTTGCCAAAGCCGTTGGCAAGGGTAATTTGCAATTATGCGAAGTTTGTGAAAGAAGAAAGTACTTCAATGTGATTGCCTTTTCATTGTGAGAGGAAAGAATTAGGTGCACAGTCAAGATTCACGAGTTGATCATCCATTAGATCTAATGAAATATCATAATAACATGTTTGCTGATTGATCCTTGGTAAGGTGGAATTCCATTAATCTCTTAAACTGTTGCACTCTACAGTTTGCTTCCTTCAACCATGTAACTGCCCTCAATTTTTTACTTGTTCTCAAGCTCTCTTTTGGGAATGAGGCCTGAGAATAACCTTGAAATGGTTCTAAAGGAACAAGTATAGTTTTTCCACTGTTTTTTTAGTTTATTTTCAAAGGAGAATGTGGTAGCGTCCTTAGGGCAATTGATAAAACTCGCTATTTATGCTTCAAAATACTCGCTATTTATGCTTCAAAATGTAAGTTTTTCCTATTTGAAACTGGTCTTCAAAAAGTGGTTTTCTACTTTTTGGCGCTAGCACTTGCTAAAGAGACCCTTTCTTCGAAGTACCCAGTCCATTTTTTTATCTTTTCAAAACTAATTTCTCATGCATACCAGAAGGCCAAGTCATACAAACAGAGCTTATCATTTAACTATCTTCCATGAGATTAAGCTTCCAGGATTTTTGGTTCAGTAGATATGTCTATTACTCACACTGCTTTAATTTTTAGACTAGGCAGAAATGGCGTAGATTTTGGCACCAATGACACAATGCTAGTTGAGGATCACAAAGAAATCGCAGAGCGACAGTCCCATGACAACAAACACATGGATTTCTCTCTTGCTAAAACAGAAGAAGAGTAGAAGCACCAAGAGCTTTTCTAAGTTTAGGGTGTTAGCTTTGAAGTCTCAGAACACTACTATTACAGGCTTGAGAGTCTTCTCAACTTGAATGTCACGCCCTACACTGATCCGATAGTTGCAAATCACATTTGGTATGTTCTAATGCCTAAAACCTTTAAGTGTGGTGCACAAAAAAAAGAATAATACTTGAACTATTCTGTACTGAGATTAGAAGTTAGAATTTTTCTTCAATCTACCATCAGAATAAATATGTCATATGTTTTATGCATGTTTAACAAGCGACACCTTTTTTTGTATTTCAATTTCTACACTAGCAAATCTTGTTTAATGTTTTGATGTAAGTCTAACTATGGGACAGGATTGGAGGTTCTGGCATTGATATGGGCAGCAAATCAAGGTATTAATGGCGACAATAAGATATATCGCCATCTCGCCTGTTTTTACGGAAAAAAAAAGCACAGAATTGTTGCCATCAACTCTGGCTTTTATCGTGCAGTGGGAGTAGCAAGAGGGACCAAGCATGGGAATTGAAGCGGGAGATTATATATGGTGTTCGAGATACCTTCTCGAGGTGAAATTACAATTACTTGCTCAAGAAAATAACCGAATGTCATTAACGGCAAATAGAATAAGTGCATACAGACGTGTCCTACAGTTTCAAATACTTAATTGTTTATGTTGCTTATATGGCATAGAATAACTGAGCACGCTGGTGTTGTCCTTGTGTTAGATCCGTAGCCAATGGAGGTCACTGACTTCTTTATCACCATTTATGCAACATATTATCCATAAGTTGATAAAAATACTCTCTTCCTTCTCAGGGTGACTGGAATGGTGCAGGATGCCACACTAACTACAGGTTACACCATAAAAATAACATGGACGTGATTAAGTATTTCTTTTCATTAAAGGACTTTAATAGTGTTTTTTCTCCGTGATTTCTGCAGTACCAAAAGCATGAGTGAGAGGGAGGCTTTGAAATGATAAAGAAGGCAATTCTGAATCTCTCACTTCGCCACGAGGAGCACATTAGCGTCTACGGAGAAGGAAATGAGAGAAGGTTGACAGGAAAGCATGAAACAGCCAACATCGACATATTTTCTAGGGTAATGCTCAGAAGAAGCACACCAGCTGCGAGTCAAATTTCGAAGATTGCCCATTAAATTGAACTCAAATATTGTTATGATGCTTGAATTATTTGAATTCTGTTATGTAGGGACTTGCCAACCGTGCTTGCTCAATCTTTGTGGGTGGTGACCTTGAGAAGCAAGGAAAAGTTACTGTAACAATGACCCCGCCAGTCCCTCTTTGTGCTCTGTTTGAGTATCAATTAAAGACCCTTAACTTTCATGGATGATTCAAGAAAAGCTACCATAAAAAAGTAGTACATAGAAAGTACTTATTGTTCTTTTTGGTCTCAGTTGATTCTATGATTGTTGCTATGAAAGAAACCATTAACCCTCATAAAGCATTCCCCAGTTTTGCTTCCTAAACAAATGTAAATTTTCACATCAGTCCTTACTAATCCAATATTTGCAGAACTTTATTGAGGTTAAGACTTGGACATCTCAGTTCTTATAATGTCTCAAAAAACTCTATGGAATGCTTAAATATTTCTGAATATAGATAAAACACAAAAAGTTCACATTCCTTGCCCAGTCAATTAATGGCTTAAAATGATATGCAGGTTACTTGGGAGACTCCCTGCCTCAAACATGGACCATGACCTCTTTACTTGATGAAACTACAATTTTATGGGAGCCCACCCATGAGGCTGAAGCTCTACTCAAAAGCTAGCATTGACGGTCTAAAATTCAAGTTGCTGTTTAAAAAGGCCATATGCATTAATCAAATCGGTGAGGATCTACAAGCTGAGAGATTGTGATCCCCTTTTCCTCTGGATTTAGGACACTGAGAGAAGATCCTCATGTAAATACTTCCTAGAGAAAGAAAATTAGGGGTCCAAGCTCACACCTAGTCTCCTTTACATTGGATTCATCCTACATTCGCAAGTAGTCTCAATGTTTCAGGATTTGAGTTCACCATTACCCTTTAGCATCATGGACATCTTACCGTGTTCAAATGGTTAGTTACTTAGATATTTCAGCGCAACTCATCCAAATTTTCGTCATATGCTAAACTCATCCAATTTGTCATATTCAACTTTCTTTTGAATGAAGGGCATATTGACTTCTGATTCAGTAAACATGAGATGCACCAGTTTGCTTCGTCTCTTCCAGTGTCTCATCAAGAGAACTTTAGGATGTATAAACAAACCGTAATTTTTGGGGTCGCGCAAGTTTGTCTGTCCAACTTAGCAAATCTTTTTTCTTTGCGAGGCAAAGAAATGTTCTCATTCACATGGAAAGTGCAATATATACATAAAAACAGGAATTTGGCAATACCTAACATTTTGCTTCCACAAAACTAAAGGTCAACTCATCTCCTCAAACCCATTCGATTGTCTAATTCAACAATAGAACAAATAATTAACAATGATATTGATGCTAACTTACCTATCTTGCCGTGTCTAGTAGATAGAAAGTTTGCGAAGTAGGATAGCTGTTTCTCTGGAAATATAGATGAGAAGACACGGGGATTGGACTTCTCAAATGATTCCCAAGTCCGGTTAAGGGAAGAAATTGCAAAGTTTTCTGTAGTTCATATATTTATGAAATTGCTGGTAAATTTCTAATGAGGTTAATAAAAGAAATACTCTGACATCGGCTTGAAAGAAAAATTCTTTAAAATAATGAGAATTCTGTTCTCTTTGCATGATTCAACAAGTTTTAGTTGAAGTGTATCGACCCCAGTTAAGAGTATACAACTGAAAAGAAAATGTAACTTGAATTTAACTAGGGGAGATCATGATTTATTCTTGATCTATAATTTGTACTAAGCACTAGGCATGTTCAGATCTCAAATAATATTCAAGCTCAGGTTTCAAGTCGAGGCATCAGGAACCAATGTCAACATATCATACCATACCAGAGTGTTCCTAAAATTTTTCTAGGTTGTCATATATGATATGAACATGGACTCTCTGAAGCACTCGATTAGGCAAATCTCAATTCATGCATTTCTGAATTTTGTCTCATTACAGTGCTTCAGCCTCAATAGTCCAAGCTACATATCGATGGCAATCTTGAGATACTTATCTGCCCTCAAGCAAGTTCAACTGTAAGCTAGCTATATATGCCACTTGGTCCCTCGGCCATATATTCTCTCATAGTTTCTCCTAGTGAGAGTAGCCAAATTTGCTATAACAAGAAGAAGCTCATTGTTGCTGCCATAAGGACAAATGTATCTACCAGCACGATAGTGATTGTCCTAGTTTTCTCATATATTGAAGTGCTCATGGACAGATGTCCATTAAAGAGCTCCTCGTGCATCTTAAAGAATAAATTATGCTGTTTCGTGAGCCAGTATCACATATACAATTGAGAGTTTATGATGTACTTCTGTGAGATATTTCATTTTGCATTGTCTTCATCAGTATTGTTCTTCGTAACTAAATTTGTAGAAGGAGATTTATTCAGCACACTCCAATATAGTCGAACATTTCAACATCATTGAATAACGGAAGTTTGTCGGCAATGATATGTCCTATTAAAGCCGCATAGAGAAAGCAAATGTATGGTCAAGAAATAAGATGAAATAAGAAACATGATACAAGAGATCAGTCACATCATGGAATGTCATACGGCATTTCCAAATATTGCTGGGAAAATCAATGCCACATAGAAAATCAAATCCACTGAGTAACTTTCTGCAACTACAATTGAGGTGGTGAAGTGTAATTGATTGTTGAATCAAGCGTTTCTATTAGATGAACTTCACTTTTCCTTTTATGTTCATGTAAGATTATTCAGGGTGAGGAAAAATTGAAAAGCAAATCTCCACAACTCATGTATATCATTAACTTCACTGTGAGTAGCTCATTAAAAGGTTAGACAAGCAGGTGTCTCGTGCTAACTTCTGCACCAAAACTAAGAGTCATCCATGTCTCCTATTCCTTTTGCCAAAGTTGCACCAAAGAGAGGGAGATTGTATATCTTGGAGGAAATTACACCAAAGCACAGGTCTAAAGGTTCTTCAAATATCACGTCAGCTTCTCAAAGACGGACAGTCAGGGGGCTTGTGGTGGCTTCCTCCCGCTGGACGTTTGTTGAAATTTGCCTTTTGAAACTTCAGGTACAATTTTATTGGAAGAATATTTTGATCATAGTTCCTCATTCACTCTCCTCAATCTATCCCCTCCCTTACCCCTAGCCTCTGAGGTGAGATAAATAGAAGAAACCAACAAAAAGAACGAGCAGAATGCATATTTTCATATCCACATAATTTCACTTCTGATTTAGAAAGCTTTATAGTGTATAAGCAAGTTGATGCCCTCTAGTTACAAAAGTCAGGCCTGCCGGAAAAGAATCCATGGACACACTCCAAACTACAATTTTTTCTTAAACTTACCTCTGCTAGCAAAGTTTCCTCCCACCCTCATGCATAATTTCATATACAACTTTGTATTTCTCAAAAGACGTGGCACCGAACTCTACATATTTGGCAACAATTTCACGAAAACTCCAGACCATCTTGCCTTAATTTCATGGGAGCTACCACCTGATTCAGAATCACGTACAGTGCCATACTCAGCACTCATTGTCCACCTATGCAAGATGTAGCGAGATGGAAGCTCCCTACTATCTGGAATCTGGAACAATCTCAAAGCATGTCTACACAATACACCCTCCGATTCAAACATTTGACAGCCACAACTCACATCGAGATTGGATGAACAAAAGGTAATGATATGTTTCTCATTCTCATTGCCACACTTACAGATCAAATATCTGCTGCTGGCCCCTTGTTGATGAGTCTTGGCACCCAGATAACTGAAGCTTTGTAAAAGTTCCCTCTGGAAAACTTTGAAAATGGAAAGGGTATAAAGCTT
This sequence comes from Syzygium syzygioides, assembly GCA_031216285.1. Taxonomy (NCBI): domain Eukaryota; kingdom Viridiplantae; phylum Streptophyta; class Magnoliopsida; order Myrtales; family Myrtaceae; genus Syzygium; species Syzygium syzygioides. The sequence continues at coordinate 11,745,772 of CM062243.1, read as the reverse complement.
CCTACATTGCTCTTCCATCGGTTCATTTGTCTGTAAAAATGCCTGCAAGTTGAATGAGTGATAATCTTCTTTCCTTTCATTGCCACGACTTTGCTCCAAACCTTGCTCATATCTCACAACAAATTCTTCAAGTGGCGTTTGAGAATTTAAATATGGGTCAAAAAAGGCATCTAGACTTCCATCGATGGGAATTCCAGCAAAAAAATGTTCAACGTAAGCACAGTGGAACCCGATTTTCACGCTTTTCATACATTTTCTTCAGCCAAGAATTTTCCCTCGAGCTATATTTGCTAAGAAGAGCATCCCATGCAGCATCAAATTCACCAACTGTATGACTTTGATAAACGCACTTCTCATATTCATATTTACAATCAATACTCAGTGGACTCAAATGCTCTTGTTCTTTTGTCTTAATTTGCCACGTGGAGAATCGATGATGCCTCGGTGGAAAAACCTGTGCAATCGCTTGCAGAATGGAATCATCATGATCAGCTATTATCGACTTGGGATGGAACCCAGACATTGCCCTGAGCCATGTCTCAAACAACCATATGAACGACTCCTTCAATTCATCAGCGACTAGAGCACATCCAAGATGAACCGGCTGCTTGTGGTAATTAACACCAACAAAAGTAGCAAATGGCAACACATAATTGTTTTGCTTATAGGAGTTATCAAAAATGATGGCATCACCAAACTGACTGCAGGAAAACCTAGACCTGCCATCAACCCGAAAAAGACTCCTACAACAACCCAGCTGTACATCAACAGCATAAAAGAATCTAATGTCCTCAGCTTGTTGGTTCTGAAAGTAATTATGAAGCATGGTATACGAATCACTTCCTATGTTGTTCGCACGATGTTTCTTTGTGAGCTCCCATTGTGCTTTTTAGCAATGTCTAGTTTTTCCGATGTTTCATTAATCTCATCTAAAAATTTCAAGAAGCCGAACTTCTGTTGGCTTTCATTTGCATCTCAAGTTCATGGTTATGCTCTAGTTGATAACCATCAACAATCCATCTTCCATTATCAACCCACTTAATCCTCATAAATGCACCACACCCAACCCTAGCAGGACGCTGAAATCCTTCCTTCGACCAGACAAATCTCCTAGAAGTAATCGAACAATCATTCTTTGATCGAAACAACTGACCGATACGAACTAATTCCCACATTCCCGGCATATGTATCATAATAATGGTATGCTTTGTTAGCTGAATCAAACTTTAGACCCACATAGGGCTCAAGTTTCGCTTGTCCTTCATTCGCCCCTGGTTTAATGCGTTTGGCACTGACGATACTTGAAGAAGATGAGCATCCATTATCAATAACATCAAAGTTGTTTTATCCATGGCTTACGGCACAAATCAACTACTTTAGCAGTAGTGGTGTCTATCTAAAACGCAGAGAAGAAACAAAGACGTGGAATAGAAAAAAAAAACAAAAACAAAAGAATAAGATGATGGTTTATAATTAATCATGATTGAGTTAAATTGCTTTTTGGTTATGATAATTATTATGCTTCCTCTTCTGCCAGTCTTTTGTTGTAGATGGTAGGTAGTATGGCATCATAGGCGTGGACCCCGCTAGTTAGGCCTTTAGTGAATAGTTGTGGGAACCAAGTCCACCGTTCCTATTTTATATGTGTCAGCACATTGTCCAAGCTAGAATCGTCAATGTTCCAACCAATGGAATCACCACCACAAGACGTGATCTTTACCCTTTTATGGTTGCGTTTGGAAAAAAGACAAGTAAGGAAGAAAGGACAAGCAAAAAAAGTAGACATGTCAAATCGGAAGATAATGACACCGCATGCAGTCAATGAACTTCAAGCTTTGCGTTCTCACTAACCTTAGCAAAATATCTGACGGCTGTGTTAATATATTTAATCTAATATAGCTTTGAACAAGTTTTTACACTTTTATTTTTTAGCTTGAAACCTGTCAGATTTTCACAACTGTTAGATCTTGATATGGAATTTGTGCATTCTTTTCAAAATCCTTTAATATTTAAAAACATTTTAAAATTTAGTTTTTTCAATTTAAAGAGCAAACAAATCCTAAAAAAACTTCATTAACTTTGATTATCAGGATTCCCTTCTTTCATTTTATTTTATCGTGTGTTATTTGTAAAACCAAATTATGTACATATTCTATATTTGAATAGTATTTTGAATTTTAAAATAAAAGTAAACACTGTTGTTGAGTTTTAAGAAACACAAACAAATGAGAGCAAAGAAAATTCAGCTATTATGTATCATTTATGAAACCAAAACTATGAATTTATATACACACACATCTATCAAAGATAGGAAAGTTAGGTAGAGTGTAGTTAAATGGTTGAGTCACGTTGTCACAAAACTCCGTTCTTTCACTTTTCTTAAATCAATAAGACATTTTACTAACGATAAAGTAGAATAAAGCTCAATCATCTCGTTTTTTATTTTTTAGTAACCCAGGAAACTTCCGCACGACCGACAGCCGGAGAGTAAACCCTGGGGGCGACACGTGCTAGCCACCACACACGTGCCACCGGTTAAGTCACCTTGCGGCGCTCGGGATTCGAACACTCAACCTTTTGCTAGAGGAAGAGTGTGTGCTCCAGCAGCATCACCCAGGCCGGTGGTAAGCTCAATCATCTCGTTTGATCTAGGGAAAAAGCCATTAAAAATATCCAATTATGAGGATTGTGATATATTTATCCTAAATATTTTTTTGTGACACCAACAATCTCAAATTTGTACGTGTACGATATATTTACCCTCCATTAAGGTTTTTTTAATGAGCACCGTTAAAAAATCGACCTACATAGACGACAAAAGACAAAAAATGGTGTTAACATGGCACCAACGTGATTTGAGTGAAATAAAAATGATATCGTCTTAATTGGAAAATCATATGACGAGATCTTGATAGAAAGTAAGTGTATCACATATATGGCTACAAGGTCTCGATGTCTAAAATTTTTTTTTATTGTAAATGTGTCACAGTAAGTATAATTTGAAGTTTTTTATGTCAGAAAAAGAATTTAAAGAAAAAATGATTGTTTATATCGCTTACAAAAATAAAAGAACGAAAATATTTTTAACATCTATGAAAATATTTGGATATATATTGTTGTCGATAATTAAAATATTTTTCCACTTACTAATTATTTCAAATCATATAAGTGATTATTTATAATTCATTTTTCATAAAATCTAATGTGATATTTCTAGAACAAGATATGAACATCAACTTGCCGTACATACATAATTGAGCCTTAATCTTTCTTGTGTTCACACACGGAGAGCAATGATGAAGTGGGATGTTTTGCTATAATTACTATTTATCATTTAAATACTTTCTATTATTTATTATGACCACACACTTATATTATCTTTAAGTTTTAGGCCGTGAATGAGGTGAGTGGCCATTAGCGAGGGACAATTAATAAGTCAACATCCGATTATTAATTTCTAGAGTTTCCAAAGGGCATGGTCTTCGAAGTAGACAGCTGTGACGCGGAGCCAATAAAAAAAATAAAAGAAGAGCAAAGTGACGGTCAATAATTAACCACGGTTGAGTTAGTTTGCTTTTTGTCCAAGCTGGTCACATGGCAATTATTACTCTGCTAGATTTGATTTTGTTTTGAAATCTAATCAAGCTTACGTGATTAAATCTTGCCATGCTCTAGTGCCATTGGCTGATGCTTGGGAATTAGTCAGAAATAGGAGGTCCAAGTTGCCACGCCATTGACCTATTTGGTTTGATCCTAATGTTCCTAAGTTAGGTTTGACACCCTGAACAAGCTGCTTCTTAATGATAGACTTAGCCAATGTTGTGGTGCAAGCTGCACTTGTTATCCATGTGAATTGCTTAGTTTTTAATCTAGGTGTCACCTTTACTTTGAGTGCTCTTTCTATAAGACAGTTTCGGGACACATCATTTCTCCGTGATGCTAAAAGAGCTATTGGATGTGGGATTTCAGTGCGCTTTTCAATACCTCAAAGGGAAAACTTTTTCGAATACACCACTAGAGCTTTGCTTGGAACGGAACCATTTGCATTATCTAGACTAAAAGGAACTCTATGCTTCGTGATGTTCCTTTCCCTCCTGCTGATCGAGTGATTAGTTTGATAATATTTGCTATTAGAACTCAAAATGTAACATTTTGTTAGAGGTGAGCAACTGGGCTGGTTCAATCCAAGAACCGAATCGAACCTAGCCAGTTTCAAGACGGTTCACATGGGAAACAGTTCAATTTCCAGGCAAAAATTTTGGGAACCGGCCTTGACCGGTTCGGTTCCTGATTTTATATCTTAAACCAGTCAGTTCTTCCCAGAAACCGGTTACTTCTCGGGCAGAACTAGTTTTGATTCAAACCAACCCTGAATCTTTTCTATTTAAACTAGACTTTAGTTTTGATTCAAACCAACCCTGAATCTTTTCTATTTAAACTAGACTTTCTTTTCTAGTTCTCACTCTCTGATTTGGTCTCCCTCTGTCTCTTCAGTCTCTCGACTATCTCTTGGGGGCAGTCACAGTCTCCCTCTCTCTATTCTATCTCGCGGAAGCTTTCTCGTGTCTTCTCTATCTCGGTCTCAGCAACACCGTCTCATCTCCTTCTCCCGCCATCTCGTGGGTTGTGGGCTCGCTTTTGTTGGTCGACCGTCAATCCGCCCGCTATTAGCCAGGTTTGTTCTTTCTTATAGCAACTAATTAGAGAGAAGCTCTGTGCTTTTTTGAAGATGAATATAGCTTAAGCATTGTACGATGCGTTTTCCCTTTTTCTTTTGCGGAATTCCACGAAAGCAAGGAGGATAGGAAATTTGAAACAATTGGGATGCTAGAATGACGATTACCACCAAAGAATTTCTCTGCTCGCTGCCGAGATAGTTTTTTTTTGTCCATGAACAATACACTGCTAAGAGTTAAATCATCCTGCAAGTGGGCTGTCACCCAAAAAAAAAAAGAATTCAAAAGAAAAAGAAAATTGAAAAAAAGGGAAGCTTTCCAGGCTAGTTCCTAAGGAACCAGGTCGGTTCCCAATTAAAAAAATTCTTCTCTCGATAGATTTTTACATTTTGCTTTTGTTTAATTTAATCTTTTCTTGAACACATTTTTACGCTCTTTGGGCCTAGAACATATGAAGTTTTCACGCAACAATTGATAATAATTTATATGTAATTTTCTCATAAACTTTTTATATTTGAATAACATTATAAATTTTAAAAGAGCAAAAACAAACAAGTCTTTAGAAAGCTTGAATAACTCTGATCATCATTATTACCTTCTTTCGTTCAATTTATTATGTGTCATTTGTGAAAATAAAGTACGTATACATATAAATCCATTAATAATAAGAAAGGTAGAACGGAACTTAATGGTTGAGCCACTTCATCCCAAACTCAATTCTCTCCCGCTTCCTTTAGCATAAAATTAGACATATTACCTTACAATTAAGTAGAAAAAACTTAATAATCTAATATAGTCCAGAAAATATATCAACATCAATTTGCCTTTTTTATTAAATTGGATGCAATATTTACATTTCTGGTAAATTGTAAGAGTTGAGTTAGGAGATAGGATCACAATTAAAAATTGGGAAGAAAGTGACATAAAACTCATAATAATAAGTTAAACATCTAAATTGTACGAAAGTATATCTCTCTTTTTCTTCAAATTTCAAATACAAAGTGAAACTTATACAACACCCCCACGCCCCAACACACATATTGATGACATGAAACTTTTTGCAACTAGTGTTGTCATTTAAATATTCTTTATTATCTATTATTATTATACGCTTCTATTATATTTTTGTACAATAATTGAGGTAGGGTGCCATATTAAGTTTTATGTAATAAATGAGGTGATTGGCCATTAATGAGGGACAATTAATAAATTTATATATGATTTTTAATATATAGTATATGAAATGTCCATTCTGATCTAATATAAATAATATTGGTTTGATAATTGATGTGGTATACTAAATGACTTCAATTGATCAAACGTATCTGAATGATTGGTTTTTTCACTTCATGAAAGTCCATTTTAAGTATAATATATCTCATTAAGAGGATTTTGTACTGTAATTGAGGTTGGATACTCATAAAGAGGGTTTCGTACAATAACATGTTTCACTATTAATGAGATACAATTAATAAGTTAATATTTTAATTTCAATTATATACATGTTGAGGAGGTTTGCTTCCGATATCCCCTAGCTTTGTGGAAGGGTTAGCGTCACATAGAAGTTACATTATAGGCAGGATGAAAAATAGAGAGGGTGTTCTTACCAAAAAAAAAAAAAAATAGAGAGGGTGTGAGAGGAGGAACGGGCAATTATAGTGTGTGTTCAAATGTCAAGTAGCACGTGAGGAATGCCAAGTCACTTGTTGAAGAGTTTTCTTGGTGGTTCACTGTCAAGGTCAATCACAATGAGGAAGTCCATATGTTTAGAAGTCAAAAAAGGTCCCCTTAATGAGTGAATTGATGGGGTATTTATCGTGAGAGAATCAATCCTAACTAAATATCATCTTTGCTCCATGTGTTGGGCCGGAGGAGTTTTTGTAGTTATGAGGTAACTTCAGAGTAGAGGTTATCAATGGACAATCTCGGTTTGAGCCACGTTGGACCTAATTTGTTACCGAGATCAAGTTAATTTATTTGAGCTTTCTTGTAATCTTATGATCTTCTTCAAAGGTGACAAGGCTTCTTATCATTAAATATTAAATCTCTTATCTTTATTTATTTATTTCAAAAACTCTATTGGAGCTTTGCTTGGAATGGGGTTATTTACTTTATTTAGACCGAAAGGAACTTCGTGCTTCTTGACAGTCCTTCCCTTTCTGCTAATCAAGTGATTAGTTTTATATCAGTTGAATCACCTTGATCTTTCACTTATTATGATATGGCTCAAATTGACCGTAAGCGAAATTTTTAAAAAAAATCCTTTTACATCACTCAAGACCACTCATTTTTGGACAAAAAAGGAAGCTTGGGGAAACTATCAACGTCTTTTATTTGGATTTAAAGATATGACTTATATGGTGTAAACATGGCCCTCGAGATTTACATATTTAGTCTATTAGCCTTCTCCAAAATGGGCAGATTAAAGTATATAATGTCCCAACTTCCAATTCTAATTAGAATTCAAAAGAGAAGATTTGCCAACTTCAAGAGCTGTTTTACCATTGCACATACATAAATTAAAAGTTAAAAACCATCCTCATCAACTTGCTTTTGTGAGCCCACCGCACGTTGCTACTTCAATGCCAACATATAATTTCTTTTTTGCGCACATAATGTTTCATACTACTTCATTCACATGATACTTCATAATCTTTTTTCTTTTTATTATTCGGACAAAAGCAGAGATTCATCAAACATAAATTCTTTTACCATGTGAAGTTAGTTACTGAAGTTGCCCAGACTGCTTTAATAGTATTCTATCTTCTCAAGATCCAAATCCCGTTAACTTTAATACTCTGATGTGTCTACTAAACAACGAAACCGTAAAAATGGGCATCATTAGAAAAAAAAAAGCTGGGCTTATTTGTTTTCACAATGATACTTCATAATCTATTTCTTTTTTCTTATTTAGGAAAAAGCAGAGATTCATGAACATACAGTTTTTTGCCATGTGAAGTTAGATGCTGAGGTTGCCCAGGAAGCTATCATACTTTTCTATCTTCTCAAGAACCAGATCCAGTTGATTTTAATACTTGATGTTGTTGGGATTAACACTACATCTAGATGGGGTGAATAGGTTGTTTTAATGAACTTTGACATTTTTGTGGAAATTGACAGCTACTATGAAAAGATTAGGTAAAGCGGATATTTCAAATATCATGAACAAGGCGTGCTAAAGTATATGAAAATGAGAGAGGCAGGAGCACACAAAGATATATAGTGGTTCAGTTTTTTTTCCAAGCCTACATCCACTATCCACACCAACAGTCACAAGTTGAGCTAGATTGCACTAGTAATATGCTAGACAAGTTACAACCAACAAACACTAATCCTATCACATGATAGATCACACTATCAGGAAATAAGTGTTGTATCACTCGTGTACGCTTGATCTTTTACACGATTACAAGCCAGTAAGACTGCTACAATGAAGATCTTAAAAGAGTGAAACAATATCAGCTAAGAACACAAATCAGAGCAAATTTGGATTCTATGTATTGTGCGTCTCTAATGTTTGGCCTACAAGATATTATCTTATATATAAAAGCATCTTCAATCTTCCTATTGGAGATGTCTTAGATAAGCAAGTAGCCATTGGAGATCTGTTGGTGCTGCTGTCTAGAGATAGAACTGCCCATATAGTCCTTTATCCTGAACATTTGCTAGCTATCCCAAAATACGTTCTGCCATAGTTGTCCCGTCGGTGATGGCTTTGATAATTCTGTTGACTTCCGGTTCTTTTGCTTTGCACATCTAGGTGACACTGGCTATATTGATGAACCGATGAACATTCTCAAATGGTTGTTCTAATATCATCAAATATGTGATATCTACAGAATCGACACAAACATCGTCATTAGCTGATCTTTAAGTTTGTTGGTGCTATTTATAAACATAACAGATTCGCGATCTTTTTCCTTCACGGATATCACTTCTGTCTTCAATTCAATGTCACAAACATATGCAAATATCATAGTAAACATTATACTAAGGATAATTTTGGGATCATTAAACTTTTCTCGAGATGTTTCTCCAGCATATGTTATTACTAAACAATTGGCCCGTGCATATGAACGTGCATCGATTTCTAAGGAAAGCATGTGAACGTGCATGGCTCTAAGGAAAGCATGTGATGAAACTATGAAAATGGGCACCGTCAGAAAATGATGGGATTACTAAAATTTAGGAAAATGGAATGACATCCATGAAATGGCTAAATATAGGATTTCACCTTTTGCATAAATGAGCAAGTTTTGGTGTTGCCTAGTATGGGAAGAGATCTTCAAAGCAATTTATTTAGAGAATAGGAGAAAATAAAGGAAGAATGAAAAATTATAGAAACATTTATTCATAGGAAGCAAAAAAACTGGAGAGATTCGTAAGGAGAGGAACTTCTTTAACCAAACTGCGATATTTTAGTAAAATAATAGTAATAATGTCACGTGACAATAGGAAGAGTTTTGAATTGACGGTATAGTGTTCATATCAGAATGATAACGGATCGATCATGTGGCCCGCGCATACAAAACTTTTTTTTTTTCACGGAAAGAATCTCTATCCAAATGTATTGTCTGTACATATTAACTAATTAATAACAGCTCACACCTCACAGTGCCTCGATTAAAGCTAACTAATATGCCCTAGGTTCATAACGTAAGCTCTTGGTACCAACTTTGTCATACATCAAAACCATCCCAAAAATTTAGAGAATGACTGGCCATTCTTCAAAAAAAAATAAAGAAGGAAGATTTAAATTAAGAATAGTAATTTTGGAAAAATGGGATAAGTGGATTAGACGTCATAAAACTTGTCACGAAAGTGCACTTGAGTCTCAATACTTTCAAAAACTGAGACCAAGTCCAAAAATTTGTTATGAAAGTAAATTGAAAGTTTTAGGATTCAATTACACTTTTGTGACAAGTTTTTGGACTTGATTGCAGTTTTTGAAAGTTTTGGGACTCGGTTACACTTTAATGACAAGTTTTATGACTTTAAATGTACTTATCCTAAAACAAATATATTAACTAAGCAAAACCTTTCATTGAATGATAATTATAACAAAATCCAGTAAATCATGAATTAACCAAAATCTAGAAATACTTTAACCCTCTCTGAATCGTTTTTAACGTGATTAATGCAATTTTTGAAAATTTGGGAGAGTCCCTATGCAATCAAGTTGAGTTGTGGAATGGTTTTTGAAACTGATTCGAGATATTCCTAAAAAAAAATAGATGAAAAAGGCTAGCTCTTTTAAAAAGATTGATACATGGGGAAAGTCAATTTCATAAGGAAATTATGCACCAATAACTACACCTAGATTTAATTCTTAATAACAGCGTACAATTCGGCTTGATTTAGACAAAACCAATCGCGGACCACGGAACGGACCCGACCTCGGTGGGTCCCATATGCATTATTGATTTAGGTGTGTGTGGATGACAAGAATTCCTATCTTCAACAACTTGAGTCGGTCAAAGAAGTTGAGAATTAGATTTGTCGGGATTTTGATTTGCTAGTCTTCGTGAGCGTCAACATAAATTTCTTATACATGTTTTGAGAAGTCCATAGCCTTGGAAAGATTGTACTAATATCTTCTGATCCACAGAGAGACAGAGAAAAGAGATAGAGCAAACAAAAATGGCGGAAGCTGTCATCGTCAACATTGCTGGAGAGATCATTGCTAGTCTAGTTCCTCGAGCACTAGAAAAGGTTGGAGAGTTATGGGGTGTCAAGCATGAACTCGAGGTGCTTCGGGACACAGTCTCCATGCTTCAGCCCGTACTGGACCATGCAGAAGAACAATACCGCAAGATTCCCCAAATCCGAGTTTGGGTTGAGAAACTAAAAGACGCTTTCTACGACGCACAGGATGTGCTTGAAGAATTCAATATAGAAGCTATGCGGCGAGAATTGAGGGGTCACAATGAAAAGATGAAGGAGATGAGGACATTTTTCTCAAGTTCTAACCAGCTTGCATTTAAATTGAAGATGAACGACAAAGTAAGAGCGGTGAGGGAGAGAATACAAGCCATTAAGGCTGAAAAGCAATTCCACTTGGATGAGCGCCCAGTGGATTTGCAAGTAGAGAGTGATCGGAGGAAGAGAGAAGAGACACATTCGTTTATACGTGAGGAAGACATTACTGGGAGAGATGATGATAAGAAGAAGGTCAAGGAATTCTTACTGGATTTGGAGAAAGAGGACGTTTCCATTCTTCCAATAGTTGGTATTGGTGGTCTTGGAAAAACGGCTCTTGCGCAATTTGTATTTAATGACGAGATGGTCACTAGACAGTTTAACTTGAAAATATGGGTTTGTGTCTCTAATGACTTTGACATGAAAAAAATAGTGAAAAAGATCATAGCTTGCGCAACGAAGAAAGAACCAATAGGGGTTTCGCTGGAACAATTGCAAACAGAAATGAGAGCAGCAATTGATGGAAAGAGATATCTCTTAGTTTTAGATGATTTGTGGGAAGAACACCGGTCAACATGGCTGAGCTTGAAGACTTTATTACTAGGAGGTGCTAGAGGAAGCAAGATCCTTATAACTACACGCCTTTCTTCAGTTGCAGAGATCACTGGCACTGCTCCACCTCATCTTCTTGGGGGCTTATCTGAAAGTGCGTCTCTTGATTTATTAATGCAAATGGCTTATCGAAAAAAGGAGGAAATACAAGATCCCGACATGCTAGCTATATGCAAAGAGATAGTTGGAAAGTGCTCTGGGGTTCCATTGATTGTTCGAACTGCTGGGAGTTTACTATTCTTTAAGAAAACTAAACACGAATGGTCCCAATTCAAAGATTATGAGCTCCCTGATGTGTCTCATAGGGAAGACAACATAAATTCAGTTTTGAGGCTAAGTTACGACCGTCTTCCTTCACATTTGAAGCAATGTTTTGCATTCTGTTCATTGTTTCCCAAAGATTATGAGATAAAGAAGCAGACTTTAGTCGATCTTTGGCTAGCAGAAGGATTTATCCAGCAATCAAATAGAAGTCAGCACTTAGAAGACATTGCTTGTGGATATTTCAAGGATCTACTATGGAGTAACTTCTTTCAGGATTTTCAGAAAAATCCATACACGAACGACGAGACTTGCAAGATGCATGACTTGATGCATGATCTAGCATGCTTAGTTGCAGGGACCGAGTGTTGGGTGGCATGGGATGACAAAAAATCCATACCCGAAAGAACTCGTCACATATCATATGGTTCAACTTTCAATTTGAAGGGTGAACTTCAAATCACACGCGTGCAAGCAAGTGCACTGAGAACATTTCTGTATGTTGCTAATGATAGTGAAATGGAACCAACGAGTGAAATAGATCTATGCCAACTCATTAAAAGTTTCAAGAGGTTACGCGTCTTGGATTTGTATGCAAAAAATGTAGAGAAGGTGCCAAGGTCCATTTATAAGTTGAAGCATCTCACATATCTCAATCTCTCTGGCAATGACAAACTAAAAAGGCTTCCTAACTCTATTACGAGATTGCAGAATTTGCAAACTCTTAATCTCAATAGCTGTTATAGCCTTGAAGAATTGCCAAGGGGTATAAGGAAGTTAGTCAGCCTTCGAAATCTATACATAGATTATTGTCGGAGACTTGGTCATTTGCCACACGGACTAGGGCAATTGAGTTCTTTGCATAGGCTAACGCGCTTCATTTTGCCCAAAGATAAAGCTCTTGCTAAGGATTATTGCGAACTTGGGGAGCTAAATGGGCTTAATGACATCCGGGGAAGACTTTGCATTGAGAATTTGGGAGGCGTGATAGATGCAGTAGCAGAATCTAAGGCTGTGAACTTGATAGGGAAGCATTCTCTGGAATCTTTGGAACTTGAATGGGGCGATATTGATATTGATGATGCAGTAATTGGGAACAGAGATGAAGCGCTATTAGATGGACTAAGGCCGCACTCAAATCTGCAGAAGTTGAAGATCTATGGATATAAAGGTGAGAGCTTTCCAAGGTGGATGATGGACAGTCTCGTGGCTTCCTTGCCCAATTTAGTTGAGGTATGCTTCCACGGTTGTGGAAGATGTAAAAGTCTCCCTCCACTAGGCCAACTACTTCACCTCAAGGCTTTAGAGATTCGGAATATGACTGAATTGGAATACATCGAGGCAGACCATTCATCCACTTTAACAAAATCATTTCCTAATCTATTGGAGTTGGAGATCTCTAGCTGTGCGAAATTGAAAGCCATGCCACCAGCTCCGCATCTTGAGCGAATAAGACTGACTAGGGCCCACCCAGTATTGATAAATATGATAGTTGGCCTTAATAAGCTGAAGATTCTGGAAATCTTGAATATGGAGTTTCTAGAATGTGTGCCCGAGGAGTGCTGGAAAAGTCTCGCCTCCCTTGAAAAGCTTGACATCAAGAGATGTCGTTGGTTAACTTCCCTCTCAAAAGCACCACCACCACCACCACCACTAGGTACGCGACATCAATCCAACCAGGTGGATCTCGATTCTTCGGATTTTGAGGAGCTAGATTTATCCAATTACGACGAAAGCAGCGGCGGCAACAACATCATCTTGGAACTTCACAATCTCCGCTCCGTGTACATCTCTTCCCTTCCAAAACTGGCATCTCTCCCACAGTGGCTTCTACACGCCAGCAATCTCGAGGATCTCTCTATTCGGTTTTGTTCGGAGCTGGATATATGCAAAGACGAAAGCGGCAACAACAACAACCTCATCTTGGATTCCCATGGAGGACTCCATCACAGTCTCCGCTCCGTGGATCTCACTCTCCTTCCAAAACTAGCATCTCTCCCGCAGTGGCTTCTACAAGCCAGCAATCTCGAACGTCTCCACATTTGGGATTGCGACAATTTGAAGGAATTACCAGAGCAGATTGTGGCCCTTCAATCACTTCAGCAGCTTGCCATCATCGGGTGCCCCTCGCTGACGTCATTACCCGAAGGAATCCGAAAGCTCGCGTCCCTTACTTACCTATACATCGAAAGTTGCCCAGAATTGGAGCGGAGGTGCAAGAGAGGTGGAGGCGAGGACTGGGACAAGATCGCTCATATCCCCCACATCTATATTGGATAACGAATTACCAGAGCAAATCCAGGCCCTTCAATCACTTCAACGGCTTGAAATCTACGATTGCCCCTCGTTGACATCATTACCTGAAGGAATGCAAAGGCTTGCATCCCTCACTCTCCTAACGATCATCGGTTGCTCAGAATTGGAGGAGAAGTGCAAAAGAGATGGAGGCGAGGACTGGTACAAGATCGCTCATATCCCGCAGTGGCTTCTACGGCTCGACAATCTCGAGCATCTCTCTATTTCGAATTGCGTCAATTTGAAGGCATTACCAGAGCAGATCGAGGCCCTTCGATCACTTCAACGGCTTGAAATCTACTGTTGCCCCTCGCTGACGTCATTACCCGAAGGAATGCGAAGGCTTGCGTCCCTTGCCGACCTAGACATCTACAAATGCCCAGAATTAAAGAGGAGGTGCACCAGAGATGCAGGCGAGGACTGGCACAAGATCGCTCATATCCCCGACATCTGTATTATTTGATTGTGAAGGTATGTAGGGACCTCCTCCTTTTTTCTTCCCCAGATTTTTTCATGAATAATGAATTTTCGAATATGGTGTTTTGATGCTTGATTCGATTTTTGGGGGATACGATTATGGACAGAACGATGAAAGGTTTGGGCATATCCCCTTGGATGTTTGATTCGATTGGGGATTAGGGTGCGTGGGAACATCGCTTTATTCCCAGAAGCGCGAGAGAAAAAACACAGAGAAAAATTTTGATACCCTTTCTCATCCAACTCCGAGCTCATTGAATCTGGCTCGTGACTCGTGCTGCAGATATGGTGTGCAATCTGCTCATTTGATTTCCACAAGGAGCGAAGTTGCCTGCAAGGTCCGATGATTCTGGGAGGACTTTCGTACATGAAGCGATGTTATTGTTAGCATTTGAGAGCAATGTCATGTAAACTAAAAGCAGCAAATTGTTTTGCATTATGGTAGAGTTTCTGAGGTCTATATGTGAAGAGTTTGAAGAGAAACGCAATGGTGGGGAGAGAGAGAGAGAGAGAGAGAGAGAGAGAGAGAGAGAGAGAGAGAGAGAGAGAGAGAGAGAGAGAGAGAGAGAAGGGAAATTCACATTCTTGTCTTGCCGTTCAGCCATTTTGCAGAGATTCTCAGGTAAATCCTTTGCCAATTTCGAGCACCATCTTAAACAATTGAGTAAATGTCTGAAATTAGAAGAGGCCTAATGACAATTGGACTGGAAGTCTAATCTATGACTTCTCCATTTTGATCACATCAAGGTTGTCCCACTCATTTTGTTTGGTTGACAATTGACATGTTCTTCATCTCTTGTTCAAAACAATGTTTGCAAAAGAAAATTGTGTTGTGCAAGGTAGAATGAATGAACAGAGCAGTAGTCATTGTTGTCGTTTCTTTTGATGACTAAATCAATCACTACCAATGTTAAGTCTATGTTGTGGACCTCGTGGGTAATTGATATCTCTTGTATCAACTCGTCTCAGATTTTTCTTGTTCTGTGACTTCATTTGGTCATACTAATTATTACTGTGTTCCGTAGTCTTAATCTGGCATGGCGATATCTGATGGATATTTTTGCCAAAGCCGTTGGCAAGGGTAATTTGCAATTATGCAAAGTTTGTGAAAGAAGAAAGTACTTCAATGTGATTGCCTTTTCATTGTGAGAGGAAAGAATTAGGTGCACAGTCAAGATTCATGAGTTGATCATCCATTAGATCTAATGAAATATCATAATAACATGTTTGCTGATTGATCCTTGGTAAGGTGGAATTCCTTTAATCTCTTAAACTGTTGCACTCTGCAGTTTGCTTCCTTCAACTATGTAACTGCCCTCAGTTTTTTACTTGTTCTCAAGCTCTCTTTTAGGAATGAGGCCTGAGAATAACCTTGAAATGGATCTAAAAGAACAAGAATAGTTTTTTCACTGTTTTTTTAGTTTATTTTCCAAGGAGAATGTGGTAGCGTCCTTAGGGCAATTGATAAAACTCGCTATTTATGCTTCAAAATGTAAGTTTTTCCTATTTGAAACTGGTCTTCGAAAAGTGGTTTTCTACTTTTTGATGCTAGCACTTCCTAAAGAGACCCTTTCTTCGAAGTACCCATTCCATTTTTTAATCTTTTCAAAACTAATTTCTCATGCACACCAGAAGGCCAAGTCATACAAACAGAGCTTATCGTTTAACTATCTTCCATGAGATTAAGCTTCCAGGATTTTTGGTTTAGTAGATATGTCTATTACTCACACTGCTTTAATTTTTAGACTAGGCAGAAATGGCGCAGATTTTGGCACCAATGACACAATGCCAGTTGAGGATCACAAGGAATCACAGAGCGACAGTCCCATGACAGCAAACACATGGATTTCTCTCTTGCTAAAACAGAAGAAGAGTGGAAGTACCAAGAGCTTTTCTAAGTTTAGGGTGTATGCTTTGAAGTCTGAGAACACTACTATTACAGGCTTGAGAGTCTTCTCAACTTGAACGTCACGCCCTACACCGATCCGATAGTTGCAAATCACATTTGGTATGTTCTAAAGCCTAAAACCTTGAAGTGTGGTGCACAAAAAAAATGAATAATACTTGAACTATTCTGTACTGAGATTAGAAGTTAGAAGTTTTCTTCAATCTACCATCAGAATAAATATGTCATGTGTTTTATGCACGTTCAACAAGTGACACCTTTTTTTGTATTTCAATTTCTACACTAGCAAATCTTGTTTAATGTTTTGATATAAGTCTAACTATGAGACAGGATCGGAGGTTCTGGCATTGATATGGGCAGCAAATCAAGGTATTAATGGCGACAATAAGATATATCGCCATCTCACCTGTTTTTACGGAAAAAAAAAAAGAGCACAGAATTGTTGCCATCAACTCTGGCTTCTATCGTGCAGTGGGAGTACCAAGAGGGACCAAGCATGGGAATTGAAGCGGGAGATTATATATGGTGTTCGAGATACCTTCTCGAGGTGAAATTACAATTACTTGCTCAAGAAAATAACCGAATGTCATTAACGGCAAACAGAATAAGTGCATACAGACGTGTCCTACAGTTTGAAATACTTAATTGTTTATGTTGCTTATATGGCATAGAATATCTGAGCAAGCTGGTGTTGTCCTCGTGTTAGATCCGTAGCCAATGGAGGTCACTGACTTCTTTATCACCATTTATGCAACATATTATCCATAAGTTGATAAAAATACTCTCTTCCTTCTCAGGGTGAATGGAATGGTGCAGGATGCCACACTAACTACAGGTTACACCATAAAAATAACATGGACTTGATTAAGTATTTCTTTTCATTAAAGGACTTTAATAGTGTTTTTGCTCCGTGATTTCTGCAGTACCAAAAGCATGAGTGAGAGGGAGGTTTTGAAGTGATAAAGAAGGCAATTCTGAATCTCTCACTTCGCCACGAGGAGCACATTAGTGTCTACGGAGAAGGAAATGAGAGAAGGTTGACAGGAAAGCATGAAACAGCCAACATCGACATATTTTCTAGGGTAATGCTCAGAAGAAGCACAACAGCTGCGAGTCAAATTTCGAAGATTGCCCATTAAATTGAACTCAAATATTGTTATGATGCTTGAATTATTTGAATTCTGTTATGCAGGGACTTGCCAACCGTGCTTGCTCAATCTTTGTGGGTGGTGACCTTGAGAAGCAAGGAAAAGGTACTGTAACAATGACCCCACGAGTCCCTTTTTGTGCTCTGTCTGAGTATCAATTAAAGACCCTTAACTCTCATGGATGATTCAAGAAAAGCTACCATAAAAAATAGTACATAGAAAGTACTTATTGTTCTTTTTGGTCTTAGTTGATTCTATGATTGTTACTATGAAAGAAACCGTTAACCCTCATAAAGCATTCCCCAGTTTTGCTTCCTAAACAAATGTAAATCTTCACATCAGTCCTTACTAATCCAATATTTACAAAACTTTATTGAAGTTAAGACTTGGACATCTCAGTTCTTATAGTGTCTCAAAAAACTCTATGGAATGCTTAAATATTTCTGAATATAGATAAAACACAGAAAGTTCACATTCCTTGCCCAGTCAATTAATGGCTTAAAATGATATGCAGGTTACTTGGGAGACTCCCTACCTCAAACATGGACCATGACCCCTTTACTTGCTGAAACTATAATTTTATGGGAGCCCACCCATGAGGCTGAAGCTCTACTCAAAAGCTAGCGTTGACGGTCTATAATTGAAGTTGCTGTTTAAAAAGGCCAAATGCATTAATCAAATCGGTGAGGATCTACAAGCTAAGAGATTGTGATCCCCTTTTCCTCTAGATTTAGGACATTGAGAGAAGATCCTCATGTAAATACTTCCTAGAGAAAGAAAATTAGGTGTCCAAGCTCACACCTAGTCTCCTTTACATTGGATTCATCCTACATTCGCAAGTAGTCTCAATGTTTCAGGATTTGAGTTCACCATTACACTCTAGCATCGTGGACATCTTACCGTGTTCAAATGGTCAGTTACTTAGATATTTCAGCGCAACTCATCCAAATTTTTATCATATGCTAAACTCATCCAATTTGTCATATTCAACTTTCTTTTGAATGAAAGGCATATTGGCTTCTGATTCAGTAAACATGAGATGCACCAGTTTGCTTCATCTCTTCCAATGTCTCATCAAGAGAACGTTGGGAAGTATAAACAGACCGTAATTTTTGGGGTCGCCCAAGTTTGTCGGTCCAACTTAGCAAATCTTTTTTCTTTGCGAGGCAAAGAAATGTTCTCATTCACATGGAAAGTGCAATATATACATAAAAACAGCAATTTGGCAATGCCTGACATTTTGCTTCTACAGAACTAAAAGTCAACTCATCTCCTCAAACCTATTCGATTGTCTTATTCAACAATAGAACAAATAATTAACAATGATATTGATGCTAACTTAACTATCTTACCGTGTCTAGTAGATGGAAAGTTTGCGAAGTAGGATCTCTGGAAATATAGATGAGAAGACACGCGGATTGGATTTCTCAAACGATTCCCAAGTCCGGTTAAGGGAAGAAATTGCAAAGTTTTCTATAGTTCATATATTTAGGAAATTGCTAGTAAATTTCTAATAAGGTTGATCAAAAAATACTCTGACATCGGCTTGAAAGAAAAATTCTCGAAAATAATGAGAATTCTATTCTCTTTGCATGATTCAGCAAGTTTCAGTTGAAGTGTATCAACCCTAGTTAAGAGTATACAACTGAAAAGAAAATTTAACTTGAATTTAACTAGGGGAGATCATGATTTATTCTTGATCTATAATTTGTACTAAGCACTAGGCATGTTTAGATCTCAAATAATATTCAAGCTCAGGTTTCAAGTCAAGGCATCAGGAACCAATGTCAAATACCATGCCAGAGTGTTCCTAAAATTTTTCTAGGTTGTCATATATGATATGAACATGGACTCTATGAAGTACTTGATCAGGCAAATCTCAATTCATGCATTTCTAAATCTTGTCTCATTACAGGTGTTGTACATCGGCTTTAGCATCGGTAGTCTAAGCTACATATCAATGGCAGTCTTGAACTACTTATCTGCCCACAAGCAAGTTCAACTCTAAGCTAGCTATATACGCCACTTGGTACCTCGGCCATATATTCTCTCATAGTTTCTCCTACTGAGAGTAGCCAAATTTGCTATAACAAGAAGAAGCTCATTGTTGCTGCCATAAGGACAAGTGTATCTGCCAGCACAATAGTGATTGCCCTAGTTTCTCATATATTGAAGTGCTCATGGACAGATATCCATTAAAGAGCTCCTCGTGCATCTTAAAGAACAAATTATGCTGCTTCGTGAGCTAGTATCACATATACAATTGAGAGTTTCTGATATGCTTCTATGAGATATTTCATTTTGCATTGTCTTTATCAGTATTGCTCTTCGTCACTAAATTTGTAGTAGGAGAGTTATTCAGCACACTCCAATATAGTGGAACATTTCAACATCGTTGAATAACGGAAGTTTGTCGGCTATGATATGTCCTATTAAAGCCGCATAGGGAAAGCAAATGTATGGTCAAGAAATAAGATGAAATAAGAAACATGATACGAGAGATCAGTCACATCATAGAATGTCATATGGCATTTCCAAATATTGCTGGAAAAATCATTGCCACATAGAAAATCAAATCCACTGAGTAACTTTCTACAACTACAATTGAGGTGGTGAATTGTAATTGATTGTTGAATCAAGCGTTTCTATTAGATGAACTTCACTTTTCCTTTTATGTTCATGTAAGATTATTCAGGGTGAGGAAAAATTGAAAAGCAAATCATCACAACTCGTGTATATCATTAACTTCACTATGAGTAGCTCATTAAAAGGTTAGACAAGCAGGTGTCTCGTGCTAACTTCTGCACCAAAACTAAGAGTCATCCATGTCTTCTATTCCTTTTGCCAAAGTTACACCAGAGAGAGAGAGATTGTATATCTTGGAGGAAATTACACCAGAGCACAGGTCTAAAGGTTCTTCAAATATCACGTCAGCTTCTCAAAGACAGACAGTCAGGGGGCTTGTGGTGGCTTCCTCCCGCTGGATGTTTGTTGAAATTTGCCTTTTGAAACTTCAGGTACAATTTTATTGGAAGAATAATTTGAGCATAGTTCCTCATTCACTCTCCTCAATCTATCCCCTCCCTTACCCCTAGAACACGGAGAGGATCTCGAGAGAGAGGGGATTTTTTGGCTCCAATTCCTGTGCGTTTTGAGGCGCTTTTCAGTTCTCCTTTCTCCTGCCGAGTGCTCGCGATCACAGCGTCCAGACAGCATCGGGTCGCCTCTCGCTCGCTTCTCGCACGACTCCACCATCTCCGCTCTGGTTTTGATTGATCTCTCCGAGGAAAATCGAAGGCTTCCATCATGGAAGAAGATGACCATTGAGCTCGCTCTTCTTAACGGGCTTTGGATTTCACCAACTTGAGCGCTGTCGTTTGTGAATTTGGAATTGGATTGTCATTATTGTTTTTGCTTTTTATTCTCTTCTCTATTTATTAATTTTTTTAAAAAAATGCATATTCAATTAGTCCGTAAAAATTCAGATTTCAACAATTTAACAAAAAGTAGACATGTGACCTGCATGACTAATGATTATTGGTGACGGTTAATAGAGAATGTGAAAAGTATGACAGAGGTGGCTAATAAATACGATAAAGAGTTCATCTATTAGCCGTTAATAAAAAATGTAAAAACAAAAAAGCAACTTTCGATTAAAAGTTAGCTGCCGTTAATAGTATGATCAAATAGGAAATTCATGAAAAGTTTGATTGTATATATCGAATAGAGCTTAATTAGAAGAGGAATATGTTAGGAGATAAAAATGAGTACCATACTTGATAATGGAAATAATTTGTCTTCTAGTAATTGACAAAGAAAAGTTTATGACTTTGAATTAAGGGATATTTCAAACTAATCGATATCATTGCAATAGGAAATAGAAATAGTAAACGATTGTGTCTAAATTGTAATATGCAAGAAAAAATTGAGGGATATGTCTGTCATTTTGGCCCAGCATGAAATCCTTTTGGTATTTACAAGAAATGAGCGACATGCATAAAATGCATAAATATAGGATTGTACTTGTGCATAAATGTGCAAGTTCTGGTATTGCATAGTGGGTGAAGAGATTTTTGAGGTAATTCTTATTTATTTAGAGAATTGGAAAAAAGAAAGAAAGAAAGAAATTATGTAGAAGCATTTATTCATAGGAAGCATATAAATTCGAGAGACTAGCGAGGAGAGTGAACTTCCTTACGCAAAATGCAATGTCACAGGAAAATAATAGCAACAATGTCATGTGACGATACGAAGAAAAGTTTCGAACCGAGAGGTATAATGTTGGCATCATAATTGTTAACAAGCAAGTCTTTTCCCTAGATATTCTGGAGAGAGCTCCCGTGCACGCAAGGACTCTGAATCCAATAAGGCACAATACACCATCAGGAGCTCCTCTCTTATTCTCCGGATCTTTCTCAAGCTCTCCCACTCCGGCGGCTCTTCCATCGAACAGCCGAGTTGAGTTTGGCCCCTTCATTCAGTCATCACCCTCGAGAGCAGCCCAGTCTGTGACTGACGCCCAGCTAACTTAATACCAGGTCATTGCGGACATGCATCCAGGCCGTCGTCGAGGAGCAACCAAGTCGTCCCATTGCGTTACCAAACCGATCGTCCAAATTACTCAACGATGCATTCCGTGGATAGTGAATAAAAACAGAGAGTCGTTCATGTATGCGTGGGAGTGCAAAAGGAAAAAAAGAAGAAGAAGGCCCAAGTAAATAAAGAAGGAAGAAATCGAAAAACAGAAAAGGAAGTAAAAAAAGAAAATAAAGAAAGAAAGAATGAAGAGGCTCGTGCAAGTGAACACTGTGTGTGGGGAATAGATCGGTGAGAAGAGTAGGACAAAAGAGAGAGGGTTGAGAAAGAATGAAAAAAATAAATAGAGCAAGGTAGGTCCGAAGAGGTGAGAAACTCATTGTATTTGTATATATGAGGTGAGGGGCCGAAAAGGAAAAGAAGGACCACTAAAAATCTGAACGAAAATTAATTTTTGTATCACCAAAAATTCTAAACTGATACATACATGACACATTTCTAACAAATTGATTTTTATGTCAAATTGGTATACTCGTGCCATATTTACTTCAAATCTAGTACACCCGTGCCACGTTGATCTTAAACATTGAGATTTTTTGTAATACACAAACCAGTTTGGGCAAATATCGCACAAGTGTACCGGATCAAATTTTTTGTGATTTGAAAATTAATACGAGGTAAATGCGGTACAGGTATCAGTTTGGGATTTTTTGTGAAATAACAATTAGTTTGAGTTAAATTTGGCATGAGTGTACTAGTTTGGAATTTTTTGTGGTATTAACCCAAAAAAGAAAGAAAAATTGAAGCAAATTGAGCCCAGTTTGTTTTTGTCTCCAGTAACAAGATCTAAATTGTCCTATAGATTGGTATTATCCAAATGGACGGTGTATGTTTTGTGTTGACAACATTGGAGCATTCAAACGTCATATATGCTAAGACAATTTCATGATAGTCCAGTGCGAAGAAGGTTTCTAGCAAAGTCGTTCTTATTTTTTTCATAGCAATCATGCAATAATGTGAATTCTCACCTCTTTGCATAAAGATTTTTATTTTTACTTTGAGATAGTGAAACTTCTAGTGGATTTTTCTATCGTACGTTTCATTGTCATTGGAAGTAAAATGCCTTAGGATGATGAGCTAGTTTCAAAAGTTCGATCCATAATGTATGTCCTTTTGCTTGTATGATTTGGGTTGTGTCCAATCGCTTCAGGTCAAGGTGCATCATGTTTGCATTTATTATATAATCGTATTTCATGGGCTAACATTTCTTTTGCTATGAAATCGCCGGAACCGCTCGTTTCCGGTGGCATTTCCCTTATCGTGATATTCAAAGACTGTCGATTTCTGTTTAATCTTGTTTTATTTTAGTAATGTACAGCATGCATTTAGGATGGATAATTCATAGTTAAAATGTAAAAATGATAAAAAAAAAAAAGGGAGCATGTTTATTCCACATTAATATCATTCCCACTCTATCATCGCCCATAGATTTAGGTTACAAGTTGCTAGATGTGCCATCTAGATGCTTAGGATTTGACAAAGTTATAAAAGTTGGCCCAGTTTAAGGGTAGTAAATTATCAACCACTTCAGAAACTAACCATTAAAAACAAAATTTTGCTAGTCAAATTAGTAACTTATCGAGGTAGGCGATAAGTTGCTGACAATGTAAGAAATTTACCATGCAAAGATCAATAGTAAGTTATCAGCCAATATGACCAAGTCTAGCATGCCACACATTCACATCATTTTCATAAGAGTTGAAAGATGTAAATAAGGAATAATAAACGTTAACATCACTGCAGTTAACATCTAGTACAATAAAACCATTCAGAAAGTATCCACAACCATAATAATTCGTACCCAGATACAAATCAACACCACTGCTATGAAAGTTTAAATTAAAATCAAGTTTAATCAACACCAAAACAAACACTAAATTCCGACGAATCTCCGGAGCATATAGTACATCATGTAGGAACAATGTGCGTCCACCACGCATCATCAACTGGCAGGTGCCAATTCCTTTAACTTCTGCTTTAGAGTTGTTCCCTACATAGATCCATTTCGTTCCGGTCGGAACCCGTCGGAACTCCACGAAGGCATCTCTGTCCTTCGCTACATGGTCTGTTGCTCCCGAATCTACAGTCCACAAAGGATTAGACTCAGTTAAAAATACAGAACTTGACACATAGACAAAGTTCTCAAGAATGCAAGGGGAGTTTACCTTCTTTGGCTCGCTGCAATCGCGAGCGAAGTGGCCCTTCTTGCTACAGTTGTAGCATTTCACCCTCGACATCTTTTTAACATGAGGACGCTTTCCTCTTTGGTGTTGATCATCTTTTGGTTTCTTCCCCGAAGAACTCGCTCCCTTACCTCTCCACCTTCTGAACGAATCAGGACGCTTGCGCTTAGAGCTCGAAGGCCCTTGTGAGCTAGAACCCGCATAGTAAATGTCGATTACCGGCTTATCTGCCAGGAGACGGTCCTCCTCTAGCTCTAAGTGGCGCAATGCATCCTCAAAAGTTTTGATGTTCTCATTGTGAGTTAAGTGCAACTTCATATGCTCCCAACTTTGAGGCAAAGAACGAATCACTGCTTGCACTTGCTGCTCATCGGTCAGGACATGGCCAGCATCCTTCAGCTCATTAATCATGTTTGACATTTTCCTTAAATGTTGTTTCATGGACTGACCATGTGGCTTCTTATAAGAATCAAATCTTATAGTGAGCTGTCTAAGCTTGGTTACAGATGTATGACCAAACCTTGCTGCCAATGCTCCCCACATTTCCTTAGCATTTTCAAAACGCCTAAACTCTCGCATGACATCATTATCCATGCTACTCAGCAACGTGATGCGAGCAAGGGAGTTCTTCCTTTTCCATACAGCAAATGCATCCTTATCTCTCTTATGTTGTGCAGTGTTTCCGTCTTCAGGCTCTTCCATAACCAGGTTAAGAGCTTCAAGAGCCTCTTGCTCTTCCAGCACATATTGGATTTTCATATGCCAAATTTCATAATTATCACCGTTAAGCTTCTCTCCTTTGTTTAGTTCAGCAACTATATTCTTTGATGCTGAAGCCATTGAATCTGAACATATCAGACAGACAAGCACGAATTGTTAATGCCACTTATTTATGCATCAATTTTACTCAAACTGAATATATTAATGAGTAATTTCATATAGTTTTTTAGATTCGAAAGTTCACTATGTTCCCAATCATCATCCAAAAACCTAATTTGAAATTATTGTTAATATAATCATTAAGGTAAAAATTACGTTCTTTAAAGTTACTAAAACTTTTAGAACTCCCACTCAAATCCATATGATACTAATAATATGAATATTAAAACAGAATAGTACCATAAACTATTCACAACATGAATATCCATCAATATTCATTTACCTAATATTATGTAAATAAGGAATTAATCTATCAAAGAAAATAAACATAAACACCAACATAAAAAGAACTATCCACCACCCAAGATATCTAACACCAACCTATAGTGAACATATCCATAAGAGCTTACAAAAAAAATAAACACAATCAGGTGGTGATCCTCTTTATATAAACTGGAAATGACTCATAAAAATCCACAGGAAATTCTATTCTCTTTGGCATCCAAATGGAGGCACCCGAAAAACCCCAAGATTCGGGCAACGTATTGCGTCGAGACCGATTTAATGCAAGGGTTGACGTCCTTCTTGCCCCTACCCGTATGTACTCTATCATGAACTGCTCCACAATCATCTTATAGCTCGGCCTTCTAAGGTGTCCCAAACCCTATCAATCATTCTTCCCAACTCATCAGGAATGGTGCATTTGAGGGCTCCGACCATCACATACTCTGGCATTAAGAAACCGTTCCAAATGATATCTTGTATCATTTGATTGACCTTGATGATGTGGGTCATCATGTCAGCATCAGCATCCCACCGGTAAAGAGCCAGCTTGATTCTTAGATTCTCAAGCTTCTTCTTTTGAGCCGACGTTCTAGGGATAATAGGGGTTTGTAATCTTCGTATCATTTTTCCTGCAACAAATGCAGAAAAAACAAATGATTACTCATTAAATCATGATACTGTTATGCAAGAAACACATTCTGCCCCCTTCTGTTCCCTTTTTTTTTTCCGCCGGTCAACGCCGGTCAACGGTGGTCAACGCCGGTCAACGGTCAATGGATGACCGGATCAGGTCAATGGGTCACATGGTCGGGTCCGGGTCGGGTCACGGGTCAAAACGGGTCGGATTGGGTCAAGTTCCGGGTCGGGTCGAATCGGTTGGGCAACCGCATGGCTGACGTCAGCCACGCCGTACACGCCCTCATGACGCGTGCGGTGCATGCGCGTGGGGAGAAACCGCCACGCACGTGCCACGCACGTGCCGGCGAGACCGCCACTTACGGCGGCGCGTGTATGCGCGTGCGGCGCCTCCCGGCGGCGTGCCACCCACCAAAATTCTCGTTTCAACGAGTACTACGACCCTACACTTTTCAAAAATAATTTTGACGCACGGAAATCGAGAAACAAACTCGAACAGTACGGTCGGGTGTTGGTTTTTCGTACCCGAGCGTTCGTCGGCGTCGTTTCACGAATTCTGGCCATTACTCCATGTTATAAACATATTAAACGATCAGGAAACAAGAACACATGCTCTGATACCAATGAAGGAAACAAATTCCTAAACATAATACGAAAAATGCGGAAAAACGTGCCAATTCTATACTTGAATCACCGATCGTTCGAAGTATATTACATAAACGAACATACCTCTTTCGCCACAAATTAAATGCCCTTATTGCAGCCTTGAGAGAGTGAACAATCCTTTGATTGTTGAACAAAGTGCCTCTTGCTTTTGTCTTCTTTTGAGAGTGTTTTTCTGATGATGAAGAATACAACACACACACGTATGTTCTCACTTCTTACTTTTGTTTTCAGAGAATAACTATCAAGTGCAGTTATTTTCTTTCGTGGGCTAGGTTAGCCCATCATGGGCAGCCCATTTGTCACAAATAACAAATAAAACCCATCAGTCAACATCATACTGGCTTCGTTTGTCAATCCATTTTCCGGTTGCTGATTCATCTCGTCTTGTTAACCTGGTAACTTCATCATCCCCTGTTCTGCGTCGTTTTTGCGACATACCAGACCCAGTCGCGTTCGTATCACTCGTGTATAAATCAATGAGAATCTGAAGTTTTTACTGATGATATGTGACGATATTTTTTTAGACGGAAAAATTACTTTGATTTCGTGACCCCAGATTCAATGTTCTCAATACACACAACTGTTTTTTAAAATACCTCTCAGACAGTGTTACGAAATAGCGTATGTTTTCTGCCCAATCAGAGGGCCTTTCAGTGCAGATTAATCATTTTGGTATCGCAAAGCTTTTATTCCATTTACATTTCATTGTTATCTCACTTGAATCTGAACACATCTTTTTGTTGCTTTTTTTACTCTGTGTTTCGGCATGTTCCCGGTGACCGTCAATGGTAATCGCCTGTGAAAAACGTCTGAGGGATGGCGCTGGGTGTCAACCTCTACACTCGTCTGCACCGGTTTGTTTATCGCATCTCTCGCTCTCTGTTTGCTTCGATTGTGCTGTGGCCGTGTACGTGAGTTTTGAGTGGATGGCCTTTGAGATGGTGGCTGACGGATAGAAGTCACGAAGCGAAAGAAGATGGCGTAATGATATCACCAGCGCACAACACCCAACAACCCTCTCTCTATCTCTCTCTCTCTCTGAAGCTCCTAATGGTTTCCTCTGAATTTCTTCTCCTTCAGGCGACACCCCTGCTCTCTCTCTCTCTCTCTCTCTCTCTCTCTCTCTCCGCTAGAAAACCGACAAGCACGGCCCCCTCTCTCCGTTCTTCTTCCTCCAGCCACCGCAAACCAGACGGCCCAGCTCCAGCTCCGACTCTCTCCACATTCATTTTCCTTGGATCTTCCGTAGAGATTCTCGCATACACTCAAGACTCCGAATCCATTAAGGCACAATACGCGATCAGGAGCTCCGCTCTTATTCTCCGGATCTTTCTCGTGCTCCCACTCTGGCGGCTCTTTCATCATTTGGCCATGTTGAGCCGAGCTAGAGAGGATGCCTCTCTTCCTCCATTAGTCGCAAGTCCTCTCCGTCGTGAGCCTGGCCACGTCATTCAGTCGTCACCCTCAAGAGCAGCCCAATCCGTGACTGATGCGCAGCTGGGTTAATACCAGCCCAACGCCGAAACGCAACAGGCCGTCATCGAGAGGCAACCAAGTCGTCCCATCGGGTTGCCTGGACTGATCATCCGATTTACTCAACGGCGTGGGTGCCTCCATTTCTCAGAACAGGTATATCGTCGTTTCTTTTTCATCGAATCTCGTGGCCAAATTTTAGAAACCAATGACTCATTGCATGAGTTTTCTTGCCAACGTTGGTGCAGTTCAAATCACGAAAAAAATTGTGAAGCCAAAAAAAGAAGCAAAGATTTTGCCCAGTTTGTTTTTTGTCCGCAGGTAACAAGATCTAAATTTTCCCATAGATTGGTATCATTTGGATGGACGATATATGTTTTGTGTTGACGACATTGGAGTATCCACACATCATATATGTCTAGAACGATGGGCTACGTTTCAGAAGTTCGATCCATATATACGTCCTTCTTTGCTTGTACGATTCGGGTCGCTTACCGTCGAGGTGCATTAGGTTTTCACTATTATATAATCATATTTCATGGACTAACATTTTGCTGGAACCGCTTGTTTTTAGCGGCATTTCCGTTATAGCGATATTTGAAGACTATCAATTTCTAATTCATTTTATTTATTGTATTAGTATTGTCCAGCATGCATTTAGGACGGACAATTCTTAGTTATAATGTAAAAATGGTGATAAGAAAGGGAGCATGTTTATTCCATATTGTTATCGATTTCAAGATCATTCCACCATATCATCGCCCATAGATTTAGGTTAGAATTTGTTAGATGTGCCTTCTAGATGCTTAGGAAATTTTTTTGAATAATAATAAGAAGGATAAAAAATACGTTCATGAAATTTAGGGCTTAATCCGACTTAGGCATTTTGCGAGAATTTGCATTCCATAGATTAGAGTAATCACATGCTTAGCTTAGGGTACCACTCATGGGGTTCCTATCCCGAGGCATAATAATGAGGCTTTATTTAATTTTGTTCCATACAGGTTGGGTTCTTTATTTTTCCGTACTTTATTTACTTTCGTTTTTTGCGATGTTGCCTTATTACGTTGTTATGGGATTAAGTGATTGATGGATATAATTGCACAATTTCACATACGCATGATCTAAGATGTTTAGAAAAGAATGAGTAAAGATACCAAAATTGGGCGCTCGATAGATTTAAGCGTAATCAAGTCATGTTCCCGAATCTCTGGTTTGCGAAAGTGAAGTGATCTCCCTCGTTTCACTTGATTTCTATCTAGCCTCAAATAGGTTAGTGTTGACTCCTAAAAAAAGAACAAAATTTGCATAATTAATCGAGTCAACCAAAATCGCAATTGGTAGGGTTTGGGAAAACTTGAACCAATTGTGAGCATCACCTCATAAGAGGAACTATCCAAGATCTCTCAGTGATTCGTTTGCTCGCCTCAAGGTGGCACTACGTCCTTCCAAAACTATTATCTGCTATGGTTAAGCTCCAAATATCACATAATCTATGAATAAAACCCTGTAAATCACGTCGACCATGATTAAGCCTAAAAAAATATTATTGGTCCGTGCGCCCACACACACACACAAAACATATATAAATAGCATTTCAATCTAAAATATTTCCGGAAAACATTCATGAGAGACTCAAAAGTATCCAATGCTTGAATCAAGTTTTCCAATACAGCATGCCATAAAATAATATCTATTTGTATACTTTAAAAATACATGCCAGTCACATCACAATATACCTTTTTCTCGGTAAATTATGTCATGCAACTTTTACAAAATATGGAAGTGGTAGAAATTACTTAGCGTGATAAATCGCTAATTCAAGCCATACAACTCAACTCAGATTTCCTCTGCACCTAAAGAATGGCCGAATGCACTTGGGCTGAAAAGCCCGTTAAGACGAAAAATTACGTAAACGCTCTCCGAGACTTGTTTTCAAGTCTGTGGCCCCTACACGCACCACATGACCCAAAAAATGTTCAACTCTATGAATCATTTGAATTAATCATTCTTTACAGAAAAAAGTTTATATTATTTTTTTAGAAAATCGAAAAAAAAAATTAGATATATCCAATATTGAGCGTGCTAACTTTTTTTATTCAATAATTGGACCAAACTTTTCAAAGGAGTTAGAATTTTTCACAACCAATATATTCGAACTAACCAAATTGACTTGAAAATTTTTGGATGTCTAGAAAATCATGTTCCATAATTTGCACAATTTTCATAATTTCTGAGTAATAACAGAAATTTCTATATTTTCAAAAATCATGAAAATTTCACTTAACATATTAGTCTTTGCGTTTGAGTTTAACGGAGAAACGGTGTTGCAATACAACTTCAAGATGGACCGCAGGAGCCGCTAGAAGGAACTGGGCTCGTCAAAACCCAAATTACAAGAGGTGCAGCTTCATGCGCTCAATTGTCACTCTGCGGATAATTGAATCAAGTGGTGTTTGTGTTGTTGGAGAGACCTCATGTAATACTACAATTTCGTAACAAGGATCGACCCAAAAAGTAATCCGAATATATTGTGTTTATGCAAGAAAGTTACACTTTTTTACCAGTCTGCAACAGCAATAATTTCCAAATGAAATGTCGAAATCACGCAATGCCAAATCCCAGGGGTTCGAAGTCAAAGAAAATATCAGTTCAATCCATGGATGTCGCCATTGAGAGCGGTTTTCCAACGATGAAGGACACTCCAATGTGAGCCTTGGACCTCCGGCGTCGCCATCCGGTCTGCCCTCTTGCCTTTCTCCTTAGTTTTGGGTGATAATGGCAAATGCCAATCCTAGGAGGATAAGAAGGCACCGAGCCAAGCTCTACAAGACTAGTTCCATAATTACCTCCCACAATCGCTCCTTGCCTTCTCAAAATAATCCAGATGTTTAATCTTTACTTTTCCTTTCAACATTACAAAATTTCCTTTTTGGTTTGGAATATTAAAATCTACCACCTAACAAAATTTCATCATCGAAATTTGCTACACCTAAACCTTTGAATGAGTGCGGATATTTCGTTTCATATCTTTCTCAAGTGTCAAGTCACTTCTCTTCCTATGTGATTTTGTCATTGCCCCTTCACCTAATGAGCAACGAAACGCATCACCACTTGTCTCTTCAATCAACAACATTAACCCGCTGCTTGTCATAAGTTATGTTTACCTTGAATTGCAGCAGCTTGAAGTGACTTGATTAGAACTTGGAACATATTTTCGCACCATAGATGTGTGGAAAACGCTGCGTGCTCCTGCTTCAAGCTGGTGATCTCTGTTTCACATAGTAGAACACAAGTTGGAATGGCCGAACTTTGCAAAGAGCTTTAAAAACAAAATGGTGGATACAAAGCTTCAACATGCGGATTATTGGGTTATATTCTTTTGGTGTGAGCTTTCGGCCCAAATGTGTATGTTTTTGGTATAGTTGGTAGGCGGCGAGATTGGTTTAAGGCTTTGTCCTTCTCTTGAAAGACAGATCATGTCACTCCCCTTTTCTCGTGTGGAAATTAGCTGGTGACAATTACACTATAGGACAACATGGGAAGACCAACACGAGGAATGAGATTAATGGTCATGGTTTAGTTTTGGAGTACCCAGAATGGATTGTCGAGATCATACGTTACTCAGCTGCTGAAGCCCATCCATTCATCTTTACTATTTTGGTATCATCGTGTTGGAATCAACTAAAAGAAAGCTCATTTATTAATGAGGACGATTAATAAGTCACAATCTAATTATTAATTGCTAGAGTTTCAAAAGCGCGTGGTCACTCTCTAAAATGCAGAGAAGGAACAAAGATGCGGAACAGAAAAAATAAAAATAAAAACAAAAGAACAAGATGATAGTTAATAATTAACCATGATCGAGTTAAGTTATTTTTTGGCTACGGCAATTGTTATTCTTCCTCTTCTGTCAGGCTTTTGTTGTAAATGGCAGTCTGGCATCAGACGCGTGGACCCCGCTAGTTAGGCCTTTAGCGGAATAGTCATGGGAACCAGTCCACCGTTCCTATCCTATATGTGTCGGTACATGTTGTCCAATATAGAATCGTCAATGTACCAACCAATGGAATTACCAACACAACACGTGATCTTTACCCTTTTCTGGTTGCGTTTAGAAAAAAGACAAGTAAGGAAGAAAGGACAAGGAAAAAAAGTAGACACGTCAAATCGGAAGATAATGACACCACATGTAGTCAATGAACTTCAAGCTTTGCGCTCTCACTAACCTCAGCAAAATATCTAACGGTTGTGTTCATAGATAATATATTTAATTTAATATAGTCTTGAACAAGTTTTTACACTTATATTTTTTGGCTTGAAACCTGTCAAATTTTCACAACCGTTAGATCTTGATATGAAATTTATGCTTTTTTTTCAAAATCTTTTAATATTTAAATAACATTTTAAAATTTAGTCTTTCCAATTTAAAAAGCAAACTAGTCAAATATTTTTTTGTGATATATTTATTCTAAACATTTTTTGTGACACCAACAATCTCAAATTTGTACGTGTACGATACATTTACCCTCCATTAAGGTTCTTTCAATTAGTACCATTAAAAAATCAACCTACATAAACGACGAAAGACAAATGGTGTTAACATAGCGCTAATGTGATTTGAGTGAAATAAAAATGATATCATCTTAATTGGAAAATCATATGATGAAATCTTGATGGAGAGTAAGTGTATCACATACATGACTACAAGGTCTTGATGTCTAAAATTTTTTTTTATAGTAAATGTGTCACAGTGAGCATAATTTGAAGTTTTTATGTCAGAAAAAGAATTCAAAGAAAAAATGATTACTTATATCGCTTATAAAAATAAAAGAGCGAAAATATTTTTAACATTGATGAAAATATTTAGATATATATTTTCGTCAATAATTGAAATATTTTCTACTTATTAATTATTTCAAGCCATATAAGTGATTATTTATAATTCATTTTTCATAAAATCTAATGTGATATTTCTAGAACAAGATATGAATATTAACTTACCGTACATACATGAATGAGCCTTAATCTTTCTTGTGTTCACACACGGGGAGCAATGATGAAGTGGGATGTTTTGCTATTATTAGTATTTATCATTTAAATACTTTCTATTATTATTATGACCACACACTTATATCATCTTTAAGTTTTAGGCCGTGAATGAGGTGATTGGCCATTCGTGAAGGATAATTAATAAGTCAACATCCGATTATTAATTTCTAGAGTTTCTAAAGGGCATGATCTTCGAAGTAGACGGACGTGACACGGAGCCAATAAAAAAAGTAAAAGAAGAGCAAAGTGATGGTCAATAATTAACCATGATTGAGTTAGTTTGCCAAGCCAGTCACATGGCAGTATGGCATCATAGGCGTGGACCGCGCTAGTTAGGCCTTTGGTGAATAGTCGTGGGAACCAAGTCCACCGTTCCTATCCTATATGTGTTAGTACACGTTGTCCAATATAAAATCGTCGATGTACCAATCAATGGAATCACCAACACAGCACGCGATCTTCAACTTTTCAGGGTTTCGTTTGGAAAAAAGACAAGTAAGGAAAAAAGGACAAGGGGAAAAGTAAACACGTCAAATCGGAGGACTACAGTACCGCCTTTAGTGAATTTCAACCTTCACGCTCTCACAAGCCTCAACAAAATATCTAAAGGCTGTGTTGATAGATTTTTATCTATATATTTTAAATCTGATCTTGTCTTGGACAAGTATTTACATTTTTTTATGGTCAAATTTATGCATGATTTCTTCAAAATCTTTTAATATTTAAATTATGCTTTAAAATTATTGTTTTTGCCTTTTTAAAAAACATAAAAGCCAAGTCCAAAAAAACTCTGAGCACCATAATTACATTATTTCGTTCTACTTTATTGTGTGTCATCTGTGAAACCAAAATATGTATTTGTATTATGTAGTGCAGTGGCTCGAGATCGTGGCTGGTTTGGCGACAGGTGAAACGGGGGGCGGAATGCAGTCAATACTATAACCGTCCTCGGGAGAGAAGGCAACCCCCATCGCGGGGGGGACTGGACATGTAATTCTCGTATCTCGAGTGGCCATAAAATAAAATTTGCTCACCGGGATCGATTCAGCAAAAAGAACACAGAAAATCCCGCCGCCCTTTGGCCCTTTTTCCAGTGACGTCATCGGCCCGAAATATGACGCGGCCCGAGGTTAAAAAAAAGGGGGGGGGGAGAATAATAGAGCAAAGGGGCGAAGATGGGATTTCGCACCCCCCCGCGCGGTGTGTCGCCGAAGCCTTGATGCTAATTTTGCACGACCGATTTTTTTTGTACGTTTTGTTTTTTCTTTTGGAGGAAACGCTCGGAGTCTCGGACAGGTAGGTCAGCCAGCACCCGGCACTGTTCCGAGGCGACAAAGATTTCGCGCTTATGAGTATCATCAGTGCGAGCACTGAGGATGCTTTGGAAGTGCCCGAGCGTATCGCGGGGATCTTCCGGGTCAAAGCATGACGCGACAGGCTTGCGCCAAGACACAGGAATGTATAACTGTACCGAACAGCTACTGTCCCGTACGAAAGCGACTGCCGGTGCGCGAGCAAGCGGGCCCGCCGCCGCCGCCGCGAGCCTCGACTCGGGTCGGCTCGAGCGGGGACCAATCAGATCGGCGCGCGGCGTAAGACAAGAAGGCAGTAGCGAACCGCTCATCTGAATCGGTCGATATAGCCCTGTGCCATCCATCTTCGCATTTTCTCATCGTGCGATATTTTCACTTTCCCTCCTCCTGTCGTCGCCGCCGATCGACGCTTTTGCAATGGAGAATTTTGGATGCGCGGCGGTAACCGCATAAAACCGAGCTCCCGAAAACAGCGTGGTAAAAAAATGGGCGATCGCGACTTTTTCCTTCTTTTTCGCGCTTCGGAAAAAAAAAAGAAAAAGAAAAAGCGCTGTGTTCATAGACAATATATTTAATCTAACATAATCTTGAATAAGTTTTTACACTTCTATTTTTTGGCTTGAAACCTGTCAAATTTTCACAACCGTTAAATTTTGGTATGGAATTTATGCATTTTTTTCAAAATCTTTTAATATTTAAATAACATTTTAAAATTTAGTCTTTCCAATTTAAAAAGCAAACAAGTCCTAAGAAAACTTCATTAACTTTGATCATTAGGATTACCTTCTTTCGTTTTATTCTATTGTGTGTCATTTGTAAAGACAAATTATGTACATATTCTGTATTTGAATAATATTTTGAATTTTAACAGAAAAGTAATCGCTGTGTTTGAGTTTTAAGAAACACAAACAAATGAGAGCTAAGAAAATTCAGCTATTATGTGTCAATATAGACACACACACACACACATCTATCAATGATAGGAAAGTTAGGTAGAGTGCAGTCAATTGGCTAAGTCACGTTATCACAAAACTCCGTTCTCTCACTTTTCTTAAATTAATTAAACATTTTACTAGCGATAAAGTAGAGTAAAGCTCAATCATCTCATTTGATCTAGGGGAAAAGCCATTAAAATCCTTCAATTATGAGCATTGTGATATATTTACCCTAGAAATTTTTTATGATACCAACAATCTCAAATTTGTATTTGTACGATACATTTATCCTCCATCATGATTCTTTCAATGAACACCATTAAAAAATCGACCTACATAAACGATAAAAGACAAACGGTGATATCACGGTACCAACGTGATTTGAGTGAAATAAAAACGATATTGTTTTAATTGAAAAATCATATGATCAAATCTTGACGGGGAGTAAGTATATCACAAACATGGCTACAAGGTTTCAATAAGTAAGTGTATAACAAACATGGCTACAAGATCTTGATGTCACAAGAAAAATTTTATAGTAAATATGTCACAGTGAGCATAATTTGAAGTTTTTTATGTAAGAAAAAGAGTTTAAAGAAAAAATTATTCTTATATCGCTTATACAAATAAAAGAACGAAAATATTTTTAACATTTATGAAAATATTTAGATATATATTGTTGTCGATAATTAAAATATTTTTCACTTACTAATTATTTTAAGCCATATAAGTGATTATTTATCATTTATTTTCCATGAAATCTATTATGACATTTCTAGAACAAGATATCAACATCAACTTGCCGTACATATATGAATGAGCCTAATCTTTCTTGTGCACACACACGGAAAGCTATGATGAAGTGGGATGTTTTGCTATTATTAATATTTATCATTTAAATACTTTCTATTATTTATTATCACCACACACTTACATTATCTTTTAAGTTTTAGGCCATGAATGAAGTGATTGGCCATTAGCGAGGGACAATTAATAAGTCAACATCCGATTATTAATTTCTAGAGTTTTCAAAGGGCATGATCTTCTAAGTAGTTAGACGTGACGCGGAGCCAATAAAAAAAATAAAAGTAGAGCAAAGTGACGGTCAATAATTAACCATGATTGAGTTAGTCTACTATTTGGCCAAGCCGGTCACATGGCAATTATTACACTTCATGATGTAGACCCAGTACGTCTTCATACAGAGCCTCAATGAATATCTGTGGGGCTCAGCTCCACGTACTCGTCCCATCTCTCCTTGTATTACGTAACTTTTTTGGTTTTTTTTCCTCTTTATTTTGTTAAATTGAATAGTTGATTTATACAAATCATTCTTTCTTTGACTTAGATGCTCTATGTGATAATGACGCATGAAACATAAGGGCACGTATTCAACAATAGCACACATTAAATTATAAAAGAAGTCATATACGAAAGTGTGCGACAAAACATATATATTATGAAAACTGCGTAACTGAGAAGCGCCGAGCACCTCCCGATAAAAAGTCGGACAAAACATTAATATTTGATTTTTTATGTCTAAAGTTTCAAAAGCGTCTGGTTTCTCTCTTCTAAAATGCAGAGGAGACTGACCCAAAAAAAAACCGCGGAGGAAGAGGGAGAAGGTAGACGTGGTGCCGAACCAAGTTACAAAAAAGAAGAAAAAGTTATGATTAACAGTTAACTACAATCGAGTTAAGTTACTTTTTGACTATGTTAGAACGCGGTAATTATTATATTTCGTCTTCTGTCAACCTCATGCTTTAAATGGCAGTACAGCTTCATATACATGGTCCCTAGTACAATGTTTCAGTGAATAGCCGTGGGACCCAACTCTAGTGTACTCGTCCTATCTATAATTTGAAGACATTGTCCAATCCAGCTTCGCCACGTACCAACAGCATCTCCAAGTGGAATTTCTACGAAATCTGAAATCACCTGCTCCTAATGCATTTTCCTCTCTGCTTTTTGTTTTGCTTTGCATCGCCAAATATGTTTTTTTTAATCCTTTTATGGTTGCCTTTGGGAGAAAGAAGTAAGGAAAAAGGAAACACGTCAAATTGGAGGATCACAATACGACCTGTAGTGAATTTCAATCTTTGCGCTCTCACAAGCCTCGACAAAATATCTAAGAGCTGTGTTAATAGATTTTTATCTATATATTTTAAATCTAATATTGTCTTGGACATGTTTTTACATTTTTTTGACGGTCAAATTTATGCATGATTTCTTCAAAATCTTTTAATATTTAAATAATGTCTTAAAAAAAAAGTTTACATTTTTTTGGCGGTCAAATTAATGCATGATTTCTTCAAAATCTTTTAATATTTAAATAATGTTTTAAAATTTTTGTTTTTACCTTTATAAAAAACATAAAAAGCAAGTCCAAAGAAAACTCTGATCATTATGATTACATTGTTTTGTTCTACTTTATTGTGTCATTTGTGAAACCAAATTATGTATTTGTATTATGTATATATACGCGATAAAGAGAAAGCAAGTTAGAAAAGAGCTTAATGGTTGAGCTATATCGTTACAAAACTTCATTCCTTACCACTTTTCGTAACATTAATTAGACATATTACTTAAAATAAAGCAGAAAAAAACTTAATCATCGCATTTAATCTAAGATACTGTTTTTATAATAACACATCAACTTACCTTATCTATTAAATTGGATGAAATCTTTCGTGAATATACATATATACATTGGTTTTGCAATTGGTTTTTGTCATTTAAATATTTTGTATTATCAACTATTATTGCACTCTTATATTATCATTAAGAGGGTTTTTGGACAATAAATCAGGTGGGTGCCTATATTAAGTTTTATGTAATAAATGAGGTGGTGGGCTGTTAATGAGTAACAATTGACCGATTAATATTTGATTTTGAATATTTGGAGTCCCAAAAGTGCCTGGTCTCTCTATCTCTAAAACCCAAAGGAGGAGGAAGGAGACAAAAGTGGCGCAGAACCAAAACAAAAAAAAATAAAAAAATAAAAAATAAAAGCTCAAAGTAATGTTAACAGGTGACCATGGTGGAGTTATCGTGGAGTTAAGCTGCTTTGTGGCCATTTCAATTATGTAGCAGTATGACTTTGTACACCATCGAACTCATCGTATCTGTCTTTGTACACGCTGTCTACTCTAAATTCGCCACGTATCAACAAAATCTCCATCCTAAATTGTGATCTTGGGCCTCGGCCCCGCCTTAAAGATACTTTTGCTGAGGACTTTGTATAATATTCATTGCGTGCAACTTTTTCGATTTTTTTTCTTTCATTAGTTTGAATAGTTGGTATATGCATGTCGTTCTTTCTTTTACTTAGATGCGAAAAGTGAGGGCATTCGTACAGCATAAGCCCACACAACTTTTTCACTTTCCCACCATGAAAAAAATTATAAAAAAAATTATATATGTAACATAAATTGTGCGAACTAAGTAGCGCCAAACACTTGTAGACAAAAAGTCAGGCTTACTTTAGTGAACAGTGCATAGGCGAGGTTGGTTTTGGGCTGCAACTTTAGCAACCAATTGGTATTGTTTTTGTGGGAACTGTTGAATCACCGTCACCACCCGCGAGTTGACTGGTTGGTCAGGATCTTTCACTGAACCTTCCTGTGACTCTCTTGTTTTTGTAAAGCAAAACGACGACACAGAGAATCAAAAGGTATGAAAAGAAGAAATGCACAAGAGAGACACCATACGTGGATGAACAACGACACCACCATAATTGAAGTGATTGTCCTTAAACATATTGTCGGTAAGGTAAAAGGAGAATTACATCTTGCTGGAAGAGTTGCGAGGAAGAGTTACCTCTCCTGCCGCACCCTCTATGAAATATAAAGACTACTACAAGTCTTTCACATTTGACTTTTAATATGTAGCATAAAAAATCTCCATTGTAATCTCATCTAATATAAAAAATATTACACTTGATAATAGATGTGATATTAAATGATTTCAATTGACCAACTGTTTTGTATGATTGGCTGTTCATTTCATATAATGGGCTATCTAATTTATTTAGACAAAAGGAACTCTGCGCTTTATGATGGTCTTTCCCTTTCGCTAATTGAGGGATTAGCCTTATATTGTTTGTTGTTAGAACTCAAATGCAACATTTTTTTAAGGGTGAGCAACCGGATCGGTTCAATCTGGAACTGAATCGAACTCGCCGATTTGACACTGGTTCACACGAGAATCGGTCAGCTCTAATGTAAAAATTCTGGGAACCAGCTTTTGGGAGAGCTGGTTTGAAAGAGTTTAAAACCATGCTAAATATTTTATATATAAGACCCTTGCTACTTTCTTTAAGTTCTCACTCTCATAGCTCGCCTCTTTAGTCTCTCGACTTTCCCCAGCCGTGCCATTGATCTCTCTCTCTTTCTGGAGTCTTGCCCAATCTCATCTCTCTCTCTCTCTCTCTCTCTCTCTCTCTCTCTCTCTCTCTCTCTCTCGCCAACACCGTCTCCTATCCTCCTCTCTTGATCTCGCAGGTTGTGGCCTCGCCTTTGTTGGTCAGCCGTCAATCAGCCCACTATTAGCCAGGTTCGTTCTTTCTCATAACTGGTCAGAGTTTTTCTGAAGATGAATCGTGTGATGAAGCAAAGAATGCTTAGGGAAACTATCAACGTCTTTTATTTGGATTTGGTGATCTGACTTATACGGTGTAAACAAGGCCCTCAAGATCTACATATTTAGGCTATTTGGCCTTTTCCAAATTGGGCACATGAAAACATATAACATGTCCCGATTTCCAAAATTCTAAATAGAGTTCAAAAGGAAGATTAGCCAGCTTCAAGAGCTGTTTTACCTTTCTACGTATGAAAATTTAAAGTTGAAAAACATCCTCATCAGCTTGCTTTTATTATCCCAGTGCATGGAACTTCAGTACCAAAATATAATTTCTTTTTTGCACAGAAAAGGTTTCATACTTCTTCATTCACAATGTTTTCTTTCTTTTTTATCCGAGCAAAAGCAGAGATTGATGAAGATAAATTTTCTTTACCACGTGAAGTCAGATGTTGAAGTTGCCCAGACAACTAAAATAATTTTCCATCTTTTCAAGATTCAAATCTTATTACTTAATACTCGATGTCTCTGGTAAACAATTTGGGCATACACGTGAACGTGCACTGTCTTCTATGGAAAGCATGTGATGAAACTAGGAAAATGGGCACATCATCTGACAAAAGCTGGACCACGTGGGAGGGTTAACTATTGTTTGCCAATTCCTAACATTTTTCAGTTAAACAGGGTCGGCGGTAATTATTTTTTTAATTCAAAAACTTATTCATTCCGTGAATAAGCTCCAGACCACATGTTATATAAGATTTACTATTACATCGCAGAAGCCATCAGTTGTGTTTCAAATTTTTTGACAGAGTCACCAAGCAAGCCGTTTCTGAATGGCTAATTTCTAGGGGAAATCAACCAATCTCCAATGCGGATATCTCCCCATTTTTGCATGACAAAGGATTTGTACTATCCAAACTGGCTTCTGCCAGGTCCCATCAGCAACTCACGGGGATGCTGAAACAAGCCCTTTCTGATTTGGAGGAAATCAACTCTTCTCAACACAGCGGCAATTCCAATGAAGATGATTGCTATGGCATTCCAGGATATGCCCTGATTCCTGGCAATTGGGCCAGTGTAAAAGATGATGATGAAGAAGAAGATTTGGAGGAAGAACCAGCGGAAGATTTGTCCAAACCCTCCTAAAAACAAAAGGCGCCGAAAGGACTCTGGCGTTTCTTCTTTCTTTCTTTTCATGATTGTGTCGAGTTACTATGCACTTTTTACTATTTGCTACAGTATTACTGTACACTTTCTACTATTTGCTACAGTATCACTGTAGTAAATAGTAAAAAGTGCATAGTAACTCGACATAATCATGAAAAGAAAGAAAGAAGAAACGCCAGAGTCCTTTCGGCGCCAAGGGGTAGATAAAGATATTTGATATAAATTTATTCGCAGTAAAGACGATTTCCTTCGTGGAAATCTTTTCTGGTGATTTCTGGATGTGTTCTAGGCAGTAAAACCCTGAGTGGTAGTAAGTCCGTTGGTAAGCATCGCCGAAATCCGCTGAAAAGATTTAAAGTAGTCTTTTGCAATGAATTTATTAAGAAGATCTGAGTCTTCCTCTAGTTCTTTATCACAAATGTCCTTAGATCAAAGACTAATAAATAGAGAAGAAATAAATATAGAAGATTTCAATAAGTCTATTGAAAACTGGTTTATTCCTAAAGTGAAGCTCGATAAGATTTATGAACATTCTAAATTCAAGCTCTTTGGAAACAATGATTATGTCATCGTTACCGAAGAACGTGATGTTCCACTTTCTAATTCTTTTGCTTCAATACAACTTTTGAATAAAGATTCTATAAAGAAACATTCCCAGAAATGGAATTATATGCATATAGGATTGGTACAGGTTGGTGCAAAACCCCTTACCAAAGAAGGATTAGACACTTCCTTACTTCTTATTTTGAGAGATGCAAGACTTTTAAAATACGATGAATCCATTCTAGGAGCTGTAGAGACAAGTCTATGCAGTGGACCAATCCATTTTGATAGTCGTCCTGGTCTCACGATTTCCCTCAAAGATAAAAATATTTTGAAATCCCTCACTCTTCAAATAAAAACTTATAATTATTCCATAGCTGAAGGTTCCATTCCTATTGCTCTCATTTACAGAGTTTACTACAAAGTTTTAAATTCTGCATTTGGTAGCAAAGCTTTTAAAATAAACTCCAATAGAGAAACTCTTCTTTTACAAACAGACATTTTTAGAGCAAACATTACTATCCCTAGGACTATTCCTTGGAATCATATAACACTTCCCGATCAATGGGAGCTCGAAAACCAGGTTCCCCAACCGATCGTTCAAAATTCTGATCCTACCAACATCATTCAACATCCTGAAGGTAGAGTAACTATTCAATTTTCTAGGAGATCTATCGATATCCCTAGAAGGTCTTGTGAAGTCAGATCAATTCCTTCTTGGCATTCTACATCCTCTCGAAGGTCAGTAGACACTGTTCTTAATATCCCTTTAAATAATCCAGGAGAAGCATCTGCGAGTGCTCCTCCCCTTCCAAACATCAGCGGCATAGATAATAGAGCTGGAATCTCCATACCAGTTTATCAACATACTCCTGATTTCCCTAATCCTACTCCTTCCGAAATGAAAGATCCGGAAATCAATGTTTTGGAAATAGCTTTCGAACCAAACAAAATCGTTTTAAACAACGAGTTTAATTCTTTTGAAAATAAACAAATCAGAGAATGGTTTTTTACTAATTTTCAAATCCAAGCACTTGAAATCAAAAAAGAATATTATGATTACATGTATCAACATGAAATCGAGGTATTCTTCTTTGACTGGTTTGAAAACATATTTCTGAAAGAAAAACAAATCTTTGTTCTTGATCAATTTTATAAATGGAAATTAGACGATGGCCATGTTATCGAGTCTAATCATCCTCCTTTGAGAAAAATCAGATTTGAACATCGAGAGACTGAGATAATAGCCTCTCCTTTCAAAACGGCTTCTGAAATAGATGGCATAGGAATTAAGAAGATCGTTGAACAAAATAACTTTTCTAACCAACATCTTCATACCATTGGCAAACAGCTTGATCGAATTGAAAATCTTACTCAAAATAGTTTCTCATCCTCTTCAATAACAATTCCAAAAAAGGACTTGAAACCACCACTTTTTAAGAATTTTGAAATTCCAAAAAATCCTAGTTTTGAATTCGCTAAAGCTTTTGAGGAAAGGAAAAAACTCCTCAAAGGAAAAGAGCGGTCTGAATAGGTTGGATAGCCTGGGTAGACTGAATCACCACCTCACTAGAAATCATTTTTCCCTTTGCCTTTTGGGTGGCTAGGGGAGAAGGGTCAGGACTTACTAATGCCATGGAAGGCTGTGGCTGATTTATTAAAAGCCTGTTGAAGGAGCAGTAGTGCCTGCTCTTGGGTCAACTGGGTTATGTCTATAGAAAGAGGTTTATTATCAGAAGGTTTGATAGAAACAGGTTCTTCTTTAACCTGGTTGGAAATGGTAGTAATATTCAAAGGTTTTGGAGGTGTTTGGGCTGCCTGGAGCCATGTCCTGATGTTGGTTAATTTTTTCTCGGGAGGAGGTTCTGCAACCTCTTTTCCTTTGTCTCTCCTAGTTGGCTTTTTTGGAGGCATTTTCCCTGCAAGAATTCTCTCGTGAGAAAATCTGGGAGAGAGTTTGAAGATCCATTGATAAATTCTATATTGAACTCAAAAACAGATAAAATAGCTTGCCACCTAGCAAAAATCTGTTTTGATGCAATGTTTTGAACATCTTTTTGCAAAACATCTTTTGCCGATTTACAATCAATTCGCAATAGGAATTTTTGGTTCAGGAGGTCTCCTTGAAACTTCGAAATAGAAAGCACAATAGCAAGAATTTCCTTTTTAATAGTGGAGTAATTCTTTTGACAATCATTCCGATGTTTGGAGACAAACTGAACAATTTGCTCCTTGTTGTCTTTAGATTGTTTAAGAATTC
Source organism: Syzygium syzygioides (assembly GCA_031216285.1). Classification (NCBI taxonomy): domain Eukaryota; kingdom Viridiplantae; phylum Streptophyta; class Magnoliopsida; order Myrtales; family Myrtaceae; genus Syzygium; species Syzygium syzygioides. The sequence goes on along the minus strand of CM062243.1, from coordinate 11,701,909 downwards.
CTCCATAACCAATATCAGAAGCGTCGGTCTCAACAATCTTGAAAGCATGAGGATCAGCGAGATGTAAGCAAGGAATTTCCTTGACAGTTCGCTTGATTTGTCTCACAATATCTGTGTGAACCTGGGTCCATGGTGGAGGATCTTTTTTGAGCCTCTGATGGAGCGGTTTACAGGTTATGTTGACGCGGGGAAAGAAATCAATAATATAATTCAAGCTTCCAAGAAATCTTTGCAATTGATTTTTGTCTCTGATTTCATCAGGAAATTTTTCAGAAAATATTATTGACCTTTCTATTGGGATGATGGTTCCTTGGTGGATATAATGTCCTAGAAACCTGATTTTGGTTTTAAAAAGAGATATTTTGGTAGGTGATACTACCAAACCATTTTTCTTTACAATATTTATGAAATGATTGATGTGTTTAAAATGTTTTTCTATGGATGTAGAAAATATTAAAACATCATCAATATAAACAATAATGTAATCAGAACAATGATTAAAAATGTCATTCATGATTCTTTGAAATTCAGAAGGAGCATTTTTCAAACCAAAAGGCATGACATTCCATTCATATTGGTCAAAAGGAATAGTAAATGCTGTTTTATACCGATCCTTTTCGCTAATCTGGATCTGCCAAAATCCTGACTTCATATCAAATTTTGAAAAGATCTTTGCGTCATAAAGCCTATTCAACAAATCTTTTTTGTTAGGAATTGGATATCTTATCCATTTTAAGGCTGTATTCAAGGGTTTGTAGTTGATAACCAATCTTGGGACTCCTCTTTCTAGTTCAGCATTCTTGTTGACATAGAAAGCAGAGCAACTCCAAGGTGATTGGCTTTTCCTAATAAGCTTCTTCTCAAGAAGTTCCTGTATCTCATTTTGACAGAAATTTAGAACTTCGTGATTCATTTGAGAAGGTCTGGCTTTAGTAGGAATATCCTTTTCAGAAAATCCTGGCTCATAGGGAAGATCAACTATATGGCTTTTACGGGACCAAAAAGCATTAGGAATATTAGAACATATAGAATTCTTGATTTGATTTTCAAGATCAGAAATCTTTTTCTGAAGGTTTTCTTCAGAAAGGTTTTTATCAATTCTTTCGTATTCAAGATCTTCTTTCAGAAATTGAAGATGAGTTTCTTTGTCTTGGATAACACAATTAATCTCAAAAATCGAATAATCTTGAAGAGTAGTCAAGGTTCTAGTCTGAGGTTTAGAAATGAAATCGAAACATATCCTTTTACCCAAGTTTTTGTTTCAATTCCTTTTTCAGTGACTTTAAAAGGTTGTAGTAAATTTATGAAAGACGATCCTAAAATAACATTTTGCTTAATGTTTTTTACAAGAAGAAAAGGGGTTTTGAAAGAAATTTGATCTTTCACAACCTCGGCTTCAGGGAGTTTGAAATTAATATTCAATTTGTCACCAGAAGCTGATTTAAGGGATTGATAAGTCTTCTCAAAATATTTGGTTGGTATAAGACCTTCTTTTATACAATTAAGGTCTGCACCAGTATCAAAAAGGGCTGTTGTATTTAAAACAAATTCATTCTGGACTTTTATAGAAATATTGATAATCCATTTTCTGGTGGTAATCTCAGAAAGCATCAAAAGGAAATTTGTTTCCGAAGGAGAAGGAAGTTGAGGAATATCATCGTTTTCTTCTGAATCTTCCTCCTTTTGTTTTCCTTTAGAATTTTTTATTGTCAAGATGTCCTTTTGCATAATCAACTGAGCAGCTTTGAGATCTTGGATCTCTTGCTTTTGCTTGTTGATTTCGTAAGTAAGTTCATTTATAGAAATGGGTTTAGAACTTGTTTTCTTGGTTTTGTTAAGAATGGTAGAAATGTTATAAGGATTATCATTATGAAAAGTGGATTTAGAAATCGGTTTTGGGTTTTGAAAATTATTCAAATATTTTATTTTGGTTTCAGGATCAGAGATCTGATCAAAAGTTTGCAAAAGAATTTCTTCTTCTTTTGTCAAAACATTTATTTCAAAACTGGCTTCATCTTCGCTTTCTGAAGATGCCGAAGAAGAGGTTTCTAAATCACAAATTTGCAATCCTTTTTCAAAACTAGAATCATCAGAAGAACTATCGTCAGGTTCAGCCATTAGCTAGTTGAGCTGATTAATAATTTCTTCATCAAGACCTAATTCATTAACTTTTTTTGTTAATTTTGCAAAACCGAGAAGTATGTCCTTTTTTGCCGCAATTGTAGCAAGTGACATTTTTAAAGTTTTTCTTTGGGGTTTTGGTTTTATCATAATCGTCTTTTTCTTTTTCTTTCTTCTTAGAAGGCTTTTTATCAAATTTCTTTTTGTAGGGTTTTTTTATAAAATTTCTTATGTTCTTTTCTTTTGGAAGAACATTTGCCGGAACATTTAGGTTTATCAAAATTTTCAAAAGATGGATCATATTGGGCACAAAAATCTCCCAAACCTTTTCGAGAAAGTTTCTATTCTTTCTTGATCTGTTTTTGGAGACGAATGTTGGTGCATAATTGTGTATCTATTTTATACACATAAGAAGTCAATTCTCCATAAGAAAGATGGTCATATGGAATTTGGTTCCCATATTCTTCTCTTATCTTACTTCGAACTTGTTCTCCTATGAGTTTTGGTAAACCAGCAAGAAATTTTTCTTTCCAAAATGATTGGTTGCAATCTGTCCTTTGGAAAACTCTTTGCAAAAATATTTCTTTATACTCCCGGAATTCTCCTAGGGATCTGCATTTCATATTTGATAAAAGATCTTGATTTTTGTCAAGAATATGGGAAGAGTCTCCTAAAAAATGTTGGGATATAGAAAATATTAAAGTATTGACAGCATCTTGAATGGGTTGATCATCTTCATCCAGAATATTCTGTCCAAAAGGGTCGAGCTTATAAGCATTTAGGATTTGTGACCTTTGCTCTTCATTCAGGTAGTTATCTCACCATCCTTTGAGCTGGCCTGTAAATCCGGCTATTAAAAGGTATGCAACTGAATGATCAGAAGTATCAGGAATGGTTTTGTAGGTGTTTGCAAGCATAACCATTTAGGTCAAAATATTTATAAGATTTTGTTCAGAAACACCATCTATGTTCCATTCATAGATAGCATCAGAAGAATATTTATTTTGGACTTTAGAAAAGGTTTCTTCTGAGAGAATATCTGGAGGTGTGGCACGAGAGTAATATAATTTTTGAGGATCCTTCCAAGTGATACGATTTATCTCTGGAAGGGATTCAATATCAGATTTGTCTAAAAGGTTGATTTGATTGGAAGCTTCTACACGGTCTGGAGTGTCTTTGACACTCAAATTTTGTATTAAAGGAGTATCCAAGACTATAGGTTTTTTGGGATTCAAAACTGCTTTTCCTTTGAGGAGTTTTTTCCTTTCCTCTAAAGCTTTAGCGAATTCAAAACTAGGATTTTTTGGAATTTCAAAATTCTTAAAAAGTGGTGGTTTCAAGTCCTTTTTTGGAATTGTTATTGAAGAGGATGAGAAACTATTTTGAGTAAGATTTTCAATTCGATCAAGCTGTTTGCCAATGGTGTGAAGATGTTGGTTAGAAAAGTTATTTTGTTCAACGATCTTCTTAATTCCTATGCCATCTATTTCAGAAGCCGTTTTGAAAGGAGAGGCTATTATCTCAGTCTCTTGATGTTCAAATCTGATTTTTCTCAAAGGAAGATGATTAGACTCGATAACATGGCCATCGTCTAATTTCCATTTATAAAATTGATCAAGAACAAAGATTTGTTTTTCTTTCAGAAATATGTTTTCAAACCAGTCAAAGAAGATGTCATGCCCCGGACCCCACCGAGCGCACGATCATCCCTTGATGGTCGATCATTGAATGCGACGTCCCAGACACGTTGCCGACCCGACCCAAACATCAGAGATTAGTACGCGCGGAAACAAATAACACAACCCAGACAATGAAATACATGACCAAGGGATAGAACATCGGAATTTAATAAACACATAACATTATAAAGCATTCATTAATACAAAATGGTAACCCGGCTTCCAAAATCAACCAAAATTTTCAAAAAAAAGGGGGCGATGGTTGACAAGCCTATCTTCTCTACGAAAATGTACTCAAAATACGAGATAAACTGGTCTATCCTTCAAACCCTGTGGTACTCTGGCAGCATCCTCGGATCCTTCACGGTCGCGGATCTGAAAGTGGTTATATAATAACCGTGAGACAGAGTCTCAATAAGCAACACCCTAAACCCTACGTAGGCCAATGCATACCCAGACAAGTCTAACATGAAAATCACCAAACAACATAATTAATTTCGTACAACCAACTTACCTCACCTCGATTCGCGAGCCAACCCTGCATGTCAGTCCAAACAAGACAATGCAAGAATAGATCATCATCGTACCACGGTCATTCGACACACGCGATCTCACTCGCAGTCAACCAAGCTAGCCATGCAATCATACGTTCAACCAGCTAAGTCAGTCACAAGCTCAACCAACTAGTTCAGTCACACGCTCAACCAGCCAATTCAGTCACACGCTCAACCAGCCAACTCAATCACACGCTCAACCAGCCAATTCAGTCACACGCTCAACCAGCCAATTCAATCACACGATCAACAAGCCAATTCAATCAATCATCCAGCTAAATCAATCACACTCAAATCACATGCGTGTCCGAACATCTTTCTCACAACTCGCGCCACTGCGCCTCAAATCCAATCTCACAGGCTCACAAGCCTCACATTTCAATCAATTCTCATGGCCGCCGTCAACACGTCCCAAGCCATATTATTCATTCAATTTCCAGTGGCCGCCGTCAACACGTTCCAAGCCACGATGTTCAAACAATTCCAATGACCGACGTAAACACGTCCCGGTCCAATCATGCCTTTAACGGGCGACCGTCAACACGTCTCAAGCCCGCGTCCATTTGGCACACCGGACATTCAAGCCTTCACACGGACCGCCGTCAACACGTCCCAAGTCCGTAGCCCTCCGATCGATCCGGGCTTAAAATCGACAAGCATGCACACGCCATTCAATTTAATCACATTCACGCCAAATTGCATCAAACAGCTCAAATTCACAAATTCGGTCCAATCCACAAATCGCCACTTCAACCACAAACCCGACGTTCAAGTCGGTCACACACGATTTTCCCAAATCAAACACATTACTATTCGATTTAATTAGCACAATTAAAGCATAATATAATCTAATTAAATCACAATATAAATAAATTAAAAACACGCCTTAGCCGTTCTAACCGAGACAAGTCTATAAGCACTCACGTTCACATCACAGCCCATCTCACTTGCCCGCAAATTCGTCATTCACGCCTACCACATACTAGCCTCAAGTCCACCCACGAAAGCCACAACAACAATATCAATCAGCCCAACAATTCTCCCAATTTAATCTATTAATAAAGCACGTACAAAAATTGCCCACAATCCGCATTAAGCCCCTAAACCGGTACTAATTATCCCCTAGACAAGTCTAATAATACCCAATGTACTAAGTAAGGTTTAGGGAGTCACTTATAAGTTTTGGCTCGGGAAAAGTCGGCTCGGGCCCAAAATGGCCCGGGTGAGAAGTTCGGACTAGGCGCGGGCGTGGGCCACTTGGGCGCGCTGACCGGCCAAAGTGGGCACAATGGCCCATCGGCGTGCCTAGTGCGCGGGCGCGACGAACGCGCGGCGTGCCCGGGGCGCTCGGGCGCGCGGATGGGCAACGCGCCTGGGCTACGGGCGCGGGCACGGGCACGGGCACGGGCGACGGGCACGGCGACGGGGACGGCACGGGGACGAGTTTGGCCGGCCGGGCTGGGCTGCTGGGCTGGCCGGCGGCGACGGCGATCGGTGGCGACCGGCGGCGACGGCGATCGGTGGCGACCGGCGGCAACGGCGACCGGCGGCTGAACAGGGGCGCGGAAGTGTCTGACCGAGGGGGGTAAAGGGGAGAGAGGAAGGGAGAGGGAGGGCTGAGGGGTGAGGGGCGGCCTGACGGGCGAACAGGGCGGCGACCGTGCGGCCAGGAGACGACGCGAGACCGGGCGGGGCGAGCCGGCGAGCGGCGACGGCGACGGTGACGGGGCTGGCTCGGGCTCGGGACAGAACAGGGAGGACGCTAGGGAAGGGGAGAGGCAAGGGGGAGGACGGCCGGTCAGGGGCGACGGCTGACGGGCGGAGGCGACTGGGATGACGGCGGGGCGGCCAGGCGCGGCTGGGCGGCGCCGGGTCGTCGCGGTCGCAGCGGCGAGCTGCTGCTCGCGCGCGGAGGGCGGCGAGGGAGAGAGAGCAGTCGGGGGGGGAGGGGGGTTGGAGGCCGGCGGCGACAGGGCGGAGCAGGTCTGGTGGCGCGGCGCGGCGGTCGAGACGACAGCAGCGCGGCGGCACGGCGACGCGGTGGCTCTGGAGGCGACGAGCTCGGGTCGGGCAGGATTGAAGCGAAGCAGAAACCAGAAGCCGAAGAAGAAGAAGAAGAAACGAAGGAGAAGAGGAAGAAGGGAGGAGAGATGAGAGAGAAGAGAGAAGAGAGAAGAGAGAGACAGGTCAGGTCAGCAGGGGGCAGGTAGGCATGCAGAGGAGGGGACGTGCAAGGGGGGGAAAAGCGGAGGAGAGGACGTGATCGGCAGAGGGAAAGGGAGAGAGAGAGAGAGAGAAAGGAAGAGAGAGGGGAGGGGTAACGTGCGCATGGGGGGTCGGCCGAGAGAGAGAGAGGAGAGAGAAAGAGAGAAGTTTAAAATTTTAAATTTAAGCGCGAACCAACGGGCACGGTCCAAACTAAAAACCGACCTATCGGTCCCGATTTAAATCCGGAAAAAGGCCTAACAACCCACGATAAATCCCAATAATATTCTCGGGCACACGGCCAAAATAAAATACCCCAAGCAACTCTATGAGGGAGGTCTACCAGTCTAAATCCGCACCCGGTCCAAAAATCCACTTTTCCACTATTCCTGACAATCTCGATGCTGGCCACAATAATATCGACACCGTCCAATTTATTTCGTCCCGAAACTCCCGGAAATCAACTACCAAGTTCGGGGTCTAATTAACGGCCAAGTTCGATCGAGTACGATTCTAGCAGAATTTCTATTTTTAAAAACAAGAACCCGAGAGTGATCAGTTCTCGGGCGAAATTCCATTATAAGCGCACTGACGAATTACACATTTTATAAACCCCAAAAATGGGCCAAAATCCGGAATGTCACAGAAGAATACCTCGATTTCATGTTGATACATGTAATCATAATATTCTTTTTTGATTTCAAGTGCTTGGGTTTGAAAATTAGTAAAAAACCATTCTCTGATTTGTTTATTTTCAAAAGAATTAAACTCGTTGTTTAAAACGATTTTGTTTGGTTCGAAAGCTATTTCCAAAACATTGATTTCCGGATCTTCCATTTCGGAAGGAATAGGATCAGGGAAATCAGGAGTATGTTGATAAACTGGTATGGAGATTCCAGCTCTATTATCTATGCCGCTGATGTTTGGAAGGGGAGGAGCACTCGCAGATGCTTCTCCTGGATTATTTAAAGGGATATTAGGAACAGTGTCTACTGACCTTCGAGAGGATGTAGAATGCAAATAAGGAATTGATCTGACTTCACAAGACCTTCTAGGGATATCGATAGATCTCCTAGAAAATTGAATAGTTACTCTACCTTCAGGATGTTGAATGATGTTGGTATGATCAGAATTTTGAACGATCGGTTGGGGAACCTGGTTTTCGAGCTCCCATTGATCAGGAAGTGTTATATGATTCTAAGGAATAGTCCTAGGTATAGTAATGTTTGCTCTAGAAATGTCTGTTTGTAAAAGAAGAGTTTCTCTATTGGAGTTTATTTTAAAAGCTTTGCTACCAAATGCAGAATTTAAAACTTTGTAGTAAACTCTGTAAATGAGAGCAATAGGAATGGAACCTTCAGCTATGGAATAATTATGAGTTTTTATTTGAAGAGTGAGGGATTTCAAAATATTTTTATCTTTGAGGGAAATCGTGAGACCAGGACGACTATCAAAATGGATTGGTCCACTGCATAGACTTGTCTCTACGACTCCTAGAATGGATTCATCGTATTTTAAAAGTCTTGCATCTCTTAAAATAAGAAGTAAGGAAGTGTCTAATCCTTCTTTGGTAAGGGGTTTTGCACCAACCTGTACCAATCCTATATGCATATAATTCCATTTCTGGGAATGTTTCTTTATAGAATCTTTATTCAAAAGTTGTATTGAAGCAAAAGAATTAGAAAGTGGAACATCACGTTCTTCGATAACGATGACATAATCATTGTTTCCAAAGAGCTTGAATTTAGAATGTTCATAAATCTTATCGAGCTTCACTTTAGGAATAAACCAGTTTTCAATAGACTTATTGAAATCTTCTATATTTATTTCTTCTCTATTTATCGGTCCTTGATCTAAGGACATTTGTGATAAAGAACTAGAGGAAGACTCAGATCTTCTTAATAAATTCATTGCAAAAGACTACTTTAAATCTTTTCAGTGGATTTCGGCGATGCTTACCAACGGACTTACTACCACTCAGGGTTTTACTGCCTGGAACACATCCAGAAATCACCAGAAAAGATTTCCACGAAGGAAATCGTCTTTACTGCGAATAAATTTATATCAAATATCTTTATCTACCCCTTGGCTCTGATACCATAAGTGTCCAAGGATCTGGGAATCTATAAAGAGAAGAGAAATAAGTGTAGAAGATATCTTCTAAGTATATTTAAAATTTGATTTATTCCACGAAGTCTCCAATTAAAATCTCTGCGAAAACAATATAAACAAACAGAAATATTATTGATGTTGGTTGGAGTAGAAAAGGCTCTATGGAAAGCTAAAATAAATAGTAAGATGGAATATATGTATTCAACACAGAAAGAGATTAAATATATTAAATTAAATAAAATGGCGCGCATTGAATATAATAAAAATGCCGTATGCTAAATAAAGTATGACAAATAAAATAATTAGGAATTCTAAACCAACCATGTAGGTGGTATTACTAAGCAAGTATAAATGCAGAAAATTAAAGTACAGACCTTCCACAGGCGGTTCGACCTGCCGTTTGTGGGGTATGTAATTCTAAATGCAAGAGAAAATAGAAATGATTCTGGTATATATAACAATATTGAAAGATTACAACAGTACGGAAATATTACACTATGAGAATATTGAAATACAAGTGCAATATAAGAAAATTTCTTTGGTAGAAATTCTCACGTTGCTCAGACTATTATGTAGTCTAGAACGACAAGATTTTCTACACTATGAAAGATATTGGTCAAGATCTCTTCTAGAGACTAGAAACTTACTTGATAGAAAGGTTTTCAAAAGGGGGTCTCTGAATGATCTTTTCAAAAGGGGTTTAGAAAGGAGGCTGAGAGAGTTTTTGGTTCAGAAGGATTGGAGAGTGTTTTTCTTCAATGCTCGAAGTCCCTGCTTCAGAACATGAAAGACGAGGGTTTTATAAGCGAGAGAGGTTCCTGTAGTAAATAGTAAAAAGTGCACAGTGATACAGTGATACTGTAGCAAATAGTAGAAAGTGTACAGTAATACTGTAGCAAATAGTAAAAAGTGCATAGTAACTCGACATAATCATGAAAAGAAAGAAAGAAGAAACGCCAGAGTCCTTTCAGCGCCTTTTGTTTTTAGGAGGGTTTGGACAAATCTTCCGCTGGTTCTTCCTCCAAATCTTCTTCTTCTTCATCATCTTTTATATATGTATATATATGTATATATATATGTATATATGTATATATATATATATATATATATATATGAGATGATAAGAATCAACCTAGAAAGGTTACCTTTTATATAAAACGTTAGCAATCATGAAAACAGGTCAGTACATTTTCATTAGCTAAAAGTCGAATTTCTTGTAGAAAGTTACTGATCACATGAAATTTATTAGTTATTTAACGTACTTACAAGTCGCGTAATTTCTTTCGGAAATCCTGGTGGGACAAGGAGGAATTAGAAAGAAATGAAATGACATAAAATTAATTTGGCATCCATAAATGTTGAACATGCAATTAATGTCGAAGGGGGAGTTATGAGATCCAATTGCTACTCATTATTAGGTCTGAATAGATGTGCAACTCCATGTTGTAGCAGAGCTCGAGCCATTAGATTGGACGAGCAAGGCAATAGTGGTGGTTGATCATGGGTCAACGAACGCCACCGAAGGTCTAGGCGGTAGTGGGCATCGATGGAGGAGCTTTGGCCGAGTGATGACGAGATGGAAGATGATGAACAGTTGTGAAGAAAAGAAAAAAGAAAGAAAAGAAGAACAGAAACAAAAATAAATAAGTAAAACGATGGCGTTGTTTTGTCCATGTTAGATCGCCAACCATAACAAGTAGGATGGCCAATGATGAGTTGACCGCCGCATCACCAATTGCAGGCGATAATTAGTATGAAGGAATATATTGAAATTTCACATAAATATTTATGACTATACTAATAAAATTGAAAAGTGTAAGACTAGTTGGAATCCATAAAAATGGTTTATGCCTAAATTTCGTAATTTTCCCTAGAAGTCTCTAGCCTTCGAATTGACTGGATTAATATCTTCTGATGCACAGAGAAGACAAACAAAGAGAAAGAGAACAAAAATGGCGGAAGTTATCATCAGCATTGCTGGAGAGATCATTGCTAATCTGGTTACTCAATCACTAGATAAGTTTGGAAAGTTATGGGGCATCAAGCATGAACTCGAGGTGCTCGGGGACACTCTCTCCATGCTTCGGGCCGTATTGGACGATGCAGAGGAGCAATCCCACCAAAGTCACCTAATTCGAGTTTGGCTTGAGAAATTGAAAGAAGCATTCTATGATATGCAAGATGTGCTTGAAGAATTCAATATAGAAGCTACACGACGAGAATTGAGGGGCCACAACACAATGATCAAGGAGGTAAAGGCATTTTTCTCAAGTTCAAATCAACTTGCTTTTAAACTGAAGATGAGTTACAAAATAAGAGCAGCGAGGGAAAGAATAGAAGCCATTAATGCTGGTAGGAGGAGATTCGACTTGGCCGAGCGCCCTGTGGACTTGCTTGTAGAGAGAGAGTCGCGAAAGAGAGAAGAGACACATTCGTTTATATGTGAGGGAGATATTAGAGGGAGAGATGATGATAAGAAGACAATCATAGAATTCTTATTGAATTCAAACGTGAATGAGAATGTTTCCATCCTTCCGATAGTTGGCATTGGTGGGCTTGGAAAAACGGCACTTGCTCAATGTATCTATAATGATGAGATGATTAGTAAACATTTTCACTTGAAATTGTGGGTTTGTGTCTCCAATGACTTTGACAAGAATAAAATAGTGAAAGATATCATAACTTGTGCAAAGAACAAAGAACTAACTGAAGTTGCGATCGAACAATTGCAAAGTGAACTAAGGACAAAAATTGATGGAAAGAGATATCTCTTAGTTTTAGATGATGTGTGGACTACAGAACGAGAAACATGGCTAAAGTTGAAAACTTTATTGATGGGAGGTGCTCGAGGAAGCAAGATCCTCATAACCACACGCCTTCCTTTGGTTGCGGAGATCACCTACACTGCTCCACCTCATTTTCTCAAGGGCTTATCTGATAGTGCATCTCTTGATTTGTTAATGCAAATGGCTTGTCAAAAAAAGGAGGAAATACAAGATCCCGACATGCTAGCTATATGCAAAGAGATAGTTGGAAAGTGCTCTGGGGTTCCATTGGTTGTTCGAACTGTTGGGAGTTTACTATTCTTTAAGAAAACTAAACACGAATGGTCCCAATTCAAAGATTATGAGCTCCCTGATGTGTCTCATAGGGAAGACAACATAAATTCAGTTTTGAGGCTAAGTTATGACCGTCTTCCTTCACATTTGAAGCAATGTTTCCAATTCTGTTCATTGTTTCCCAAACATTATGAGATAAAGAAGCAGACTTTAGTCGATCTTTGGCTAGCAGAAGGATTTATCTAGCAATCAAATAGAAGTCAGCATTTAGAAGACATTGCTTGTGGATATTTCAAGGATCTACTATGGAGTAACTTCTTTCAGGATTTGCAGAAAAATCCATACACGAACGAGGAGACTTGCAAGATGCATGATTTGATGCATGATCTAGCATGCTTAGTTGCAGGGACCGAGTGTTGGGCGGCATGGGATGACGAAAAATCCATACCCGAAAGAACTCGTCACATATCATATGGTTCAACTTTCAATTTGAAGGGCGAACTGCAAATCACACGCGTGCAAGCAAGTGCACTGAGAACATTTATGTATGTTGCTAATGATAGGGAAATGGAACCAACGAGTGAAGCAAATCTACGTCAACTCATTAAGAGTTTCAAGAGGTTGCGCGTCTTGGATTTGCATAACACATATGTCGAGAAGGTACCAAAGTCCATTTGTAAGTTGAAGCATCTCACGTATCTCGATTTTTCTCACAATGAAGCACTCAAAAGGCTTCCTAACTCCATTACGAGATTGCAGAATTTGCAAACTCTTAATCTCAACGGTTGTCGTGCCATTGAAGAATTGCCAAGGGGTATAAGGAAGTTAGTCAGCCTTCGAAATCTATACATAGATTATTGTTCAAACCTCGGTCATTTGCCATGCAGACTAGGGCAATTGAGTTCTTTGCATAGGCTAACACGCTTCATTTTGCCCAAAGATAAAGCTCTTGCTAAGGATTGTTGCAAACTTGGGGAGCTAAATGGGCTTAATGACATCCGGGGAAGCCTTAGAGTTGAGAATTTGGGAAGTGTGACAGATGCTGAAGCAGAATCCAAGGCTACGAACTTGACAAGGAAGCATTCTCTGGAATCTTTGGCACTTGAATGGGGTTATTTCAATACCGATGATGTCGATGAAGCTCTATTAGGTGGATTGAAGCCGCACTCAAGTCTGCAGAAGTTGAGGATCAGTGGATATAATGGTGAGAGCTTTCCAAGGTGGATGATGGATAGCCTCGTGTCTTCCTTGCCCAATTTAGTTGAGGTATGTATCTTTTCTTGTGCAAGATGTAAAAGTCTCCCTCCACTAGGCCAATTACTTCACCTCAAGACTTTAAAGATTGGGAATGTGACTGAATTGGAATACATCGAGGCAAACCATTCATCCACTTTAACAGAATCATTTCCTAATCTATTGGAATTAGAGATCTCTAGCTGTGTGAAATTGAAAGCCATGCCACCAGCTCCGCATCTTGAGCGATTAAGGCTGGATGGGGCCTACCCAGCGTTGGTAAATTACATATTTGGCCTTAATAAGCTGAAGTTTCTGGAAATCTAGCGTATGAAGTCTCTAGAATGCGTGCCCGAGGAGTGCTGGAAAAGCCTCACCTCACTCCAATATCTTGGCATCGATGTTTGTCCTGGGTTAACTTCCCTCTGGAAAGCACCACCACCACCACCACCACTGGGTAGGCGGCATCAATCCAACCAGGTGGATCTCGATTCTTCGGATTCTGAGGAGCTGCATTTATCCAATTACAACGAAAGCAACGGCGGCAACAACATCTTGAAACTTCAGAGTCTCTGCTCCGTGTATCTCACTCACCTTCCAAAACAAGCTTCTCTCCTACAGTGGCTTCTCCAGCTCAGCAATCTCGAGGATCTCACAATTCAGGAATGTAAGGAGCTGGATTTATGCAAAGACGAAAGCGGCAACAACATCATCTTGAATTTCCATGGAGGTCTTCACAGTCTCCGCTTCGTCTCCATCCGTGGCCTTCCCAAGCTAGCATCTCTCCCGCAGTGGCTTCTCCAGCTCAGCAATCTCGAGCATCTCTCTATTTGGGATTGTGATGAGCTGGATATATGCAAAGACGAGAGCGGCAACCTCATCATCTTGGATTCCCATGGAGGACTCCATCAGAGTCTTCGGTCTATGTGGATCCACGGCCTTCCCAAACTAGCATCTCTCCCCCAGTGGCTTCTCCAGGCCAGCAATCTCGAGCAACTCGAAATTGAGAGTTGCTCCAATTTGAAGGCATTACCAGAGCAGATCGAGGCCCTTCAATCACTTCAACGGCTTTTCATTAACGATTGCCCCTCGTTGACATCATTACCTGAAGGAATGCAAAGGCTTGCATCCCTTACTCGCCTGACAATCACGGGTTGTCCAGAATTGGAGAGGAGGTGCAAGAGAGATGAAGGCGACAACTGTTACAAGATCGCTCATATCCCCGACATCGATATTAGATTATAAAGGTATGTGGGGACCTTGTTTGTTTACCCAGTTTTTTGCATGTATAATTTTCGAATTGTGATTCGATACTAGATTCGATTTGGGGACATGAATTAACTCTACAGGAAAACCAGCACAATTTTGCAAACTCGTGTTCGCTGTCGCTGCTTCTGGACAGAGAGAGAGAGAGAGAGAGAGAGAGAGAGAGAGAGAGAGAGAAGGTCGACGACGGGTTGCGTTCTGATGTTCAGAATCTTGTCGTAGCCATTGCTTGAGCTATCTCTCGCGAGGCCTAATTCGGATTATTAAGGCATCGCATCGAACGAGTACACAACACATTTGTTCTCGCTAGGAGCGCAAGGGTTTGCGACATTGATTTGGTAATGGAGAGAGGATAATTGCCACTGCGCCCACTGAGTTCAGCATCACCGTTAATGCTTTTTGCGATTTTCTTTTAATTTTTGAATTGTTGGTGCCTCTAGAGAATTTCTCACTTTGCCCTGGCTCCTGATCAAAGCTGAGTACTTCTGTTCGACGTCGTATGAATTTGTTTTTGTATCTTTTGTTTGGGTTCATTGCTTGATCTGGTGGTGGAGATGAGTAGAGTTTGTTGATTTGGCTCCTCGGACTGGACTAGCAGCTCGAAAATTATAATAATGTATGGTCGGTGGCTGCTATCTCAAAAGCATTTTGGTTTGGATCATCATGCTCTGTACTTCATGAGCGGTATAGTTTGTCATATGAATGGAAGCAATGTCGCACCGCATTTCGCTGGTCTTGGTATTGTACTACTAAGTTGTTTTAACCTTTTCATCTTCTTGATGTCTACCCCTTTTGTTTTCTGGAAATCATGTTTGCAAAATAAGTAAGATTTTATAAATCTACTCTCAGTTTATCCCTCTATTTTTGGGCTAGAATCAAATTCAAGTGGGCTAAGACTACGCCGCCCGATCTTTAAGGTTCTACTCTATCGAAATCTGTGTGCATAAAATTGTTCATGGCAATTGTATTTGAACCTCGCTGTTTATGCTTTAAAAATGCAATTTTTTCCCACTTGAAACTAGTCTTCAAAATGCGGTTTCATGAGATTAAGCTTAGGATAAAGGTGCTGGCACTTGCTACAGAGACCCTTTCTTTCAAGTATCCCAGTCCATTCTTTAATCTTTTCAAAACTAAACTCTCGTGCATGCCAGAAGGTCAAGTCATACAAATAGAGCTCGTCGTTTGAACTATCTTCCATGAGATTAAGCTCCCAGATGTTTTTTTTTTTTTTTTTGTTTCAGTAGATATGTCTATTACTCACACTACTTTATTTTTCAGACTAGGCAGAAATGACACAGATTTTGGTACCGGCGACGTAATGCCAGATGAGGATCACAAAGAACTCACTGACCGCCAGTCCCATGACGCGAAACACATGGATTTCTCTCTTGCTAAAACAGAAGAAGAGCGGAAACACCAAGATTTTTTCTTAGTTCAGGGTGTATGCTTTGAAGTTTGAGAACAATACTACTACATGCTCGAGAGTCTTCTCAACTTGGACGTCACACCCTACATCGATACAATAATTGCATAATACATTTGGTATGTTTTCATTCCTAAAACCTTTTAAGTGCGGGGCACAAAAAGATGAACAATACTAGAACTATTATGTACTCACTGAAGAATAGCAGGTTGCCCAAAATTGGAGGAGAGGTGCCACAAAGATGCAGGCGAGGACTGTTACGAGATATCTCATATCCTACGCATAGAGTTGATAAAGTTATCTATCAATGCTACATGATTCGATTGGGGGACATCAACAGATCACTGAAAGGTTTGGACATTGCTTTAATCCCCAACATGCGAGAAAAATGAAGAAAATTCATACTTTTTCTTCATCCAACTCCGAGCTCGTTAAATCTGGCTAGTGACTCATGCTGTAGATATAGTGTGCAATCTACTTATTTGATTTCACAAGGAGCAAAATGCCTGGCATAGTTCTGGAAAACTCTCATAGATGAAGTGATGAAATGTTTCTCTGTTGAACAGCTTCTGGTTTGCTTCCCTTAAAAATAACCTTGTCTCGATGTGTTCCCACAAAATTGGAGGTTCCGACATACATCTGCAGAGCAAATCAAGGGTATGATTGGCGACAATAAAATATTTCATGTTTTTCCTTTTTACATGCTACATGCTACTGAGAAGTCATCTTATAGTTAGCATTTGATAGCAATTGACATTCTTGATTTGCTTCTCAGCCATTCCGCAGAGGTTCTCAGGTAAATCCTTTATCAATCAAGGGTATGAACGGCGAAGATAGATTATGTGGCGTTTTTCCTTTTCACATGCTGCTACTGATCTATTGATTCCTGAAATCAGGTGATCCCTAGACATGTTGAGCACCCATCTGAACTTCCGAAGTGGAATTACTATGGATCAAGCACCGGTCAAGCTCTGGGGGAGGATAGTGAGGGTGATCTTATTGTTAGCATTTGACGGCAATATTGTGTAAACTAAAAGCTGCAAACTGTTTTGCATTATAGTAGAGTTTCTAAGGTCTCTCTGTGAAGAGTTTGAAGAGAAACGCAATGGTGGGGAGAGAGAGAGAGAGAGAGAGAGAGAGAGAGAGAGAGAAGGGAAATGCACATTCTTGTTTTGCTGTTCAACCATTCTACAGAGATTCTTAGGTAAGTCCTTTGCCAATTTTGAGCACCATCTTAAACAATTGAGTTAATGTTTGACATTAAAATAGGCCTTACGACAGTTGGACCGGGAGTCTAATCTATGACTTTTCCGTTTTGATCAAGTCAAGGTTGTCCTGTTCATTTCGTTTGGTTGACAATTGACATGGTCTTCATTTCTTGTTGACAACAATGTTTGATGCTATGCGAGGCAGAATGAATGAACAAAGCAGTAGTCATTGTTGTCATTTCTTTTGATGACTAAATCAATCACTACCAATGTTAAGTCTATGTTGTGGACCTCGTGGGGAATTGATATCTCTTGTATCAAGTCTTGTCTTAGATTTTTCTTGTTCTGTGACTTCAATTGGTCATACTAATTATTGCTGTGTTCCGTAGTCTTAATCTGCCATGGCGATATCTGATGGATATTTTTGCCAAAGCCGTTGGCAAGGGTAATTTGCAATTATGCGAAGTTTGTGAAAGAAGAAAGTACTTCAATGTGATTGCCTTTTCATTGTGAGAGGAAAGAATTAGGTGCACAGTCAAGATTCACAAGTCGATCATCCATTAGATCTAATGAAATATCATAATAACATGTTTGTTGATTGATCTTTTTTTTTTTATAACCTAGGGAACCCCCGCACGGTCGACAGTCAGGGAGTAAACCCTAGGGGCGACACGTGCTAGCCACCACACACGTGCCACCGGTTAAGACACCCTGCGGCGCCCGGGATTCGAACACTCAACCTTTTGCGAGAGGAAGAGTGCGTGCTCCAGCAGCGCCATCTAGGCGGGTGGTGTTTGTTGATTGATCTTTGGTAAGGTGGAATTCCATTAATCTCTTAAATTGTTGCACTCTGCAGTTTGCTTCCTTCAACTATGTAACTGCCCTCAGTTTGTTACTTGTTCTCAAGCTCTCTTTTGGGAATGAGGCCTGAGAATAACCTTGAAATGGTTCTAAAAGAATAAGTATAGTTTTTCCATTGTTTTTGTAGTTTATTTTCAAAGGAGAATGTGGTAGCGTCCTTAGGGCAATTGATAAAACTCGCTATTTATGCTTCAAAATGTAAGTTTTTCCTATTTGAAACTGGTCTTCAAAAAGTGGTTTTCTACTTTTTGGCGCTAGCACTTGCTAAAGAGACCCTTTCTTCGAAGTACCTAGTCCATTTTTTTATCTTTTCAAAACTAATGTCTCATGCATACCAGAAGGCCAAGTCATACAAACAGAGCTTATTGTTTAACTATATTCCATGAGATTAAGCTTCCAGGATTTTTGGTTCAGTAGATATGTCTATTACTCACACTGCTTTAATTTTTAGACTAGGCAGAAACGGCACAGATTTTGGCACCAATGACACATTGCCAGTTGAGGATCACAAAGGAATCACAGAGCGACAGTCCCATGACAGCAAACACATGGATTTCTTTCTTGCTAAAACAGAAGAAGAGTGTAAGCACCAAGAGCTTTTCTAAGTTTAGGGTGTATGCTTTGAAGTCTGAGAACACTACTATTACAGGCTTGAGAGTCTTCTCAACTTGAATGTCACTCCCTACACCGATCCAATAATTGCAAATGACATTTGGTATGTTCTAATGCCTAAAACCTTTAAGGGTGGTGCACAAAAAAATGAATAATACTTGAACTATTCTATACTGAGATTAGAAGTTATAATTTTTCTTCAATCTACCATCAGAATAAATATGTCATATGTTTTATGCACGTTCAACAAGTGACACCTTTTTTTTTTGTATTTCAATTTCTACACTAGCAAATCTTGTTTAATGTTTTGATGTAAGTCTAACTATGAGATAGAATCGGAGGTTCTGGCATTGATATGGGCAGCAAATCAAGGTAGGCAACAATAAGATATATTGCCATCTCGCCTGTTTTTACGGAAAAAAAAAAGCACAGAATTGTTGCCATCAACTCTGGCTTCTATCGTGCAGTGGGAGCACCAAGAGGGACCAAGCATGGGTTTTGAAGCGGGAGATTATATATGGTGTTCGAGATACCTTCTCGAGGTGAAATTACAATTACTTGCTCAAGAAAATAACCGAATGTCATTAACGGCAAATAGAATAAGTGCATACAGACGTGTCCTACAGTTTCAAATACTTAATTGTTTATGTTGCTTATATAGCATGGAATAACTGAGCAAGCTAGTGTTGTCCTCGTGTTAGATCCGTAGCCAATGAAGGTCACTGACTTCTTTATCACCATTTATGCAACATATTATCCATAAGTTGATAAAAATACTCTCTTCCTTCTCAGGGTAAATGGAATGGTGCAGGATGCCACACTAACTACAGGTTACACCATAAAAATAACATGGACTTGATTAAGTATTTCTTTTCATTAAAGGACTTTAATAGTGTTTTTTCTTCGTGATTTCTGCAGTACCAAAAGCATGAGTAAGAGGGAGGCTTTGAAATGATAAAGAAGGCAACTCTGAATCTCTCACTTCGCCACGAGGAGCACATTAGCGTCTACGGAGAAGGAAATGAGAGAAGGTTGACAGGAAAGCATGAAACAGCCAACATCGACATATTTTCTAGGGTAATGCTCAGAAGAAGCACACTAGCTGCAAGTCAAATTTCGAAGATTGCCCATTAAATTGAACTCAAATATTGTTATGATGCCTGAATTATTTGAATTTTGTTATGCAGGGACTTACCAACCGTGCTTGCTCAATCTTTGTGGGTGGTGACCTTGAGAAGCAAGGAAAAGGTACTGTAACAATGACCCCACCAGTCCCTTTTTGTGCTCTATCTGAATATCAATTAAAGACCCTTAACTTTCATGGATGATTCAAGAAAAGCTACCATAAAAAAATGGTACATAGAAAGTACTTATTGTTCTTTTTGGTCTCAGTTGATTCTATGATTGTTACTATGAAAGAAACCGTTAACCCTCATAAAGCATTCCCCAGTTTTGCTTCCTAAACAAATGTAAATCTTCACATCAGTCCTTACTAATCCAATATTTACAGAACTTTATTGAAGTTAAGACTTGGACATCTCAGTTCTTATAGTGTCTCAAAAAACTCTATGGAATGCTTAAATATTTCTAAATATAGATAAAACACAGAAAGTTCACATTCCTTGTCCAGTCAATTAATGGCTTAAAATGATATGCAGGTCACTTGGAAGACTTCCTGCCTCAAACATGGACCATGACCTCTTTACTTGCTGAAACTACAATTTTATGGGAGCCCACCCATGAGGCTGAAGCTCTACTCAAAAGCTAGCATTGACGGTCTAAAATTCAAGTTGCTGTTTAAAAAGGCCATATGCATTAATCAAATCGGTGAGGATCTACAAGTTGAGAGATTTGGATCCCCTTTTCCTCTAGACTTAGGACATTCAGAGAAGATCCTCATGTAAATACTTCCAAGAGAAAGAAAATTAGGTGTCCAAGCTCACACCTAGTCTCCTTTACATTGGATTCATCCTACATTCGCAAGTAGTCTCAATGTTTCAGGATTTGAGTTGACCATTACCCTTTAGCATCATGGACAGCTTACCGTGTTCAAATGGTCAGTTACTTAGATATTTCAGCGCAACTCATCCAAATTTTTGTCATATGCTAAACTCATCCAATTTGTCATATTCAACTTTCTTTTGAATGAAAGGCATATTGACTTCTGATTCAGTAAACATGAGATGCGCCAGTTTGCTTCATCTCTTCCAATGTCTCATCAAGAGAACTTTGGGAAGTATAAACAGACTGTAATTTTTGGGGTCGCCCAAGTTCGTCTGTCCAACTCAGCAAATCTTTTTTCTTTGCGAGGCAAAGAAATGTTCTTATTCACATGGAAAGTGCAATATATACATAAAAACAGCAATTTGGCAATACCTAACACTTTGCTTCTATAGAACTAAGAGTCAACTCATCTCCTCAAACCTATTCGATTGTCTTATTCAACAATAGAACAAATAATTAACAATGATATTGATGCTAACTTATCTATCTTGCCGTGTCTAGTAGATGGAAAGTTTGCGAAGTAGGATCTCTGGAAATATAGATGAGAAGACACGCGGATTGGACTTCTCAAACGATTCCCAAGTCCGGTTAAGGGAAGAAATTGCAAAGTTTTCTAAAGTTCATATATTTATGAAATTGCTAGTAAATTTCTAATAAGGTTGATAAAAAAAATACTCTGACATCGGCTTGAAAGAAAAATTCTCGAAAATAATGAGAATTTCTATTCTCTTTGCATGATTCAGCAAGTTTCAGTTGAAGTTTATCAACCCTAGTTAAGAGTATACAACTGAAAAGAAAATTTAACTTGAATTTAACTAGGGGAGATCATGATTTATTCTTGATCTATAATTTGTACTAAGCACTAGGCATGTTTAGATCTCAAATAATATTCAAGCTCAGGTTTCAAGTCAAGGCATCAGGAACCAATGTGAAATACCATACCAGAGTGTTCCTAAAATTTTTCTAGGTTGTCATATATGATATGAACATGGACTCTATGAAGTACTTGATCAGGCAAATCTCAATTCATGCATTTCTAAATCTTGTCTCATTACAGGTGTTGTACATCGCGTGACATTCCGGATTTTGGCCCATTTTGGGGGTTTATAAAACGTGTAATTCGTCAGTGCGCTTATAATGGAATTTCGCCCGAGAACTGATCACTCTCGGATTCTTGTTTTTAAAAAATATAGAAATTCTACTAGAATCGCACTCGATCGAACTTGGCCGTTAATTAGACCCCGAACTTGGCAGTCGATTTCCGGGAGTTTCGGGACGAAATAAATTGGACGGTGTCGATATTATTGTGGCGAGCGTCGAGATTATCAGGAATAATGGAAAAGTGTATTTTTGAACCGGGTGCGAATTTGGACTGGCAGACCTCCCTCGTAGCGTGGTTTAGGGTATTTTATTTTGGCCGTGTGCCCTAGAATATTGTTGGGATTTATCGTGAGTTGTTAGGCCTTTTTCCGGAATTAAATCGGGACCGATAGGTCGATTTTTAGTTCGGACCGTGTCCTTTAGTTCGCGCTTAAATTTTGAATTTTGCTCTTTTCTCTCTCTCTCTCTCTCTCTCCTCTGCCGGTTCCCCCTTCCCTGCGCACGTCCGCCTCTCTCTCTTCCTTTCTCTCTCTCTCTCTCTCTCTCTCTCTCTCTCTCTCTCTCTCTCTCTCTCTTTTCTTTTTCCCCCGCTGCCGTGCACGTCACCCGCGCACGTCCCCTCCCCTGCATGCTGCCCCCTTCCCCCTTCTGACTCTCTCTTTCTCTCTCTCTCCTCTCTCCTCTCTCTTTCTCTCCTTCTTCCTCTCTTCTTTCTTTTCTTCTGGTTTGGTCTCCGCCCCGACTACCCTGCTCGCCGACACCGCCCGAGCCCGCCGCGTCGCCGTGCCGCCATGCCGCCGTCGCCAGCAGCCTCGCCGCCTCTGCCCCGTCGCCGTCGGCCCCCACCCCCAACTGCTCTCTCTCTCTCACTGTCCTCCGCGTGCGAGCAGCGAGCTCGTCGCCGCTGCCGCCGCGCCCGGCACCGCCAAGCTGCGCCTGGCCGCTCCGCCGTCGTCCCAGTCGCCGCCGTCCGCCGCGCCGCCGCCCTCTGCAGCCGCACCACCTCCCCCTTGCCTCTCTTTTCCTCGGCCTCCCCCTGCCTTGTCTCGTCCGAGCCCGAGCCGGCGAGCTCGTCGCCCGCCGATCGGCTCGTTCGGCCGCGCGCCGCAGCGCCGTGCCGCCCCGCTGGCCAGCCGCCGCTGCCGGCCCGTCCGCCCATCCAGCCGCCACCCCTCAGCCTCCCTCTCTCTTCCCCTCTCCCCCTCACCCCCCTCGGCCAACCCCTTCTCGCCCCTGTTCAGCCTGTCCGCCGGTCGCCGCCGCCATCGCCGCCGGTCGCCGTCGCCGCCGGCCAGCCCCGCCGGCCAGCCCCACCGGCCAGCCAATCGGCCGGCCAAGCTCGTGCCCGCGCCGTGCCCGTCGCCCGTGCCCGTGCCCGTCGCCATGCCCATTGCCCGTGCCCGTGCCCCGTTGCCCAGGCGCGTAGCCCATCCGCGCGCCCGAGCGCCCCGGGCACCCCGCGCGTTCGCCGCGCCCGCGCACTAGGCACGCCGATCGGCCATTGTGCCCACTTTAGCCGGTCAGCGCGCCCGTGTGGCCCACGCCCGCGCCCAGTCAGAACTTCTCACCTGGGCAATTTTGGGCCCGAGCCGACTTTTCCCGGGCCAAAATTTGGTAAGCGACTTCCTAGACCCTACTTAGTCTTTTGGGTAATTCATTGACTAGTCTCGGGTTAGAACGGCTAGGGCATGCATTAATTTAGTGATATTGTAATTTAATTATGCAATTTGAATTGGATTAGACAGTATGCTTGATTTGGGGAAAATCGTGTGTGACCGACTTGTACGTCGGGTTTGTGAATTGAGGTGGCGGAGTGTGAATTGAACTGAGCTGAATTGAGTGTGGTGGCATGCTAGTGTGACATTGGTGGAATGTAATGTGGTGAGTATGATTAAGTTTGATTTGTACGATGTGTTCATTGGCGAATTGTGTTATGGTACATGTCCATGAGAAAAGCCCGGATCGATCGGAGGGCTGCCAACCTGAGGCGTAGGTTACGCGGGTGTGGCGAATAAGGCATGATTGGACCTGAGGCGTGTTTACGCTGGTCATTGAAAAGAAAGTTGAGCCTGAGGTGTGTTTACGCGGGCTGTGAAAGGAAGGTTGGACCTAAGGCGTGTTTACGCGGGTCATTGGAAAGAAAGTTGGGCCTGAGGCGTGTTTACGCGGGCAGTGAAAATGAGCCTGAGGCGTGTTTACGCGGGCTGTGAGAATGAGCCTGAGGCGTGTTTACGCGGGCTGTGAGATTGGGCCTGAGGCGCAGTGGCGCGGGTCGTGGGAAAGATGTTCGACCACGTGTGCGGATTGTGTGATTGGATTGGCTGGTTGATTGTGTGATTGAATTGGCTGGTTGAGTGTGATTTGAATTGACTGGTTGAGCGTGTGACTGGATTGGCTGGTTGAGCGTATGGACGCGTATGCGTGATGTGACTGATTGGTTTGGTTCAAGGTGCGTGTGGATACTTGGTTGGATCGTTTGATTTCGAGTGGAAGTGTGTGTGATGGTGATTGTGATGTGGCGGTGATTTATTTTTGCATTATTATGCTTGAACTAATATGCAGGATTGGCACGTGGTTCGAGGCGAGGTAAGCCTTTCATGTGTAATTGACTGTCTTGATTGGTAGTGCGCATGTTAGACTGGTCTGGGTACGCATTAGCCTAGGTTAGGTTTAGGTTGTTGCTTATTGAGACTCTGTCTCACGGTTATTATATAACCATTTCAGATCTGTGACCATAAGAGATGGAAGACGTTGCAAGGGTATCTCAGAGATCGAGGACGGGTCAAGTACCCGGCATTTTGAGTTTCCCCTTTTTGGTAGAGGAGTTAAGTTTGCTGCTATTGTCCCTTTTTGAGAATTGTAGTTTTGCTGTTGTGGCTTAACTTGGGGACTGTCCTTCGTGGACGTAGTATGTATTTGTCAAGTGTAGAAATTCTAGTTATTGTTTTGTGCTATTGCTACCCATCGTCATTGTTAATTGTCTGGGTTGTTTTTATTTATTTCCGCGCGTGCTAAATCTCTGATGTTTGGGTCGGGTCGGCGACATGTCTGGGACGTCGCATTCAATGTTCGACCATCGAGGGATGATTGCGCGCCCGTAGGGTGCGGGGCGTGACACATCGGCTTTAGCATCAGTAGTCTAAGCTACATATCAATGGCAGTCTTGAACTACTTATTTGCCCACAAGCAAGTTCAACTCTAAGCTAGCTATATACGCCACTTGGTCCCTCGGCCATATATTCTCTCATAGTTTCTCCTACTGAGAGTAGCCAAATTTGCTATAACAAGAAGAAGCTCATTGTTGCTGCCATAAGGACAAGTGTATCTGCCAGCACAATAGTGATTGCCCTAGTTTCTCATATATTGAAGTGCTCATGGACAGATATCCATTAAAGAGCTCCTCGTGCATCTTAAGAACAAATTATGCTGCTTCGTGAGCTAGTATCACATATACAATTGAGAGTTTCTGATATGCTTCTATGAGATATTTCATTTTGCATTGTCTTTATCAGTATTGCTCTTCGTCACTAAATTTGTAGTAGGAGAGTTATTCAGCACACTCCAATATAGTGGAACATTTCAACATCGTTGAATAACGGAAGTTTGTCGGCTATGATATGTCCTATTAAAGCCACATAGGGAAAGCAAATTTATGGTCAAGAAATAAGATGAAATAAGAAACATGATACGAGAGATCAGTCACATCATAGAATGTCATATGGCATTTCCAAATATTGCTGGAAAAATCATTGCCACATAGAAAATCAAATCCACTGAGTAACTTTCTACAACTACAATTGAGGTGGTGAATTGTAATTGATTGTTGAATCAAGCATTTCTATTAGATGAACTTCACTTTTCCTTTTATGTTCATGTAAGATTATTCAGGGTGAGGAAAAATTGAAAAGCAAATCATCACAACTCGTGTATATCATTAACTTCACTATGAGTAGCTCATTAAAAGGTTAGACAAGCAGGTGTCTCGTGCTAACTTCTGCACCAAAACTAAGAGTCATCCATGTCTTCTATTCCTTTTGCCAAAGTTACACCAGAGAGAGAGAGATTGTATATCTTGGAGGAAATTACACCAGAGCACAGGTCTAAAGGTTCTTCAAATATCACGTCAGCTTCTCAAAGACAGACAGTCAGGGGGCTTGTGGTGGCTTCCTCCCGCTGGATGTTTGTTGAAATTTGCCTTTTGAAACTTCAGGTACAATTTTATTGGAAGAATATTTTGAGCATAGTTCCTCATTCACTCTCCTCAATCTATCCCCTCCCTTACCCCTAGCCTCTGAGGTGAGATAAACAGATGAAACCAATAAAAAGAATGAGCAGAATGCATATTTTCATATCTACATAATTTCACTTCTGATTGAGAAAGCTTTATAGTATATAAAACAAGTTGATGCCCTCTAGTTACAAAAGTCAGGCCTGCCGGAAAGGATACCATAGACGCACTCCAAACTACAATTTTTTCTTAAACTTAGCTCTGCTAGCAAAGTTTCCCCCCACCCTCATGCATAATTTCATTTACAACTTTGTATATCTCAAAATATGTGGCACCAAACTCTACATATTTGGCAACAATTTCACGAAGACTCCAGACCATCTTGCCTTAATTTCGTGGGAGCTACCTCCTAATTCAGAATTACGTACAGTGCCATACTCAGCACTCATTGTCCACCTATGCAAGATGTAGCGAGATGGAAGCTCCCTAATATCTAGAATCTGGAACAATTTCAAAGCATGTCTACACAATACACCCTCCGATTCAAACATTTGACAGCCACAACTCGCATCGAGATTGGATGAACAAAAGGTAACGATATGTTTCTCATTCTCATTGCCCCACTTACAGATCAAATATCTGTTGATGGCCCCTTGTTGATGAATCTTGGCACCCAGAAAACTGTAGCTTTGTAAAAGTTCCCGCTGGAAAACTTTGAAAACAGAAAGGGTATAAAGCCTCCTACTTTGCTCTTCCATCGGTTCATTTGTCTGCAAAAAAGCCTGCAAGTTGAATGAGTGATAATCTTCTTTCCTTTCATTGCCACGACTTTGCTCCAAACCTTGCTCATATCTCACAACAAATTCTTCAAGTGGCGTTTGAGAATTTAAATATGGGTCAAAAAAGGCATCTAGACTTCCATCGATGATAATTCCAGCAAAAAATGTTCGACGTAAGCACAGTGGAACCTGGTTTTCACGCTTTTCATACTTTTTCTTTAGCCAAGAATTTTCCCTCAAGCTATATTTGCTGAGAAGAGCATCCCATGCAGCATCAAATTCACCAACTGTATGACTTTGATAAACGCACTTCTCCTTTTCATATTTACAATCAATACTCAGTGGACTCAAATGCTCTCGTTCTTTTGTCTTAATTTGCCATGTGGAGAATCGATGATGACTCGATGGAAAAACCTGTGCAATCGCTTGCAGAATGGAATCATCATGATCAGCTATTATCGACTTGGGATGGCACCCAGACATTGCCCTGAGCCATGTCTCAAACAACCATATGAACAACTCCTTCAATTCATCAGCAACTAGAGCACATCCAAGAAGAACTGGCTGCTTGTGGTAATTAACACCAACAAAAGTAGCAAATGGCACCACATAATTGTTTTGCTTATAGGAGGTATAAAAAATGATGGCATCACCAAACTGACTGCACGAAAACTTAGACCTGCCATCAACCCAGAAAAGACTCCTACAACAACCCAACTGTACATCAACAGCATAAAAGAATCCAATGTCCACAGCTTGTCGGTTCTGAAAGTAATTATGAAGCACGGTATACTAATCACTTCCTATGTTGTTCGCACGATGTTTCTTTGTGAGCTCCCATTGTGCTTTTTAGCAATGTCTAGTTTTTCCGATGTTTCATTGATCTCATCTAAAAATTTCAAGAAGCTGAACCTCTGTTGGCTTTCATTTGCATCTCAAGTTCATGGTTATGCTCTAGTTGATAACGATCAACAATCCATCTTCCATTATCAAGCCACTTAATCCTCATAAATGCACCACACCCAACCCTAGCAGGACGCTGAAATCCTTCCTTCGACCAAACAAATCTCCTAGAAGTAATCGAACCATCATTCTTTGATCGAAACAAATGATAGATACGAACTAATTCCCACATTCCCGGCATATGTATCATAATATTGGTATGCTTTGTTATCTTAATCAAACTTTAGACCCACATAGGGCTCAAGTTTCACTTGTCCTTCATTCGCCCCTGGTTTAATGCTTTTGGCACTGACAATACTTGAAGAAGATGAGCATCCATTATCAACAACATCAAAGCTGTTTTATCCATGGCTTACGGCACAAATCAACTACTTTAGCAGTAGTTGCTGAACTTTTGCACCAGGAATTGGCAGGATGATTCTCCTCACAAGCGTCGAGATCATGATTATGATCTTTCGCAAATTGGTCAAGGACCCACTTTGCCAGAATCAGATTTTTTCACCCTTATAGATGTAGGGCATCCTGCCCTTGAATTAATCTGAAACCATTCTTTCCAGCACACAAATCTCCTGTTACAAACCGATCCATCAACTCACAATCGATACAATTGACCAGATCGTATTCTAAAACCCACTCATGATGCATAATTGCCTTAGAATATATGAGCAGCATCTGCGGTGTCAAACTCCAACCCCACACCTGTTCAGACTCTTCTTCCCCCACCCCCATTGAAATCCCTCTCACATATAGCACCAACCATTCCTCAGTCTTTAAAACTGTTCCTCAAATAAGAAAATAAAGTAAGCGAGATAACATTGAAACCACAATAAATCAACTCATTGTAACTATAGATAAATATGAGGAGAATCAAGGACTCAAGACATAAGCAACATCACTTAAAATATGGCTAGCATTGTGAATATAGAAAGAGTCATGCTAGATTTACTTAAACTTGTCTACAGAATCTGTATACAAAGTGATACGGCCAACTACAAGTGGTCTTTTAAATAAATGGATCATAGTCAACGCTCAATAGGAGTATGTCGTAGTATACCAATTTTTTTAAGTAGACCTAGCATTATTCTTATACAGCCAAAAACTCAATTTAGACATTCTAATCTATCACTGACCATCTCCTGATTTAGTTCAGTCACCAGGCCGAAATGAAAGCAGCATCAGGAATATCAGTGGTCTTTGGTGCATTGTTACATATTCTACACTAAAACCAAAAAATCCGTGAGGACAATAGAACAGACAGAATACTAATTTGTTCTTCTACTTTGAATAAGAGTCAAAACCAAATCCAATCAAATCAATTCTAAGCAAAGCGACCACAGGCACGGTAGCCCAATGGTCGGGTGTATCCATGGCGAGATTTCGCAAGAGGTCTCGGGTTTGAACCGATCTAGGAAATTTTATCCACGGGGCAACATGTTCGAACCACGCTTCCAATAGTTGAAATTGTGGTAGTAGTTGCTTGGGCAAATCCCTAGCATTTGGGTTAGTCCCCTTAGGCCTGTCCCCTGAGAACTCCACGAGCAATAGCTACGACTGAAAAGCAAACACTCCTAGCGGGTATGAAACTCCAGCTTCGTTGGTGCCCTTTTGGTTGGTGAAAAAAATTCCAAGCAAGTCAAAAACAGATTCGCAACACAAAATGCACCATTTCATCAAATGTCGACCAAGCACGTCACATTGTATCGCAAACACGCGCGCATATACTACAGACAATTATCCTCACAAATTGACTAAGGATCTTGAAACACTTTATGCTCTATTGAAGCACACCAATCAAGAACAGTTCTAACATTTAACAACATCTCGAAGGGTGGTGGCAGCTCAACCAGCCATCCTCTCTCTTCACGGCCTCTGTTCTTTTTTATATTCTTTTTATTTTCTTTCTTTATTTTAATTTCTCTTTAATTATTAATGATAGTAAGATTACTTTTCATATAAAAAGATGTTATGAAGTGGCCCTGGCACCTCTCTCTCTCTTTCTCAATAATAAATGTGAAGACATAAGATAATATGAGATTGTGATTGTGACTATCTTCATTTTATATCAATTGTAGCTCCATCAGTTGGATGTTATTCTGGCAACAATCATCATGGGTTAGCTGATGTGGCCAACTAGCATTCTAAAAATTGAAATGAACCTTGTTAGCATGTGCCCCTACAACACTAGTTAAATTATTTAAATAGTAGAAATAACATTTTTTAAAACTCTTTGGCAATGAAAAATTCATGTGTTCTAATTAAGTTGCTTATTATAACAAGAAAATGAGGTGATTATCTTCATCACCTTGTACGAATAAAGTTATAAACCGTAGATGGCTAAAATTTCCCAGTTATTTATGCCAGAGCTCCAAGTAATATACCTCAGCATCATTAGACAACAGACAACCAGCAAGCAACAACCACAATCCAGCATGAGCGCAAAAACAAATTCGCATTGCATTTTTACATCCGCTAAAACACATATTCGCATTCACTCGCAGAGAAAGACATGATCAGGAGGAATTCACTATTAGAAAAAGATATGTACAGCAAATGGGATCTGCACTTCAATGTATTATTAGTCTACATGATCAGTCTATGCTTCAATGAACGCACCAGCGACTGTCGACAGAGTATTCACAATTCAGCACATCAACATTTTTAGCCAATTTCACGGAGTCGAGTTTATCACCTTAGAACACCGGAAGCCTATCAAGAGCGAGGCACTTCAGGAATGGACTCAAAAGTGAATATCAATTTAGATTAACTTAACCTATACGGCTGGTACGGTAAATCATTCAAGCAGACAAAGATGATCTCCGTCGGATTCAAAGTCGTATTTATGCTAATACGACTCAGGCATTTCACCAAACACTCAATGTGCACCCAATTAAATGGCACAATGCGGCAATGAGATAGTGAGCAATGTTCACCCGATTAAATGTTCACCCAATCAGCACGAGATCATCGAGACTGTATCGCAGTTACTAATAAAATCTCAGACGTGAACAATGTTCACCCGATTAAATGGAATGATGTTCGGAACTTCCACGCTCCATGAAAAATTGGAAAGCTCGAAGGCTCCAAGTTGTCGAAGGTTTGAAGAAATTCTCGTTGGGTTCAATGAGCTCGAGTTCATCGATGGAGCACACACATTCGAAGCTCAAGCGCGAGAACATCGTGACTGGAAGAGCAACGGATGCGGCGAGGTGAGAGTTGGATTCCGGCACCGATCAGCGGCGGAGAAGCTTCTGGAAGACGTAGAGGATCTCGAGAGAGAGAGAGGGGATTTTTTGGCTCCAATTCCTGTGCGTTTTGAGGTGCTTTTCAGTTCTCCTTTCCCCTGCCGAGTGCTCACGATCATTGCGTCCGGACAGCATCTCTGCCATCTCCGCTCTGGTTTTGATTGATCTCTCCGAGGAAAATCCAAGGCTTCCATGGAAGAAGATGATCAATGAGCTCGCTCTTCTTTAACGGAATTTGGATTTCACCAATTTGAGCGCTGTCGTTTGTGAATTTGGGCTGACTTTGGAATTGGATTGTCATTATTGTTTCTATTGTTTTTGCTTTTTATTCTCTCTTCTCCATTTATTAATTCTTTTAAAAATGCATATTCAATTAGTCTGCAAAAATTCAGGTTTCAACAATTTAACGAAAAGTAGACATGTAAGGTGCATGATTAATGACTATTGGTGACGGCTAATAGAGAATGTAAAAGTACGGTAGAGGCAGCTAATAAATATGATAGAAAGCTTATCTATTAGCCATTGAAAGAGAATGTTATAAAAAAAACTTTAGATTAAAAGTTAAAGTCAGTTAATAGTATGATCAAATTTTGACCAAAAATAAAAATAGTATGATTAAATAGGAAATTCAGGAAATGTTTGAACGTGTATGTTGAATAGAGCTGAATTAGAAGAGGAATATGTTATGGGATAGAAATGAGAGCCGGGCTTGATAATAGACATAAGTTACATTGTGGTAATTGACAGAGAAAAGTTTATGACTTTGAATTAAAGGATATTTCAAACTAAACGATATCATTTTTAATAGGAAACGGAAATAGTAAACGACTGCATCCAAATTGTATATGCTAGAAAAATTGAGGGGTATGCCTGTCATTTTGCCCCTACATGGAATTCTTTTGATATTTAAGAAAAAGAGTGTCATGCATAAATATGCAAGTTCTTGTTTTGCCTAGTGCGTGAAGAGATCTTTGAGGCAATATTTATTTATTTATATAGAGAATAGGCAAAAATAAATAAAGAAAGAAATTATGTAGAAGCATTTATTCATAGGAAGGATATAAATTTGAGAGATTGAACTTCCTTAGTCAAAATGCAATGTTATAGAAAAATAATAGCAACAATGTCACGTGACAATATGAAGAAGAGTTTCGAATTGAGAGGTATAATGTTTGCATCATAATTGTTAAAAAAAAATATGCTGAATAAGCAAATATTTCCATTGAATAATAATTATTACAAAAATTCCGTAAATCGTGAGTTAACCAAAAACTAGAAATTTAATAACCCCTCTCTCTTTCTCTTTCTTCTTTGGCGCACACAACTTGAATAGACATCAAAGGCTCTCCCTCTCTATTGGAAATCCGACACGCACGGCCCCCTCTCTCGACCGTTCTTCTTCCTTCAGCCAGCGCAAATTAAGTGGCTAGCTCCAGCTCCGACTGTAGAATTTACCTCACCAATCGTCCGATTTACTCAACGTTGCAGGAGCTTTTGTTCAATAGAAAGTTTCGTTAATTAATTAACGACTGAGTTTAGTGGATTTTGTTGGGTTGATGATGGTGCTTAGCATTGCTGAGCTTTTGAAATGAAAACAACAATCGACAATCATTGGGAGGTGTGCGGGTAGAGAGCAAAAAACAGAGAATAGTGAGGCATTCTGTGGACGGCGAACAAAAACAGAGAGTTGTTCATGTATTTGTGGGAGTTCAAAAGGAAAAAAAAACTATAAAAAAAGAAGAGGGCACAAGTAAATAAAGAAGGAAGCAATCAATAACAGAAAAAAGAAGTAAAAAAATAAAATTAAAGAAAGAAAGTACGAAGAGGTTCGTGCAAGTGAACATTGTGTGGGGGGAAAGATCGGTGTGAAGAGTAGGATAAAAAAGAGAGGGTTGAGAAACTCATTGTACATATGATATGAGGGACTGAAAAGGAAAAAAAGGAAAATACCCAAAGAGGCTAATACAACCAAAAATCTCAACTGTAAATCAATTTTTGTATCGCAATTTTGCAAATAACCCTAAATTGGTGTACACGTATCACATATATGCCAAATTGATTTTTATGTCACAAAAAAATCCTAAATTAGTATGCATGTGCCACATTTACTCGAATTGATAAATCTGTCCCATATTTATTCCAAACATTGAGATTTTTTGTAACACGCAAACCGATTTAGGTAAAATATGACAAGGGTGTACCATTTTAAGATTTTCCATGGCATGGAAATTAATACGGGTGGTAAATGTGGTGCAGAGTATCAGTTTAGAATTTTTTGTGATACGAATATTAGTTTAGAGTAAATGTAGCACGAACATACTAGTTTGAGACTTTTGGTAGTATTAACCTAAAACGAGAAAGAAAAAGTGAAGCAAAAATTGTGCCCAGATTGTTTTTTTGTCTGCAGTAACAAGATCTAAAATTCTCCTATGGTGATATCATCCGGATGGACGTTGTCTGTTATGGTTTCTAGCCAAGTCGTTCTCATTTTCTTCATGGCAACCGCGCGATAATGTGACATCTCACCTCGTTGCATGAAGATTTTTTTTCTTTTTCTTTTAAGGTAGTGAAACTTTGAGTGGATATAACGTGCCTTCCCCGGTCCTCTCAATGCGTAGCCATTCTAGGATACTAGATATATAATATTCTTACACAAAAACAATTGTTTTAATTGTAATTTATTGTGCCACACAGGCAAACTATAGACATATGCATAAAAATTGAGTACGATTTTTACATTGTTAAATAACGAGCTAAGTGATAGAAGGATAAAGTAGACGACATAAGACATATTAGGCTCATCAGAATTTAAAGTTTTTATTTACAGACGCGATTTGGAAATAAAACTAATCACAAATAGCTATTATCGCAAATTCATAATACAAAATAGTTCACCTATCAATCTGTGCTTTAATATATAGAAGAGTTGTACTGCACGAATGATAGATAATGTGGTTTAGATATATTCTCAATTTAAAATGTTAGTCTAATCTAAAATTAATCAAACCTGTTTTGATAGTTTAATTAAAACAGGTAAGTCTTGTGAGAGAAGTCAATATAACTATGTGCACTCAAAAAGGACGCATAACTTCATTTCTTCTCACAGCAATCATTACCTGATGAACACTTTCTTAGTAATTTTTATCATTTGCCATTTATCTCTTATTAGTTACTAGATTATTATTAGCTCAAATGACTTCTTTTAGATTAATCGCAGGTGTTTACTGGCAAGTTAGTACAGACATAGTCCAGAAATTCTCTGCAATTGTTTTTGAAAGGCTCGTGCACATTTTCGAACTTTGAATGCGTTGACCATAGGGATTTTCCATCTCTCTTGATAGTTGTCAAAATCCACATATATACCGAGAACTTAGCGAATGACCGGCTATCCCTTTAAAAAGAATGAAGGACCAAGTCTTCAACCAAATATAGTGTGTGTGTGTGTGTGTGTATTGACCAAGCGAAACCTTTTATTGAATGATTATTATAACAAAATACAGTGGATCATGAATTAACCAATTACTAGAAATTCATGAATCCAATTTGATAAATTTTGTTCAAATAATCTACAGTAAATTCCAATGCCACTCCCGAATCACTCTCCACGTGCATTCAATTAAGTTTTCTCTTGTTTGGAACTGAAATGGTAGTAAAAATGGGTGAGGAAAACCACAGCTCAGTAAGTGACAGCTAAACCTCAACCTCAATCTCGATCGAGTGATTCTCATCCCCTGATTCTGGCTGAACCTCAACCTAATCCTCCTCATCTGACTCCTCCCTATCCTCCTCTGGCTCCTCTGTGAGCTCGTCCTCTTCAAGCTCATCCTCCAGTTCACCCTTTAGCTCATCCTCTAGTTCCTCCTCGGGTATCATCTCAAGATCCACGTCCATAAGATCATACCCGGCCTATGATTCCTCTGGCGCCGAGTCAGGTGCGGCCACTGACAAACCAGTTGTGGCAAGGACATGATGGTGTCCTGACTGAGCGAGACTAGTCTCAAAACTAGTTATCTCCCCATTGGGAGGGGGAATGGCTGACGGATCCCAGTCCCCGACTCCATCAAAGAGAACATCAAATTCGCGAACGGGGCCAAACTCATATATCCCGTCCTTGAACATCCAGGCTGTGTAACAGTCTAAATTTTTTATCCTTTTCCCGGGATTTAAGAAATGAATATTTTGGCCAATGCACTTATATTTTGGCTAGAACATCGTGATTTGAAGTAAGCAGTGGATTTCGGTGCCGATCAGCGGTGGAGAAGCTTCTGGAAGATGTAGACGATCATTGCGTCCGGACAGCATCGGGTCGTTTTTTGCTCACCTCGCACAACTCCACCATCTCCGCTCTGGTTTTGATTGATCTCTCTGAGGAAAATCGAAGGCTTCCATCATGGAAGAAGATGATCAATGAGCTCGCTCTTCTTTAACGGACTTTGGATTTCACCAATTTGAGCGTTGTCGTTTGTGAATTTGGGGTGAATTTGGAATTGGATTGTCATTATTGTTTTTGTTGTTTTTGCTTTTTATTCTCTCTTCTCTATTTATTAATTCTTTTAAAAATGCATATTCAATTAGTCTGCAAAAATTCAGGTTTCAACAATTTAACGAAAAGTAGACATGTAAGGTGCATGATTAATGATTATTGCTGACGGCTAATAGAGAATGTAAAAGTACGATAGAGGCAACTAATAAATACGATAGAAAGCTTCTCTATTAGCCATTGATAGAGAATGTAAAAAAAAAAAGCTTTAGATTAAAAGTTAAAGTCAGTTAATAGTATGATCAAATTTTGACCAAAAATAAAAATAGTATGATCAAATAGGAAATTCAGGAAATGTTTGAACGTGTATGTTGAATAGAGCTGAATTAGAAGAGAAATATGTTATGGGATAGAAATGAGAGCCAGACTTGATAATAGAAATAAGTTATATTGTAGTAATTGACAGAGAAAAGTTTATGATTTGGAATTAAAGGATATTTCAAACTAAACGATATCATTTTAATAGGAAACATAAATAGTAAACGATTGTCTCCAAATTGCATATGCCAGAAAAATTGAGGGGTATGCCCGTCATTTTGCCCTTACGTGGAATCCTTTTGATATTTAAGAAAGAGAGTGTCATGCATAAACATGCAAGTTCTTGTTTTGCCTAGTGCGTGCAGAGACCTTTGAGGCAATATTTATTTATTTATATAGAGAACAAGCAAAAATAAAGAAAGAAAAAAAATTATGTAGAAGCATTTATTCATAGGAAGCATATACTTCCTTAGTCAAAATGTAATGTTATAGTAAAATAATAGCAACAATGTCACTTGAAAATATGAAGAAGAGTTTTGAACTGAGAGGCATAATGTTTGCATCATAATTGTTAAAAAAATGTGCTGAGTAAGCAAATATTTCCATTGAACAATAATTATTACAAAAATTCCGTAA
Organism: Syzygium syzygioides; assembly: GCA_031216285.1. Taxonomy (NCBI): domain Eukaryota; kingdom Viridiplantae; phylum Streptophyta; class Magnoliopsida; order Myrtales; family Myrtaceae; genus Syzygium; species Syzygium syzygioides. The sequence continues at coordinate 11,665,825 of CM062243.1, read as the reverse complement.
ATCACGAGTTAACAAAAAACTAGAAATTCAATAACCTCTCTCTCTCTCTCTCTCTCTCTCTCTCTCTCTCTCTCTCTCTCTCTCTTAGGCGCACACAACCCAAACAGACATCAAAGGCTCTCCCTCTCTGCTGGAAAATCGACACGCACGAGCCCCTCTCTTGACCATTCTTCTTGCTTCAGCTAGTGCAAACTAGGCGGCCAGCTCCGACTGTGGAGTTCACCGGATCGATCGTCCGATTTACTCAACGGTGCAGGAGCTTTTGCTTGATAGAAAGTCTTGTTAATAAATTAACGGCTGACTTTAGCAGATTTTTTTTGGGTTAATAAAGTCTTGCTCGATTACCTCGGACCGTGATCCTAAGTTTACTGCCGCTTTTTGGAAAAGTCTTCATACGACATTAGGAACGAGGTTACAGTTTAGCACAGCTTATCATTCGCAGACGGATAACAAATCTGAAAGGACGATTCAGACTTCGGAAGATATGCTGTGAGTTTGTGTATTGGATTTTAAGGGAAGTTGAAAAGAATAATTGCCCTTGGTTGAATTTGCCTTTAACAATAGCTATCAGCAGAGTATTAGAAGGGCACCTTATGGGGCATTGTATGGCAGAGTTTGCAGAACACCAGTTTATTGGGATGAAATTGGTAATAGGAGCATCACAGGTCCCGAGTTGGTTTAGTAGTCGGTTAAAACAGTCAAGGTGATCCGGGATAGGCTTAAGACTGCTCAGAGCCACCAAAAGAATTATGCAGACCAGAGATGTAGGCCTTTGGAGTTTCAAGTAGGGGACCACGTATTCCTCAAGGCATCGCCGATGAGAGGATTGTCACGGTTTGATAAGAAGGGAAAGTTGAGCCCGAGGTACATGGGCCCATTTGAGGTCTTAGAGAGAATAGGCGCCTTGGCTTATCGTTTCACGCTACCGCCAAATTTATCTAATGTTCATAATGTGTTCTACGTGTCTATGTTGAGGAAGTACGAACCAGACCCGACCCGCATACTGAATTTTGAACAAATAGACATGGACGATAGGGTGTCGTACGTGGAAAAGCCGATTCAGATCGAGGATAGAATAGAAAGAGTGTTGCGGAACAAGAAAATTCCGATGGTCAAAGTAATTTGGGAGCACCATGGGACTGAAGGTGCGACTTGGGAAAGTGAGGAATTGATGCGACACCAGTACTCCCATTTGTTTGGATAGTTGGGTTAGATTGTAAATTTCGAGGACGAAATTTTTTATAAGGGAGGAAGAGTTGTGACATTCCGAATTTTGGCCCATTTTTGGGATTTATAAAATATGTAATTCGTCAGTGTGCTTATAATAGAATCTCGCCCGAGAACTGATTACTCCCGGGTTCTTGTTTTTAAAATAAAGATTTTGCTAGAATCGCACTCAATCGAATTTGACCGTTATTTAAACCCCGAATTTGGCAATCGATTCTCGGGAGTTTCAGGAAGAAATAAATTGGACGGTGTTGATATTATTGTGGCCAGCGTCGAGATTATCAGGAATAGTGGGAAAGTAAATTTTTGACATGGTGCAAATTTGGACTAGTAGACCTCCCTCGTAGTGTGTTTTGGGTTATTTTATTTTGGCCCTTTGTCCTATATTATTATTTGAGATTTTTCGTGGATTGTTAGATCATTTTTCGAATTTGAATCGTGACCGTTAGATTGATTTTTAGTTTGAACCGTGTCCGTTGGATAGCGCTCGAAAAGAAAAAAATATATATCTTTTTCTTTTTTCTCTCTCTTTCCTCTTTCCCCCTCTGGCACGCCACCCACCCCCCGTACATGTCCCTTTGTGCACGTTGGCCCCTCTCCCTTTCTCTCTCTCTATCTCTGTGACATTCCGATTTTCGATCCATTTTTTTGGGATTTATAAAACGTGTAATTCATCAGCGTTCTTATTGTAAAATCTCGCCCAGGAACTGATCACTCTCAGTTATTGTTTTTAAAATTGAGATTTTGCTAGAATCGCATTCGATCGAATTTGGCCGTTATTTAGAGCCCGAACTTTGGTGTCGGATTTCTCGGAATTCCGGAACGAATTTAATTGGACGGTGTCGATATTATTGTTGCCAACCTCGATATTGTTCGAGAAATGTGGAAAGTGAATTTTTGACCGGGTACGAATTTGGACTGGTAGACTACCCTCGCAGTGTGTTTTTATTAATACAATTTTATCCATATCCTAAAATTATTAATTAGGATTTTTCGGGGACCGTCGGATCATTTTCGGGTTTAAACTGTGACCGCTGATTATTGCTATTTGACCTTTACTTCTCTCTCTCTCTCTCTCTCTCTCTCTCTCTCTCTCTCTCTCTCTCTCTCCTTTTTCCGTCTGACCACTCCCCCACCTACTCCCCACCTACCCCTCTCTCTCTCTTCCTTTTCTTCTTTTTCTTTTCTTCCCTTTCTCTCTTCTTCTCCTTCGCTGGCTTCCCTGACGCTCCTGCTTCTGGTTTTCCTCTGCAACTCACTGCCGGGACCAGCCCAGCCGTCCGCACACCGCCGCCTACCACCTCGCGCCACCGTCGCCTTGACCGTGCCGCACCGCCGTCGCCTTGACCCTGTCGCGCCGCCGTCCAAGCCGTTCAGCCGCTCCTCCTCTCCCCTGCTCGTGCGCTGCAACGAGCTCGTCACCGGTCACGCCCGCCGCTCATCACCACCGCTCACCGCCGCCACCCTAGCCCGTCCTAGCCTCGCCGTGCCGTCTCCAACCACCATCCCAACTCCCCTCTAGCCGAGCTCGCCCTTCGCCCAATCGCCGTCCACCTCTGCCGTGAGTCCGGTCGAGCTCGCCACCGCTTGCCGCCCATCTCCGCCGCTCACCGCCGTTGTCCCGGCTGCTGGGACACCGCCACCAGCGGCCAGCTCCGCCCGGAACAGCTCAGGCTGTGCCGGAGCAGCCCCCACAGTAGCTATCCTTCGCCATTCGTCGTCGTTCGCCGGTTGCCGAGTCCGAGCCGAAACCACCGCGGACCACCCTCGTCGCCGCCGCCGTTCTCGCGCCCTCGCCATCGTTAGTGGTGTAAGTTAACCCCTAATCCCTCGTTTAGGGTGTTAAACTTGCTTAAGGTAGTTTAATTTATGTTAATTGCCGGTTAGTGATTAATTAATTGTGTTTAGGGTATAAGTTATTGATTAGTTTATTGTTATTGATTATTATTATTATTAAATCATTTATTTTGGGAATTTTAAATATTATTTTATTATTTAATAAATTAATTCCAAACTAAATATTATTATTTTATTATTAAATAATTAATTTCCTAAAATTAAATATTATTATATTCGAAAAATTTTCTAGCGCCAATTATGATGCCAATGTTGGATTTTGCCGTATAAATTGACGTATTTAGAAAATGATTTGAATGATTTCGATTTGAGAAAATATTTTGAATTTTGGAAAATTAAATTATTCTCTGATATTATTAAATAATTAAATTCCGAATTTATTTATTATTATTTCGAAAAATTTATAATTTCAAATTATAATTTCTAGTTTGAATGTTGGCGTTTGTGCCGTGATTTATCGTATAAAATTATTTTTTTATGACAAGTTATTTTGATCGGAAGTTTTCAAGAAAGTTTACGAGTTTTTGGCATTTAATTATTTTTATTGTTATGCCAAGTTTGGTAGTGATGCTTTGTGATTGATAAACATGTTTAGCATCGAAGCTTGCGAAATTGATTGACTGTTGTATGTGTGACCATGTGATATTATTGTATGGCATTAATGTGAGCACTATTCATAGATGCATGGGCTAACTGAAAAGATAATAATTGGCCGGAATGCTTGTGTGCTCGTGTGGTCACACGTTGGAGCCGTCTTGCTATGTATTGCTTGATGATACCCGATTTATCGGATGCCTGGGGATAATCTGGAGTGCCAATACCCCGGATGCCTTGTCGCGGCTAGAGATCGGACTTGATGCTCCTTACGGGATACCATCTTACTGTGTATCGTTTGATGTTGCCGTATTGAAATGCCGTTATCCTGTGTATCGTTTGACGTAGCCGTGCCCGACGAGGCGGGACGGAGTTCGGTTTTTACCGGTAGACCGCCATCTTGCTGCGTATCGCTTGATGTGTGGTGGCCCCGAGGGGGCGTAATAATTGGAATACGTGTGATGCATAGTACTTGATTATAGGGTGGAAACTGCTAGGCATGGTATGGGACGTGCCCAAGCGGGTTTTGCCTTATAATCGAGACATGCGCGACTGTGTTGCATTAAAGCATAGAAAAATCTCTTTAAATGCTTTGAGTATGTGACATGTGCATTTCATCAACGTGTATACCAAGGTGAGGTAAGGATGCCTGTGGTTGTTTAATAATGTATTGTTGGAGCTGTATTGCCTGATTAGGGACCCCCGTGTGAGTTGGCCTCTTAAGCGGGACTTAGGCTGTTAACTTATTGGGACTTTCGTCTCATTGTTGTTGTTAACCCCTTTTTTAGGCCCTTAGCGTGTTGGTGCACCCAATTTGATTCGGGGTGTTTGGAAGCTGATTTTTGGAGTTCAACCTGTTGATGAAGTAGATTAACCCTGGCCTTTGTCTTTTTGTTGGCTTTTTGTGGTAGTATCCGAAGCGGGCTTGTAAGAACATTCCTAGGAATTAATCAAGTGAGAAGTAAAATACTGTTGTGTTTGTTTTCCTAACTATCCCTGTCTATTGTTGTTGTCCGGAGATTGTTATGTTCGCTTTCGCATGCATATTAAAAGATAAAAAGAAAAGGGTCGGCGACGAGTCCTGGATCGTCGCATCATAATGACCATAGCGGGATGTCACGTGTCCGTAGGGTTCAGGGCGTGACAATCTCTCTCCCTCTCTCTTTCTTTCCCTCTCTCTTTCTCCCCCTCTACCGCACCACCCACTCCCCCATGCAACGTCCCCTTCCCTTTGACCATGCGGACCCCCCTCTCTCTCCCCTTCTCTCTCCTCTCTCCTTTCTCTTTTTCTTCTTTCTTCTCTCTCCTTCCTTTTCCTTCTCCATCTCCGGCCACGACTAGTTCTACTTCGTTTCTGTTCTGCTCGCCCAACCGACACCGCCCGAGCCCGCCTAACCGCCGAGCGTCGCCACCATCGCAAACCAGCTCCGCCGCCATCGCGCCGGCCACTACCCCAACCGATTGACCTCTCTCTCTCTCTCCGTCCTCCGCGCCAGCCGCGAGCTCAGCTCGCCAGGCCGCCAGGAGCTCGCCGCCGCCTACTGCTCCGGCAACGACGTAGTTGCCCCGCCCTGGCCGAGCCCCGCCACCCCCAGCTTCCTCTCTCTCGCTCTCACCCTCGCCCACCCGACTGACCTCTCCCCTTTCAGCTCGCCGCCACCGTGTCCCCGCCGCGCCTCCACAGTCCGGAGCTACCCAGTCTCCGTCCACTCGTCCCACCAACGCCCTAGCGCCACCTCGACGTCCGGGCGTTGCCGTCGCCACCGCCAAATGCTCCAGCCGCAACCCCACCTTAGCCACCTTCTTCCTTTCCTTCCCTTCTTGCTATCCGCCGCTCGCCGCCGTCGCCGCCACGTTGCCACAGCCAGTCGCAGCCCCGGCCAGTCAGCCTAGCCATGCCCGCGCCCGTGCCCGCGCCCATGCCCGTGCCCGCGCCCGTGCCTGCGTGTGTACCTAGTTATCACTGTTCACTTGGGCCATTTTAGGCCCGAGCCGACTTTTCTCGAGCCAAACTTAGGTAAATGACCTCCTAATCCTTATTTAGGACTATGGGTATTTTTAGACTTATTTAGGACGTGATTAATACTGGTTTAGGGGCTAAACGTGGATTGTGGGCAATTTTCGTACATGCATAATTGATATATTTAAATTGTGGGCTTAATTAATTGATTAATTATGGTGGACTAATTGATAATATTGTCGTGGCGTGTGTGTGAGAAATTGACGTGTGATTGTGATCGGCTTGAATGTCGGAATTGTGAGCCTGTGATTTGGAATTGGGATGGTTTTGGGTGCATATTACTGGCTAATGTAGGTGGGTCAATAATTGGCTTGTTGTGGCATTTGTGGGTGGGCTTGATGTTCGTCTGTGGTCGGCGTGAATGATGAATTTGTGCGCCAGTGTGATGGGCTGTGATGTGAATTGGATTTGTACGACTCGTTGATTGGTGAATTATGACGTGGTGAACATGTCTTGGGTTTTGATTGGTATGACTTGTGAGATTGGCGAATTATGCTGTGGTGCATGTGCATGTGAAAAAAAAAGTCGATCAGAGGGCTGCTAACCCGAGACGTGGTTACGCGGGTGTGGTGAATAAGACATGATTAGACCTGAGGCGTAGGTTACGCGGGTCATTGGAAAGGAAAAATGTCCTGAGGTCTGGTTACGCGAGACCGAGCCCGGCTTGATATGAGGGCTGAGCTTGAGGCGCAAAGGCGCGAGCTGTGAGATGGGGCCTGAGGCACCGTGGCACGGGTCATATGAAAGGACCTAGAAGGTCGTGGAAAGTTGTTCGACCACGCATGCGACCTAAGTGTGATTGAATTGATTGATTGATTGGGTGATCGGACTGGTTGAATTGATCGAGTGCTATTGTGGCTGGCGTGTGAATGATCGTGATATGTTAGACTATTATTATTATTATTATGCTATGTGTGACTGACATGCAGAGCCGGCATGCGTTTAATGGCAAGGTAAGCTCTTTGAGGTGAATTCGTTAGAGCAGGAGTTAGATTGCATGTATTACTCGTCTAGGTACGCATTGGCCTACGTGGGGTTTAAGGTGTTGTTTATTGAGACTCGTTCTCACGGTTATTATATAACCATTTCAGATCCGCAACCGTGAGTGATTGGAGATGCTACAAGGGTATCTCGGAGATCGAGGACGGGTCAAGTATACTGTATTTTGAGTCCCCCCTTTGTAAATGAGTTAAGTTTGCGAACCATTGTCCCTTTTGATGAATGTGGTTCTGTTATTGTGGCCTAGCTTGGGGACTGTCTTTTTGTGGACGTCGTATGTATCTGCCAAGTGTAGGATTTACAATTCGTGTTTTGTTCTATTGTTACCCCGTGTTATTATTAATTGTCCGGGTTGTTTCTATTTGTTTTTGCGCGTGCCTAATCTCTGATATTTGGATTGGGTCGGCGACGTGCTTGGGTCGTCGTGTTCAATGATCGACCATCGACAGATGATCGCACGCTCGTAGGGTGCGGGGCGTGACAAGAATTACGTTCTTTTTTGGAAGAGTTAGGAAGAGTTACAAATTTGATTCTTACACAAGATTATGAAAAGAGTAACTCCTCCTACCACATCCTCTATGAATGATAATGAATACAAGTCTTTCACACATAGTATTGACCTTGAAATCGAACCAGACTCGTAGGGTAGGCCCGATACTCGTGTTAGTGGTCTGCTCTAGGAATCAATCAATGTGGATACTCTAATATTAATTGTGGATTAGGTTGTGTCGAAAAAATCGACCTTCACTATACTTAGGTAGTCATAATGTCTTGCTAGAGACCGCTTAAGACTTGTGGGCTAAAAGGGTTTTGAGCACACTGCTAATGTTTAGTGAACTTACAGGGTCACACACAATAGCAAACGGATTTAATATTTTCTGTACGCCTTGATCTACTTAAGAAGTAGATTTTAATTTATTATCTTATTTAAATTATCTATGCGGTCATGCGCGTTATGAGATAACGATTAAACGTGGACCCAAATCGCCCAGCCCACTTCTTTTAATTCCGCTGGATAATGAGGCTATATAAATAGATAGAGAATCGTTCTCTGTCTAGGGTTTCTTCGATACAATATCGAAAATCAAAAGGCGTTGAAAAAGAAAACTTTAAAATCTTCCGCTAGCATGTGGATCGTTGGAGAATTCCGTTCATGTGTGTGGATATCGGTAGAGGCGTAACACTTGGGGCGCTAATCCAGACACAATCAGTTATCGATTTATCTTCGATCTGCAAGAGATACATTTCGAAATTCCCTTTCGATTTCAATATACACATGGATTCTGTCTAGGGTTCTATATACCGCTGCGTTGTTTTTCGTTGATGAACCCTAAAGTGGTATCAGAGCGACTTGTGATATATTGAAGTTGAATCGGAAACCCTAATTGTTGATACATATGATGTATGCCTGAAGTGAGTCTAAATTAGGGTTAGATGAATTTGAAATACGAATTGATATGATCAATTGAGAAGGAACGAAGCAGGGATGGGTCGATCCTATTCCGCTTGCACCGAGGCAGGGCCGGCGTTGCGCTTAGGCGCGTTGCCCGAGACGAAGGCGGCGTCGCACCTGGGCTCGTTGTCCGAGGCGAAGACGTCGGACGGAGGCGGCGTCGCGCCTGGGCTTGTTGCTTGAGGCTGAGATGGCGGGCGGAGACGGCGGCGCGCCAAGTCAGCTGATGCGTCGAGGCGCTCGGCCGGATGGGCACGGCGAGGGAGCGGGAGGTGGCAGCGACGGATAGTCTCCCGAGAACACAGAATTGAGAATTCTGTCTATGTTTCGGGGCTCTCCTGGAAAATAGAATTGAGAATTCTGTCTAGCTTTTGGGGGCGCTGCCCCGAGCCCCCGCGAGGGGCACTGACCCTTCGAACCCTGCTCGCTAACCGGTCAGCGAGACCACCGCAAGGGGCTCTGCCTTTTGACCCCGCGAGAGGCGCTGCCCCTCGACCCCGCAAGGGGGCACAGCCCCCTTGACCCCTGCATGGAATTTGTCGTTCCCGTATGATTGATATACCTTTGTTATTATAAGTGATGTTTCGTTTATGTTTACAACATGCATACATTCATCGCTAAATAAACAAAAGAGTCCCTAATAAAATTAAGTAATAATATGATGCCTTTCCAATCATACACCTATTAAGACTTGAATCGTTAATAGATGGGCCTACCAAAGTAGAGTATCTTTAACTATTTGAGTAAAATAGGATGGATAATGGTTATCCATAAGTCAAGATTGGTTTACTTAACAAGGCTATCAAAACGGTTTTGGGCCTTGAGGCATAGTGTTTAGGGATAAGATATGAGATGTCAATCCCAACAACCAAGAGTTGTATTCGATACAATTGACAAAGAGTTGTCTACCTAAATAACTTAGTCTTGAGGGGTAAACCAAAGTTTACTCGAGTCTTGGTAAAATATGGATCTTGGTTCACTATACTTATTGGGACATATGTTATAAAAGTATAGTGTGAGTTTATTATAAATAATATTAATGAACAATTCACTTTGCATATTTGTTATAGATAATGACAAATAGCTCTGCGTCACACTTTTCACTGCGATCTGTCCTTGAGAAGGACAAATTGAATGGTTCAAACCTTTTGGACTAGTATAGAAGCTTGAGAATTGTTCTCAAGTAGGAGAAAAAGGATTATGTCCTGGAGAAACCACTCCCTCAGAAGGCACCTCCTTCCAATGCTCCCCATGCTGAAAGGAATGCTTATCAGAAGCATAAAGATGATGCATTGGATGCATCATGTCTAATGTTAGCTACCATGAATTCAGATCTTCAGAAGCAATTTGAGAACGCGAATGCCTATGATATGATCATGAACCTGAAAAATTTGTTTCAGGAGCAGGCACACACTAAAAGGTACCAAATGGTAAGACCTTAATTGAGTGCAAGCTAGCAAGTGGGAGCTTAGTTAGTCCACATGTCATAAAGATGATAGGTTATATTGAAAACCTGGAACGACTGGGCTCTCCTATTAGCCAAGAGTTGGCTACTGACATTATTCTTCAGTCATGGCCTCAAGATTATGACACGTTTGTTATGAACTATAACATGCATAATCTGAATAAGTCTTTGACTGAACTGCATGGGATGCTCAAAACTGCAGAGCAGAATATCAAGAAGGACCCTACCCCTAATGTTCTCATGGTTCAAAAGGGGAAAGGCTTTAAGAAGCCAGGTAAGGTCAAGGGCAAGGGCAAGGGCATTAAGCCCAAACCCAAATCCAAGACTAAATCGGGTCCGACTGCTGATGCTGTATGCTTCCATTGTGGTGAGAATGGACATTGGAAGAGGAATTGCAAGAAATATTTGGAGGATCTGAAGAAAAAGGGAAGTGAGACTTCCGATTCAGGTATTTATGTTATAGAAGTAAATGTTACTACTAGTTCTACTTCATGGGTATTAGATACCGGTTATGGTACTCACATTTGTATGGATGTGTAGGGACTAAAATAAAGTAGAACACTTGCAAAAGGTGAAGTGGAGCTACGAGTTGGAAATGGAGCAAGAGTTGCTGCATTAGCCGTAGGAACATATGATGTAGCTTTACCTTTTAGCATGATTTTAGAACTGAATAATTACTACTATGTACCTGCTATATGCAGGAATATTATTTCTGTTTCTTGTTTGGACAAGGAAGGTTTCTGTTTTGATATAAAGAACAATAGTTGTTCGTTTTATCTTAATGGATTATTTTATGGTAGCGCCTATATTGTGGATGGGATATATGTTCTAAATCTTGATGTGCCAATCTATAATATAAGTACAAAAAGGTTTAATTCTAATGATTTGAATCCAACCTACCTATGGCATTGTCGATCAGGCCACATAAACGAGAAACGAATTCACAAGCTTCATAGCGATGGACTATTAAATTCATTTGATTTTGAATCATTTGAAACATGTGAATCTTGTTTAGTTGGAAAAATGACAAAAGTTCCTTTTACTAATCAAAGTCAGAGGACAAAAGAATTATTGCCCTTATACATACTGATGTGTATGGACCACTAAGTTCTACCGCCAGAGGAGGTTATCAGTACTTCATTACATTTACTGATGATTTCAGTAGATATGGATATGTTTACTTGATAAAACATAAGTCTGACTCCTTTGAAAAGTTCAAGGAATTTCAAAATGAAGTACAGAATCAACTTGGCCAAATATATCAAGGCTCTTCGATCCGATCGAGGAGGAGAATATTTAATCCAAGAGTTCAATGACCATCTCAAAGAGTGTGGAATTGTTTCACAGCTCTCTCCTCCTGGAACACCACAATGGAATGGTGTCTCTGAGAGGAGAAATCGAACTTTGTTAGACATGGTTCGATCAATGATGAGTCATTCAGATCTTCCATTATCATTCTGGGGATATGCACTTGAGACAGCTGCGTTTACACTAAATAGAAGTCCATCAAAAGCTGTAGAGAAGACACCATATGAGATATGGACAGGAAAAGTTCCTAGTATGTCTTTTCTAAAAATTTGGGGTTATGAAGCTTATGTAAAACGTTTACTTTCTGATAAGCTTGGACCCAAATATGATAAATGCTTTTTTGTGGGATATCCTAAAGAAACGAAAGGATATTACTTTTACAATCCATCAGAGAACAAAGTATTTGTTGCTCGAAATGGTGTCTTTTTAGAGAAAGAGTTTCTTACTAAAGGAATCAGTGGGAGTAAGGTAAACCTCGAAGAAGTTATAGTGCCACAAGAGGGTGTTCCAATTCATGAGGAACCTCAATTAGATCTACAAAGAGTTGTAGAGTCTACTCCAGTGGCACCCATAGTTCGTAGGTCTGAAAGAACACATCGTGAGCCTATGAGATATGGTTTTCACGTGACAGAACATCGTCATCTATTGTTAATAGAAAATGACGAACCTACGACCTATACAGAAGCTATGATGGGCCCAGACTCCAATAAATGGCTTCAGGCCATGAAATCTGAAATGGACTCAATGTATCAAAACAAAGTTTGGACTTTGATTGATCCACCCGAAGGTGTCAAACCTATAGGGTGTAAGTGGGTTTTCAAGAAGAAAACTGATATGAATGGAAATGTTTACATCTATAAAGCACGGCTAGTAGCTAAAGGTTTTAAGCAAACTCATGGTATTGACTATGACAAGACCTTTTCGCCAGTGGCCATGCTTAAGTCCATTCGAATTATTTTAGCGTGTGCTGCATATTATGACTATGAGATATGGCAAATGGATGTAAAGACAGCTTTCCTTAATGGAAATCTAGAGGAGGATGTGTACATGACACAACCCGAAGGCTTTACATCACCGGATAACACTGAGAAGATATGCAAGCTTCAACGTTCTATTTATGGGTTAAAGCAGGCATCACGGAGCTGGAATATTCGTTTCGATGAAACTGTCAAAGAGTTTGGCTTCATCAGAAACAAAGAAGAAGCTTGTGTATACAAAAAGTCTAGTAGGAGTGCAATTGTGTTTCTAGTGTTGTATGTGGATAACATACTACTCATTGGAAACGACATTCCTATGCTTCAGTCAGTTAAGACATCGTTAGGAAATTTTTTCTCCATGAAGGACATGGGAAAGGCAAACTATATCTTGGGGATCAGGATCTATAGAGATAGATCTAAGAGACTTATTGGACTAAGTCAAAGTACATATGTTGACAAAGTCATCAATAGGTTTAATATGCAAGACTCCAAGAAAGGTTTTCTCCCGATGACACATGACATAAGTCCTAGTAAGATTCGGTGTCCTTCAACACAAGATGAGCGAGACCACATGAGTAGGATTCCTTATGCATCAGCTGTGGGATCCATCTTGTATGCTATGTTGTGCACTCATCCCAATGTTGCTTATGCATTGAGCATGACAAGTAGATACCAGTCAGATCCAGGGGAACCTCACTGGATTGCTGTCAAAAATATCATTAAGTGCTTGAGAAGAACTAAGGATTTATTCTTAGTCTATGGAGGTGAGGAACATATCACTGTAAGTGGTTACACTGATGCTAGTTTTCAAATCGACAAAGACGACCTTCGATCGCAGTCAAGATTTGTCTTTTGCGTGAATGGTGGAGCGGTGTGCTGGAAGAGTTCCAAGCAAGATACTATTACAGATTCTACGACAGAAGCTGAGTATATTGCTGCTTCAGAAGCATCAAAGGAAGCTGTTTGGATTTAAAAATTCATAAAAGAACTGGGAATCAGTCCCACAAGTTCAAATCCAACCGACCTCTATTGCGATAACAATGGGGCCATAGCTTTGGCTAAAGAGCTTAGGTCTCACCAGAAGACCAAACACATACTCAGGAAGTATCATCTCGTTCGAGAATTCATTGAAAGAAGTGATGTCAAGATGTGCAAAGTTGCAACGGAGTTGAATATAGCTGATCCGTTGACAAAGGCTCTTCCACAATCTAAGCATAAGCGTCATTGTAACGCTTTAGGCCTTAGACACATTAGTGATTGGTCTTGATATGAGTGGGAGTATATGTGATATACATTTTCATTGTTCATTAATAAAATATATATTATATTTGATTTCAATTTAATTTTAGTATATAATTGAATGCGAAATCTTTATCCTCTGAATATTGAATATCATTAATAGATAATCAAATACGTGATTTGATCGTGAAACTCTATTAATAGAATGGATATTAATATTCTAAATGTCCCTAGTCAATTACCATTGTACATTGGGAAGCAAATGGTGTTTGAGACTAGCATGTGAGTCAACTGATGACCAAGTTTCGCGGGTTATGAATATAGAGATATAAAGTTGATCACGTGGAATACATGTTAGAGAATATTGTATTGGACAGACCCACTATGAGAATACTGTAGGATTGTTATATAATGTCATTAGTATTTCTCATCACAACTATAGAGTATAGTTCTTTAACCTGAGTCTGCCATGGTTTCCTAGACGTGGATTGGCATACTTTAACATTGCCAAACGTTAGCCATAACAGGTGATTATAAAGGTAATGGCTGGGCATGTCATGAATCGTGCTGAGTGATGTGAGTAGACAAGATGGGATTTGTCCCTCTCATATAACGAGGGTATGATTTCCTGGCCTCCTGTAGAGTTGAGACTGTGAAATGCATGGCCATGCTCAAGTGAGTTGAAGAGTCAACTACTTGTTTTGACAGTCTAACTGCGGTATCGGGAAAATGAGTTTAAGCTATATAAGGATGACACTTGTCCTGCCTTATGCTTAACTCGGAAATCAAGTGACAAAGGGACTTAGTTTATATGATTGGTTCTAATGCAAGTGGGAGATTGTTAGTGGTCTGGCCTAAGAATCAATCAATGTTGATACTCTAATATTAGTTGTGGTTTAGGTTGTGTCGAAAAAATCGACCTTCACTATACTTAGGTAGTCATAATGTCTTGCTAGAGACTGCTTATGACTTGTGGGCTAAAAGGGTTTTGAGCGCACTGCTAATGTTTAGTGAATCTACAGGGTCGCACACAATAGCGAACGGATTTAATATTTTCTGTACGCCTTGATCTACTTAAGAAGTAGATTTTAATTTATTATCTTATTTAAATTATCTATGCGGTCATGTGCGTTATGAGATAACGATTAAACGTGGGTCCAAATCGCCCAGCCCACTTCTTTTAATTTCGCTGGATAATGAGGCTATATAAATAGATAAAGAATCGTTCTTTGTCTAGGGTTTCTTCGATACAGTATCGAAAATCAAAAGGCGTTAAAAAAGAAAACTTCAAGATCTTCCGCTAGCACGTGGATCGTTGGAGAATTCTGTTCGTGTGTGTAGATATCGGTAGAGGCGCAACACTTGGGGCGCTAATCCAGACACAATCGGTTGTCGATTTATCTTCGATCTGCAAGAGGTACGTTTCGAAATTCCCTTTGGATTTCAATATACACATGGATCCTGTCTAGGGTTCTATATTCCGCTGAGTTATTTTTCGTTGATGAACCCTACACCTCGATCCCAAGATCAACAGGGTCGATCTTCAGTCCCAAAAATTGAAGACTAACACTATGCGGGTTAGTCACAGGATTGGGTACAGGACTGACTCAATCCGGATCATGCTCATTCCTAATTTGAATCAAAGGATATTACAAATTAACCAATATTATTGCAATAGGAAATTGAAATGGTAAAATTTTTTGTACAAATTGTATATGCCAGAAAAAATCGTGGGTATGTCGATCATTCTGTCCTTACAAGGGAATCGCTTTTGAAATTTTATGAAAAAGGAGTGACGTGCATTAAATGCCTAAATATATTATTTTACATTACATAAATGTGCAAGTTTTGATATTGCCTAGTATTGGAAGAGAGATCTTTAAGGCAGTTTTATTTCTTTATTTAGAGAATATGAAAAAATAAGGGAAGAAATTAATAATTTAGGAGCATTTATTCATAGGAAGCAGATAATTTTGAGAGATTGGCAACGAGAGTGAAATTCCTTAATCAAACTGTAATATTTTATTAAAATAATAACAATAATGTCAAGTGACCATATGAAGGAGAGTTTTGAATTAAGAGGTGTACCGCTGGCAATGGAATGTTTAACAAATCTATTATGGTACCTACAAATATAGAACTTTCTATTTAATGGAAAGACTCGATCTTGATGTGTATTGTATATGTATCGATATATCTACACATATATGTTAGCTAATAATTCATCGCAACTCACATCTCTTCATGCCCAAATCAAAGCAAACTAATATATTCCCTAGGTTTATAAAGTAAGTTTTGTTACCAACTTTGTCATACCGCAAATCCATCTCAAGAAATTAGACCATGACCTCCATCATTTAAAAAATAATAATACAGAACGAAGCCTCGGGGAAAAAACGAAGTGTATGTCCTTGGAGACGCAATTTGTTTTCGCAACTTCGGTCCTATTCTCTCGAGAAAATAAATCTCTGTCAGATTAAAACCAGCGGCTAAATAAATATCTCTGTCACTTTCAAAACCAGCATCTTCATTTGCCCTTGCGAGCCTGCTGGACTACTATAAAGTAGAAGCACGAAAAGTCTTTAGACAAAACCAATCGAGGACCTTGGACCCAACCTCGGTGGGTCCCATATGCATTATTGTCTAGGGCTTCATCTTCTATCATGCGTGGCTGAGGAGAATTCCCATCTTCAACATAAACTTGTGATACATGTCCTGGGAGGTCTCCAGCCTCCAAATCATTGGACTAATTATCTTCTAATCCAAAGGGAGAGGGGGACAGGGAGAACAAAAATGGCGGAAGCTGTCATCCGGACCATTGCTGAAGAGATCATTGCTAAGCTAATATATATAATGGAGCTTAATGAGCGACAATTGGCCAATTAATATTTGATTTTTTATATCCGGAGTTTCGAAAGCGGCTGGTCTCTCTGTTTCTAAAATACAAGAGAGTGGGAAGGAGACAGAAGTGGCATAGAACCAAAAAAAAAAAGCCGAAAGTGATGTTAATCGGTGACCGGTGAGTTAAGTTGCTTTCTGGACGTGTCAATCACGTAGCAGTATGACTTCACACACGTCGACCCCACCGTACTAGTCCTATATGTCTTTGTACACACTGTCCACTCTAGAATTGCCACGCACCAACAAAATCTCCACCCCAAATTGTGTGATCCAGGGCTTCAGCCCCACCTGGAAGACGCTTTTGGGAAGGACTTTGTATAATAATCGTATTGTTGCAACTTTTTTGGTTTTCTTATTATTTATTTAAATAGTTGACATATGCATATCATTTTTTCTTTTACTTAGATGCTTTATATAATAATAACATATGAAAAGTAAGGGTATGTGTTCAGCAGAAGCAGATAACTTTTTACTTTTCCAACATAACAAAAATTATAAAAAATTACATAAGAAAGTACGTATAAATATTTATATATTATGAAAATTGTGCGAATAAGAAGTGCTCAACACCTGTAGATAAAAAGTCATGCTTTAAATAACAATGCAAAGATATAAATTTCACGGTGTGTCTTGACAAAGGAAACTTACCCACCCACCAAGAATATCTTTCAATATCCGAGGTTGGTTTTTGGCTGCAATTTCAGCAGTCGATTAGTTTTGTGGGAACTAGCGAATCACCTTAAGCGCGTGCTAGCTGGTCAGTTGCTTAGGATTTTTTGTTGAACCTTCGTCTCTCTTGTTTCTCTAAAGCAAAATGACAACACAAGACTCAAAATGGCCTGAAAAGAAGAAATGCATTAGAGAGACACCATACGTGGATGAATAGCAACACCATCATACTTAAAGTGATTGTCGTGAAACATATTATCAGCAAGGGAAAAGGAGAATTGCATCTTTCTGGTAGAGTTGAAAAGAAGAGTAACTTCTCGTAGCGCATCCTCTATGAAAAATAATGAACACAAGTCTTTCACTTTTGACTTTTAATATATATTATGTAAATCTCCATTCTAAGCTTATCTAATACAAATAATATTAGGTTTGATAATTGATGCGATATTAAATGATTTCAATTGACTAAAAGTATTGTATAATTGGCTTTTCATTTCATAAGGGGCTATCTAATTTATTTAGATGAAAGGAACTCTATACTTTACGAAGGTGGTCCTTCCCTTCTGCCAATCGAGGTATTGGCCTTATAATGTTTGTTAGAACTCAAATGTAACATTTTTTTCAAGGGTGAGCAATCAGGTCGGCTAAATTCAAAACAAAACTGAACTCACTCGGTTCTACACTAGTTCACACGAGTTGCGACCGGCTCTCATGTAAAAATTCTGGGAACCAGGCTTTTGTTTTTTTTTTTTTGGGGGGGGGGGTTTGTTGGGAACCAGCCTTTGGAAGAAATGGTTTGGAACAGTTCAAAACAATGCTAAATCTTTTATATTTAAGACCCTTTCTACTTTCTTTAATTCTCACTCTCATAGCAAGCGTCGCTCCTAGACTTTCTAGTCTCTCGAGTTTCCCCCAATAGTGCCTTTGATCTCTCTCTCTCTCTCTCTCTCTCTCTCTCTCTCTCTCTCTCTCTCTCTCTCTCTTCGGAGTCTTGCCCACGCTGTCTCATCTGCATCTCTCTCTTGGTCTTGTCGACCCCGTCTCCTGTCCTCCTCTCTTGATCTCGCCAGTTGCGGCCTCGCCTTTGTTGGTCGGCCGTCGATCAGCACACTATTAGCCAGGTTCATTCTTCTTATAGCAACTAATCTGTGAGCTTTTCTGAAGATGAATAGCTTGAGCACCGTACTATGCGTTTTCCTTTTTCTTTGGCAAAATTCCAGGAAAGCAAGGAAAAATAGGAAATTTGAAGCAATAGGAATGACAAAATGGCAATTACCACCAAAGAATTTCTCTGCTCACTACAAAAATAATTTTGTTTTGGCCATGAACTATGAACTGCTAAGCCAGTAACTCATCCTGCAATTGGGCCTTCACAAAATGAAAAATGAAACATAAAAAAGTAGATTGGTTCAAAGGTCGGTTCGGTTAAGCTCTGATACCAACTTTGTCGTACATCAAATCCAACCCAAAAATTTAGAGAATGACTGGCCATCCTTTGGAAAAAATAAAGAACGAAGCCTTAAACTAAGAATAGTAATTTTAAACCTATATATTAACTAGGCAAAATCTTTCATTGAATGATAATCATGACAAAATCCAGTAAATCATGAATTAACCAAAATCTAGAAATTCTTTAACCCTCTCTGAATTGCTCTTAACGTGATTAATGCAATTTTTGAAAATTTGGGAGAGTCCCTATCCAATCAAAGCTAAGTTGTGGAATGGTTTTTGAAAATGTTTCGAGATAATCCTGAAAAAAAATAGATGAAAAAAGCCAGAGATATACGGGGAAAGTCAATTTCATCAGGAAATTATGCACCAATAACTACACTAGATTTAATTCTTAATAACAGCTTACAATTAGGCTTGATTTAGACAAACCAAATCGCGGACCTTGGACCCGACCTTGGTGGGTCATATGCATTATTGATTTAGGCTTGCGTGGATGATGAGGATTCCTATCTTCAACAACTCGAGTCGGTCAAAGAAGTTGAAAATTAGATTTGTCAGGATTTTGATTTACCAGTCTTACGTGAGCGTCAACATAAACTTCTTGTACATGTTCTGAGAAGCCTATAGCCTCGGAACGTATGTACTAATATCTTCTGATCCACAGAGAAGAGACAGAGAAAGAGAGATACGGAGAACAAAAATGGCGGAAGCTGTCATTGTTAGCATTGCCGAAAAGATCGTTGCTAATCTGGTTCCTCAAGCAATAGAACAGGTTGGAATGTTATGGGGCATCAAGCATGAACTCAAGGCTCTCAGGAACACTGTCTCCACGCTTCAGGCTGTACTGGATGATGCAGAGGAGCAATATTATGAGAATCGCCAAATCCAAGTTTGGCTTGAGAGACTGAAAGACGCATTCTATGAAGCACAGGACGTGCTTGAAGATTTCAACATAGAAGCAACACAACGAGAACTGAGGGGCCACAATGAAATGATCGAGGAGGTAAGGACATTTTTCTCAAGTTCAAACCAGCTTGCTTTTAAATTGAAGATGATCTACAAGGTAAGAGCAGTGAGGGTGAAAATAGAAGCCATTAAGGCTGATAAGGGGATCCACTTAAACGAGCGCCCCATGGATTCGCAAGTAAAGCAAGAGTGGAGGAAGAGAGAAGAGACACATTCGTTTATACCTAAGGGTGATGTTATAGGGAGAGATGATGATAAGAAGGCGGTCATGGAATTTTTATTGAATTTAGATGTGAAAGAGGACATTTCCATCCTTCCGATAGTTGGTATTGGTGGGCTTGGAAAAACGGCTCTTGCTAAATATGTGTATGAAGATAGTAAATTTGACTTGAAAATGTGGGTTTGTGTCTCTACTAACTTTAACGAGAAAAAAATAGTGAAAGACATGATAGCTTGTGCAAAGAAGGAAGAACCAACCGAGCATGTGATGGAACTATTGCAAAGAAAACTGAGGGCAGAAATTGATGGAAAGAAATATCTCTTAGTTTTGGATGATGTGTGGAATGTAGAACAAGAAACATGGCTAAGTTTGAAAAATTTATTGGTGGGAGGTGCTAGAGGAAGCAAGATCCTTATAACTACACGCATTCCTTCGATTGCAAAGATCACCGGCACTGCTCCGCCCCATTTTCTCAAGGGCTTATCTGAAAGTGCGTCTCTTGATTTATTAATGCAAATGGCTGGTCAAAAAGAAGAGGAGATACAAGATCGTGAAATGCTAGTTATCGCCACAGAGATAGCTAAAAAGTGCTATGGGGTTCCATTGGTTGTTCGAACTGTGGGGGGTTTACTATCCTTTAAAGAAAGTAAACATGAATGGTCCCAATTCAAAGACAATGAACTCCCAGAAGTGTTTCATAGTGAAGAGAACATAAAATCAGTTCTTAAACTTAGTTATAACCATCTTCCTTCACATTTGAAACAGTGTTTCACATTCTGTTCATTATTCCCCAAAGATTATGAGATAAAGACCCAGACTTTGGCTGATCTTTGGGTGGCAGAAGGATTTATTCGGCCATCAAAAAAAAGTCAGCCTTTAGAAGACATTGCTCGTAAATACTTCATGGATCTACTTTGGAGTAACTTCTTCCAAGAATTTAAAAAAAATCCATACACAATGGAGGAGACTTGCAAGATGCATGATTTGATGCATGATCTAGCCTGCTTAGTTGCAGGGACTGAGTGTTGGGCGGCATGGGATGACAAAAAATCCATACCCGAAAGAACTCGTCACATATCATATGGTTCAACTTTCAATTTGAAGGGTGAACTTCAAATCACACGCGTGCAAGCAAGTGCACTGAGAACATTTATGTATGTTGCTAGTGATAGGGAAATGGAACCAGCGAGTGAAGCATATCTACACCAACTCATTCAAAGTTTCAAGAGGTTGCGCGTATTGGATATGTATAACACATATGTCGAGAAGGTGTTAAAGTCCATTTGTAAGTTGAAGCATCTCACGTATCTCGACCTCTCTCACAATCAAGCGTTCAAAAGGCTTCCTAACTCCATTACGAGATTGCAGAATTTGCAAACTCTTAATCTCAACGGTTGTCGTGCCCTTGAAGAATTGCCGAAGGGTATAAGGAAGTTAGTCAACCTTCGAAATCTATACATAGATTATTGTCCGAAGCTTGGTCATTTGCCACGCGGACTAGGGCAATTGAGTTTTCTGCATGGGCTAACACGCTTCATTTTGCCCAAAGATAAAGCTCTTGCTAATGATTGTTGCAAACTTGGGGAGCTAAATAGGCTTAATGACATTCGGGGAAGCCTTAGCATTGAGAATTTGGGAAGTGTGACAGATGCCGAAGCAGAATCCAAGGCTGCGAACTTGATAGGGAAGCATTCTCTGGAATCTTTGGCACTTGAATGGGGTTATTTCAATACCGATGATGTCGCAAATAGAGATGAAGCTCTATTAGGTGGATTGCAGCCGCACTCAAGTTTGCAGAAGTTGGCGATCAATGGATATAGCGGTGAGAGCTTGCCAAGGTGGATGATGGATAGTCTTGTGTCTTCCTTGCCCAATTTAGTTGAGGTACGCATATTCTCTTGTGGAAGATGTAAAAGTCTCCCTCCACTAGGCCAACTACGTCACCTCAAGACTTTAGAGATTCAGGAGCTGACTGAATTGGAAGATATCAGGTTAGGCCATTCATCCACTTCAATGGAATCATTTCCTAGGCTATTGAAATTAGACATCGATAGTTGTGAAAAATTGAAAGCCATGCCACTGGCTCCGCATCTCGAGGACTTAAGGTTGACTTACGCCAACATACCATTGATAAATTACATATTTGGCCTTAATAAGTTGAAGCGCCTGGAAATCGTGGGGATGGAGTCTCTAGAATGTGTGCCGGAGGAGTGCTGGAAAAGCCTCGCCTCCCTCGAAGCTCTTTGCATTAAGAGATGTCCTCGGCTAACTTCCCTCTCAAAAGAAGCACCACCACCACCACCACCACTGGGTACGCGGCATCAATCCAACCAGGTGGATCTCGATTCTTCGGATTCTAAGGAGCTGGATTTATCCAATTACGACGAAAGCAGCGGCGGCAAAAACATCTTGGAACTTCACAGTCTCCGCTCCGTGAATCTCGTTGAACTTCCGAAACTAGCATCTTTCCCCCAGTGGCTTCTACAGGCCAGCAATCTCGAGGATCTCACTATTCGGTATTGTTAGGAGCTGGATATATGCAAAGACGAGAGCAGCGACAACAACAACCTCATCTCGGATTTCCATGGAGGACTTCAGAATCTCCACTCCGTGGATCTCTTTGAACTTCCAAAACTAGCATCTCTCCCGCGGTGGCTTCTACAGGCCAGCAATCTCGAGCATCTAGAAATCAGTAATTGTCGGGAGCTGGATATATGCAAAGACGAAAGCAGCAACAACATCATCTTGGATTCCCATGGAGGACTCCATCAGAGTCTTCGGTCCGTGGACATCCACGGCCTTCCCAAACTAGCATCTCTCCCACAGTGGCTTCTACACGCCAGCAATCTCGAGGATCTCTCTATCGGTTTTTGTGATGAACTGGATTTATGCAAAGACGAAAGTGGCAACATCATCATCTTGGATTTCCATGGAGGGCTTCACAGCCTCCGCAAAGTGACAATCTTTGGGCTTCCCAAAATAGCATCTCTCCCACAGTGGCTTCTACAGGCCAGCAATCTCGAGCGTCTCTCTATTCAGAGTTGTGATGAGCTGCATATATGCAAAGACGAGAGCGGCAACCTCATCTTGGATTTCCATGGAGGATTCCAGAATCTCCGTTCCGTGTACATCTCTTCCCTTCCAAAACTGGCATCTCTACCACAGTGGCTTCTACACGCCAACAATCTCGAGGATCTCTCTATCGGTAGTTGTGATGAGCTGGATTTATGCAAAGACGAAAGCGGCAACAACAACAACCTGATCTTGGATTCCCATGGTGGACTCCATCAGAGTCTTCGGTCCCTGTGGATCGACGGCCTTCCCAAACTAGCATCTCTCCCACAGTGGCTTCTACAGCTCACCAATCTCAAGCGTCTCCAAATTATTAGGTGCTCCAATCTGAAGGAATTACCAGAGCAGATCGAGGCCCTTCAATCACTGCAACGGCTTGAAATTGGCACTTGCCCCTTGCTGACGTCATTACCCGAAGGAATACGAAGGCTTTCGTCCCTTACTCACCTGGAAATCTACAATTGCCCAGAATTGGAGAGGAGGTGCAAGAGAGATGGAGGCGAGGACTGGGACAAGATCGCTCATATCCCCCACAAACAACTTGGATGGTGGTAGATCGAACCCTAATTTTCTTTACGGAAGGTGTGTATGTGGGGGGCACCTTGTTTCCCAGATTTTTACATGAACAATTTTCGAATACAATGCCACTGAGTTCAGCATCATCGTTAATGCTTTTTACAGTTTTTTGATTTTGGTTTGCTGGTGCCTCTAGAGGATTTCTTGCTTTGTCCTTGCTCCTAATCGTAGTTCACTACTTCTGTTCGACATCATATGAATTTGTTTTGTATCTTTTGATTGGGTTCATTGCTTGATCTGGTGAAGATGAGCTGCGTTTGCTGATTTGGCTCCTCAAACTGGACTCGCAGCTCGAAAACTATTATGATGTGTGGTCGATGGCTGCTATCTCAAAAGCATGTTGGTTTGGATCATCATGCTCTGTATTTCACGAGCGGTACTTTGTCATCTCAGTTTATCCCTCTATTTTTGGGCTAGAATCAAATTCAAGTGGGCTAACACTATGCCGCCCCGATCTCTATGCTTATACCTCTATCGAAACCAGTGTGTGTAAAATTGTTCATGGCAATTGACCTCGCTGTTTATGCTTCAAAAATGCAATTTTTTCCCACTTGAAACCAGTCTTCAAAATGCGGTTTCATGAGATTAAGCTTGGGGTAAAGGTGTTAGCACTTGCTAAAGAGACCCTTTCTTTGAAGTATTCCCATCCATTCTTTTATCTTTTCAAAACTAAACTCTCGTGCATGCCAGAAGGCCAAGTCATACAAATAGAGCTCGCCGTTTGAACTATCTTCCATGAGATTAAGCTCCCTGGTTTTTTTTTGCTTCAGTAGATATGTCTATCACTCGCATTGGCTTATTTTTCAGACTAGGCAGAAATGGCACGAATTTTTGCACCGACGACGTAATGCCAGATAAGGATCACAAAGAACTCACTGACCGCCAGTCCCATGACAGGAAACACATGGATTTCTCTCTTGCTAAAACAGAAGAAGAGTGGAAACACCGAGAGCTTTTCTTAGTTCAGGGTGTATGCTTTGAAGTCCGAGAACAATACTAGTACATGCTCGAGAGTCTTCTCAACTTGGACGTCATGCCTATACCGATACAATAATTGCATAATACATTTGGTATGTTTTCATGCCTAAAAGCTTTGAGTGTGGTGCACAAAAAGATGAACAATGCTAGAACTATTATGTACTCACCGAAGAATCGCAGGTTGCCCAAAATTGGAGGAGAGGTGCCACAAAGATGCAGGTGACGACTGTTACAAGATATCTCATATCCTGCGGATAGAGTTGATAAAGTTATCTATCAACGCTACATGATTCGAGGGGTTGTCCTGGGTTAACTTCCGTCTCAAAAGCACCATCACCACTGGGTACACGACATCAATCCAACTTGGTGGATCTCGATTCTTCGGATTCTGAGGAGCTGGATTTATCCAATCACGACGAAAGCAGCGGCGGCAACAACCACATCTTGGAACTTCACAGTCTCCACTCCATGGATCTCTATAACCTTCCAAAACTAGCATCTCTCCCATAGTGGCTTCTCCAGCTTAGCAATCTCGAGCATCTCGATATTCAGGATTGTACGGAGCTGGATTTATGCAAAGACGAGAGCGGTGGTAAGAACAACCTCATCTTGGATTTCCATGGAGGACTCCATCACAGTCTTCGGTCCATGTGGATCGAACACCTTCCCAAACTAGCATCTCTCCCACGATAGCTTCTACAGGCCAGCAATCTCGAGCATCTCAAAATTAAGGGTCGCTCCAATTTGAAGGCATTACCAGAGCAGATCGAGGCCCTTCAATCACTTCAACGGCTTGACATCCACGATACCCCCTCGTTGACGTCATTACCCGAAGGAATGTGAAGGCTTGCCTCCCTTACTCACCTGAGAATCTACAATTGCCCAGAATTGGAGAGGAGGTGCAAGAGACATGGAGGCGACAACTGGGACAAGATCGCTCATATCCCCCTCATACATATTAAATGATGGCAGGTCGAGCCCTAATTTTCCTTACTGAAGATACGTGGGACCTTTGTTGTTTTCCCAGAATTGTACATGAATAATGATTTTTGGAATATGGTGTTTCGATACTTGATTCGATTTTGGGGGGATATGGACAGATTGGTGAAAGGTTTGGGGCCTGGGCATATCCCCTTGGATGCTTGATTCGATTGGGGATTAGGGTGCGTGGGAACATCACTTTATTCCCAGAAGCGCGAGAGAAAAAACAAAGAAAAATTTCATACCCTTTCTCATCCAACTCCGAGCTCATTGAATCTAGCTCGTGACTCATGCTGCAGATATGCTGTGCAATCTGCTCATTTGATTTCCACAAGGAGCGAAGTTGCCTACACAGTCCGATGATTCTGGGAGGACTCTCATACATTAAGCAATGTTATTGTTAGCATTTGAGAGCAATGTTGTGTAAACTAAAAGCTGCGAATTGTTTTGCATTATAGTAGAGTTTTTGAGGTCTCTCTATGAAGTGTTTGAAGAGAAATGCAATGGTGGGGAGAGAGAGAGAGAGAAGGGAAATGCACATTCTTGTCTTGCTGTTCAGCCATTCTGCAAAGATTCTCTGGTAAATCCTTTGCCAATTTTGAGCACCATTTCAAACAATTGAGTAAATGTTTGAAATTAAAAGAGGCCTTATGACAATTGGACTGGAAGTCTAATCTATTACTTCTCCATTTTGATCCCTGCAAGGTTGTCCTATTCATTTTGTTTGGTTGACAATTGACGTGTTCTTGATCTCTTGTTCAAAACAATGTTTGCAAAAGAAATGTGTGCTATGCAAGGTAGAATGAATGAACAGAGCAGTAGTCATTGTTGTCGTTTCTTTTGATGACCAAATCAATCACTGCCAATGTTAAGTCTATATTGTGTACCTCGTGTGGAATTGGTTGCTCTTGGCTCAGATTTTTCTTGTTCGGTGACTTCAATTGGTCATACTGATTATTGCTGTGTTCGGTAGTCTTACTCTGCCACGCCGATATCTGATGGATCGCCAAAGCCGTTGGCAAGGGTAATTTGCAATTATGCGAAGTTTGTGAAAGAAGAAAGTGCTTCAATGTGATTGCCCTTTCATTGTGAGAGGAAAGAATTAGGTGCACTGTCAAGATTCACAAGTTGATCATCCATTAGATCTAATGAAATATCATAATAACATGTTTGCTGATTGATCCTTGGTAAGTTGGAATTTCATTAATCTCTTAAACTGTTACACTCTACAGTATGCTTCCTTCAACTATGTAAGTGCCCTTATTTTTTTAACTTGTTCTCAAGCTCTCTTTTGGAAATGAGGCGTGAGAATAACCTTGAAATGGTTCTAAAAGGATAGGTGCAGTTATGCCACTGTTTTTAGTTTACTTTTAAAGGAGAATGTGGTAGTGTCCTTAGGGCAATTGATAAAACTCGCTATTTATGCTTCAAAATGTAAGTTTTTCCTATTTGAAACAAGTCTTCAAAAAGAGGTTTTCTACTTTTTGGCGCTAGCACTTGCTAAAGAGACCCTTTCTTCGAAGTACCAGCCCATATTTTTATCTTTTCAAAACTAATTTCTCATGCATACCGGAAGGCCAAGTCATACAAACAGAGCTTGTCGTTTGAACTATCTTCCATGGGAGTAAGCTTCCAGGATTTTTGGTTCAATAGATATGTCTATTACTCACACTGCAGACTAGGTAGAAATGGCATAGATTTTGGCACCAACGACACAATGCCAGATGAGGATTACAAAGGAATCACAGAGCGCCAGTCCCATGGCAGCAAACACATGGATTTCTCTCTTGCTAAAATAGAAGGAGAGTGGAAACCCCAAGAGCTTTTCTAAGTTCAGGGTGTATGCTTTGAAGTTTGAGAACACTGCTATTACAGGCTTGAGAGTCTTCTCAACTTGAATGTCACGCCCTACACTGATCTGATAGTTGCAAATGACATTTGGTATGTTCTAATGCCTAATCTGTACTGAGATTAGAAGTTGGAATTTTTCTTCAATTTACCATCAGAATAAATATGTCATATGTTTTATACACATTCAACAAGTGACACCTTTTTTTTGTTTTTCAATTTCTACACTAGCAAATCTTGTTCAACGTTTTGACGTGAGTCTAACTATGAGATAGGATCGGTGTCACGCCCCGAACCCCCATCGAGCTCGCGACATCCCACTCCGGTTATAATTGTTGCGACGTCCCAGAAACGTCGCCGACCCAACCCAAAAATCAGAGTCACGTGCGGAAGCGAATATAAAAACCCCGGACTAAAAATGACGACAACGGGGTAGACCACCACAACAGTCAAACCATAACAACAACAACAACAACAATATATCCATATAACACCAAATATACAAATATCATATTACAAACATAAATACAGACGAACATCCTCCGCCACCGTTTTAACAAAAGTTCAGGGGTTTGGTTATCTTAACTTCATTATAGTTAGCCCGATTTACACAACCCCTAAAATACTCTAGGGAAAGCCTACTGATCGTCCTCCTTTCCATTATGTTCCTGATTCTTCGGACTTGAATCTCCGGAGGATTACCCGCAGCTCCACTAGGCCCCAAAGGCAGCTCCCCGGACTTCCAAAAAGAAGAGGCGAACTTCCCGGGTTTAAGGTTAAGGGGTCTGAAATTGTGGATTATACAACTATGAGACGACTCTCAATAAGTGTACAAACCCAAACCCCACGTAGGCACTCACGTACCGCCAGACGAAAACATGCATAACACACGACAATCAATCAAACTAACAACCACACACGACCCTACCTGGAATCCATCATACACGTCCTTGCACGTTAGACAATAACACAGCCAACATATCGCAGCAATGATTCACAGACGTGCACATGCCTCAATTATAAGATAAAACCCACTTAGGCACGTTCTATATCATGACTAGCAGTTTTTACCTCATAATTAAGCATCACATCACGCGATACAAACACACTCGCACACTACTCACACCATGCGTCACTTTCTCAAACCTCGCACCTCAAGCCAATTCCTACTCATTCTCAACTCTTCCACCACTACCGCGCCCGCGTAAAACGCATTAGGCCAACGGTCTTCTGACCTCATCAGGCATCGACACCCCGTCGGGCTGGGCATCGTCACCTCATTAGGGACGGTATCGTCCCGCGTAAATGAACACGCCTCAGGACGGAATCCTACACACACTTTCCTTCTACCGCGTCCGCATAAAACGCATCAAGCCAACGGTCTTCTAACCACGTCAGGCATCGACACCTCGTCAGGCCGGGTATCATCACCTCATCAGGGACGGCATCGTCCCGAGTAAATGAACACGCCTCAGGATGGATCCTTTCCAACCAATCCCACATTTCCGTATCCTCGTTCCACTCAAACCACATTTACACATGGCCAACAAATGCACGGCCAAACATACACACCTCACACACACATTTTACAATTTCACATTCTCGTCACACGAACACGCCACCCAATCACATTCTTGGCACGCGAATTCAATGAGCAATCACACCACCACACCTCACAGCCATACAATCACACATATGAGCTCATTCGAGCATCAAACTACCCATCAAAATGCCACGATAGTACTGAACAATTCTCGAGAGAGAAAAATCAAGAATATGTAAAATCGGGTCTAAACTGGGCAGTTTACACAGTGACCGAAATCCCAACAAAATAAATAGTAAACGAACTCCAAAAATTCTAAATTTTGTATATGTCATAAAAAAAATCTTGATCAACATTTCTTATGAAGAACACAAAATCCGGTTCAATCTGCAACCATGCCTTTTTGCTCCTCAAAGTCAGACCAAAATCTGTTCGCTCTAACAGACTGTTTTGTCCTCAAAATACATTTATTTCAACACCCAAATCACCTTGAAAATATTTGAATTTTTTATATGTTATAGCCACAAATGTCCCCAACAATTTTTATGAAGTAAGTATTTTGAAAATAGGCCTGGAAAAGTTTATAAAAATTCGAACAGACCCGAAGGTCGAGTGAACAGTAAATCAGGCAGTTTTATTTTGGTCCAAAGATGGACTTCCGAATGGCATTAAATGATTTCCAAAAATTCTCAAATTAAATTATGTTATACTTCAAGATGTTGGGAACAACTTTGATGAAGAACTCTTCCTCAAATTCGGGCCACACAAGTCACAGTAAAAATAACAAAAACCAGCGATGCAGCAGCAACCTAACTGGAAATCAGCCAACACACACCACCGAGCAAACCAGCCACTAAATTCACCCTAAACCGAGCCCTAAACAAGCCTAACAATACCCGAGATCCTAGGCGACATTTGGGGAGGTCACTTACCTAAGAAAGGCGAGAAGAACGGGCTAAAACGGGCTGAACAGCAGCAACAGCAGCAGCAACGATGATGAACAAGGATGAAGAGAGAGAGAGAGAGAGAGAGAGAGAGAGAGAGAGAGTGAGAGAGTGATCGTGGAAGTGAGGGGGGTTCTGGCCAGAAGAGGGAGGAGAAAGAGAGGTCAGAAATAGTGGGCTGGTGGGGACACGTGTCAGCAATCCGTAATTTTTCTCAAAATACCCTTGATCCAACGGTCATCATTTGTCTTTATCCAATAATTCAAGGGCAAGGTGGTAATTCAACAATTCCAATTTCTTTTTTACTTATTTT
The DNA here is from genome assembly GCA_031216285.1 of Syzygium syzygioides. Taxonomy (NCBI): domain Eukaryota; kingdom Viridiplantae; phylum Streptophyta; class Magnoliopsida; order Myrtales; family Myrtaceae; genus Syzygium; species Syzygium syzygioides. Next base: position 11,636,223 of record CM062243.1, on the reverse strand, counting down.
AGTCCTCAATTATTGCCCAAAATTGTTCAAAATTCGGAATTCCCAATACAGGGTCTAGGGGTAAAATGGTAATTTTTTGGTCCCGGGGCGAAATTCCAATTTTCGCACATACAGATTTCATATGTGTGTGGCCAACATAATATGACGTCGGAATCGTGAAAATAGCTTCTTAAGCCCTCGAAAATCAACTGCAAAGTCCTAGGAATAAAATAATATCATTTTTCACTTCCGAGCCAAAATTCCAATTTTTGACTGTAACCACTCCAAATATGCGTGGCCACCCTAAAACGACATCGGCCTCGAAAAATAACCTCATACGGCCTCAGAATCAACGTCGAGGTCCCGATGGGCAAAATCGTAATTTTTCTAGTCCCGAACCGAAATCATTTTTTTGCATAAATGAGTGGCCCCAAGATTGGCCAAGCCAAAAAAGTCATCGGCTGCTCAAAATTGTTACCTTCAAAATTCTCGATTCCCGGGCCCAAATTCTAAGAAATGACTAAAATTTACTAATCGCAACTTTAGCTTATCTCTTGCTAACGAGTGGCTCATTAGGATTACGCGCTCTCGACCCGTGACCGATACTAAGTCAAATCATGTTTAAGTTTACTCTACCCGGGACGACCTCGGTTGTCATATAATTGCGAGAGTTTGTCGCCGGTTCCCTTCGGACACGATCAATCAAATAAACCCGTCTTGGTTGGCTCAAAACATTCCCTCGTCAATCCATATGGTCGAAGATTGAACTCAGCTCGAATTCTTTGGTCGTGCGAACTCAATCCCGTAATAACCCTACCCCTAAGGTTAGCATCCCGAGAATACGCGGGTCTCGGGTGAGATCTCACTATAGTGCATTGACCAAAATATTTATTTCTTAAATCCCGAGAAAAGGATCGAAAATTCATACTGTTACAGTCGGAGGTTCTGGCATTGATATGGGCAGCAAATTAAGGGTATGAATGGCGACAATAAAATATATTGCCATCTCGCCTGTTTTTACAGAAAAAAAAAAGCACAGAATTGTCGCCATCAACACCGGCTCCTATCGTGCAAGCGGGAGATTATATATGGTGTTCGAGATACATCATCAAGGTGAAATTACAATTACTTGCTCAAGAAAATAAGCGAATGCCATTAACGGCAAAGAGAATAAATGCATACAGACATGTCCTACAGTTTTCAATACTTAATTGTTTATGTTGCTTATATAGCATAGAATAATTGAGCAAGCTGGTGTTTTCCTCATGTTAGATCTGAAGTCAATGGAGGTTGTTGACTTCACTATCACCATCTACGCAACATATTATCCCAAAGTTGATAAAAATATTCTCTTCCTTCTCGGGGTGAATAGAATGGTGCAGGATGCCACACTAACTATAGGTTCACACCATATAAATAACATGAACTTCATTAAGGACTTCTTTTCATTGAGGGACTTTAAAAGTGTTTTTTCCCTGTGATTTCTTAAGTACCAAAAGCATGAGTGAGAGGGAGGCTTTGAAATGATAAAGCAGGCAATTCTGAATCTCTCACTTTGCCACGAGGAGCGCATTAGCACCCATGAAGAAGGAAATGAGAGAAGGTTGATAGGAAAGTATGAAACAGCGAACATCGACACATTTTCTAGGGTAATGCTCAGAAGAAGCATACCAGTTGCACGTCAAATTCAAAGATTGCCCATTAAATTGAACTCAAATTTTGTTACGATGCTTGAATTATTTGAATTCCGTTATGCAGGGACTTGCCAACAGTGGCTCGCCAAAAGTGGTTGCTCAATCTTTGTGGGCCGTGACAATGAGAAGCAAGGAAAAGGCACTATAATAATGACCATACCAGTCCCTTTTTGTGCTCTGTCCGAGTATCAATTGGAGACCCTTAACTTTCACGGATGATCAAGAAAAGCTACCATAAAAAACTAGTACATAGAAAATACTTATTGTTGTTTTTGGTCTCAGTTGATTCTATGATTGTTACTGTGAAAGAAATTTTAACTGTTAACACTCATAAAGCATTCTCCAGTTATGCTTCCTAAACAAATGTAAATCTTCACATCAGTCCTTACTAATACAATATTTACGAAACTTTATTGAAGTTAAGACTTGGACATGTCAGTTCTTTTAGTGTCTCAAAAAACTTTATGGAATGCTTCATTATTTCTTAATATAGATAAAACATAGAAAGTTCACCTTTCTTGCTCAGTCAATTAATGGCTTAAAATGATATACAAGTTACTTGGAAGACGCCCTGCCTCAAACATCAACCCATACGTTGTGACCTCGTTACTTGCTGAAACTACAATTTTATGGGAGCCCGCCCTTGAAGCTCAAGCTCTTGCTGCTTAGATGCCAGCATTGATGGTCTAAAATTCAAGTTGCTATTTAAAAAGGCCAAATGCGTTTATCAAATCGGTGAGGATCTACAAGCTAAGAGACTGTGAAATTGAGAGAAGATCCTCATGTAAATACTTCCTAGAGAAAGAAAATTAGGTGTCCAAGCTCACACCTAGTCTCTTTTACATTGGTTTCATCCTACGTTCGAAAGTAATCTAAATGTTTTAGGCATCTGAGTTCACCAATACCCTTTAGTGTCACGGACATCTTCCTGTGTTCGAATTTTTAGTTACTTCAATATTTCAGCACAACTCATCCAAATTTTCAGTGTCCGGTTAAGGGAAGAAACTGCAAAGTTTTCTATAGGTCATATATTTATGAAATTGATGGTAAATTTCTAATAAGGTTGATAAAAAAAATACTCTGACATTGAGGCTCCGTTCGTTTCCGGAAAAATATTTTTCCGGAAAACACTTCCGTGTTTTCCGGTGTTCGGGGGCGGAAAATATTTTCTATGGGAAAACATTTTCCTTCCCCACCCTCAAATCCTTCATTGTTTTGAGGAAAATGATTTGCTCTTTTCACAAAGAGGAAATCATTTTCCCCCAAAGTGAAGGCAAAATTGTCCATTGGTGGGAAAATCACTACAAAAAAACAATGTTTTTTCCGACGAAGTTTCCAACAAAAAATTTGAAAAAATTCGTTGGAAAACGAATTTTCAACGAATTTTCCAATGAAAAAAATATTCGTTGGTAATAGGTCGTTGCAGATTTTTCCAATGAAAAATTTTAATTTTCGTTGGAAATTTGCGACGAATTTTTTTTCGTTGGAAAATTCGTTAGAAAACTCGTGGCTAAATTCGTTGGAAACGAATTTTTTTTTCCGACGAATTTTTTTCGTTGGAAACTACAAATTTTTTTTTGGTCGAAAAATCGTGGAAATATTTTTTCCATTGAAAAAAAAAATTTTGGTCAAAAAAAAAAAATTTTGGTCAAACTTTTTTTTTGTTTGAAAAATCGCCTTCGTCGGCCATGGTGAGCTCGGCCCTCGCCATGGCCGGCGAGGGCCAGCCTCGTCGTCGGCGAGGGGCGAGCTCGCCCAGATCTGGGCGAGCTCGGCCCTTGCCGGCCATGGCGAGCTCGGCCGTCGCCATGGCTAGCGAGGGCCAGCCCCTCGCCGGCGGCGAGCTCAAGCTCGCTCAGATCTGGGCAAGCTTGGCCCTCGCCGGCGAACAAGGAAGGAAAGGAAGTGGAGCATGAACCGGGGGCTCCCGCGGCGGACGAGGTCGAACTCGGCAGACATGGACACGGACCCAGCGGCGAGGAAGCCAAGCGGGCCAGTGCCGGTCATGACAACGAGGGAGAAGGGGCTGGTGGAGTCAAAGGAGGTGCCGAGGTGGAGGGCGAGCTCCCGGGGCTCGCCGGTGACGACGCCGGACTAGAAGGGGAGGCCGAGGATGCTGAGGGCGACCATGGCGCGGGGAGGCCTTCATCCTCCGCTGGGTTTTTGGGGAAGGAGGATGGAAAATGGGTGGGGGGATTTTGGGGTGATTTTTGAATGGAGAAAAGAATTGATTTTTTTTTTTTGGCGGGGTGATTTTTTTCTTCAGTGTGTACAATTTTCATGTGAAAATTCGTTGGAAATTTCCAACGAATTTTCCCACGAATTCAAAACATACCGGGTTTTTTTTAATTATTTGGAAAATTCGTTGGACATTTCCAACGAAAAATTTTTCGTTGGAAATTTCCAACGAATTTTCCAACGAAAATTGTACAAAATGAAATAATTGTTCGGAAAATTGAAATTCGTTGGAAAATTCGTTGGAAATTTCCAACGAATTTTCCCACGAATTTAAAAAATACCAGGTTTTTTTTAATTCGTTGGAAATTTCCAACGAATTTTCCAACAAAAATTGTACAAATTGAAATAATGGCCTGGAAAATTGAAATTCGTTGGAAATTTCCAACGAATTTTCCCACGAATTTAAAAAATACCGGGTTTTTTTTAATTCGTTGAAAAATTCGTTGGAAATTTCCAACGAAAAATTTTTCGTTGGAAATTTCCAATGAATTTTCCAACGAAAATTGTACAAATTGAAATAATGGCCCGGAAAATTGAAATTCGTTGGAAAATTCGTTGGAAATTTCCAACGAATTTTCTCACGAATTTCAAAAATACCGGGTTTTTTTTAATTCGTTGGAAATTTCCAACAAATTTTCCAACGAAAAATTTTTTATCGCTAATTTCCGACAAATTTTACTTTTCGTTGGAAAATTTGTCATAAATTTGCGACGAAAATTTTTTCGTCGCAAATTTTCGTGGCAAAAACCCAGTTTTTTTGTAGTGAATGTTTTCCGTGGGAGAGGAAGTTGATCTCCGGTCACTGCCATTGGCCACTGGTCGCCGGCCGCCGCCGTCAGCCGCCATCGCTGGTCACCGGGCGCCGCCACCGGTCGCCCGCCGCCGCTGCGGCTGCCGCCGCCTGTCGCCGGACGCCGACGATCGCCAGACACTGCCAAATCGGCAGTTGCTAAACATCGGAATATATTTTCCGAAACTTTTTAAAATTTTAGCCAAACACCAGAAAATTGTGTTCCATGAAAACATTTTTCAGGAAAATAACTTCCAGGAAAATATTTTCCAAAAGGAGAATATTTTCTGGCAAACGAACGAAACTTGAAAGAAAAATTCGCAAAAATAATGAGAATTCTGTTCTCTTTGCATGATTTCAGTGGTTTCAGTTGAAGTGTATCAAGCCTAGTTAAGAGTATACAACTGAAAAAGAAAATGTAACTTGAATTTAACTAGGGGAGATTATGATTTATTCTTGATCTATAATTTTCACAAAGCACTAGGCATGTGCAGATCTCAAATAATATTCAAGCTCAGGTTTCAAGTCGAGGCATCAGGAAACAATGTTAACATATCACACCATACCGAAGTTTTCCTGAAAAATTTTCTAGGGTGTCATATATGATATGAACATGGACTCTATGAAGCACTCGATCAGGCAAATCTCAATTCATGCATTTCTGGATCATGTCTCATTACAGGTATTGTACATCAGCTTCAGCCTCGGTAGTCTAAGCTACATATCAATGGCAATCTGAGCCACTTATCTTCCCACAAGCAAGTTCAACTCTAAGCTAGCTATATACGCCACTTGGTCCCTCGGCCAAATATTCTTTCATGGTTTCTCCTAGTGAGAGTAGCCTAACTTGCTATAACAAGAAGCAGCTCATTTGTGCTGCCATAAGGACAAATCTCTCAGCCAGCACAGTTGTGATTGCCCTAGATTTCCCCTATATTTAAGTGCTAATGGATAGATATCTATTTAAGAGCTACTCGCGCATCTTAAAGAACAAATTATGTTGCTTCATGAGCCAGAATCACACATACGACTGAGAGTTTCTACTATACTTATGTGAGATACTCATTTTGCATTGTCTTCATCAGTTTTGCTCTTCATACTCAAGTCTGTACTACGAGAGTTATTCAGCACTCTCCACCATAGTGGAACATTTCAACATCGTTGAATAACAGAAGTTTGTTAGCCATGATATGTCCTATTAAAGCTGCAGAGGGAAAGCAAATGTATGGCCAAGAAATAAAATGAGATACAAAACATGATACAAGAGATCAACCACATCATGGAATGTCATATGGAATTTCCAAATATTGCTGTAAAAATCATTACCAAAAAGAAAGAAAATCACGTCCACTAAGTAACTTTCTGCAAGTGCAATTGAGGTGCTGGAGTGTGATATTGGATCGGGTGTTTCTATTAGATGAACTTCACTTTCCCTTTTACGTTCATGTCAGATTATTTAGGGTGAGGAGAAATTGAAATGCAAATCACCACGGCTCATGTATATCATTAACTTCGCTATGATTAGCTCATTAAAAGGCCGAATCAGTGGGTGTCTCTTGCTAACTTCTGCACCAAAAGTAAGAGTCATCCATGTCTCCCGTTCCTTTTGCCAAAGTCACCAGAGAGAGAGAGAGAGAGAGAGAGAGAGAGAGAGAGAGAGAGAGAGATTGGATAACTTGGAGGAAGGAAATTACACTAGAGCACAGGTCTATTGGTTCTTCAAATATCAGGTCAGCTTCTCAATGACACTCAGTCAGGGGGCTAGATGTTTGTCGAAAATTGACTCTTCAAACTGAAGTACAATTTAATTGCAAATAAATTTGTAGCATAATTCTTCATTCGCTCTCCTTGATTTATGCCCTCCCTTCCTAGCCTGAGGTGAGATAAACAGAAGAAACCAACAAAGAGAACTAGCAGAATGCATAATTTCATATCCACATAATTTCACTTCTAATTGAAAAAGCTTTTATAACGTATAAAACAAGTTGATGCCCTCTAGCTACAAAAGCAAGGCCTGCTAGAAAAGAAACTATAGACGCACTCCAAACTAAAAAATTATTCTAAACTTACCTCTGCCAGCAAAGTTTCCTCCCGCCCTCATACATAATTTCATATGCAAGTTTGTATTTCTCAAAAGAGGTGGCACCAAACTCTACATATTTAGTTACAATTTCACGAAGAATCCAAACCATCTTTGCCTTAATTTCGTGGGAGCTGCCTCCTGATTCAAAATCACGTACAGTGCCAAACCCAGCACTCCTCATCCGCCTATGTAAGATGCAACGCGATGGAAGCTCCCTATTATCTAGAACCTGGAACAATCTTAAAGCATGTCTACAAAATACTCCCCTGATTCAAACATTTGACAGCCACAACTCACATTAAGATTGGATAAACAAAAGGTAACGAGATGTTTCTCAGTCTTGTCGCTGCACTTCTGGATCAAATATCTGCTGATGGCCCCCTTGTTCATGAATCTTGGCACCCACATAACTGTAGCTTTGTAAACGTTCCTTCTGGAAAACTTTAAACCCAAAAAGAGTGTAAAGCCTCCTGCATTGCTTTTCCATCGGTTCATTTGTCTGCAAACATGCCAGCAAGTTGAATGAACTATTGTAACGACCCGGTCCGACGAGGGCGGGAAGTGGTCGCCGGGGTCCGAGGACCTGGACAAGGAGCGGCTTCTGGCAGGCTTCTAGGATGGCAAGGGGGGCATGTCTCCCGTCCCACATCGCCTAGGGAGGGAGCCTTGGGCTTGCTTATAAAGGCTTGGGAACCCTTAACTTGCAAGAGGCCTTTTCTGGGGGTAGTATGGGCTGCCCTCGGAGGAAAAAACCGTGAGGACTTAGTGTCCAAAGCGGACAATATCTTGCGAGTGGGACCCAGGTCGTTACAGGTGGTATCAGAGCCGACTCCCGACCGCATGTGGGGCCACAGCGAGGACGCTGTGCTCGAAGGAGGGGAGAATGTAACGACCCGGTCCGACGAGGGCGGGAAGTGGTCGCCGGGGTCCGAGGACCTGGACAAGGAGCGGCTTCTGGCAGGCTTCTAGGATGGCAAGGGGGGCATGTCTCCCGTCCCACATCGCCTAGGGAGGGAGCCTTGGGCTTGCTTATAAAGGCTTGGGAACCCTTAACTTGCAAGAGGCCTTTTCTGGGGGTAGTATGGGCTGCCCTCGGAGGAACAAAACCGTGAGGACTTAGTGTCCAAAGCGGACAATATCTTGCGAGTGGGACCCAGGTCGTTACAACTATAATCTTCTTTCCTTTCATTACCACAACATTTCTTCAAACCTTGGTCATATTTCATGACAAACTCTCCAAGTGATGTTTGAGAATTTAAATCTGGATCAAAAAAGGCATCTTGACTTCCATCGATGGGAATCCCAACAAAATTTGTTCAACGTAAGTACAATGGAACCCAGTTTTCACGCTTTTCATACATTTCCTTGAACCAAGCATTTTCCCTCAAGCCATATTTGCTGAGAAGAGCATCCCTTGTAGCATCAAATGCACCAACTGTATGACTTTGGTAAACACACTTCTCATACTCAAATGCTCACGTTCTTTTGTCTTTATTTGGCACATTAATATTTAATGATGACTCGAAGGAAAAACCTGTGCAACCGCTTGTAGAATGGAATCATCTTGATTAGCTATTATCGACTTGGGATGGCACCCAAACATTGCCCTGAGCCATCTCTCAAACAACTATGTGAAGGACTCCTTTGATTCATCCGCAACTAGTGCACATCCAAGAAGAACCGGCTGCTTGTGGTGATTAACACGAACAAAAGTAGCAAATGGCACCACATAAATGTTTTTCCCACAGGAGGTATAAAAAATGATGGCATCACCAAACTAACTGCAGGAAATCTAGATCTGCCATCAGCCAGAAAAGACTCCTACAACAACCTATCTGTACATCGACAGTGTAAAAAAATCCAATGTCCTCGGCTTGTTAGTTCTGAAAGTAATTACGAAGCATGGTATACCAATCACTTCCTATGTTGTTCGCATGATGTTTCTTTATGAGGATCCCATTGCACTCTTTTGCAATGTCTAGTTTCTCTGATGTTTCATCAATCTCATCTAAAACTTTCCTAGAAGCTGAACCTCTGTTGGCTTTCATTTGCATCTCAAGCTCATTATTATGCTCTTTTTGATAATGATCAACAGTTAATCTTCCATTAGCATGCCTCTTAATCCTGATAAATGCACCATGCCCAACCCTAGAAGGATGCTGAAATCCTTCCTTCAAGCAAATAAATCTCCAAGAAGTAATCGAACCATCATTCTTTGATCAAAACAACTGACCGATACAAACTCTAAATCCCACATTTCCAGCATATGTATCATAATACCAGTATGCTTCATTAGCTGAATCAAACTTTAGACCCACATAGGGCTCAAGTTTCACTTGTCGTTCATTTGCCTCCGGTTTAATGCGTTTGGCACTGACAATACTTGAAGAAGATTGAGTACGCATTATATCATCAAGCTGTTTTATCCGTTGCTTCCAACACGAATCAACTACTTTAGCGGTTGATGCTGAACTTTTACACCGGGAATTGGTAGGATGATTCTCCTCACAAGAGTCAAGATCATGATTATGATCTTTTGCAAATTGGTCAAGGACTCACTTGCCAGAATCAAATTTTTTCACCCTTATGAATGCAGGGCATCCTGTCCTTGAAATAATATGAAACCCTTCTTTCCAACACACAAATCTCTTATTAGAAACCAATCCATCCACTTGCCTTGCGATCGATATAACTGACCAGACCATATTCTAAATCCCACTCATGTTGCATAGACGCCGTAACATACAGGAGCATCATCTGTGGTATCAAACTCCAACCCCACATATGGCTTCAGTGCACACTCTTCTTCCCCCACCCCCATTGAAAACTCTCTCACATACAGCATCGACTGGATATCCTTTTTCAGTCATAGCAATTCTGCATTTCTCACTCTTTATACCTGTAACTGAAATAAGAAAATAAAGTAAGCAAGATTACATAGAAAACTGAATAAATCAGCTCATTGTAACTAGCTATAGCAGCTAAATATCAGGAGGATCAAGGATTCGAGACATAATCAACATTGCTTAAAAAAATGCTAGCATTGTGATTGCAGGAAGAGCCATGCTGGATTATTTCGTTAAACTAGTCTACAAAATTTGTATTCAAAGTGATACAGCCAACTGCAAGTGGTCCTTTAAATAAATGGATCATAGTATAGTCAACACTCAGTTGGAGTCTGCCGCCATATGCATACCAACTTTTATTTTAATCTATTGCTAACCATCTCTTGAGTTAGTTTAACGGAAACTAACGGAAGGTATATTTATCACAAATATATCTGTTTAGGGTAAATTTGCCACGGATGTACCAGTTTTAAGTTTTTGATAGTAAAAAAATTAATTTGAAGTAAATTTGTCATAGATATATCAATTTGGAGATTTCCATGATATTAACCCAAAATGTTATGAAGTGTCCTTCTGTCTCTCTCTCTCTCTCAATAATAAATGCAAAGACATATGATAATAAGAGATTGTAATCATGACTATCTTCATTTTATATCAATAGTAGGTTAGCTAACATGGCCAATTAGCATTTTGAAGATTGAAAGCAATAACATTTTTCTAAACTATTTGAAAGGTTTAGGACAGAATTAATACAAATACAATAGGTTTAAGACTTTTTTGGTACTCTTTCCACAATAAAAAAAGAAAATTCAAACATTTTAATAAAGTTACTTACTGAGAAATTAAAATAAAGAAAGAAGAGAAAGAACATAACAAAATCCGTGGAGAGAGAGAGGGCAGTTAGAAAAGCTGCCACCACCCTCGTCGACTCTCAGTCAAGGGTTGCCACCGGGAGTTTGAGGCCTCGAGTGACTCTTCAAAGCACCTCACTCGAGGCGAGGTCACAACACCCTCAAAAAAAAGCAATCTCAACTCCTCCAAGCAACCTTATTCTCTTCCAATCAAAAAAAAAAACCTTATTCTCTCTATAATAAATGTAAAAATACATTATAACAAGAAAATGTGGTGATTATCTTCATCACATTGCATGAATAAATGAATAAACCATACATAGCGAAAAAAAATTCACAAGCATAATTTAGCACATCTTACGCACTTTCTAGACAAGATAATTGTCACAAGTCCAATGGTACCATTATATCAATTTGTCAATTAAATCATTAACCTTTTTATTAATTTCGATTGATCCTTCATAATAGCCCCCTTGGACCTTAAGATTCTTAAAATCGCAAAATTCAAGGTCCTAAGTCACGGAATTGCAAGCAACGAAAGCACGGATAGACTCCATTCTATGTAACCTTTGATCTCAAATGACAGTGGAGGTTGGATGCATCACAGGTCGGATAGACTCCGTTCTATAACAAGCAAAATAAACACGAAACTTGTTACTATCAGGTCTCAAACATGAACCGCTCAACGAAAGTGATCGCAGACAAGCAAGCCACAATCCACCGTCGGTCCAAGCCATGGCTATTTAATCGCTTCTAGTGAGCCTACAGAGGACGTGCTTTTGACTCTGTTGTGCAGTACTATCTCTTTAATATTTTTGTTCCGAAAACAAAACCTTAGATTTCACAATCAATAGTTGACTAATTTTTTATCGGATGGCGAAAAAAGTTTGATATGGCAACCACACCGTACATCATTATCCATGCCATTGTTTTTAAAAGGAACGAAATTAGCAAATCATGATCGATGTTTGAAATTTAGAGGGAATCATTGGACGGGACAAATCTAGATATTGTGAAACTAATTTCGTACGAAGATTTTCAAATTGTTCCTTGATGGATTATTTAGTGGCCGCAAAACTTTAGTGGGACTAACTCACAAATCTTAAGAACAGAAAAAAACATTAAAGTATATGTAATACTGTTCCACATGAAAGTGCTTGAATAGACAATTGTAAAACTAAAAGTGACAGTTGGTATAATAGGTATGCCTTAATATTAAATGATACTTAATAAAGGTATAGGGGAGAAAGAAGAATTAACGTGTTAAGTAACATTCAATTATCTCCGAATCCCTTCGAGTCCTCCCATATTCGGAGAGATTCAAAGTGATTTATATTGTATGTAAAATTGATCGGACCAATCTCTGATGATCTTTTTTAATCATTTCACTCAATCTCTTTCCCTTCATCCAAAAACGATTGTGTTTTTTCAGCTCTTTCTCTTTCCTCTTAACCCCTCCTAAAAAAGATAGGGTTAGTAGACAAACGTAACACTATGAGTGCAAAAACGGCATAAATAGTGCGCTGCATTAAATTGATACTAAAATCAATGTGCGCGCCAGATGCACTTTGATTAACCTTAGTCGACAAATGTATCTTTGAGTAGGAACACCACATACATTTTTCCACACTGCAAGTGCACGTGAAAAGTGTTTTGTGTTAGGTATATTAGGATTGATCTACTAAATTATATGTAAAAAGTATTAGCGTTAGGTATATTATGACTGATCTACTAAGCATTTTTTTCGGATGTAAATAGCCTTCTAAATAAATAGGTCATACATTCATTACTGTTGGAGTTGGCGAATAATTCGGAGACCCTTGTTTCTCACACCGGGTACGCCCACGTGAGCTTAGAGAAACCGAAGTGTTATCCAATGACATGTGATCCCTGCGTGCGGAATGCAAGGGTTCGGGGGCAGCGCCCCCGACACGGGTGCCCCGCTGCCCGGTCAGCGGGCAAGGGCTCGGGGGCAGCGCCCCCCGACTGGGGTTCCGCTGCCCGATCAACGGACGGCTGCCCCACTCGCCGGTGAGCGAGCGGGGGCTCAGGGGCAGCGCCTCCGAAACCTCAACGGGTTTGGGCTTTTATTTAAGCTGGCCCATATGGTGCGAGATTAAGAGATTTCATATAGGTTTAGATTTTGGACCCGTTTGGGACACATATATATTTTGCTCATTTTTCTGATCATTGTAACGAGTTGAGTGGCTGTAAATCGAAAATATAGTGAAATCTCTTTGCAGGACGTAGCCCTATTCGAGGGTGAACATGGGTAAATTCGTGCATCATCTATTTTTCTCTGATTTCTGCGTGATCGTTCTATTTCAGTTCTCGATACATCCCTACAATTGGTATTAGAGCCGGAGTTGTTCGAGGAATTAGGGTTTATTCGAGATGTCAGGAGGATCACGAATTGAGATAGAAAAATTTGATGGGACAAGATTTGATCTGTGGAAGATGAAGATGGAGGATCTTCTCTGTGATCGAGATCTCTGGTCGGCAATCGAAACGGAAAGCTGCACAACCTGGTGTCGTGATAGGCAAGGAAGCGGTGAAGGATGGGGATTCAACTTCCAAACCGGCAGAACCGAAGGAGATTGAAAACTGGAATTGGATTGATCGGAGAGCAAAGGGGTTGATTCGGCTTTGTCTCGCGGACTCAATTCTAACGAATGTGATGAGCGAACCTACAGCCAGAGATTTGTGGCAGAAATTAGAGTCGTTGTATCAAAGCAAGTCGTTGGTTAATAAGCTGTTCTTGAGGAAAAAGCTGAATAATCTTCGGATGCATGAGGGCGACTCGTTTTCTGCACATCTGTATAACTTTAACACATTGATTAGTCAACTCGTATCAATCGGTGTTAAGTTCCAAGATGATGATAAGGTAATAACATTACTCTGTTCACTACCGGATTCATGGGATAATCTGATTGTGGTGATCGGTGGTGGGGATAAGGAATTATCGTACGAAAGTGTGTGTTCTGCTTTGTTATCGGAGGAGACACGAAGAAAGGGATCGGGAAATTCTGGTAAAGAGGCATTGGCGGCTAGGGGAAGGCCAGCAGAGAAGACTATGAATCCGAGAGGATCCAAATCCAAATCTCGTGGGCGATCGAAGAGTAGGGAGAGGAGGGTACAGTGCTGGAAATGTCAAGAGTGGGGCCATGTGAAGCGGAACTGTAAAAACGAGCCAGTTTTTAAGAAAGAAGCTGAATCATCCTCGGGTAAAAAGGAGGTCGATATGGGAGATATGTATTTGGCCGCTGCGTGTATGGCGCAGTCAGACAAGGATATATGGTTGATCGATACCGGTGCTTCATACCACATGATGCCTCATAGACATTGGTTTTGTGAATATGAGCAATATAATGGTGGGGATGTCATGCTCGGAGATGATACTGCAGTTCAAATTGTCGAGCGTGGCAAGGTGAAGCTAAGGATGAGTAATGGCACGGTGAAGACTATTCCAGACGTGCTGCACATACCCTTGATGAGTAGAAATTTGTTATCAGTCGGTACGATGACTGATTCAGGGGTTATTTTTAGCTATGATAAGGATTCGTGCAAGATGACTCGAGGTTCTATTGTGATTGCACGAGGAGTCCATTACGGGACATTATACAAGCTGCTCGGGGAAACAATGACTGTTGGTAGTAGGTTCGTTTTTTAAGAGGCCAAGGAAGATGGACATGATACGTCCATGTTGTGGCATCAGAGGTCAGGGCATATCAGTGAAAAGGGACTATCTACCTTAGCTTCAAGTCAGATGGTAGAAGGAATTCCAAAATGCTCTATGGGTTTCGAGTTCTGTGAACACTGTCTTCATGGAAAATAGAACCGAGTTAGCTTCCAACACACTGGTACAAGAGCAACTGAGGTTCTTGAGCTGATTCACAGCGATGTCTTTGGATCTACTCCGACTCCATCTATTGGAGGATCCAGGTACTATGTATCGTTCATAGATGATTTTTCGAGATACAGTTGGATTTATTTTATTAAAAGTAAATCAGATGTATTCGAGAAATTTCGAGAATTTAAGGTTTTGGTTGAAAACCAATTGGGCAGGAAAATCAAGGTCCTTCGTACAGATAACGGAGGTGAATTCTATTCGGATAAGTTCGAGCAATTTTGTGTGGATAATGGTATTGCAAGGCAGAAGACGACTCCATATATGCCTCAACAGAATGGGGTAGCCGAAAGATTAAATCGGTCACTCATAGAAAAGGCAAGATGCATGCTGAGTTGGGCAGGTTTGGGGATAGAATTTTGGGCAGAAGCTGTAGCCACAGCCAGTTATTTGAAGAACCGGTCACCGACCTCATCAGTGAAGGATCGTATACCATATGAGACAGTGTTTGGGAAAAAGCCGAATCTGTCGCATATTCGAGTGTTCGGGTCTGATGCATATGTTCATGTACCCAAGGAGAAGCAGCGTAAACTTGATAACAAGTCTGAGAAGAACATATTTGTCAGATACAAGGAAGGGGTCAAGGGCTATAAGCTGTGGAATCCAGAATCAAAGACCATTATATACAGCAGGGATGTTGTCTTTCGTGAATCACAACCCTAGGTTGGCACACAAAAAGGTGATGAGCCTAAGAAAGTGGTAGTGCTTGAAGAAAGTTCTAAAACTGAAACTGTGGAAATGGTTCCACAAGACACGCTAGTAGAGTCTGATTCTAAATCGGACCAAGGGGACTCGGTTAATGAAGTCGAGGATGCAAATTCAGATGAAGACTTGGATACATATAGCATGCCGGCTCTAAGGGGATCGACGCGGGAAGAAAGGTATCACTTTGATACTCACTTAGTGCTTTGAGTACGTTTCACGCTTTGAGCATTACCGGAGATGATCCTAGTTCTGTAAGAGAGGCGAGATCTATGGATGATGCAAATCAGTGGGAGCTCGCAATGATAGATGAGATGCAGTCGCTTGATAAAAATGAAACATAGAGCTTGTGCAAATTGCCTGAGGATAGAAAAGCAATTGGGTGTAAATAGGTGTTCAAGCGAAAGCTGAAACCGGATGGGACTGTAGAGAAGTACAAGGCTAGGCTTGTAGCCAAGGGGTACTCTCAGATTGAGGGAGTTGATTATGACGAGATTTTCTCTCCCGTGGCGAAGTTGACCTATTTGTTCTGTTTATAGCAACTGTATATGATCTTGAGGTAGAACAGATGGATGTAAAGACGGCATTCCTTCATGGGGACTTGGAGGAGGAGATATATATGAGGCAACCAGAAGGCTTTGAAGTAAGAGGAAAAGAGAATTTGGTGTGCAAATTGAAAAAGTCTTTATATGGGCTGAAGCAGTCACCAATGATGTGGTACCAGAAATTTGACACGTACATGCTCCAGCTTAATTTTGTGCGTTCAAATTCTGACCATTGCGTTTATGTGAAGAGAATGGGTGATCAGTTTGTCATTCTCATGCTATATGTCAATGACATGTTGTTGATCGGGAATAATGTGAAGATGGTGAATTCCGTGAAGAGTTTGTTGGCCAAAAAGTTCGAAATGAAAGACTTGGGGCCTGCAAATTTTATTTTGGGTATGCAGATTAGGAGGGACCGTGAGAAACGGAAGCTGTGGCTAGGGCAGGAGAAATACATAAAAGAAATATTGAAGAAATTCAATATGATAGACTGCAAGCCTGTTGGTACCCCTATACCTTTAGGGACCAAGCTATCTGCGGAACAATATCCAAAAACGGATGAAGAAGCTGAAGAGATGGCTCGAGTTCCATACGCGAGTGCAGTGGGTAGTTTGATGTATGCTATGGTATGCACGCGTTCGGATATAGCCCAAGCAGTGGGAGTCTTGAGTCGATACATGTCTAACCCAGGTAGAGAACACTGGAATGCGATCAAAAGAATTTTCAGGTATCTTCGTGGAACTTTGAATTTTACTTTATGTTTTGAAGGT
The DNA here is from genome assembly GCA_031216285.1 of Syzygium syzygioides. Lineage (NCBI taxonomy): Eukaryota > Viridiplantae > Streptophyta > Magnoliopsida > Myrtales > Myrtaceae > Syzygium > Syzygium syzygioides. Next base: position 11,619,818 of record CM062243.1, on the reverse strand, counting down.
ACAGGGAATGGAAACATGCTTGATATCGTAGGCCATGTAGATGCTGATTGGGGTGGAGATATTGATGGTAGATGGTCCACTAGCGGATATGTTTTCACATTGTTTGGTGCTGCATTAAGTTGGATGAGCAGGAAGCAAAGCGTGGTAGCACTTTCTTCTACGGAGGCTGAGTATATAGCTCTTACTCATACTGGAAAAAAGGCTGTATGGTTACGACGGTTGTGCTTGGAGCTCGGTTTTGAGCAAGGTGCAATAGAGGTGAGATGTGATAATCAAAGAGCTATTTATTTAGCTAAGAATCCTGCATTTCACTCACGTACAAAGCATATTGATATACAATATCATTTTATCCGAGAAAAGGTAGAGAAGAAAGAGGTTCAGCTTGCAAAGGTCGACACGGTAGAAAATAGTTCTGATTTCCTTACTAAAGCCGTCACAGGTGCGAAGTTTGAATGGTCCTCTACTGCAATTGGATTGAAGAAAAATGATATTGGAAAGGCTCTCATTTGCGCGAAGTATCCACCAAGTGAGAGAATGTTGGAGTTGGCGAATACTTCGGGGACCCTTGTTTCTCACACCGGGTATGCCCACGTGAGCTTAGGGAAATTGAAGTGTTATCCAACGACATGTGATCCCTGCGTGCGGAATGCGGGGGTTCGGGGGCAGCGCCCCCGACACAGGTGCCCCGTTGCCCGGTCAGCGGGCGAGGGTTCAGGGGCAGCGCCCCCCAACAAGGGTTCCGCTGCCCGGTCAGCGGATGGCTGCCCCGCTCGCCGGTGAGCAGGCGGAGACTCGGGGGCAGCGCCCCCGAAACCTCGACAAGTTTGGGCTTTTATTTAAGCTGACCCGTATGGTGCAAGATTAAGAGATTTCATATAGGTTTAGGTTTTGAGCCCGTTTGGGGCACATATATATTTTGCTCGTTTTTCTTATCATTGTAATGAGTTGAGTGGCTGTAAACCAAAAATATAGTGAAATCTCTTTGCATGACGTAGCCCTATTCGAGGGTGAATCTAGGTAAATTTGTGCATCGTCTATTTTTCTCTGATTTCTGCGTGATCGTTGTATTTCGGTTCTTGATACATCCCTACAATTACGAGCTCTCACATCACTTAATATATACATTAACGTGGTGAACTTGTCTGTCTCAGTATAATTAACATTATTCTAAATATTTACACAGTATATTGCCATTGCAAGAAGCGTTTCCGATTGTGATTTTGTCCCCAGCAAATAATAGCCCAATTTTTTATTGACAAAGTATACAAAAGATGACAAGCACATCTTACCAAAAAAAAAAGATGATAAGCAAAATAAGTTTTTTTCCCAAAAAAGAGCAAAATCATATTTGTTGTGGTAAAATTAAGAAATACCACTTTCTATGTTAACTGTGAAAAATCTGTTAGTTGCGAATTACTTCGCACATTTTTTGCATATTTTCCACCACGAAACCAGGAAATAAAAGAAAGAACATGAGAAGAGGAAGGCAAAAAAAACGATTATTTCACAACATACAAAGTATCAAAATTGAGTGAATGGTTATTTTCAACTTATGTTATTAAAGGACCACCTAAAATGTGGCTCTAATACTGTAGTAAAGTCAAAAGGACTGCCGTCTTCTCTTAAGCTCTTGTAGTACAGCTTTAAGTTCGTGGATAATTGTTAGGTCCACTACCAGTGTAACAAAGTATTTACGCACTCATCATTCAATGTTTCACATGTGTATTTGAAGATAATAATATAAATCAATTCTTCAACATGTCAATCATCCAATGGCGAATGTGTAAATAAAATTCATACATTGGCGGTTGAACTATTAAAAATCCTAAGTTTATATGTGTTATCTTAATGCTGCCAAATTGAAAGAATTTTCACAAACAATCTAGATCTCCGTATGGATCGGCAAAAAGCACGAAAGTATGTCTTGTAGCCAGCTTCTAAACAGTATTTATTTCGTAAAAGCCGTGTTTAGTATGTCATTGGTACGCAATTATGCATCCTCTTTTTCTCATTTGCTACCAGCATCACCTTTGATATTGATATTTATTTTTCAGAGCTTAACTCCCTATCTCAATTAACGGCGTGAAGAAAAGTCCCATGGTAAAGGCAAATTACAAATATGAGATCATCAAGATGGTTGGTCGAGTTGGATAAAATTTACTTGCACGTGATTTAAAACCTTCTTGATCAAAAGTTTGAATTCCCTAGTCAATCATCAATCTTAGGAAATCTCGGTTCGTTTTTTACGTAGGTTTGGTTTGTACAACAGGCATAAGATAACTCCAGCTTTAATGCAACTTGTATCTGGTGGTGTGATATTAAAAAAATTCGCTCAAAATAAATAGTAATTATAGCTAAATCCGAACATTTTGATTGTACATGTGGGACTGCTACAATAATGCATAAAAGATTCGCCATATCAAATGTTACTCCAAATCCTTTTTACCCATGAAAAAGACGCGGTGCTATTTTCACCTCTATATGACTAATCCATCCAATTTTATCTAGACAAAATTGCATTCAATTGTTCAATTGCAATTAAAATTGTTGGCCTCAAATTTATTTACTTTCATTTTTTTAGTTTTTTTTAAATTTTATCTAAATTTTAGTTATGGTAATTAAGAATTTCACATAATTTATTTTTGCGTATCGTGAGTGTCTCACTGTTTTGTTATTATTTGTTTTAGTTTGATGTTTGTATGATAGTGGTCGCGTTGTCAATTGAGAATTCGGTAATGGATCTCCAGAACTAGGATTGTTAAAGAAGTGACAATTTAGAGTAGCACGAAGCGAGTCAGAGACGACAAGTTGGACGAGTTGGAATTCCAATCGGAGGTGAAGAAGGTCAGGGACAATCTCCTAAACTTCCATGACGACTCCGACCCCAGGCTGGGTGCTCCGGATCTGGACTCTCATGTGGAGGTTCCAGGACAAGATTGCAGCGGCGTTGACGTCCTCGTCGCCGGTGGCAGTGGTCGACCTCACGTCGGAGTCCAGTGACTCGGTGTCGGGGCATTGGTACCTACTAGAGGCTTCATACAATGAGCTTTGGTCTCCCGCCTTCAACCACTGCTTGCCCTGCAAAGTCGCGAGCCTCACGTCGGAGTCCAGTGACTCGGAATCGGGGCATTGGTACCTTCTAGAGGCTTCGTACAATAAGCTTTGGTCTCCCGCCTTCAACCACTGCTTGCCCTGCAAAGTCGCGAGTGGGCAAGGAAGAGTTTGTATGGCTCACCTCCGAGTCGTCTAGGATCGGTGAGTTCTAGGAGTTTGAGGATCGGATCCTGAGTTACGGTGGCTCGTTTCAGTTAAGAGCTGGAGAGGAGTATGGAGCAGGAGCCGAGGAGGGCGAGTACGTGCCGTTCGGCTACTTTGAAGCGGGTTTTGGTCTGTTGGGTTTTTCGAGGCAACAGGAGACTGCACTGGTGCTATAGGCGGGATTGAAACGTTCTTCCGCAAGCCGGCGGACGCTGATTTGCATTGCGAGATCTCAGTATGTCAATTGGGGGACATGGACAGATCGTTGAAAGGGTTGGACACATCCTTTGATGCAGGCATTCACAAGATGTGGAAACAGCCCCGTCAACATTGTTCCTTCGGGATGGCTCTTAATGCGATATCCTTAAACTCGGTGCTCGCTTTACTCCCAAAAGTGCGACGAAGAAAAAGGAAAATCATCCAAGTCCAAGCTCATTAAATCTGGCTCATAACCCGTCCTGTAGGTAAAGTCCGAAACCTACTTGTTTGATTTCACAAGGAGTAAAACGCCTGCATAGTTGATGATACTGGAAGCTCATTAGGAAAACTCTCACAGATGAAGTGATGAAATGTTTCTTTTGGAGAATGGCTTTTGGCTTGCTTCCTTGGAAATAACTTTATCGCGGTGTGTCCGCATAGAATCAATATTTTTTTCATTAATTGCGTAATGAAACAGAAGAGTCATCCGCTTATGGCTTTTAAGGAAAGGATTGTTTGTTTGGTCGTTTCGCCTGCTTGAACTTGGTATAACTTGGACGAATGCATTTGTTTTCACGTTCGTCTATTCTTAGGTTCTCCATTTCCGTCCTTTTATACTGACACAATTCCTCAGTGGATGATTACTATGTCAAGATACTTAACTTAATCTCCCATAAAAGTATAAATAATCGGTGGAAAGGAAGCAAAAGTGGTTGAGCTACACGTTGCAACAAGAGAACTCCATCCATTCTTGATCTGTGTAACAGAGACTTTTATATGGCGCCTATCAAATGATACTCTGATTCGTTTACTAAGTGTTATATATTTTAATGAAATAACTACTAAAAAAATTGATAACAGGCGACAGGCAAAACCATCCCTGAAAGTAAGAATACTCGCCCATAAGCAACGGCTCAAGGCCTACCGTTCCGTTGTCGACTATAAACTTGTTGGTCTTCTTCCATTATGGTTGCTCTATAATGGGCTGGGTATATTTGTTGTCCCGTTCTAAAGGTTGCCTAAATGATCAGAAATTTCATGTGGTATCCTATGCACAAATTGTTTTAAATGGGATCAAGTCATAAAAAGTTATTGTGCTTTTATCTACAAACAATAAGTAAATATGGATTGTTTACTGCACAAACTCGTAAACCAGGCCGATTCGTCCACTTTAACAGGTGGAGATCTTATTTTCTGGTTAGTAGTTTTTTTTTTTTTTTGTAACTTTTCTTTTTGGTGGTGAGTAGAGCAATTTTTTTTTAATAATTTAGTGATACTCAGATAAAAACTTGACTACCTGAAAATTCATGGAACGTCCTACAAACCCCACATTTAGGATTAGACTTGTTCTATCTATTTTCAGGGTACCTAATAGGAGTTTGAATGGCTTGATGTCGTTGTCTCTCCTCTCTACCTCTTTAAGTGATTTAAGTTTGGCTGGTTTAACTTAAATTGCTATCTCTGATAGTGCACATCGGACGTTGAAATTTATTGCTAGTTCAACGACTTTTAAGAGGCGGTGACCAATCTCTGTAATCATTGTAGGAATAACATCAAGATGTACCGAGAGAAGAATGGTGTGAGATTGCTCATAACCTGTAGATAAGCATGAATTCGATCGAGAACTACGAGGAAGATATCAACAAACGTATCAATTTGCTCTTCTTTTGGTATGCTATTGCTAAGCATCTCTTTTATATATTGTCCTTGGGTTCTTCTTCTATATTGAAATACACGAAATAGGTTATTTGGCAAATTATTTTTCTTTTTTTATTATCTCCAAAGACTTGAGAGACTAAGCTATATCAAAATCATATCTTAATATCATCAAATCCTGACTAGATAACATCGCTGCTCCATGCGTTGGGCCGGAGGAGTTTCAATAGCTGTGGGGCAAGCCACGGGGTAAAGGTGATCAATTGATAATCTTGGACAATGGACATCATGAGTTGTGTGTAATGCTGCGTCGAGATGAATGTTAAGAGTTCCAGACATCATGTTTATATTGCTGCCTTGGAATAGCTATGGGCTAGTTTTGATCACCTTTTACATTTTTCTTTTTTTTTTACATATTTTAACCCTTTTTTTAAACTTTAACAAGCATCTTATCTCCGACACATGTTTATATTTTTTGGGCTTGAAACATGTGAAATTTTCACAACACCTAAATATTGATTCGTTATTTTCATATAATTTTTTCATAAATCTTTAATATTTGAATGACATTTTAAATTTTAACAGGAAAGTAAATTTTGCTTTTGCTTTTTTGAAAAGCACAAAAAAATAAGTCCTAAGAAAATTCAGTTGACTCTGATCATTACGATTACTTTCTCCTCTTCTATTTTATCACGTGTCATCCGTGAATCCAAACTAAAGTTAGGTAAAACAGAGCTTAATGGTTGAGTCACATCATTACAAAACCGGATTCCCTCCCACTTCCCTTGACATGAATTAAAAATGCTACTTTGCAATAAAGTAGAGAAAAAAAATAATCATTTAATTTAATCTTCCTTTACATACTAGAGCAATATATCAACTTTAACTTGCCTTAATTATTAAATTGGATGCAATCTTTTACATATCCGATGGATTGTAAGAGCTGAAGTTAGGAGTTAGGACCACAATTAAATTGGGAAGAAAGTGACAAACTAATAATGATAAGTTAAACATGTAAATAGTACGCATGCATCTTAGACAAAACAACCTAATCAAGACCTATTTTCCTGATCATTTATTTAATTTTTTATTTTATTTTATATATATTTATTTTTCATTTTTTCAGACCGCCACGAAGTTCAATTTTTTTCCCTTTCTTTTTGAACCTTTTATTTATCTTACTCTCACGCCCAAACACAAATTCAAGTTAGTTGTCTAGGTGAATCAATTTCGTCTTCTTCCTTTCTCTTGCTCATGGCCAGGCTAACCTTCCTCAGGCACCAAACCCAATTCGTTCATACTCAGCGGAAATACATAGTCAAACCTACTCATCCATTGTCTCCATTTTCTACTCTTACCCATTAAACCGGGTCCTTAACGAAGCTTCAATCGAACATAAACTAATCTAGCAACCAACAAGAAAATTTATGCAAGAGCTGCAAGTGATAACTCAGCATCATCAGATATCGTATAACCAGCAAGCAACAACCCCGATCCGGCATGAATGCAAACACAAATTCGCATTGCAATTTACATTCGCTAAACACATATTCACATTTACTCGCAGAGAAGACATGGTCCAAAAGAATTCACTGTTAGAAAAGATATGTAAAGCAAATCAGTCTACGCTTCAATGAACGCACCAGCGACCATCGATGAGTATTTACAATTCAGCACATCAAACATTTTCAGCTAATTTCACAAGAGTCAAGTTCATCGCCTCAGAACATTGCAAGCCTATCTCGGTCAGATTCGTATTTATACTAATACGACTCAGGCATTTCAACAAACACTTAACGTGCATTCGCTTAAATGGCAGCAATGCAGCAGTGAGACTGTGAGAATCACAACCCAATAAATCAGCACGAGATCATCAAGGCTGAATCGACAGTTATTAATATAATCTCAGACGAGAACAATTTTCGTGCTAGCAACAACAAAGAGCGATCGAATGATGTTCTGAACTTGCACACTCAACTGAAAACTGGAAAGCTCGAAGGCTCCAAGTTGTGGAAGGTTTGAAGAAATTCTCCTTGGGTTCAATAAACTCGAGTTCATCGATGGAGCACACAGATTCGAAGCTCAAGCGCGAGAACATCGTGACTGGAAGAGGAACGGATGCGGCGAGGTGAGAGGTGGATTCCGGCGCTGATCAGCGACGGAGAAGCTTCTGGAACACGTAGAGGGTCGAGAGAGAGGCTTCTTGGCTCCAATTCCTGTGCGTTTTGAGGCGCGTTTCAGTTCTCCTTCTCCCGTGGAGCGCTCTCTCCATTTATGCCAATCCATGCCAATCCATCTCTGCTTCAGTCACTCGTGCGATGACCTCCGTCATCCTGACGAGAGGTTACGATCACTGCGTCCAGCAGCATCCGGTCGCCTCTCGCTCGCTCCTCCAACAACTCCCACCATCTCCGCTCTGGTTTTGATTGATCTCTATGAGGAAATTGAAAGGCTCCCATTGCATGGTGGAAGAAGATGATCATTGAGCTGGATGATGATGGGCTGGATTGCCTTGAGCCCCCCCTAATGGAATGAATGTGGCCCGGACTCCATGGATGGACCTTTCATTGATCAATTATTGTTTCTGTTTTTTTTATTCTCTCTTCTCCATTTATTTATTTTTTCTAAAAATGCATAGTTGATTAGTCTGTAAAAAATTCAGGTCACAACAGATGGTGAGCATGTTGCAATTTCACAAAAGTAGACCTGTGATGTGCATAATTAATGATTATTGGTTGCGGCCAATAAAAAAATGTAAAAGTACGGTAGAAGCAGCAGCTAATAAATATGATAGAAAGAGCTTTTCTATTAGTCATTAAAAGAGAATGTAAAAAAAGAAAAAGACACTTTAGATTATAAGATGGAGGCAGCTAATAGTATGATCAAATAGGAAATTCAGGAAAGGTTTGGTTATATCTATTGAAAGAGCTGAATCAGAAGAGGAATATATTAGGTGATAGAAATAAAAGCCAAACTTGATAATAGAAATAAGTTGTCTTGTACTAATCAATAAAGAAAAGTTATGAATTTGAACTAAAGGATATTTCACACTAATCGATATCATTGCAATAGAAAACAGAAATAGAAAAAGATTGTGTCCAAATTGTACATGCCAGAAAAATTGAGAGGTATGTCTGTCATTTGGCCCCTACATGAAATCCTATTGATACTTTATGAGAAAGGAGTGACATGCATAAAATGCCTAGATATAGGATTGTGCATTTCATAAATGTGCAAGTCATGGTATTGCCTAGCGCGTGAAGAGATCTTTAAGGCAATTATATATTTATTTAGAGAATAGGCAAAAATAAAGAAAGAAAGAAATTATGGAGAAGCATTTATTCATAGGAAGGATACAAATTTGAGAGATTGAACTTCCTTGGTCAAAATGCAATGTTATGGGAAAATATTAGCAACAATGTCACATGACAATATGAAGAAGAGTTTCGAGTTGAGAGGTATAACGTTTGCACCATAATTGTTAAAAAAAATGTGTTGAATAAGCAAATATTTCCATTGAATAATAATCATTACAAAAATTTCGTAAATCATGAGTTAACCAAAAACTAGAAATTCCATAACTCTCTCTCTCTCTCTCTCTCTCTCTCTCTCTCTCTCTCTCTCTCTCTCTCTCTTAGGCACACACAACCTAAATAGAAATCAAAGGCTCTCCCTCTTTGTTGGAAAACCAAGACGCACGACCCCCTCTCTCCGTTCTTCTTCCTTTAGCCAGCGCAAACCAGGCGGCCAGCTCCAGCTCCAACTACGAAGTTTACCAAACCAATCGTCCAATTTACTCAATGATACGAGAGCTCTTGTTCGATAGAAAGTTTTGTTAACAAATTAACAACCGAGTTTAGTGGATTTTTTTGGGTTCATGATGGTGCTTAACAATGCGGAGCTTTTGAAATGAAAACAACAATCGACAATCATTGGGAGGTGTGCGGGTCGAGAGCAAAAACAGAGAATAGTGAGGCATTCCGTGGATGGTGAATAAAAATAGAGAGTCGTTTATGTATTTGTGGGAATTCAAAAGGAAAAAAAATTAAAAAAAACAGGGTACAAGTAAATAAAGAAGGAAGAAATCGATAGCAGAAAAATAGAAGTAAAAAAATAAAAAGAAAGAAAGAAAGTACGAAGAGGTTCGTGCAAGTGAACATTGCGTGGGGGAAGAGATCGGTGTGAAGAGTAGGACAAAAGAGAGAGGGCTGAGAAACTCATTGTACATATGAGCTGAGGGGCTGAAAAGGAAAAAAAGAAAGCACAAAAAGAGGCTAATACTAATACACACAAAAATCTCAACTGTAAATTAATTTTTGTATCGCAAATAACTCTAAATTGCTGTACACGTGTCACAAATATGCCAAATTGCTTTTTATGTCACAAAGAAAATCCTAAATCAGTATACATGTGCCACATTTACTCGAATTGATATATTCGTATCATATTTATCCCAAACATTGAGATTTTTTATAATACGCAAACCGATTTAGGCAAATGTGGCAAGGGTGTACCATTTTAAGATTTTCCGTGGCACAGAAATTAATACGGGTAGTAAATGTGGCGTGGAGTATCAGTTTAGAATTTTTTTTATACAAAAATTAGTTTGGGGTAAATATGGCACGAACGTACTAGTTTGAGACTTTTTGTAGTATTAACCTAAAACGAAAAAGAAAAAGCGAAGCAAAAATTGTGCCCAGATTTTTTTTTGTTTTTTTTTTGGTAAGCAAAAAAAAAACAGATTTTTTTTTGTTTGCAGTAACTAGATCTAAAATTCTCCTATAGTGATATTATCTGGATAGACATTGTATGCTAAGGTTTCTAACCAAGTTGTTCTCATTTTCTTCACGGAAACCGCGCGATAATGTGACTTCTCACCTTGTTGCGTGAAGATTTTTTTCTTTTAAGGTAGTGAAACTTCAAGTGGATATAACGTGCCTTCCCCGCTCCTCTCAATGCATAGCCATTTTACGATACTACAAATATAATATTCTTGCACAAAAACAATTGTTTTAATTGTAATTTATTGTGCCATGCAGGCAAACTATAGACATATGAATAAAAATTGAGTACGATTTTTACATTGTTAAATAACAAGCTAAGTGATAGAAGGATAAAGTAGACGACATAAGACATATTAGGCTCATCAGAATTTAAAGTCTTTATTTACAGACGTGATTTGAAAATAAAACTAATCATGAATAGCAATTACCATAAATTCATAATACAAATAGTTCACCTATCAATCTGTGCTTTAATATATAGTAGAGTTGTACTGCACGAATGATAGATAAGGTAGTTTAGATATATTCTCAATGAAAAATTTTAGTCTAATCTAAAATTAATCAAGCCTATTTTGATAGTTTAACTAAAACAGGTAAGTCCTGTGAGAAGTCAATAGAACTGTGTGCACTCAAAAGGATGCATAACTTCATTTGATGCTACAGAAATCATTAGCTGATGAACGCTTTCTTAGTAATTTTTATCATTTTCCAGCTATCTTATTAGTTACTAGATTATTAGCTAGAATGACTTCTTTTAGATTAATCACAGGTGTTTTACTGGCAAGTTAGTATTGACATAGTTCGAAAATTCTCTGCAATTGTTTTTGAAAGGCTCGTGCACGTTTTCAAACTTTGAATGCGTTGACCATAGGGATTTTTCATCTCTCTTGATAGTTGTCAAAATCCACATATACACCGAGAACTTAGTGAATGACCGGCTATCCCTTTAAAAAGAATGAAGGACCAAGTCTTTAACCAAAAATAGTGTGTGTGTGTGTGTGTATTGACCAAGCAAAACCTTTTATTGAATGATAAGTATAACAAAATAAAGTGGATCATGAATTAACCAATTACTAGAAATTCATGAACCCAATTTGATAAACTTTGTTCAAATAGTCTACAGTAAATTCCAATGCCACTCCCAAATCACTCTCCACATGCATTTGATTAAGTTTTCTCCTATTCGGAACCGAAATGATAGTAAAAATGGGTGAGGAAAACCACAGCTTAGTACGTGACAGTCACCGCTCCTATGGGATCAAGCGAGGAATAATGTATCTTTAGAAACGATTTTGCATCAATGTATCAAGATAATCACATTAGTTGCATTTTCCCATGTAACAAGTAGAATGCTTACTCCAATGAATCGTAAATTACGCACTATCTCATAAACCCACGTAATAAAACCAGCATATATCAAACGCAATGTCAAAAAACCCTGCACTCACACTTCTTCACATGACAAAGCCCAAAACTATTGTTGGTTAAGTCTCGAAAATCACATTAGGTATGAATAAGCCCGTAAATCACGTCGGCCTTGATTAAGCCTCAAATATATATATATATATATATATATAGAGAGAGAGAGAGAGAGAGAATTAGAATTTCGGCTTAAAATATTTTCGGATAACATACATGATACGTTCAAAAGTATCCAATGGATCCAAAAAGAGCATGCCATGAAATAATATTTATTTCTACACTTAAAAAATACACGTCATCTCGCAATATAGCTTTTTCTTGGCAAATCGTGTCATGTAATTTTTAAAAATAGATAGAAGTGTTTAGAAATTACTTATCTCAATAAATCGCTAATTCAAGCCGTATGACTCAATCTCAAATTTCCTCAGCCCCTAAACATAATTCAATGCCATTAATAGAAATTAGTAATTCTAAACAATGGCTAAATGCAATTAGGCCAAAAACCCCTCTCAGATGTAAAATTACGTGAATATCCTCCGAAGCTCAATTCCAAGCCCATGGCCCCGATATGCACCACAACGACCCAAAAATTACTTAAAGTATGTGAATCATCCGAAACAATCATTCTTTGCATAATATGATATATATATTTTTCCAAAAAATCGATAATTAGACTTTTTCAAATATCGCACGTTCTAACTTTATTCTTCAATAATTGCACCGAGCTTTTCAAAGTCTATTAATTAGAATTTTCCACAACCGATGTTTATATTTGAATAGACCAGATTAGCTAGAAAATTTTTGGATGCCGAGAAAACCATCGGCCATAATTTTCGCAATTTCCCTAATTTCTGATAAACAAAAGAAAATTTTCATATTTTAAAAAATCGTGAAAATTTCACGGATCAAATTTTCATGTTTTAAAAATCATGAAAATTTCACAGATCAAAGCACTCTCCTTTTTTAGTTTTAACTGAGAAAACGGGGCGGCAATTTGACTTCTGGATGGACCGCACGAGTCGTCGGAAGAATCTGTGTGACGTTACAAGAGGTGCCAACTTCATGCGCTCGGTTCTCACTGTCAAAATGATCGAATCTACTGAGTTTTGTGTCAGTGGTAAGAACTCATGTAATACTACAATTTCATAACAAGGATCTATTACAAGATGCCAATTCCATCTATCCCAGAGTTCGCGGATAGCTCTCTACTACTCCACAGCTCCTCCAGAAGCACCGAGTTCCAGCTATTCCGTGTCGATCCAGTCTCCGATGATATCCGATCCCGAATCCGACATTCCTCAGTTCTGCTCAGACGATCGGAACTCAGTTCTTCGTTGTCCAATCGCCGCAAAAGCTAAGTTCACTCTGCCTTCCTTTGGTTTCCGATTTCAGTACGGTCGGTAACACCGGTCTCTCGGTCTCTTCCTGAATTTTCAGTGGCTCCCTTCATCGATTTTCATCCACCGTCGCCCTCCGGACGCTGTTCGCCACTGCCGATCATCGCTGTTGACCGTCGTACCTCCATCTCCGACTGCTTTGAGGTCAGCCATAATAGGATCGGAAAACGGAGCATCGGTTTTCTCTTTTCTTTCCTTTGGTTTATTTGACTTCGCAGACTTTATTTATCGAATTCAGGTGACTAATAGCTATTGCCGCCGTCGGCATTCGCTGACTTAAACCCCACGCCGTGGCCTCTCTGTTTTGCTTTATTTCCCTACCGAGAAGACCGAAGTGCTCGGATCTCGCTTGAGTTATTTCTGCTGGATTTGATTTCGATTGTCAACATCATACAGGCTTCGTTCGTCAATCCATTTTCCGGTTGCTGATCTATTTCGTCTTGTTAACCTGGTAACTTCATCATCCCCTGTTCTGCGTCGTTTTTGCGACATACAAGACCGAGTCGCATTCGTGTCACTCATGTATTAATCAATGAGAATATGAAGTTTCTATTGATTACCTGTGACGATATTGTTGTGCCAGTATCGGTTTTTGATGGAAAAATTACTTTGATTTCGTGACCAGATTCAACGTTCTCAATACGCACAAACTGTTTGTTAGAATACCTCTCAGACACTGTTACGAAATAGCGTATGTTTTTTGCGCAATCGGAGGGTCGTTCGGTGCAGATTAATCATTTTGGTAACGCAAAGCTTTGATTCCATTTACATTTCATTGTTATCTCAATTGAATCTGAACACATCTTTTTGTTGCTTTTTTTTACTCTCTGTTTCGGCACTTTCCCGGTGACTGTCAATGGTGATCGCCCGTGAAAAACGTCTGAGGGATGGCGCTGAGTGTCGACCTCTACGCTCGTCTGCACCGGTTTGTTTATCGCGTCTCTTGCTCTCTGTCTGCTTCGATTGTGCTGTGGCCGTGCACGTGAGTTTTGAGTGGATGGCCTTTGAGATGGTGGCTGACGGATAGAAGTCACGAAGCGAAAGAAGATGGCGTAATGATATCACCGGCGCACAACACCCAACAACCCTCTCTCTATCTCTCTCTCTCTCTCTGAAGCTCCTAATGGTTTCCTCTGAATTTCTTCTCCTTCAGGCGACACCCCTGCTCTCTCTCTCTCTCTCTCTCTCTCTCTCTGAAGCTCCTAATGGTTTCCTCTGAATTTCTTCTCCTTCAGGCGACACCCCTGCTCTCTCTCTCTCTCTCTCTCTCTCTCTCTCTCTCTCTCTCTCTCTCTGCTGGAAAACCGACAAGCACGGTCCCCTCTCTCCGTTCTTCTTCCTTCAGCCAGCGCAAACCAGACCGGCCAGCTCCAGCTCCGACTCTCTCCACATTCATTTTCTTCGGATCTTCCGTAGAGATTCTCGCATGGATACACGCAAGACTCCGAATCCATTAAGGCACAATACGCTATCAGGAGCTCCGCTCTTATTCTCCGGATCTTTCTCGAGCTCCCACTCTGCCGGCTCTTCCATCATTTGGCCATGTTGAGCCGACCTAGAGAGGAGGCCTCTCTTCCTCCATTAGTCACAAGTCCTCTCCGTCGTGAGCCTGGCCACGTCATTCAGTCGTCACCCACGAGAGCAGCCCAATCCGTGACCGATGCGCAGCTGGGTTAATACCAGCCCAACGCCGAAACGCAACAGGCCGTCATCGAGAGGCAACCAAGTCGTCCCATCGGGTTGCCTGGACGGATCATCCGATTTACTCAACGGCGTGGGTGCCTCCATTTCTCAGGACAGGTATATCGTCGTTTCTTTTTCATCGAATCTCATGGCCAAGTTTTAGAAACCAAAGACTCATTGCATGAGTTTTCTTGCCAACGTTGGTGCAGTTCAAAACCCGAAAAAAATTGTGAAGCCAAAAAAAGAAGCAAAGATTGTGCCCAGTTCGTTTTTTGTCCGCAGGTAACAAGATCTAAATTTTCCCATAGATTGGTACCATTCGGATGGACGTTATATGTTTTGTGTTGACGACATTGGAGTATCCACACGTCATATATGTCTAGAACAATGGGCTACGTTTCAGAAGTTCGATCCATATATATGTCCTTCTTTGCTTGTACGATTCAGGTCGCTTCCATTCGCTTCCCGTCAAGGTGCATTGGGTTTGCACTATTATATAATCGTATTTCATGGGCTAACATTTTGCCGGAACCGCTTGTTTGGAGCAGCATTTCCGTTATAGCGATATGTGAAGACTGTCAATTTCTAATTCATTTTATTTATTTTAGTATTGTCCGACATGCATTTAGGACGGACAATTCTTAGTTATAATGTAAAAATCGTGATAAGAAAGGGAGCATGTTTATTCCACATTGTTATCGATTTCAAGATCATTCCACCATATCATCGCCCATAGATTTAGGTTAGAATTTGTTAGATGTGCCTTCTAGATGCTTAGGAAATTTTTTTGAATAATAATAAGAAGGACAAAAAATACGTTCATGAAATTTAGGGCTTAATCCGACTTAGGCATTTTGCGAGAATTTGCATTCCATAGATTAGAGTAATCACATGCTTAGCTTAGGGTACCACTCATGGGGTTCCTATCCCGAGGCATAATAATGAGGCTTTATTTAATTTTGTTCCATACAGGTTGGGTTCTTTATTTTTCCGTACTTTATTTACTTTCATTTTTTGCGATGTTGCGTGATTACGTTGTTATGGGATTAAGTGATTGATGGATATAATTGCACAATTTCACAAATGCATGATCTAAGATGTTTAGAAAAGAATGAGTAAAGATACCAAAATTGGGCGCTCGATAGATTTAAGCGTAATCAAGTCATGTTCCCGAATCTCTGGTTTGCGAAAGTGAAGTGATCTCCCTCGTTTCACTTGATTTCTATCTAGCCTCAAATAGGTTAGTGTTGACTCCTAAAAAAAGAACAAAATTTGCATATTTAATCGAGTCAACCAAAATCGCAATTGGTAGAGTTTGGGAAAACTTGAACCAATTGTGAGCATCACCTCATAAGAGGAACTATCCAAGATCTCTCAGTGATTCGTTTGCTCGCCTCAAGGTGCCACTACGTCCTTCCAAAACTATTATCTGCTATGGTTAAGCTCCAAATATCACATAATCTATGAATAAAACCCTGTAAATCACGTCGACCATGATTAAGCCTCAAAAAAAAATATTAGTCCGTGCGCCCACACACACAAAAAATATATAAATAGCATTTCAATCTAAAATATTTTCGGAAAACATTCATAAGAGACTCAAAAGTGTCCAATGCTTGAATCAAGTTTTCCAATACAGCATGCCACAAAATAATATCTATTTGTATACTTTAAAAATACATGCCAGTCACATCACAATACACCTTTTTCTCGGTAAATTATGTCATGCAACTTTTACAAAATATGGAAGTGGTAGAAATTACTTAGCGAGATAAATCGCTAATTCAAGCCAGACAACTCAACTCAGATTTCCTCTGCACCTAAAGAATGGCCGAATGAACTTGGGCTGAAAAGCCTGTTATGACGAAAAATTACGTAAACGCTCTCCGAGACTTGTTTTCACGTCTGTGGCCCCTACACGCACCACATGACCCAAAAAATGTTCAACTCTATGAATCATTTGAAATAATCATTCTTTGCAGAAAATAGTTTGTATTAATTTTTTAGAAAACCGAAAAAAAAAATAGATATATCCAACATTAAGCATGCTAACTTTTTTTCTTCAATAATTGGACCAAACTTTTCAAAGGAGTTAGAATTTTTCACAACCAATATATTCGAACTAACCAAATTGACTTGAAAATTTTTGGATGTCTAGAAAATCGTGTTCCATAATTTGCACAATTTTCATAATTTCTAAGTAATAACAGCAATTTCTATATTTTCAAAAATCGTGAAAATTTCACATAACATATTAGTCTTTGCGTTTGAGTTTAACGGAGAAAATGGTGTTGCAATAGAACTTCAAGATGGAGCGCAGGATCCGCCAGAAGGGATTGCGCTCGTCAAACCCAAATTACAAGAGGTGCAGCTTCATGCGCTTAATTCTCACTCTACGAATAATTGAATCAAGTGGTGTTTGTGTCATTGGAAAGACCTCATGTAATACTACAATTTCGTAACAAGGATCGACCCAAAAAGTAATCCAAATAGATTGTGTTTATGCAAGAAAGTTACACTTTTTTACCAGCATGCAACAGCAATTTTGGAATGGTGTAATTTCCAAACGAAATGTCGAAATCACACAATGCCAAATCACAGGGGTTTGAAGTCAAAGAAAATATCAGTTCAATCCATGGATGTCGCCATTGAGAGCGGTTTTCCAACAATGAAGGACACTCCAAGGTGAGCCTTGGATCTCCGGCATCGCCGTCCAGTCTACCCTCTTGCCTTTCTCCTTAGTTTTGGGTGAAAATGGCAAATGCCAATCCTAGGAGGATAAGAAGGCACCGAGCCAAGCTCTACAAGACTAGTTCCATAATTACCTCCCACAATCGCTCCTTGCCTTCTGAAAATAATCCAGATATTTAATCTTTACTTTTCTTTGCAACATTACGAAATTCCCTTTTTGGTTTGGAATATTAAAATCTACCACCTAACAAAATTTCATCATCAAAATTTGCTAGACCTAAACCTTTGAATGAGTGCGAATATTTTGTTTCGTATCTTTCTCAAGTCTCAAGTCACCTCTCTTCCCATGTGATTTTGTCATTGCACCTTCACCTAAAGAGCGACGAGACGCGTCACCACTTGTCTCTTCAATCAACAACATTAACCGGCTGCTTGTCATAAGTTATGTTTACCTTGAATTGCAGCAGCTTGAAGTGATCTGATTAGAACTTGAAACATATTTTCGCACCATAGATGCGTGGAAAAGGCTGCGTGCTCCTGCTTCAAGCTGGTGATCTCTGTTTCACATAGTAGAACACAAGTTGGAATGGCCGAACATTGCAAAGAGCTTTAAAAACAAAATGGTGGATACAAAGCTTCAACATGCGGATTATTGGGCTATATTCTTTTGGTGTGAACTTTCGGCCCAAATGTGTATGTTTTTGGTATAGTTGGTAGGCGGCGAGATTGGTTTAAGGCTTTGTCCTTCTCTTGAAAGACAGACCATGTCACTCCCCTTTTCTCGTGTGGAAATTAGCCGGTGACAATTACACTATAGGACAACATGGGAAGACCAACACGAGGATTGAGATTAATGGTCATGATTTAGTTTTGGAGTACCCAGAATGGATTATCAAGATCATATGTTACTTAGTTGCTGAAGCCATCTATTCATCTTTACAATTTTGGTATCATCGTCTTGGAATCGACTAAAAATAAGCTCATTTATTAACGAGGACGATTAATAAGTCACAATTTAATTATTAATTTCTACGGTTTCGAAAGCGCGTGGTGTCTATCTAAAACGCTGAGAAGGAACAAAGATGCGGAACAGAAAGAAAAAAAAAACAAAAAGAAAGAACAAGATGATGGTTAATAATTAATCGTGATCAAGTTAAGCTGCTTTTTGGTTATGGCAATTATTATGCTTCCTCTCCTGTCAGTCTTTTGTGGTAGCGGTAGTTAGTAGGGCATCATACGCGTGGACCCCGCTAGTTAGGGCTTTAGTGAATAGTCGTGGGAAACACGTCCACCGTTCACACATTGTCCAGTATAGAATCGTCAATGCTCCAACCATTGGAATCACCAACACAGCACGTGATCTTCACCCTTTTCTGGTTGCGTTTGGGAAAAAGACAAGTCAGGAAGAAAGGACGAGGAAAAAAAGTAGACACGTCAAATCGAAAGATAATGACACCACATGTAGTCAATGAACTTCAAGCTTTGCGTTCTCACTGACCTCAGCAAAAAATCTAACGGCTGTGTTCATAGATAATATATTTAATCTAATATAGTCTTGAACAAGCTTTTACACTTTAATTTTTTGGCTTGAAAGCTGTCAAATTTTCACAACCGTTAGATCTTGTTATGGAATTTATGCATTTTTTTCAAAATATTTTAATATTTAAATAACATTTTAAATTTTAGTTTTTCCAATTTAAAAAGTAAACAATTCCTAAGAAAACTTCATTAACGTTGGTTGTCAGGATTACCTTCTTTCGTTTTATTTTATCGTGTGTTGTTTATAAAATCAAATTATGCACATATTCTGTATTTGAATAATATTTTGAATTTTAAAAGAAAGTAAACATTGTTTTTGAGTTTTAAGAAACACAAACAAATGAGAGCTAAGAAAATTCAGCTATTATGTGTCATTTGTAAAACCAAAACTATGCATACACACACACACACACACACACACACACATCTATCAATGATAGGAAAGTTAGGTAGAGTGCAGTTAAATGGCTAAGTCACATTATCACAAAACTCCGTTCTTTCACTTTTCTTAAATTAATTAGACATTATACTAACGATAAAGTAGAATAAAGCTCAATCATCTCGTTGGATCTAGGAAAAAAGCCATTGAAAATCTCCAATTATGAGCGTTGTGATATATTTACCTTAGATATTTTTTGTGACACCAACAATCTCAAATTTGTACCTGTACAATACATTTACCTTTCGTTATGATTCTTTCGATGAGCACCATTAAAAAATCGACCTACATAAACGGCGAAAGACAAATGGTGTCAACACGGTGTCAACGTGGTTTGAGTTAAATAAAAATAATATCATTTTAATTGAAAAATCATATGATCAAATCTTAACGGAGAGTAAGTGTATCACAAACATGGCTACAAGGTCTCGATGTCACAAGAAAAATTTTATAGTAAATGTGTCACAGTGAGTATAATTTGAAGTTTTTTATATAAGAAAAAGATTTCAAAGAAAAAATAATTACTTCTATTGCTTATAAAAATAAAAGAACAAAAATATTTTTAATATCTATGAAAATATTAAGAAATATATTATTGTCGATAATTGAAACATTTTTTACCTACTAATTATTTCAACTCATATAAATGATTATTTATCATTTATTTTCCATGAAATCTAATGTGACATTTCTAGAACAAGATATGAACATCAACTTACCGTACATATATGAACGAGCCTAATCTTTCTTGTGTTCACTTATATTATCTTTAAGTTTTAGGCCGTAAATGAGGTGATTGGCCATTAGTGAGGGACAATTAAATAAGTCAACATCCGATTATTAATTTCTAGAGTTTTCAAAAGGCATGATCTTCGAAGTAGACAGACATAATACGGAGCCAATAAAAAAAATAAAAGAAGAGCAAAGTGATGGTCAGTAATTAATCATGGTTGAGTTAGTTTGCCTTTTGGCCAAGCCGGTCACATGGCAATTACTTCCACTTCTGTCAGACTTTTGCTGTAGATGGTAGGTAGCATGGCATCATAGGCGTGGACCCCGCTAGTTAGGCCTTTAGTGAATAGTCGTGGGAACCGTGGGAACCAAGTCCACCGCTCCCATCCTTTATGTGTCGGTACACGTTGTCCAAGTTAGAATCGTCAATGTACCAACCAATGGAATCACCAACACAACACGTGATCTTTACCCTTTTCATGAGAAAATATTAGGTGAGTTTAATACTCCACGTCACCCATATAACACACCATTCAAAAATCGACATCTGGCAATCCGAGCCCACCTTCTGACTCCTCTGTCTCTCCGTTACTTTTTCCCTCGTCTCCTCCATCCGTTAGGCACACTGACACTCTCTCTCTCCTCCCACTCTCCCTCATCTTCTTTGCACTGCTCCGTTCATGGCTCCGCTCTCTCTCTCTCTCCCTTCTTCTTCACGATCGAAACCACCCATGCTTCCGTTCGCCGAAAGGCCCGATTTTTTTCTTGCGGAGGGTCGATGCGAAGATGACGGTCTACAACTTGTCGTTCGTGAACACCAACCTATCCAAGCCGACCTCCATCTTCGTCCTCCTCCTGTGGGTCGGTCGGTATATTCCTCGGCTCCCTCATCATGGTCGCGCTCTTCCTCCTCTCCTTTTGCCTCACCTCCCACCAGCGCGACGGCGGGAAGGGCGCTGCCAAGCACCGGGCCGACCTCGACGCGTTGGCCGCCACGCGCCCATCTCGAAGGAGATCCTCGAGATCGTGCCGTCGGAGGTGCCCCATGCGGCTCTGCCAAGCACCGAGCCGACCTCGACGCGTTGGCCGCCACGCCCCCATCTCGAAGGAGATCCTTGAGATCGTGCCGTCGGAGGTGCCCCATGCGGCTCCGGCTCCGGCTCCGGCTTCGGAGATTCAGGTCGAGCGGGAAGAGCAGGGGATGGAGAGGAAGCAACGGAGTCTGAACTGAGAGAGAGAGAGAGAGAGAGAGATAACGTTTGATAAACGCAAAAGCAACGGAGCTTGGGAGAGAGACAGAGGAGTCAGAAAGTGAGCCCGGATTGCCAGATGTCGACTTTTGAATGGTGTGTTACATGGATGACGTGGAGTATTAAACTCACCTAATATTTTCTCCCTTTTCATTGTTTCGTTTGGAAAAAAGACAAGTAAGGAAAACAGGACAAGGGGGAAAGTAAACACGTCCAATCAGAGGAGAATGCTACCACATGCAGTCAGTGAATTTCAAGCTTTGCGCTCTCACTAACCTCAGCAAAATATCTAACGATTATGTTCATAGATAATATATTTAATTCAATATAGTCTTGAACAAATTTTTACACTTCTATTTTTTGGCTTGAAACCTGTCAAATTTTCATAACCGTTAAATCTTGATATGAAATGTAGGCATTTTTTTCAAAATCTTTTAATATTTAAACAACATTTTAAAATTTAGTCTTTCCAATTTGAAAAGCAAACAAGTCCTAAGAAAACTTCATCAACTTTGATTATCAGAATTACCTTCTTTCGTTTTATTTTATCATGTGTTGTCTGTAAAAACAAATTATGTATATATTCTGTATTTGAATAATATTTTGAATTTTAACAGAAAAGTAAACACTGTTTTTGAGTTGTAAGAAACACAAACAAATGAGAGCTAAGAAAATTCAGCTATTATGTGTCACGTGTGAAACCAAAACTATGAATTTATATATACACACACACATCTATCAATGATAGGAAAGTTAGGTAGAGTGCAGTTAAATGGCTGAATCACATTATCACAAAACTCCGTTCTTTCACTTTTCTTAAATTAATTAGACATTTTACTAACAATAAAGTAGAATAATGCTCAATCATCTCGTTTGATCTAAGGGAAAAGCCAATAAAAACCTCCGATTATGAGCATTGTGATATATTTATCATAAAAAAATTTTGTGACATCAATTATCCCAAATTTATACGTGTACGATACATTTACCCTCCATTAAGGTTCTTTTAATGAGCACCGTTAAAAAATCGACCTACATAGACAATGAAAGACAAATGGTGTTAACATGGCACTAACGTAATTTGAGTGAAATAAAAACGATATCGTCTTAATTGGAAAATCATATGATGAAATCTTAAAGGAAAGTACCACCCGCTTGGGTGGCGTTGTTGGAGCGCGCACTCTTCCTCTCGCAAAAAGTTGAGTGTTTGAATTCCGGGCGTTGCAAGGTGACTTAACCGGTGGCACGTGTGTGGTGACTAGCACGTGTCGCCTCCAGGGTTTACTCCTCGGCTGTCGGCAAAATCTTAACGGAAAGTAAGTGTATCGGAAAAAGAATTTAAAGAAAAAGTGATTACTTATATTGCGTATAAAAAAATAAAAAAAACGAAAATGTTTTTAATATCTATGAAAATATTTAGATATATATTATTGTCGATAATTGAAATATTTTTTATCTATTAATTATTTCAAGTCATATAAATGATTATTTATAATTTACTTTCCATGAAATCTAACGTGACATTTTCTAAAATAAGATATGAACATCAACTTGCCGTATACATAAGAATGAGGCTTAATCTTTCTTGTGTACGCATGCGGGAAGCAATGATGAAGTGGGATGTTTTGCTATTATTAGTATTTATCATTTAAATACTTTCTATTATTTATTATGACCACGCACTTATATTATCTTTTAAGTTTTAGGCCCTAAATGAGGTGATTGGTCATTAATGGGGGATAATTAATAAGTCAACATATGATTATTAATTTCTAAAGTTTCGAAAGCGCGTGGTCTTCTTTGTCTGCAAACCGCGTCGGAGGAGGAAGTAGACAGACGTGACCCGGAACCAGTAAGAAAAAGGAAGAAGAGTAAAGTGATGGTCAATAATTAACTCAACCGACCACGTTGAGTTAATTTGCTTTTTGGCCAAGCCGGTCCACATGGCAATTATTACGCTCTCTCTTCTGTCAACCTCATGATTCAAATCCCAATACGTCTTCATGCAAAGCCTCAATGAATGTCTGTGGGGTTCAGCTCCACCGTGCTCGTCCGTCTCTCTTTATATTATGTAACCTTTTTGGTTTTTTTTTCTCTTTATTTTATTAAATTGAATAATTGATTTATACAAATCATACTTTTTTTTACTTAGATGCTCTATGTGTTAATGACGCATGAAACATAAAGGTTAAATTATAAAAGAAGTCATATACGAAAGTACGCAACAAAACATATATTATAAAAATTGTGTGACTGAGAAGCGCCGAACACCTCCTGATAAAAAGTCGGGCTTCGAAGAACAATGCAAAGATATCCATCTGCCGCTGTATCTTAACAAAGAAAATTCACATCTTTTGAGAGAGACGACGCATGGTTTGGGATGCAATTTCAGCAATCGATTGGTTTGGTGGGACTGTCGAATAACCTTTCACCACTAGCTGGCCGTCCGGTTACTCAGGACTTTTCGCTAAACTTTCCTATGACTCTCTTGTTTCCTTAATGAAAAAAAAAGAAGAAAAGGAAATGCATTAGAGAGACATCAGAGGTGGATGAATAGCAACATCACCATAGTCGAAGTAATTGTTGAGAAACATATCATTGGAAAGGGAAGACGAGAATTACGTTCTTTGTTGAAGAGTTAAGAAGAGTAACAAAATTTGATTCTTGCACAAGGTTACGAAGGTTAATCCTCCTTTCACATCCTCTATGAATGATAATGACTACGAGTCTTTCACACATAGCTCACGCACATACACACAAATAAATGTGTCTACCCTACAAAAGATGCTCCAAAAGTATGTTAAAAGGGCATCTCGTGTAGTTTAGGTAGGTATTAGAGTATTCAAGCAAGAAAACAGCACTCCTAATTTTTCGAGGATGTTAACAGATGCTTTGCACATTCTAGCCATGTCTCAAGAATTCGTACCACTGTCCATTGCTAGACCTTCGAAATGCATTCTTTGTAATGATGAGGTCTACTCGGCCCGATGTCACTGACTTGTCACTAGTGACCAAATAGGAATTGCTACGGTCTTGCAAGCACTATTAGACAACATCTACAAGGAAATTCGGCAAATATGTTAGGGGACTGAAATAAGAGCTAGACTAAAACGGCAAGATAGGTGACTTGTATCATAACAATTGATAAAGGAAAGTGATAAATTTGAACTAAATGATATTACAAACTTGTCGATATGATTGCAATAGGAAATTGAAATAGTAAAATATTTTTTACAAATTGCATATGCTAGGAAAAAAAACCGTCGGTATGTGCTATACATGTCCTAAGAAGTTTCTAGCTCTGAACCACTGGACTAATATCTTCTAATTCACATAGAGAGAACAAAAATTGTGGAAGCTGTCGTCGGGAGCATTGCTGAAGAGATCATTGCTAAGGTTGTATATATAAATATATATATAAAAAGAGAAAGTAAGATAGAATCGAGCTTAATAGTGGAGCTATATCATTACAAAACTTCATTCCTTCCCACTTTCCTTGACATTAATTAGATATATTACTTTAAAATAAAGCAAAAAAAAACTTAATGATCGCATTTAATCTAAAATAATGCTTTTAGAACAATACACTGATATCAACTTACCTATTAAATTGGATGTAATCTTTCTTTAATATACATATATACATAGGTTTTGCAATTGTTATTTGTCATTTAAATATTTTTTATTATCTATTATTGCTGTGCACTTAGGTTTTTTCACAATGACTGAGGTGAGTGCGTTTATTAAATTTTATGTAATAAATAAGGTGATGGACCATTGATGAGTGACGGTTGACCGATTAACGTCTGAATTTTAATATCTAGATTTTGCCAGGTCTCTCTATCTCTAAAATACTTAGGGGAGGAAGGAGATAGAAGAGGCGCAGAGCCCGGAAAAAATTTAAAAAGCGCAAAGTGATGTGTAATAAGTGATCACGGCTGAGTTAAGTGGCTTTCTGGCTATGTCAGTCACGTGGCGGTACGATTTCATGCGCGTGGATCCCTCAGCACTTGTCCTATCCGTATTGGTACACGCGGTCCCCTCCAAATTCGCCACGTACCAACAAAGTCTCCACCCTAAATTGTGATCTCAGGCCTCAGCCTGACTTTGTATGATGCTTTTGCCAAGGACTTTGTATGATGCTCATGGTGTGCAACTTTTTCGGCCTCACCTTACATCGTTCTTTCTTTTACTTAGATGCGGTATATGATAATAACATGTGAAAAGTGAGGGCATGCTTTCAGCATAAACATACAACTTATTCACTTTTCCACCATAACAGAAGTTATAAAATATTTTATATGAAAGTATGTGTCAATATTTATGTACCATGAAAATTGTGCGAACTAAGAAGTACCAAACAGCTGTAGACAAAAAGCCCGCCTTACTTTAAAGAATAGTGCATAGGCGGGGTTGGTTTTGGGCTGCAATTTCAGCAAACAATTGATTTTGTGGGAACTGGCGAATCACCTTCGCCACCTGCAAGTTGACCAGTTGCTCAGGACTTTTCTCTGAACCTTCCTGTGACTCTCTTGTTTTCGCAAAGCAAAAACGACAGCACACATAATCAAAAGGCATGGAAAGAAGAAATGCACCAGACCATAATTGAAGTGATTGTCTTGAAACTTATTGTCGGTAAGGTAAAAGGAGAAATACATCTTTCTAGAAGAGTTGCAAAGAAGAGTTACCTCTCCTACCGCATCCTTTATGAAATATTATGACTACAGCAAGTCTTTCGTACACGGTGCGCACAGAAACACGAATAAACATGTCTACACAACAAAAGATACTCCAAAAATATGTCAAAAGGGTACTTTGTGTAGTCCAGGCAGATATTAAAGTATTCACACAAGATAACAGAATTGATTTTTTAATGACTCCTAATATTTCGAGGATGTTGAAAGATGCTTTGAGTACTCTAGTCATGTCTCAAGAATCGGTGCCTGTATCAGCTATTAGACCTTAGAAATGCATTCTTAACAGTGAGGAGGTCTGCTTGGCTCGGTGTCCCTAAGTAGTCACTAGTACACAACTAGAAATTGCTAAGGTCTTCCAAGTACTATTAGAAAACGTCTAGAAGGAAATTCGGCAAAGATTTGATTGTGAATGGAGCCAACTTAGAAGAATAATATGTTAGCGGATAGATAAGAGAGATAACTTGTCTTGTAGTAATCGTCGAGGGAAAGTGATAAATTTGAACTAAAGGATATGATTGCAATAGGTAATTGAAATAGTAAAATATTTTGTACAAATTCTATACGCTAGAAAAATCCGGGGATATGTTGGTCATTCTGTCTCTACATGGGAATCCTTTTGAAATTTATGAAAAAGGAGCGACGTGCATAAAATGGCTAAATATTGGATTTTACGTTGCATGAATGTGCAATATTTGGTATTGTCAAGCATGGGCAGAGATCTTTTAAGGCAATTTTTATTTATATATTTAGAAAATAGGGAAAAATAACGGAGGAAGGAATAATGTAGAAGCATTTACAATATAAAGCAAATAAATTTGAAAGATTAGCAAGGAGTCTGAACATCCTTTATCAAACTGTAGGATTTCGGTAAAGTAATAGCAATAGTGCCACATGACAATATGAAGGAGAGTTTTGAACTCAGAGTTGTAGTGTTTACATCATAATGTTAAAAATCATTATGTTACCTACACATACACAACTTTCTATCTTCACGGAAAGAATCTCTATCCCAATGCGTATTGGTATTTATAGAAGTACACATACATATATTAGTAACTAATTGTTTCGTCGGAATTAGATTCAACAATGAAATAATTTTTCATCGAAAGTTGTTCTTTGATTTTTTATAAAAGGAGCCAAGTTCCGTGGCGATTCTAGATACGATATTTCACAATAGCACAAGGAAACCGATAATATGCTTCAATGGAATTTAATCAACGTCAATGTCCATGAAACTAACATAATTGACGACAAAGCACAGTGTCATAAAGATACAATGTCGAAATTTAATTGACGAGAAAAATCTGAAAGTTTCAACTAAAATACATATTGAAATTTAATCAGCAATGAGATACATGGAAACTATAGCTACGATACAAAAAAGATAATTGAAAGGTAACAGTTAAGCCTCATCATTATAAAACTTAATTCCTTCCCACTTTTCATAATATTAATTAGACTATTACTTTATAATAATATAAAAAAAATTCGTCATCTCATTTAATCTAATACAATATTTCTAAAATAATATATCAATATCAACTTGCCTTTCATATATATATATATATATCGATGACATGAAAAGTTCTGCAATTAGTATCGGTCGTTTAAATAGTTTTTATTATATGACGTTATTGTACATTTATATATTATCTTTACGATGGTTTTTGTACAATGATTGACGTTGCGTGCCTACATTAAGTTTCATGTGATATCTAGAGGCTCAAAAGCGCCAGGTGTTTCTCTCTCTCTCTCAAAACGCAAAGTAGGAAGAAGAAGATAACAGTGGCGCAAGCCAAAAAATAAGAAAAAGAACGTAGTGGAGTTATTAGGTGACCATGGTCGAGTAAACTTGCTTTTTGGCCGTGTCCATCGCATAGCAATTATTATGCTTTTCTCGACTTCATTTACAATTTTGGTATCATCGTGTTGGAATCGACTAAAAAAAAGTTCATTTATTAATGAGGTCGATTAATAAGTCACGATCTAATTATTAATTTCTAGATTTTCAAAAGCGCGTGGTCACTCTCTAAAATGCAGAGAAGGAGCAAAGATGCGGAACAGAAAAAAAAAAAACAAAAACAAAAGAACAAGATGATGGTTAACAATTAACCATGATCGAGTTAAGTTACTTTTTGGCTGTGGCAATTATTATACTTCCTCTTCTGTCAGACTTTTGTTGTAGATGGCAGCATGGCACCATAGGCGTGGACCCCGCTAGTTAGGCCTTTTAGTGGAATAGTCGTGGGAACCAGTCCACCGTTCCTATCCTATATGTGTCGGTACAAGTTGTCCAATATAGAATCGTCAGTGTACCAACCAATGCAATCACCAACACAACACGTGATCTTTACCCTTTTTCTGGTTGAGTTTGGAAAGAAGACCAGTAAGGAAGAAAGGACAAGGAAAAAAAAGTAGACACGTCAAATCGGACGATAATGACACGACGTGTAGTCAATGAAATTCAAGCTTTGCGCTCTCACTAACCTTAGCACAATATCTAATAGCTGTGTTCATAAATAATATATTTAATTTAATATAGTCTTGAATAAGTTTTTACACTTTTATTTTTTGGCTTGAAACCTGTCAAATTTTCACAACCGGTAAATCTTGATATGAAATTTATGCATTTTTTTTCAAAATCTTTAAATATTTAAATAACATTTCAAAATTTAGTCTTTACAATTTAAAAAGCAAACGAGTCCTAAGAAAACTTCATTAATTTTGATTATCAGGATTACTTTCTTTCGATTTATTTTATCGTGTGTTGTTTATAAAATCAAATTATGTACATATTATGTATTTGAATAATATTTTGAATTTTAAAAGAAAGTAAACATTGTTTTTGAGTTTTAAGAAACACAAACAAATGAGAGCTAAGAAAATTCAACTATTATGTGTCATCTGTGAAATCAAAACTGTGCATATATATATATATATAGACACACACACACATCTATCAATGATAGGAAAGTTAGGTAGAGTGCAATTAAATGGCTAAGTCACGTTATCACCAAACTCCATTCTTTCACTTTTCTTAAATTAATTAGACATTATACTTAAAGTAGAATAACGCTCAATCATCTCGTTTGATCTAAGGAAAAAGCCATTAAAAATCTCCAATTATAAGCATTGTGATATATCTACCCTAAACATTTTTTGTAATACCAACAATCTCAAATTTGTATCTGTACGATACATTTACTCTCCATCGTGATTCTTTCAATGAGCACCATTAAAAAATCGACCTACATAAACGACGAAAGACAAACGGTATTAACATGGTGTCAACGTGGTTTGAGTTAAATAAAAAGAATATCGTTTTAATTGAAAAATCATATGATCAAATATTGACGGAGAGTAAGTGTATCACAAACATAGCTACAAGATCTCGATGTCACAAGAAAAATTTTATAGTAAATGTGTAACAGTGGGTATAATTTGAAGTTTTTTATATAAAAAAAAGAGTTTAAAGAAAAAGTGATTACTTATATTGCTTATAAAAATAAAAAAACGAAAATATTTTTAATATCTATGAAAATATTTAGATATATATTGTTGTCGATAATTAAAATATTTTTTACGTACTAATTATTTCAAGTCATATAAATGATTATTTATCATTCATTTTTTATGAAATCTAATGTGATATTTCTAGAACAAGATATGAACATCAACTTGCCGTACATATATGAATGAGGCTTAATCTTTCTTGTGTACACACGCGGAAAGCAATGATGAAGTGGGATGTTTTGCTATTATTAGTATTTATTATTTAAATACTTTCTATTATTTATTATTACTACACACTTATATTATCTTTTAAGTTTTAGGCCGTGAATGAGGTGATTGGTCATTAATGGCGGATAATTAATAAGTCAACATATGATTATTAATTTCTTGAGCTTCGAAAGTGCATGGTCTTCTCTGTCTGCAAACCGCGTAGGAGGAGGAAGTAGACAGACGTGATCCGGAATCAGTAAGAAAAAAGAAGAAGAGCAAAGTGATGGTCAATAAATAACTCAACCAACCATGATTGAGTTAATTTGCTTTTTGGTCAACCCGGTCCACATGGCAATTATTACGCTCTCTCTTCTGTCAACCTCATGATTCAAATCCCAATACGTCTTCATACAAAGCCTCAATGAATGTCTGTGAGGCTCAGCTCCACCGTGCTCGTCCGTCTCTCTTTATATTATGTAACCTTTTTGGTTTTTTTTTCTCTTTATTTTATTAAATTGAATAATTGATTTATACAAATCATACTTTTTTTTACTTAGATGCTCTATGTGTTAATGACGCATGAAACATAAAGGTTAAATTATAAAAGAAGTCATATACGAAAGTACGCGACAAAACATATATTACAAAAACTGTGTGACTGAGAAGCGCCGAACACCTCCCAATAAAAAGTCGGGCTTCGAAGAACAATGCAAAGATATCCATATGCCGGTTTGTCTTGACAAAGAAAATTCACATCTTTTGAGAGAGACGACGTATGGTTTGGGATGCAATTTCAGCAATCGATTGGTTTTTTGGGAACTGTCGAATAACCTTTCACCACTAGCTGGCCGTCCGGTTACTCAGGATTTTCTGCTAAACCTTCCTATAACTCTCTTGTTGCCTTAATGAAAAAAAAGAAGAAAAGGAAATGCATTAGAGAGACACTAGCGGTGGATGAATAGCAACACCACCATAGTCGAAGTGATTGTTGAGAAACATATCGTTGGAAAGGGAAGACGAGAATTACGTTCTTTTTGGAAGAGTTAAGAAGAGTTACAAAATTTCATTCTTGCACAAGGTTATGAAGGGTTACTCCTCCTTTCACATCCTCTATGAATGATAATGACTACGAGTCTTTCACACACAGCTCGCGCACATACGCACAAATAAATGTGTCTACCCTACAAAAGATGCTCCAAAAGTATTTTAAAAGGGCATCTTGTGTAGTTTAGGTAGGTATTAGAGTATTCAAGCAAGAAAACAGCACTCCTAATTTTTCGAGGATGTTAACAGATGCTTTGCACATTCTAGCCACGTCTCAAGAATTCGTACCACTGTCCATTGCTAGACCTTCGAAATGCATTCTTAGTCATGATGAGGTCTACTCGGCCTGATGTAACTGACTTGTCACTAGTGACCAAATAGGAATTGCTACGGTCTTGCAAGCACTATTAGACAACATCTACAAGGAAATTCGGCAAATATGTTAGGGGATAGAAATAAGAGCTAGACTAAAAAGACAAGATAGGTGAGTTGTATCATAACAATTGATAAAGGAAAGTGATAAATTTGAACTAAATGATATTACAAACTTGTCGATATGATTGCAATAGGAAATTGAAATAGTAAAATATTTTTTACAAATTGCATATGCTAGAAAAAAAACCGTCGGTATGTGCAATACATGTCCTGAGAAGTTTCTAGGTCGGAACCACTGGACTAATATCTTCTAATTCACATAGAGAGAACAAAAATTGTGGAAGCTGCCATCGGGAGCATTGCTGAAGAGATCATTGCTAAGGTTATATATATATATATATATATATATATATATATATAATGAGAAAGTAAGATAGAATCGAGCTTAATAGTGGAGCTATATCATTACAAAACTTCATTCCTTCCCACTTTCCTTGACATTAATTAGATATATTGCTTTAAAATAAAGCAAAAAAAAACTTAATGATCGCATTTAATCTAAGATAATGCTTTTAGAACAATACACTTATATCAACTTACCTATTAAATTGGATGTAATCTTTCTTTAATATACATATATACATAGGTTTTGCAATTGTTATTTGTCATTTAAATATTTTTTTATTATCTACTATTACCGTGCACTTAGGTTTTTTCACAATGACTGAGGTGAGTGCGTTTATTAAATTTTATGTAATAAATGAGGTGGTGGACCATTGATAAGTGACGGTTGACTAATTAACGTCTGAATTTGAGTTTGCCTGGTCTCTCTATCTCTAAAATACACAGGGGGAGGAAGGAGATAGAAGAGGCGCAGATCCCGGAAAAAATTAAAAAAGCGCAAAGTGATGTGTAATAAGTGATCACGGTTGAGTTAAGTGGCTTTCTGGCTATGTCAGTCACGTAGCGGTACGATTTCATGCGCGTGGATCCCTCAGCACTTGTCCTATCCGTATTGGTACACGCGGTCCCCTCGAAATTCGCCACGTACCAACAAAGTCTCAACCCTAAATTGTGATCTCAGGCCTCTCGGCCTGACTTTGTATGATGCTCATAGTGTGCAACTTTTTCGGCCTCACCTTTTTTTTTCGCTAAATACATCGTTCTTCCTTTTACTTAGATGCGGTATATGATGATAACATATGAAAAGTGAGGGCATGCTTTCAGCATAAACATACAACTTATTCACTTTTCCACCATAACAGAAGTTATAAAAAATTTTATATGAAAGTATGTATCAATATTTATGTACTATGAAAATTGTGCGAACTAAGAAGCCCCAAACAGCTATAGACAAAAAGCCAGGCTTACTTTAAAAAATAATGCATAGGCGGGGTTGGTTTTGGGCTGCAATTTCAGCAAACAATTGATTTTGTGGGAACTGGTGAATCACCTTCGCCACTTGCAGGTTGACCAGTTGCTCAGGACTTTTCTCTTAACCTTCCCATGACTCTCTTGTTTCCGTAAAACAAAAACGACGGCACACAGAATCAAAAGGCATGGAAAGAAGAAATGCACCAGAGAGACACCATATGTGGATGAACAGCAACACCACCATAATTGAAGTGATTGTCCTTAAACATATTGCCGGTAAGGCAAAAGGAGAATTACATCTTTCCAGAAGAGTTGCAAAGAAGAGTCACAAAGAAGAGTTATTACCTCTCCTACCACATCCTTTATGAAATATTATGACTACAGCAAGTCTTTCGTACACGGCGCGCACAAAAACACGAATAAACGTGTCTACACAACAAAAGATACTCCAAAAATATGTCAAAAGGGTACTTTGTGTAGTCGAGGCAAATATTTCTAGAACAAGATATGAACATCAACTTGCCGTACATACATGAATGAGCCTTAATCTTTCTTGTGTACACACACGGGGAGCAATGATGGAAGTGGGACGTTTTGCTGTTATTAGTATTTATCTTTTAAATACTTTCTATTATTTATAAGGGTTAATATCATAAAAAATCTCAAATTAGTACACCTGTGATAAATTTACCTTAAATTAATTTTTTGACAAAAAAATCTCAAATTGGTACACTTGTGACAAATTTACTCCAAACTAATTTTTTGACAATCAAAAACCTCAAATTGGTACATTCGTGATAAATTTGCCCCAAACTTATTTACTTGTGATAAATTTACCTTCCATTAAATTGGATTAATATTATGAAAAATCACAACTGGTAAACTTGTGATAAACAAAGGATAAAACCTTAAACTGGTACATCCGTCAACTGTCACGTGTAATTTAATTCAGTAATTTGCAGTAAAATTTAACGGAAATTAATGGAGGATAATTTATCATAGATGTACCAGTTTGGAGCTTTTTATGGTTAAAAAATTAGTTTGTCATAAATTTATTACACGTATATTAACTTAAAATTTTTCGTAATATTAATTCTATTTATTATTATCACGCACTTATATTATCTTTAAGTTTTATGCCATTGAATGAGGTGATTGGCCATTAACGAGGGACAATTAATAAGTCAACATTTGATTATTAATTTCTAGAGTTTCAAAAGCGCGTGGCCTTCTCTATCTAAAAACTGCGTAGGAGGAGGAAGTAGACAAACGTGGCACGGACCAATAAAAAAAGAAAGAAAGAGCAAAATGATGGTTAATAGTTCACCGTCGTCGAGTCAAGTTGCTTTTTGGCCATGTCGGTCACATGGCAATTATTACGCTTCCTCTTCTGTCAACCTCATGATGCAGATTCCTGTATGTCTTCATACACGTGACCCTTCTGCTGATCGAGTGATTAGTTTTATAATATTTGCTGTTAGAACTCAAAACGTAACATTTTGTTAGAGGTGAGCAACCAGGCCGGTTCAATCGGAGAACCAAATCGAACCTAGCCAGTTTCAAGACGGTTCACATGGGAACCATTTCAGTTTCCAGGAAAAAATTTTGGGAACCGGCCTTGACCGGTTCGGTTTCTGATTTTATATCTTGAACCAGTCAGTTTTTCCCAGAAACCCGTTCCTTCTCGGGGCAGAACTAGTTTTGATTCAAAACCAATCCCGAATCTTTTCTATTTAAACGATACTTTCTTTTCTAGTTCTCACTCTCGGATTTGGTCTCTCTCTCTCTGAGTCTCTCCAGTCTCTCGACTATCTCTAGGGGGCAGTCACAGTCTCTCTCTCTCTTCTGTCTGGCGGACGCTGTCTCGTGTCTTCTCTGTCTCGGTCTCGCCAACGCCGTCTCATCTCCTTCTCCAGTCATCTCGTGGGTTGTGGGCTCGCTTTTGTTGGTCGACCGTCAATCCGCCCGCTATTAGCCAGGTTTGTTCTTTCTTATAGCAGCTAATTAGAGAGAAGCTCCGTGCTTTTCTGAAGATGAATATAGCCTGAGCATTGTACGATGCGTTTTTGCTTTTTCTTTTGCGGAATTCCACGAAAGCAAGGAGGATAGGAAATTTGAAACAATTGGGATGGTAGAATGACGATTACCACCAAAGAATTTCTATGCTCGCTGCCGAGATAGTTTTTGTTTTGTCCATGAACAATACACTGCTAAGAGTTAAATCATCCTGCAAGTGGGCTGTCAGCCAAAAAAACAAAGAATTCAAAAGAAAGAGAAAATTGACAAAAAGGGAAGCTTTCCAGGCTAGTTCCTAAGGAACCAGGTCGGTTCCCAATTAAAAAAATTCTTCTCTCGATAGATTTTTACATTTTGCTTTTGTTTAATTTAATATTTTCTTGAACACATTTTTACGCTTTTTGGGCCTAGAACATATGAAGTTTTCACGCAACAATTGATAATAATTTATATGTAATTTTCTCATAAACTTTTTATATTTGAATAACATTATAAATTTTAAAAGAGCAAAAACAAACAAGTCTTTAGAAAGCTTGGCTAACTCTGATCATCATTATTACCTTCTTTCGTTCTATTTTATTATGTGTCATTTGTAAAAATAAAGTACGTATACATATAAATCCATTAATAATAAGAAAGGTAGAACGGAACTTAATGGTTGAGCCACTTCATCCCAAACTCAATTCTCTCCCGCTTCCTTTAGCATAAAATTAGACATATTACCTTACAATTAAGTAGAAAAAACTTAATAATCTAATATAGTCCAGACAATATATCAACATCAATTTGCCTTTTTTATTAAATTGGATGCAATATGTTACATTTCGGGTAAATTGTAAGAGTTGAGTTAGGATATAGGATCACAATTAAAAATTGGGAAGAAAGTGACATAAAACTAATAGTAATAAGTTAAACATGTAAATTGTTCGAAAGTATATCTCTCTTTTTCTTAAAATTTCAAATACAAAGTGAAACTTATACAACACCCCCCCCCCTCCAACACACATGTTGATGACATGAAAGGTTTTGCAACTAGTGTTGTCATTTAAATATTCTTTATTATCTATTATTATTATACGCTTCTATTGTGTTTTTGTACAATAATTGAGGTAGGGTGCCATATTAAGTTTTATGTAATAAATGAGGTGATTGGCCATTAATGAGGGACAATTAATAAATTTATATATGATTTTTAATATATAGTATATGAAATGTCCATTCTAATCTAATATAAATAATATTGGTTTGATAATTGATGTGGTATACTAAATGACTTCAATTGATCAAACGTATCTGAATGATTGGTTTTTTCACTTCATGAAAGTCCATTTTAAGTATAATATATCTCATTAAGAGGATTTTGTACTGTAATTGAGGTTAGATGCTCATAAAGAGGGTTTCGTACAATAACATGTTTCACTATTAATGAGATGCAATTAATAAGTTAATATTTTAATTTCAATTATATACATGTTGAGGAGGTTTGCTCCCGATATCCCCTCGCTTTGTGGAAGGGTTAGCGTCACATAGAAGTTACATTATAGGCAGGATGAAAAATAGAGAGGGTGTGAGAGGAGGAACGGGCAATTCTAGTGTGTTCGAATGCCAAATAGCACGTGAGGAATGCCAAGTCACTTGTTGAAGAGTTTTCTTGGTGTTTCACTGTCAAGGTCAATCACAATGAGGAAGTCCATATGTTTAGAAGTCAAAAAAGGTCCCCTTAATGAGTGAATTGATGGGGTATTTATCGTGAGAGAATCAATCCTAACTAAATATCATCTTTGCCCCATGTGTTGGGCCGGAGGATTTTTTGTAGTTATGAGGTAAACTTCAGAGTAGAGGTGATCAATGGACAATCTCGGTTTGAGTCACGTTGGACCTAATTTGTTACCGAGATCAAGTTAATTTATTTGAGCTTTCTTGTAATCTTATGATCTTCTTCAAAGGTGACAAGGCTTCTTATCATTAAATATTAAACCTCTTATCTTTTTTTTTTTCAAAAACTCTATTGGAGCTTTGCTCGGAATGGAGTTATTTATTTTATTTAGAGCGAAAGGAACTTTGTGCTTCTTGATGGTCCTTCCCTTTCTGCTAATCGAGTGATTCGTTTTATATCAATTGATTCACCTTGATCTTTCACTTATTATGATATGGCTCAAATTGATCGTAAGCAAAATTAAAAAAAAAAAATCCTTTTACATCACTCAAGATCACTTATTTTTGGACAAACAACGAATGCTTGGGGAAACTATCAACGTCTTTTATTTGGATTTAAAGATCTGACTTATATGGTGTAAACATGGCCCTCGAGATTTACATATTTAGGCTATTAGCCTTCTCCAAAATGGGCAGATTAAAGCATATAAGTGTCCCAACTTTCAATTCTAATTAGAATTCAAAAGAGAAGATTTGCCAACTTCAAGAGCTGTTTTACCATTGCACATATATAAAATTAAAAGTTAAAAAAAATCCTCATCAGCTTGCTTTTGTGAGCCCACCGCACATTGCTGCTTCAATGCCAACAAATAATTTCTTTTTTGCGCACATAATGTTTCATACTACTTCATTCACATGACACTTCATAATCTGTTTTCTTTTTATTACTCGGACAAAAGCAGAGATTCATGAACATAAATTCTTTTACCATGTGAAGTTAGATACTGAAGTTGCCCAGACTGCTTTAATAATATTCTATCTTCTCAAGATCCCAATCCCGTTAACTTTAATACTCTGATGTGTCTACTAAACAACGAAACCATAAAAATGGGCATCATTAGAAAAAAAAAAGCTGGGCTTATTTGTTTTCACAATGATACTTCATCATATATTTCTTTTTTCTTATTTGGGAAAAAGCAGAGATTCATGAACATAAAGTTTTTTGCCATGTGAAGTTAGATGCTGAGGTTGCCCAGGAAGCTATCATACTTTTCTATCTTCTCAAGAACCAAATCCAGTTGATTTTAATACTCAATGTTGTAGTGTACAACCTAGATGGGGTGAATAGCTTGTTTTAATAAACTTTGACATGTTTGCGAAAATTGACAGCTACTATGAAAAGATTAGGTCAAGCAGATATTTCAAATATCATGAAAAGGTTGTGTGCTAAAGCATGCGAAAATGAGAGAGGTAGGAGCACACAGATATATAGCGATTCGGTTTTTTTCCCAAGCCTACATCCACTATCCATCCTAACAAGTTGGGCTGGATTGTACTAATAATATGCTAGACAAGTTACAACCAACAAACACTAATCTTATCAAATGATAGATCACACTATCAGGAAATGAGTGTTTCTATCACCCGTGCGCACTTGATCTTTTTACATGATTACAAGCTAGCAAGACTGCTACAGTGAAGATCTTAAAAGAGTGAAACAATATAAGCTAAGAACACAAATCAAGCAAATTTGGATTCTATGTATTGCGCGTCTCTAACATTTGTCCTACAAGATATTTCCTTTTATATAGAAGCATCTTCAATCTTCCTATTGGAGATGTCTTAGAGAAGTAAGTAGCCATTGGAGATCCGTTGGTGCTGCTATCTAGAGATAGAACTGCCCATATAGTCCTTTATCCTGAACATATGCTAACTATCCCAAAATAGGTTATGTCGTTGTTGTCCCGTCACTGATGGCTCTGACAATTCTATTGACTTCCGGTTCTTCTGCTTCGCACATCTAGTTGACAATGGCTATATTGATGAACCAATGAACATTCTCAAATGGTCGTTGTTCTAATATCATCAAATACATGATATCTACGGCATCGACGCAAACATCGTCATCGGCTGATATTTAAGTTCGTTGGTGCTATTTATAAACAAAACAGATTCGCGATCTTTTTCCTTGATGGATATCACTTCCGTCTTTAATTCAATGTCACGAACATCTGCAAATATCATAGTAAACATTTTACTAAGGATAATTTTGGGATCATTAAACTTTTCTCGAGATGTTTCTCCAACATATGTTATTACTAAACAATTGGGGCGTGCATATGAACGTGCATCGATTTCTAAGGAAAGCACGTGAACGTGCATGGCTCTAAGGAAAGCATGTGATGAAACTACGAAAATGGGCACCATCAGAAAATGATGGGATTACTAAAATTTATGAAAATGGAATGACATCCATAAAATGCCTAAATATTGGATTTCACGTTCCATAAATGAGCAAGTTTTGGTGTTGCCTAGTATGGGAAGAGATCTTCAAAGCAATTTGTTTAGAGAATAGGAGAAAATAAAGGAAGAATGAAAAATTATAGAAACATTTATTCATGGGAAGCAAATAAATTTGAGAGATTTGCAAGGAGAGGAACTTCTTTAATCAAACTGCAATGTTTTAGTAAAATAATAGTAATCATGTCACGTGACAATAGGAAGAAGAGTTTTGAACTGAGGGTATAGTGTTCATATCAGAATGATAATAGATCGATCATGTGGCCCACGCATACAAAACTTTCTATTTTCACGGAAAGAATCTCTATCCAAATGTATATTGCGTATGTATGCACATATACACTAATCAATAATAGCTAACACCTCATAGTGCCCCTATTAAAGCTAACCAATATTCTCTAGGTTCATAACGTAAGCTATGATACCAACTTTGTCATATATTAAATCCATCACAAGAATTTAGAGAATGACTGGCCATCTTCTTTTTTTTTTTATAAAAAAAGTAAAGAACGAAGCCTTAAACTAAGAATAGTAATTTTAAAAAAATATATATTGACTGAGTAAAACCTTTCATTGAATAATAATTATAACGCAATCCGGTAAATCATGAATTAACCAAAATCTAGAAAATTTTTAACCCTCTCCAGATCTAACTTAATAACGTGATTAATGCAATTTTTGAAAATTTGGGAAATTCCCTATCCAATCAAAGCTGAGTTATGGAATGGTTTTTGAAACTTTTTCGAAATAATCCTGAAAAAAATAAATGAAAAAGGCCAGCTTCTTTTGAAAAGATTGATATATGGGGAAAGTCAATTTCATCAGGAAATTATGCACCGATAACTACACCTAGATTAAATTCTTAATAACAGCTTACAATTAGGCTCAATTTAGACAAACCAATGGCGGACCTCGGACCCAACCTTAGAGGGTCCCACATATGTATTACTGATTTAGGCTTTTGCGTGGATGATGAGAATTCCTATCTTCAACAACTCGAGTCGGTCAAAGAAGTTGAAAATTAGATTTGTCAGGATTTTGATTTGCCAGTCTTAAGTGAGCGTCAACATAAACTTTTTATACATGTTCTGAGAAGCCTAGAGCCTTGGAACGACTATACTAATATCTTATGATCCACAGAGAAGAGAAAAAGAAAGAGATACGGAGAACAAAAATGGCAGAAGCGGTCATTGTTAGCATTGTCGAAAAGGTCGTTGCTTATCTCGTTCCTCAAGCAATAGAAAAGGTCGGAAAGTTACGGGGCGTCGATGCTGAACTCAAGGCGCTTGGGGACACTGTCTCCATGCTTCTGCTTGTACTGGACCATGCAGAAGAACAATACCACCAGGAAACCCATATCCGCGTTTGGGTTGAGAATCTGAAAGACGCTCTCTATGAGGCGCAGGACGTGCTTGAAGAATTCAACATCGAAGCTATGCGACGAGAACTAAGGGGCCCTAATGAAATGATCAAGGAGATAATTACATTTTTCTCACCTTCAAACCAGCTTGCTTTTAAATTGAATATGAGTAAAAAAGTAAGAACAGTGAGGGAGAGAATACAAGGCATTAAGGATGTAAGGAGCATCCACTTGGATATGCGCCCAGTGGATTTGCAAGCAGAGACACAGCGGAGGAATGGAGTTGAGACGCATTCATTTATGCTTGGGGACATTATTGGGAGAGATGATGATAAGACAAAGATCAAGGAATTCTTACTGGCTTCGGACGTGAAAGAGGGCATTTCCATTCTTCCAATAGTTGGTATTGGAGGGCTTGGAAAAACTGCTCTTGTTAAATTTGTTTATAATGATGAGATGGTCAGCAAACACTTTCACTTGAGAATGTGGGTTTGTGTCTCTAATGACTTTAATGTGAAAAAAATTGTTACAAATATCATAGCTTGTGCAAAGAAGGAAGCACCTAGGGAGGTTGCAATGGAACAGTTGCAAAGTGATTTGAGGAGAGAGATTGAAGGAAAGAGATATCTCTTAGTTTTAGATGACTTTTGGAATGACAAACCAGAACAATGGTGGGAATTGAAACAATTATTGGAGGGAGGTGCTAGAGGAAGCAAGATCCTTATAACTACACGCCGTCTTTCGGTTGCGAATATCACCGGCACTACTTTGCATCATCCTCTCAAGGACTTATCTGAAAATGCATCTATTGATTTATTAATGCAAATGGCTCGTCGAAAAAAAGAGGAGCTACAGGATCCTGAAATGCTAGCTATCGTAAAAGAGATAGTTAAAAAGTGCTCTGGGGTTCCATTGGTTGTACGAAGTGTTGGGCATTTACTATCCTCTAAGGAAACTATACACGAATGGTCCCAATTCAAAGATTATGAGCTCCCTAATGTGTCTCATAGGGAAGACAGCATAAATTCAGTTTTGAGGCTAAGTTACGACCGTCTTCCTTCACATTTGAAGCAATGTTTCGCATTCTGTTCATTGTTTCCCAAAGATTATGAGATAAAGAAGCAGACTTTAGTCGATCTTTGGCTGGCAGAAGGATTTATCCAGCAATCAAATAGAAGTCAGCATTTAGAAGACATTGCTTGTGGATATTTCAAGGATCTACTATGGAGTAGCTTTTTTCAGGATTTTCAGAAAAATCCATACACGAACGAGGAGACTTGCAAGATGCATGATTTGATGCATGATCTAGCCTGCTCAGTTGCAGGGACCGAGTGTTGGGCGGCATGGGATGACACAAAATCCATACACAAAAGAACTCGTCACATATCATATGGTTCAACTTTCAATTTGAAGGGTGAACTTCCAATCTCATGCATACAAGCAAGTGCATTAAGAACATTTTTGGGTCCAACAAGTGAAGCAAATCTATGCCAACTCATTCAGAGTTTCAAGAGGTTGCGCGTCTTGGATCTACATACCACATATGTCGAGAAGATGCCAAGGTCCATTTGTAAGTTGAAGTATCTCACGTATCTCGACCTCTTTGGCAATGAAAATCTAAAAAGGCTTCCTAACTCCATTACGAGATTGCAGAATTTGCAAACTCTTAATCTCAACGATTGTAGTGCCCTTGAAGAATTGCCAAGGGGTATAAGGAAGCTAGTCAGCCTTCAAAATCTATACATAGATGATTGTCGGAGCCTTGGTTATTTGCCACGTGGACTAGGGCAATTGAGTTCTCTAAGTAGGTTAACGCGCTTCATTTTGCCCAAGAAGAAAGCTCTTGCTAAGAATTATTGCAGACTTGGGGAGCTAAAAGAGCTTAATAACATCCGGGGAAGCCTTAGCATTGAGAATTTGGGAAGTGTGACAGATGCCGAAGCAAAATCCAAGGTTAAGAACTTGATAGGGAAGCATTTTCTGGAATCTTTGGCACTTGAATGGGGTGATTTCGATATTGATGATTCAGTAATTGGGAATAGAGATGAAATGCTATTAGATGGACTGAGGCCGCAATCAAATCTGCAGAAGTTGACGATCGATGGATATAACGGTAAGAGCTTTCCAAGGTGGATGATAGATAGCCTGGTGTCTTCCTTGCCCAATTTAGTTGAGGTACTCATCTTCTCATGTGGAAGATGTAAAAGTCTCCCTCCATTAGGCCAACTACCTCACCTTAAGACTTTATACATTCGGGAGCTGACTGAATTGGAATACATTGAGTTAGGCCGTTCATCCACTTCAATAGCATCATTTCCTAGGCTATTGGAATTGGATATCCGAACATGTCGAAAATTGGAAGCCATGCCACTGGCTCTGCATCTTGAGGACTTAAGGCTGACTAGGGCTCACCCAGCATTAATAAACAACGTATTTGGCCTTAATAAGTTGAAGCATCTGGAAATCCGGGATATGGAGTCTCTAGAATGTGTGCCCGAGGAGTGCTGGAAAAGTCTCACCTCCCTTGAAAAGCTCGACATCTATCATTGTGATGGGTTAACTTCCCTCTCAAAAGCATCACCCCCACCACCACAGCTGGGTACGCGGCGTCAATCCAACCCGGTGGATCTCCCTTCTTCGGATTCTGGGGAGCCGGATTTATCCAATCGCGACGAAAGCAGCAGCGGCGGCAGCAACAACAACCACCTCATCTTGGAACTTCACAGTCTCCGCACCGTGACTCTCTTGGGCCTTCCAAAACTAGCATCTCTCCCACGGTGGCTTCTCCAAGCTAGCAATCTCGAGGGTCTCTCTATCATTAGTTGTGAGGAGCTGGATATATGCAAAGACGAGAGCGGCAACAACATCATCTTGGATTCTCATGGAGGGCTCCACCACAGTCTCCGCTACGTGGAAATCGCTTGCCTTCCCAAGCTAGCATCTCTCCCGCAATGGCTTCTACAGGCCAGCAATCTCCAGCGTCTCCGTATCTTTCGTTGTGGTGAGCTGGATTTATGCAAAGACGAAAGTGGCAACATCATCTTGGATTTCCATGGAGGATTCCAGAATCTCCGCACCGTGTGCATCGAACTTCTTCCAAAACTAGCATCTCTCCCCCAGTGGCTTCTACACGCCAGCAATCTCAAGCATCTCCGTATGCTGGATTGTAAGGAGCTTGATTTATGCAAAGACGAAAGCGGCAACAACAACAACAACCTCATCTTGGATTCCCATGGAGGACTCCTTCACAGTCTCCGCATTGTGTTGATCTCCAACCTTCCCAAAATAGCATCTCTCCCACAGTGGCTTCTACAGGCCGGCAATCTCGAGCGTCTCCAAATTAAGGATTGCTCCAATTTGAAGAAATTACTAGAACAGATCGAGGCCCTTCAATCACTTCAAGAGCTCGAAATCTGGTCTTGCCCCTCGCTGACGTCATTACCCAAAGGAATGGGAAGGCTTGCGTCCCTTACTAGCCTACACATCTCCAATTGCGAGGAGCTCGAATCATTCGAAGACGAAAGCGTCAACAACAACAACATCTTGGATTCCCATGGAGCACTTCAGAATCTCCGCTCCGTGGATCTCAATGAACTTCCAAAACTAGCGTCTCTCCCACGGTGGCTTCTACAGGCCAGCAATCTCGAGCGTCTCTCTATTGCGAATTGCTCCAATTTGAAGGCATTACCAGAGCAGATCGGGGCCCTTCAATCACTTCAGCAGCTTGAAATCATACGGTGCCCCTCGTTGTCGTCATTACCTGAAGGAATGCAAAGGCTCGCATCCCTTACTTACCTGGGCATCTTGGGTTGCCCAGAATTGGAGAGGAGGTGCAAGACAGATGGAGGCGAGGACTGGGACAAGATCGCTCATATCCCCCACATGGAACTTGGATGGTAGCAGAACGAGCCCTGATTTTCTTTACTGAAGGTACGTGGGACCTCCTTTTTTTTTCCCCAAATTTTTACATGAATAATGATTTTTCGAATATGGTGTTTCGATACTTGATTCGATTTTTGGGGGATACGATTATGGACAGATCGGTGACAGATTTGGGGCCTGGGCATATCCCCTTTGGATGCTTGATTCGATTGGGGATTAGGGTGCGTGGGAACAAAGAAAAATCTGTACCCCTTCTCGTCCAGCTCCGAGCTCGTCAAATCTGGCTCGTGACTCATGCCGCAGATATGGTGTGCTATTTGCTCATTCGCATTCCGCAAGGAGCGAAGTTGCCTGCACAGTCCGACGATTCCGGGAGGACTCTCATGCATGAAGCGATGAATTGTTCCTATGGAGGATGGCTTCTGGTTTTGCTTCCCTTTAAAAAATAATCCTTTTGTCCGTGATGTGTCCCCCATGGAATCGGAGCTTCCGGCATAGATCTGCCCAGCGAATCAAGGGTATGAACGGCGACGATAGATTATGTGGCATTTTTCCTTTTGACATGCTGCTACTGATCTATTGATTCCTGAAATCAGGTGATCCCTAGACATGTTGAGCACCCATCTGAACTGCCAAAGTGGAATTACTATGGATCAAGCACGGGTCAAGCTCCGGGGGAGGATAGCAAGGGTGATCTTATTGTTAGCATTTGACGGCAATATTGTGTAAACTAAAAGCTGCAAATTGTTTTGCATTATAGTAGAGTTTCTAAGGTCTCTCTGTGAAGAGTTTGAAGAGAAACGCAATGGTGGGGAGAGAGAGAGAGAGAGAGAGAGAGAGAGAGAGAGAGAGAGAGAGAGAGAAGGGAAATGCACATTCTTGTTTTGCTGTTCAGCCATTCTGCAGAGAGTCTCAGGTAAGTCCTTTGCCAAATTTT
Organism: Syzygium syzygioides; assembly: GCA_031216285.1. Classification (NCBI taxonomy): domain Eukaryota; kingdom Viridiplantae; phylum Streptophyta; class Magnoliopsida; order Myrtales; family Myrtaceae; genus Syzygium; species Syzygium syzygioides. Next base: position 11,575,185 of record CM062243.1, on the reverse strand, counting down.
GAGCACCATCTTAAACAATTGAGTATATGTTTGACATTAAAATAGGCCTTACGACAGTTGGACCGGGAGTCTAATCTATGACTTCTCCGTTTGGATCAAGCGCAAGGTTGTCCTGTTCATTTTGTTTGGTTGACAATTGACATGCTCTTCATCTCTTTTTGACAACAATGTTTGATGCTATGTGAGGCGGAATGAATGAACAAAGCAGTAGTCACTGTTGTCGTTTCTTTTGATGACTAAATCAATCACTACCAATGCTAAGTCTATGTTGTGGACCTCGTGTGGAATTGGTTTCTCTTGTATCCACTCTTGTCTCAGATTTTTCTTGTTCCGTGACTCCAATTGGTTGTACTGATTATTGCTGTGTTCAGTAGTCTTACTCTGCAATGGCGATGTCTAATGGATATTTTCACCAAAGCCGTTGGCAAGGTAATTTGCAATTATGCGAAGTTTGTGAAAGAAGAAAATACTTCGATGTGATTGCCTTTTGATTGTGAGAGGAATGAATTGGGTGCACTGTCAAGATTCATGAGTTGATCATCCATTAGATCTAATGAAATATCATAACGACATGTTTGCTGATTGATTTTTGGTAAGGTGGCATTTCATTAATCTCTTAAACTGTTGCACTCTGCAGTATGCTTCCTTCTACTATGTAACTGCTCTCTGCTTTTTACTTGTTCTCAAGCTCTCTTTCGGGAATGAGGCTTGAAAATAACATTGAAATGGTTCTAAAAGGAGAAGTATAATTATGCCACTGTTTTTAGTTCATCTTTCAAGGAGAATGTGGTAGTGTCTTTAGGGCAATCGATAAGACTCGCTATCTATGCTTCAAAAATGTAAGTTTTTCCCGCTTGAAACTAGTCTTCAAAAAGTGATTTTCAACTTTTTAGTGATGGCACTTGCTAAAGAGAACCTTTCTTTGAAGTACCCAATCGCTGACCAAAAAAAGAGTACCCAGTCCATTCTTTTATCTTTTCAAAACGAAACCCTCGTGCATGCCAGAAGGCCAAGTCATACAAATAGAGCTCGTCGTTTGAACTATCTTCCATGAGATTACGCTCCCAGGTTTTTTGTTTCAGTAGAAATGTCCATTACTCACACTGCTTTATTTTTCAGACTAGGGAGAAATAGCGCAGATTTTGGCACTGGCGATACAATGCAAGAGGAGGATCACAAAGAAATCACTGACCACTAGTCCCATGATAGGAAACACATGGATTTCTCTCTTTGCTAAAACAGAAGAAGAGTGGAAAAACCAAGAGCTTTTCTTAGTTCAGGGTTTATGCTTTGAAATCCGAGAACAATACTAGTACATACTCGAGAGTCTTCTCAACTTGGACATCATGCCCTACACCGATACAATAATTGCATAATACATTTGGTATGTTTTCATGCCTCTTCCTTTAAGTGTGGTGCACAAAAAGATGAACAATACTAGAAGTATTATGTACTCACCGAAGAATCACAGGTTGCCCAAATTGGAGGAGAGGTGCCACAAAGATGCAGGCGACGACTGTTACAAGATATCTCATATCCTGCGGACAGAGTTGATAAAGTTATCTATCAACGCTACATGATTCGAGGGGGGGACATGGACAGATTGCTGATAGGTTTGGACATTGCTTTAATCTCGAACATGCGATAAAAATGAAGAAAATTCATACTTTTCTTCATCCAACTCTGAGATTGTTAAATCTGCCTGATGACTCATGCTGTAGATATAGTGTGCAGTCTGCTTATTTGATTTCACAAGGAGCAAAATGCCTGCACAGTTCTGGAAAACTCTCATAGATGAAGTGATGTAATGTTTCTCTATTGAACGACTTCTAGTTTGCTTCCCTTGAACGGAGACTGGCATAGATCTGCGCAGCAACTCAAGGGTATGATTGGCGACAATAAAATATGTCGTGTTTTTCCTTTTTACACGCTACATGCTACTGATCTATTAATTCCTAAAATTAGGCGATCCCTAGACCTGCTGAGCACCCATTTGAACTTCCAAAGTGCAATTAGTATGGATCAAGTAAAAGTCAAGCTCCAGGGGAGGATAGAGAAGTGATCTTATAGTTAGCATTTGACATTCTTGATTTGCTTCTCAGCCATTCTGCAGAGGTTCTCAGGTAAATCCTCTACTAATTTTTAGCGACATCTTAAGCAATTGAGTAAATATTTGACATTAAAAAAGGTCTTATCACAGTTAGAATGGGAGTCTAATCTGTGACTTCTTCATTTTGATCATTGCAAGGTTGTCCTGTTCAGTTTGTTTGGTTGACAGTTGACATGGACTTCATCGCTTTGTGACAACAATGTCTGCAAAAGAAATGTGTGGTGTGTGAGGCAGAATGAATGAACGAAGCAGTAGTCATTGTTGTCGTTTCTTTTCATGAATAAATCAATCACTACCAATTTTAAGTCTATGTTGTGGACCTCATGTGGAATCGATTTCTCTTGTATCCGCTCTTGTCTCAGATTTTTCTAGTTCTGTGACTTCAAGTCCTCATAGTGATAATTGCTGTGTTCAGTAGTCTTGCTCTGCGATGGCAATATCTGATGGATATTTTCGCTGAAGTGGTTGGTAAGGGTAATTTGCAATTATGCCAAGTCTGTGAAACAAGAAACTACTTTATTGTGATTGCCATTTGATTGCGATAGGAAAGGATTAGGATCACTGTCAAGATTCATGAGTTGATCATCCATTATATCTAATGAAATATCATAGTAACATGTTTTCTGATTGATCCTTGGTAAGGTGGAATTTCATTAATCTCTTAAACTGTTGCACTCTGCAGTGTGCTTACTTAAACTATGTAACAGCCCTCAGTTTTTTACTTGTTCATGAGCTCACTTTTGGGAATGAGGCCTGAGAATAACCTTGAAATGATTCCAAAAGGTGAAGTATAGTCATGCTACTATTTTTGGTTGATTTTTTAAGGAGAATGTGGTATCATCCTTAGGGAAATCAATAAGACTTGCTATTTCTGCTTCAAAATGTAAGTTTTCCTACTTGAAACTGTCGGCGTATGCACTTGCTTTGAAGTACCCAGTCTATTCTTTTTATCATTTCAAAACTAAACTCTCATGCATACCAGAAGCCCAAGTCATACAAATAGAGCTCGTTGTTTGAATCATCTTCCATGAGATTAAGCTCCTCGATTTTTTGTTTACGTAGATATGTCTATTACTCACACTACTTTATTTTTCACACTAGGCAGAAATGGCGCAGATTTTGGCACCAACGACATAATGCCAGACAAGGATCACAAAGAACTCATTGATGGCCAGTCCCATGGCAGCAAACGCATGGATTTCTCTCTCACTAAAACAGAAGAAGAGTGTAAACACCAAGAGCTTTTCTAAGTTCAGGGTGTATGCTTTGAAGTCCAAGAACAATGCTATTACAGGCTTGAGAGTCTTCTCAACTCGGATGCCACACCCTACACCCATACGATGATTGTAGAATACATTTGGTACGTTTTAATGCCTAAAACCATTTAGTGTGATCCACAAAAAGATGACAAATACTAGAACTATTCTATACTGAGATTATAAGTTCACTTTTTCTTCGATATGCCATCAGAATAAGTATGTCATATGTTATATGCACATTCAACTGCTGACAACTTTTCTTTATCTTTCAATTTCTGCATTAGCGGATCTTGTTTCACATTTTGATGTTAGTCTAACTGTGAGTCAGGATCGGAGTTTCTGGCATAGATTTGCACAGAACATCAAGGGTATCAATATCAACAATAAAATATGTAGGGTTTTTCTTTTTATATGCTACATGCTACTGATCTATTCATTCCTGAATAATCAGACGATCCCTAGGCCCTGTTGAGTATGAATCAAGTACTGGTCAAGCCCCAGGCGAGGATAGTGAAGTGATCTAATCGTAAGGTGACATAAACCCAATATTGTCTTACTCTATATGCCTTCACATCATTCCATCAACTTCTTGCTTTTTTAACAGCCCCCAAGCAAATTTTCAAGAGTCCTTTCTGAGGCAGCAACAATATCATGGTAATCATCAACGAAATAAGTATTATGTTGTCAAAAAATTGTTTCATCCATCAGATCATCTGAACAGGTTGATCAAACGAGAAAGGACGTTTCAATTAGTTTACAAAGAATTATTGTTCGTTTGTAGGCTATTTGCAATTTATACACACCAGCTGGCTAGCTGATCCCAACGAACAAACGTGCCAGGGTTGCTGAAATTTTCAGTAACCTAAAGGTTATCAATGAAGTTTCATGGTGGGAAATCCAAAAGCATGAGTTCTCTATTGTGAATTAGAAATTTTTGAAATAGACAAGCTTATGGCTTTTGCTAAATGTTCATATTAGGTATGGGATTGAACAAGAAAACACCCTACTGCGGGACCGAAGAAACGGTCAATCTCGTTTGCGGCAAAACAGAGCAAATCTAGAATGAATGGGGATCACATTTAGAGATTAATTGGGGAAGATACGACCTGGTAAATGTGACTGTGGCCGAGGATACAGAGTCCAAACCGTGCAAATTGAAACTCCGCCGAGCTGATTCCGGTCCAACTCCAGTTCAGGTTTAGCGACGAAGAAGCAAACGACAATATCAATCACGAAAACAGAGCATCACAGAGCAGTATACTGCGGGGCTGTCCAAGGCAGATTTGATGATTCCGAGGGGTGTCGTTGCATGTACGAGTGTTACCGGGTACAGGTGCGCTAGGACAAAGCGCTACCATGAAGTCTTTCGCTGGCAGAAGATGAGGAAAGGAGGACGACGAAGAAAAATAAAATAGGGACGCTGGCCTGCGACATTGGTTTTAGGCGAAACTGGAACTTCTACGATCGTCGCCAAGGTGCAGGACGAACGTCTGGGGCTTCAGGAACGGATGGACAAGCTACTAGGGTTGACAACTTGTTACAACGTAAATAATCTGTTGTTATGACACATTTATTCTAGTATTATGAATATACATAATTGAATTTACGACTTGTCATAATTGTCAAAATTTGAAATGACACTTCCACTTCCACATACCCCCAGAACCAAAGACCATGGATAGGTGCATTGTAAAAAGTCGTTAACTTAGCGCAAATAGATCTTGAAGAAGGCCTTTTTTCGGTTGTCACTTACTGATTTTCAGAGTATAGCGCTCAAAATAGATCATAAGCTGGAAACAAATGTGCATGGCCAAGAGGCATTTCCATCGCTACTTTATCCTTTTTGAAGTATCGTGCTTGCAATCAATTGTAAGCTTAGAGGCAATGCATCATAATCAAGGCGATTTCCATCATAACTTATTGATTTTCAACTTATTGCTCTTGCAACGGGTCGTAAACTGAGGATCCAGTAAAACTGAGTTACAGAACAAGCTAAAAGGGTTTAGAACTTGTTACGATGTATATAACCGTTGTTACGACGCCTTTAGTATGTTTCATCCATTTTTCTCATCTTGAAGGAAATCATCTCAAACCATATAATCATCGATCGACAAAAAAAAGACATTAATTCCAGTCAAGCAATCCCAAAAACACAAACAGAGGAAGCATGGCAAAATGAGATTTTCCCTTAGGCTAGAAAATCTCAAACGACGCGATTGAACGAACCTGAGAAGGTTCGATGAGGAGGAGGCCGAAGTGACGAGCAAACCTGAGAATGGTCGCGATCCATCTTCTTGATGCAGGTGTTATTTCCAACCATCACCAAGGCCTTGACAACCCCCACTAGCCCTCTCAGGTGATGGTGGGGTGGCGGCGCCCACCGGTGAGGGGCTGCAATTGTGTGTTTTTTTTTAATAATATTAATTTAATTAATATTTGGAGTAAAAACTTATGATAATCTTATATTTCGTACTTTAGTTAATTTATCCCCACGTAGAAGATAAAAAATAATAAGAAAAATACATCAGAATTTTTCGTTAGTCAAATCAAAAGGAGTTAATGGAAGTTTTTAATTATATCAATTTGACAAGTTTTATAACTTGATTGTATCTTTTAAAAATTGTAGGACTTAATTATACTTTCGTAACAAGTTTTAGAGTATGAAGAAATACTTAATAAAGTTCAGTTGATGAGTTCTTTTCACGAGGACGATCTAGGCGTTGGGCTTGAGGCCCGATGAGTGAGTGGGCCATGTTGGTTGCCTCGCTCATCCCCTATTCAAATGCATCAATGGACGCCCCAAAAGAAATCCCATACATCACCATAACCATATTTTTATAGCACATGTAAATAAAAATAAGAAACAACCAATAGTTTTAGCCCGCCTATACCTACCATTAGGTGAGATCGCGACATGAAATTTACCATTTTTTCTTTATTTATACATATTATAAATGTCTAATCGGTAGTGGGTATAAGAGCTAAGATAGATAATTCGATGCTAACAATTGTGTAATGCGCAAATGTAAACTAAAGTCTTGACACTTGTCTAAAATATGATCAGGTATTGTCGCTCTTTGGAAAGAGATTGGGAAATTTAGCTAGAAAAAGAGATAGTAAATTTTAAAAATTTCTAATTTCACCATAATTTTTTTTAACTTGATCGCATGGCCGACTAACCCGGATCCACCATGTTGTCGGCCCGGCCTGGGACCGACTTAGGCTCTGGCGAAAATGGGATGAGTGAGAATAGAGAAAGAGATAAGGACGAGGAACGGGGGAAAAGGGGAAAAGAATATGCATATAGGGGACCTTATGAAAAAAAAAAAGTTGGGATTTTACTTTCGAGCATATGTATCATGCCCCATCAATCAAACTCCACGTGAAAGCGGGTGTATATCGCCAGACAATGGGCCACATGTGCTCTTCATACTCACGTAATCTTCTATCTATAAATTTAAATTTTTGAATTGGATTTCCCTGACAAATATCCTCAAATCAAAGATGGACTAAAGAATCATTACTTATAAATCAAATCTTGAACCACTCGTTTTTCAGCAAATGGTACACTTAGATTTCACCCGTCACTAAATTGTAATTTGTTAGAGTTTTTTTATTCCGTTCCAAAAGAGTGATTGACCGTCCACGGGGTATTCGAGTGAAGCCTAGAGTCAAATAGTCAAAACCAAGAAACGTCGACGAATGTGCAAATTTCGCAACCCACGATGAGATCAAACTTGGATCATTGACCAAATTCTTGCCACGAGAAGCTAGGGTAAGTTACTATCTGTAATGTGACTTAAGATTGGCTGTTGAAAGACTAGATTGTTCCCCCGGATGGGCCAAACCAAATTATGTCGACATCCAACAATAAAATAAACTTTAATGGCAAATGGTGATTGACTACTAGGGGTGTGCATGGTTCGGGTGGGCGGTTCCTGCCCTAGAACTATGGACCGCCCGCTACAGGACCAGTTCCAAAAATTGAAACCGAGAACCACCCGTCAGTTCCATGGATCCACCCGAGAATCGGACCACCGGTCCAATCCGGTTCCTGGGTGGGTCTATGGAACTGGTCCCAGAAAGTTTTCCTGGACAAATAAAAAAAAATCTATGGACCAACATCGGATCAATAGAACAAAAAGAAAATAACATAACTTTCCATACAATTCATACACTATGATCGGTTATATTAACCACATCATCCATAAATCAAGTGGATACCCATCAATTATTGGGAAAAATGACCAAGGTTATCCCAATTGCACAAGACCTTTAGACATGATAATAAATTTTCTTCTTTTTAAAATTTTTTTTGTCATATTTTTTTAGTTAAAAATTAAAAAAAATAAAATATATTATTATTATATTACCGGTCCGATCCGGGTGGGCGGGTGGGTGGTTTCACACCAGGAATCGGGAATCGAACCAGCACCCACCTATTCCAAAATATTGGAATTGGGAACCGAACTGATTCCCTTGGGAACCACCGGTTCCGGGCAGTCCCAAGAGGGTCCCGGTTCTTTTGCACACCCCTATTGACTACAATGACATCGTTGAATTGACAAGTTCATGATTTCAAAATTTTTATATATGAAATTCACCCAAAAACAAAGAAAATTAGAACACCTAAATAAACAAATTTCCCATTTACCTTACCCGCGTGTGCACTATTTGGATCTCGGACCCTGCATCACCTGAACAAGGATGCATTTCGCTTTTTTTTTTCCACATTAGTATCTAGGGAAATTTTGCAAAAATAGTCATCAATCTATTATAATTGTATCAATTCAGTCTTAAACCTTTTTTTTTGCCAATTGAGTCATGAACTTTTTGTATTTATGCCAATTCAATACATCAGATCAATTTTGGCCGATCGACACCGATGTTGACAACTTTAATAATTTTTTTTTCAAATTACTTATATATTGTCCTTTTTTTCTTTTCTTTCTTTCTCTTTCTTTTTTTTTTCTTCCCTTCCTTCTACCTCCAGCTGGTCACCGAACCTTAGCGATCGACTAGATCGAGGGATAGCAAGTAAGATAAATACAAAAGGTTTAGGACTAAATTGACACAAACAGAAAAATTTTAGGACTCAATTGGCCAAAAAAAAATATTTACGACTCATTTGGCACAATTGCAACAGGTTTAAGACTTTTTGGTAATTCTCCATCAGCGTCTACCATGCCACATAAGATGGTCGGCGTCAACATCATCAAAATTTCCGATAAAAAAAATGACTGGAATGACTACGTTGGCAATTATCAAAAGGCTTAAAACTAAATTGGCATAATTGAAATGTGTTGAATTGAATTGATCACCACATAATAAGTTTAGAATTTTTTGAACAAATTTACCAATCAAAATGTGAAACAGTGTGAGAACTTGCATTTTTTAGCAAACCCGAATGTTATAGAGGATGCTTGATCTAGTGATAAAGGTTTGAAACCTAGAGTGACACAAACATTTATAAAAAGTAAAAGGTAACAAAGAATATAAACTTTAACCTTTTTCCTTTGATAAGTTGAGATGTTTCTCTTTCTAGGAGGATGTTTCCACTACCCCTTCCCAAGGCAGCACATTTTTTTTTATAAAAGATGCAATGAGATTGGTGATAGGAGACAAAGGAGCATTATTGCGTCCTTGCAATTTGGTTCATGTGTGGAAAAAAAAAGGTTCTTTGACCCCACGTTTTTTGCTTTAAAGTCTCCAAGATTTGTTCCCTCTTTCTCTTTATTTTCCTTCCTTTTTTTTAGTGGGAAATCATTGAAGACTGAGTGGGGACTGAGGAGTGAGTACATCAAGGTCCACTCCTTCAATTTTTTTCTTAATTTCACCAAATGATTGCAAGTTTTGATTAAATTAAGAATCAAGGAAGGGATTGATTGCCAAGTTAAGATGAGCTGGAGGCGTAAGTCATGGTCCTTGTCTCCAAGTTGGTAGTGACGAGAAGTGTTAAGTGGATTCTTTGGCATCGGAATATTCTATTGAACTGGCATTAATTTAAACTAAAGAAAAAGAGGGAAAAAAAGTAGATAATGGAGAAGGAAAGGTAAATAAAAGAAACCCGCATAAAGAAAATAAAGGGATACTTATTTCGAGCATTTGGGATTTGAAGAGGGAATATGATGTTTGTCGTAAATATGGAAAATTATTAAAATTGTATTCTAGTATAGATGATAACTAGGGATACAATTGAGGTGGTTTCCTTGTTATTTTAGAAATGCAATGGCCACCAATAGGTTTCATTCCTTTGTTGTTAGGGGATCTGATTAGATCATGTAATTTCAGGCACTGCTTATTTTCTTGTAAAAAAAAAAATGCAATGGCCGATGTGGAAAAGGGCGTTCCTAAGATCGTCTCGGTAGATAGACTAATCGAGGTGCTCGAAAATTGACTCAAACATTTTCTCTAATTGCTAGACCAACCAAAAAGAAGTAATTACTTGTTTTCTTGTGCTTAGAGATGCATTAATTGGTTTGAAGGGCATATGTTAATTCTTATAATTCATCATTTAAACTAGAATATGCCATTTCGTAAACTCTCACTCTGTTGTAGGAGTTTTATATATATATAGTTGAAATGCATAACAAATTCTTCGATTTGGTGCATCTCATGTGTGGATTCGGTATTATCGTACTATTTTATTTCTTACAATATTTATTCAATATTATATAATTAACATTGTTTAATATTTATGTCGCCATTCAAGTAGCATAAATCAGACGATAGAATCTTTTTTAATAAATCAATGCAGGATTGATATTGGCTTATGTGATTATTTATTGTGGAGATAGAGTCGTGCTCAATAATTAATCACTTTTAAAAAAACGAGATTAGCTTTATTTTAGTATCTAAAAATAATTATAAAAAACGGCTAGTGGGGGTTCGGTAATCATTCCAAGGAACAGGTGGAATGTAAGGGCTAATTCTGCTTTTTTGTTTGAACGAGTGACTTTCAATTTCATAACTTAAAAACCACGAACACAACTTCTTCTTTATTCCCTTAGTCGACCTCGTTGTTAGGTGATATAGGTCGTGCACGATCCATTCGACATGATACATGTGCACTTGTCTGATTGTTCAATGTAAATTAATTCATTAGTTTCTCATTTAGACCTAGAAGACACTTACATCACGTAGACCTAAAGGCACGTGACAAATAATTATTACAAGAGAATCGGTTAAATTAAAGAGAATACATTTTAATATTGTATGAATCATATAAGCCTTAAGTAATAGTATAGCAAATTTGAGGGTGAACGCCAAGTTTAAAAGCTCTCCTTGTAAAAAAACTAGTTTGTTCGCATGCGCTACATGCATCCTGAATTCAAGATAGATTTGGATATTTTTAAAACGATAATACGGATATGTATTTCAAAAGTTAGGATAAGTGCTCTACAAATATTAAACCACGAGACATCGAATATTGATTGCAAAAATTACCCAATTTAGTTCTAAATTTATTGTACGGATATCAATTCAATCATGAACTTTTCAATTTTGCCAATATAATCATAAACCTTTGCGCGTAATTTAATGTAGCCCTTCCGGCCAACTGCTGACATGACAATCCTCAAATTGGCCACGTCAACAATAACTAGATGCTACGTCAGCAATTTCTAATAACAATTTATTGGAAGGACTATATTGAAATTTCATGCAAAGATTTAGAACTGCATAGGCAAAATTGAAAGTTTATGACCGAATTGGTATTCATACAATAGATTTAGAACTTATTAGGTAATTATTTCAATTTTAATTACTAATACACAAAAAAATTCATTTCTTATATACACTTAACAACTATCATAATTAGTGGGTCAATATTAATAGTGACGGGTGTGAAATCTATAGAAAAAAGGTTACACAAACAAGCGTGTCTTGGTCCTGAGCAAAATCTTAAAAAGTTTTATTTGAACTTTGGGATATTAAACACAAGGGTATTCCCTGGGATGAGGGAAGAAAAAACTATCCCCCAATTTGGGGGGTTGGGCGTGCGGTCACTGACATGTTAAAATAAGGAACGCAATCCTATTAGTTTGTCAGGTATATATACCTAAAGAGACGGGGTCGCACCAATCCAAAGCTTAGACTTCCCCTGCTTTGGTAAGGTACCATCGGTAACCACCATCAAGGATTCAAGATAGGTCCCTAGTAATTAACGGGTCAATATTAACGGTGACAGATGTGAAATGTATAGAAAGAAGGTTGCACAAACGTGTGTGCCCAAAATGAAACTCGATCTAAGATAACAATTTCACTTTTCAGTCATCGCAAAGCCATCTTTCTTTATTCCCGGCATAACAGTAGCTTCCAAAATTTTGAACCAAAAAAAAACCCATTATTGACATTTTTTTTTGGCCAAAAAAAAACAAACGATTGAAATTTTCTTTTGCCCAAGAAGAATATAACTGACGTTGACCCAGTTGTGAAGAAGGCTATCTTCCACGTCAGATCTTGTCCACATTTCTCCTTACACACACCTTTACTTTCACCCGATATTTCTGTGCTTTCTCCGAAATTCACTAAATGGTGACCAACTGTAGAATATATAGTAGGCCAAAACGATAACCACAACCTCGAAACTTCAATTTGACATTAAAATCAGTTTTTTGGAAAATGACATTTTTTTTTCTTCCTCTTTTGAAGTTGGGTTTGCAAGAAATAATGATGTGGACCTGTGGTGACAAATGTCCCTCGAAACGTCAAATCACTTTTATGCTAAACAATTGCTACATAGCTTGAGTGACCTATCAATGGTTGGTCATGGTAAATTGGATGAGATCAAGGATCAACCTTCTTGATTTTTATTGTCATTTTTAGCGGTATTAATTTTATTATCCATCCCCATTTCTTCTTGAAAAAAAAAAGAAGAAAAATCACCACTCTTGATTGTCCAAATTCGACTAGTCAATGATACGTGTGTGTCATCCTTTGCATGAATAACAGAAGAAATTTTGAATCTAACATCACCGATTGGCTCTATAGTTAAGGAAAATATTTACATTGGCGAATTTACCTATATTGGGAAAATTATCGAAAAAAGTCCTAAATCTATTACAATTTTATCAATTTAGTCCTAACTTTTTTAATTGTACCAATTAAATGTTAAACCTATTAAAAATTGGCCAATATAGTACATCTGGCTAATTTTGACTAGAAATCACTGATATGGACGCATGTCATTCTACATGGCATGGCAAGAGCTAACGTGCACAAAATTTATTAAATTTTTCTAATTTTTAATTATTTTTTATATTTTAATTTCTTTTTTCTTTTCCTTTCCTTTCCTTTTTGTTTCCTCCTTCCTCCTCCACCGGTCACCTAGCCTCGACGATGGCCGGTAGCAAGCTAGAGGCTACGGCTGGCGAGGTCAAGCCTCGCCCAAAGCCAGCACAATTAATCATACAATATCTCTATGACAAAAAAAATCATACAATATCTCTATCGAACTTTTTATCGTTGAAAAATTTGCGCATTGTATAAATCACTTTTGGTACATTTGGGGGGATGAATAGGATGGGACAAGGTGCCACACATGGTTATGTGGGAGCACAGGAAGGCAAAATCTGTCGCGCAAGGCAGAGACGGGATACAGAATCGGGAGTGTAGTAGTGGGGAATAGTGATCCCTCGTCCACCCAACTCCATTGCCAGGCATCGTAGGTTGGTGATGAAGGCAACGTGAGGAGCAATGGTGGCCGAGCCCAATAAAAGGCAATTGGGACCAGATATTTTGATCTCAATATTTTCAAGTAGCGTGGCGAATTCAATATTGCAACGCTCGAACATCAATTGATCTTACGTGCAAATTTGGTATCTATCTCGAAATCTTAGAGTACGATGAACTCGTGATTTCGTAATTAGAAGGTGCAGTACCAAGGGAGGATTTATTTTTTCTTTTTTTTTAATTAGTTTCGCTTAGCAATAATTGTCATAAAATAATCACGACGTATGACGGAAAACTACCAAAAAAAAAGAGCAAATGAATTCCTTGACGGAGTGGGGCACATGCGCACGCCAAGGACGACCTCGTCAACGTCGACCGCAACCGATGTTTCATACGAAGCAGCCTAGCTGGCACCGGTGGGCCCCCCCACAACTCTCACCACCAACTCCATTATTGCCCCCGGTGGACACGTCATCGAAACGGCAAAAGAACCCACCAAAACGCTGTCTACCGGATTCAGAAAAGACGTTTCGTCGTTTCCAGGTTTCTCCAGTGGCGACGGGGACGAGACGCGCCCTCTGCTTCTGGGGACTGTCGTGGTCTTTGCCTGGTGATTTCTTTCTCTTCCATCAAACTTAAGCCGTTCAGCGACATCACTTTCCAAAACCCAGCTCTCTCATGAAAAATAAATAATTTTTAAAAATATATTTTTTAAATTGCGATGGCTCCTATCATTTATCAAAACAAACGCACGAAAAAATACTTTCATCCAAATTATTTTTGGGAAAGAGAATTTCTCCGACTATCTGTTTTAAGCGATCATTTTCAAGAAAATAATTTTCAATTTGTTTCTTTTGACGAAATAAACGGAGCCCAAATTACTTAATTTGATTATCAGAGCAAAAAGATGACCATGTGATTCATTTGAAGTCATTTTGCACTTTAACTAGGGGTGAGCATGATTCTAGCGTAGAACTGAGAACCGAACAGGTGGGAACTGATATGGTTCCAGTTTCTAGGGTATGCATGATAGGTTGTAAGTTTAAAAAATTAGGGAATCGGTTTCGACGGATGAAACTTAGAACAAGTCTTTATGTTTTTCTTGTTTTGTCTTCGCGCAATTCGTTATTTCATGGCGTCCAATCATGAGTATATAATTCGAAATAACTAGTTTGAGCTTCCATTTCTGGCAAATCCATGAACGAGACTTTTACATTATTAATGTTTCATATTTTTCGTGTGTCTAAATATGAATTGTGGTTAGTATATTGTAATAGCAAATGATGGTCATTAGATGTGATGATTTATTACAATCGTTTAATTAAGATATAGGTATAATCTGGGTAGACTCGTAACCTGTGACAATGTAGATTTCAAGTTTCAAACTATGCATAGTAGGTTCTTGGTTCCAAAATTTTAGATATCGATTTGGATGGTAAGTTTCAGATTTTAGGTGAGATCTGAATTAATTCTGAAACTGTTCACTCCTATTGATAATTAATTTTTTTCTTAATATTTGGGACTTATGTTTTTTTTCTTAATAATTTGGATATATTTTTATCAAGGAATTGATTTGCTGTCGATGAATGGGGAAAACAACAGATAGATTTTAGCTGTCGATTTTTAGGAACTTTTTTAATTCATTTTCTTTTCTGGAACGACCGTATGAGAAGAGGACCCCATTTGTCGCGGTGACGTCGCAAAACGACACAGGACGTTGTCACAACGCATAAATCGTTCATACTCGCGCAGACGCGGAACGGCGACTCGTCCGGCAAAACGACAGGACGCTGCCACGTCACCGGAAGGAAAACGCAAAAAAAAAAAAAGGGAGAAGAAGAAGTAGGGACTTCACAGCATTCATACGTCACGCGGGGGTGGGCCCCACCCCGTGTCCCGGTCACCGCCACCTGTCCCCCCGGCTCCCAGTCTTCACTCCAACTCTCGAGCATTTATTTCATGCACTAAGTACACGTGATCTCGAGTGACACTAACCGTTGGATTAGCTGAACTCCACGTGGAGCTCACCTCATCTGACGTTGAAAGTAGAGTGAGCTCACACGTAACTGATACATCGAAACATTCGTTTCTTCTGTCTGCTAGTTTTTTTTTTTGGCTCCTTCTAAGATCATTAAACCATAGTTATCAATACCTTAGGATGTGATTTGATTCAAGTTCCAAACGACACGTGTCCATTACTAATGAATCGTAAGCGTATCTATCGATTCACCGCCAAATCTACCGACTTTATGCGTATCTATTGATTTTAATGTGAAATTTTAGGTACAGAGTTTGACCAAAAAAAAATCAGATACGACACCAACGCGCTAACTTTATGTTTAAACGCCACAGCTTTTACGAAGAATAGTGTTCTGTGATATTTTGCGTTTTGCTAATTTGCTAAACATGGACTCTGATATTAAGATATCTTTGTAGTCGATTATGAATTTCAATCAAAACTTGTTATTTTGCATTTTTTTCCACTTACTTTTATATGTTTTTATGTCGAGAAAAGCTAACGATTGGATATTTTAGCGTACATTACCATTCAATTCTATCCTCGATTTACTATTCATGAATTTGAGATTTCAATTCACGAATCCTACATGTTGATTACCAAAAAATGATGAATTTTGGGTCATTAGTCAATGAGAGCAGAGTTTAGTCACTTATGAATAAAATTATCACCATTTTTTTGGTTATTAATCAATGAAAGCGGAGTTTGGTCATTTAGTATTAATCTTATTATTCATCCCCATTTTTTTGTGACAAAAAAAAGAAGAAAAATCGCCACTCTTGATTGTCCAAATTCGAATGGTCAATGATATGTGCCATCCTGTGCACGAAAAAGAGAAGAAACTTTGAATCTAACGTCATAGATTGGCTTTATAGTTAAGGAAAAGATTTGCATTGGTGAATTTACCTATAGTATGGCTTGAATCCCTGCATCATAGTGCAAATTATTTTATATTAAGTTAATACCATAAAAATCTTAAATTAGTATACTTGTGATAAATTTACCTCAAACTATTTTTTTATCACAAAAAACCTCAAATTGATATATATGTGACAATTTTACCTCGAATTATTTTTTTGACCACTTAAAATCCCATACTGATACACCTGTGACAATTTTACTCCCAAATTAATTTTTTGACCAAAAAAAACTCCAAACTGGTATATCAGTGATAAATTTACCCTCCGTTAGTTTCGTTAAATTTTACTATCAAATTACTAAGTTTAATAACACGTGATAATTAAAGGTGTACCGATTTTGGGTTTTATCCCTCTATTTGTCACAAATTTACCAATTTGTGATTCGTGATATTAATTCAATTTAACGGATATTAACGGAGAGTAAATTTATTACAAATGTACCAGTTTGAGATTTTTAGTGGTTAAAAAATTAGTTCGGGGTAAAATTATCACATGTGTACCAGTTTGAAGTTTTTTGTGGTCAAAAAATTAGTTCGGAATAAAATTGTCACACATATACTAATTTAGGATTTTTCGTAGTATTAACCCTTTTATATTTGGGCTGAGCTTTGATGGTATAACATGTTTTCTTTTTAAAGGAATCATTAGCGAAACTTTTACTATACCACGATAATTAATATCTGAGATGAATAAAGTAATATCGTAACTTAAAGATTTTACTTTTTAAATGTTATCGTTACCAAAGGAAAAATAGATCTTTTCGAGCGATTTCTGATTCGTTAGAAAATCATGCGTATTTACTCAAAGTGAACACATTGTTCTATACGTGTATCATCTATGCGACGCCGCTTGTGTAGATAATAACTTACAAAAATACTAAAACTTCGACTGACATTTTTCGACTATTTCACTTCGCCCCTTTATTTTTCAAAACTGCAAATTTACGTCTTGTGACAACAATTGCAAAAATGAAAAAGACTAAATGACCCTCAAATGCAAAATGTGCCCAAGAGATTGTACATCACTAAATCGCTCAAAATACTTATCCTAGATTATTCATTTCAAGAATACCCTTTTAAGCTCATATTTTATACTTAATAATACATTATCTCTATCGAACTTTTTATTGTTGAAAATTTTGTGCTTTGTATAAATTACTTTTGGTACAATTGGGGGGATGGCTAAGGTGTGACAAGGTGTCGCACATGGTTACATGGGGGGCTAGGGAGGCAAAATCTGGCAAACGAATCAAAGACGAGATACAAAGTGGGGGGTGTGGGGATGGGGAATACTGATCCATTGTCAACCCAGCTCCATTGCCGGGCATCGGAGGTTGGTGATGACTGCAACGCAAGGAGCGATGGTGGCCTAGCTTGATAAAAAGTAATCAAGGTTGGGACGTTTCAATTTAGAGATTTTCGAGTGACGTGATGAATTCAGGGCAGCTTTGGGAGAAAGAGAAATGGATTTTGCGAAATAAAGTTAGAATCTCAATCGATGTCATAATGCAATTTGGTGTCTAATATTTGAAATCTTAGCATACAAGCTCATGATTTTTTGTCATAACGTACCACCGCCCGTAGCGGCTACGTTGGCTTGCGCTCTTGTCCCCCAACAAAGGGATCGGAGTTCGAACTCCAGCGTAGTCGTTAGAGATTCTTAAATGTGGCGCCGTAGTGGTGGGTCCTGCGCTAGCATCACTCCAGGTTTACTTCTCCGGCTATCGGCCGTGCGGGAATTCCTGAATTATCAAAAAAAAAATAATTGTCATAACGGAAAATTACAAAAAAAAAAACAATCAAACAGACAAATGAATTCCTTGATGGAGCGAGGCACGCGCCCGCGCCAAGGACGACCTCGTCAACATCGACCACCCACCGCCGATGTTTCGTAGGAGGCAGCCTAGCTAGCACCGGTGGGCCCCCCACAACCCCCACGTCATTATCTCCCCCATGGACACGTCATCGAAACGACAGAGAACCCACCAAAACGCCGTTCACCGGATTTGAGAAAAGACGTTCCGTAGCTTCGAGTTTCTGGGGCCTTTCGTGGCCTCTGATTGGTTATTTCTTTCTCTTCCATCAAACTCGGCCGTTCGGCCAGATCGCTTTCCAAATCCAGCTCATTCATAGGAAATAAATAATTAAAAAATATATATTTTTAAATACTATTGCCCGTATCATTCGCTAAAATGAACACATGTATTTATTTCGAGTGATGCACGTAATTATTTTTAAAAAAAATAAATTTTAAATCATTTATTTTTACGAAATGAACGGAGAGTAGACTACTTACTTTGATTATCAAAGTGAGAAGGTGACCGTGTGTTTCGTTTGCAATCATTTTTGCATTTATAATTAGCGGCGAGCATGGTTCCAACGTAGAACTAAGAATTGGACTAGTGAGACCCGATCTGAATCCAAGGATATGTATGGTGGGTTTCGAGTTTAAAAAATTAGGGAACTGGTTTCGATTAGTGGGAACTGGAACCTGAAACCTTGAACAAGTCTTTGTGTTTTCTTGTTTTGTCTACACGCAATCTTGCGGTATTTCATGGTATCCGATAATGAGTGTGTAATTTAAAACAACTAGTCTGAGCTTCCATTTCCGGCGAATCTGTAACTGAGACTTTTACATTGTTAATGTTTCATATTTTTCGTGTATTTAAATATGAGTTTATGGTCAGTGGATTGTAGCAGCAAATGGTAAACATTATAAATGTTGATTTATTGCAAGTTAGATCGTGGAACTTTTGACATAGTAGGTTCCAAATTTCAAACTACACAAGGCAAGTTCTAGGTTCTAAAAATTTGATGGCTCGTATCACATACTAAAATGAACATACAAAAATATTTCCATCCAAATTATTTTTAAAAAAATATTATTCACTGACTATTTAAAAAAATATATTTTCCACATTAAGCGATCATTTTTAAGAAAATATTTTTCACATCATTCATTTTTGCGAAACAAACAAAGCCCAAATTACTTACTTTTGATTATCAAAGTGAAAAGATGACCATGTGCTTCGTTTGAAGTCATTTTGCACTTATAATTAGGAGTGAGTATGGTTTTAGTGTAGAATCGAGAACCGATCTGATCTCGTTCCAGATTCTAAGGTATGTATGGTAGATTGTAAGTTCCAAAAATTAGGGAACTGGTTCCAACAGGTAGAACATGGAACCTAAAACCTATAACCAAGTCTTTTGTATTTTTCTTATTTTGTCTTCGCGCAATCTTACAGAATTTCATAGCGTACAACGATCAGTGCATAATTTGAAACAACTAGTCTAAGTTTCCATTTCTCGCTAATCCATGACCAAAAATTTTACTTTGTTAATATTTCTTTTCTTCATGTGTTTAAATATAAATTGTGATTAGTGAATTGTAGCAGCAAATGATGCTCATCAGAGGTAATGATCTATTGCAATCGTCCGACCATGTCGCTAATTTCGATATCATCTTTTTTAATATATTCTTATCGAGAAATTAAATTGCTGCCGTTGAATGGGGAAAGAAACAGATAGATTTTAGCTGTGTTGATTTTTAGAAACTTTTTAATTCATTTTCTTCTCTAGAACTAGGAGTGTCAGAATCGAACCGAAAAACCGAACCGAGATACGAACCGAACATAACCGAATTGAAAATTTCGTGCATTTCGGTTCGGTTTCAATTTCGGTTTGGATCATCAAAATAAACCAATTTTTCTTTTCAGTTCGGTTTGGTCCGGTTCGGATCGGATCGGATTGAACCGAACTAAAATAAACACTTCGGTTTAGGGCTATTTTGCCCTCTCTCTCCCCTTCTCTCTCCTCTCTCCTCTCTCTTTATGCTTAATGAACTTGAAATCGAAAACTGATCCGAACCAAATAGATTTTTCGGTTCGATTCCAATTCGGCTCGGTTCAAGGGGCACCCTTAATGGTTCAGTTCGGTTCGGTTCGGTTTTTCAAAAAAACCAAACTCGTTTTGCGACGTCATCGTAACAAATGGGGTCGTTCCAGATAGAGGTGTAAATAGTTCAGTTCGGTTCAATTTTTCAAAAAAGCCAAACCATTTACACCCCTATCTGGAACGACCCCATTTGTTACGATGACGTCGCAAAACGACAGGACGCTGCCACGTCACCGAAAGGAGAGCGCAAAAAAAAAAATCAAGTGGGGACTCAACAGTGTACCTCACGCGGGGGTGGGCCCCACCCCGGGTCCTGGTGACCGCCACCTGTCCCCTGCTCCAAGTCTTCACTCCAGCTCGGCGACTCGTATCTCTCTCGAGCATTTATTACGTGCACTGAGCACATGTGATCTCTAGTCATGCGGACCGTTGGATTAGTTGAATTCCACGTGCGGCTCACTTCATCTGACGGTGGAAGTACAGCGGGCTCACGCGTAACGGATCCATCGAAACATTCTGTTTCCTCTGTCGGCTAGTATTTTTTTGTTTTTTGACTCCTTCTAAGATCATTAAACCATAGTTACCGGTATCTCAGGATGTGATTTGATTCAATTCAAAACGACACGTATCTGTTAGGCAAATATATGGAATAATGAAACGTAAACGTATCTATCGATTCATCGTCATATCGACCGACTTGATGCGTATCTATTGATTTTAAGGCAAAATTATAAATTTCATATCAAGTACAAAGTTCGATCAAAACAAAAATCAAATACGACATTAACACACTCTCTTCAAGTTTAAGTGTTATGGCTTTTATGAAGAATAGTTTTCTACGATATATTGTGTTTTGCTAATTTGCTCAACATGTACTCGATATTAAGACACCTTTGCAGTCGATTGTGAATTTCAATCAAAACATGTTATTTTGCATTTTTTTTTCTACTTAAAAGAAAAAGGAGGAGAGAGAGTTGCATGGAGAAAGGAAGGAGGAGTGGGAAGTGACATCTTTTGGATGTCGAAAATTTCCGTATTTTTGAAAATCATGAAAATTTCGCGGATCAAATTTTCATGATCAAATTTTCATGTTTTAAAAATCATGAAATTTTCACTGATCAAAGCACTCTCTTTTTTTAGTTTTAACTGAGAAAACGGGGCGGCAATTTGACTTCTGGATGGACCGAAGTGCTCGGATCTCGCTTGAGTTATTTCTGCTGGATTTGATTTCGATTGTCAACATCATACAGGCTTCGTTCGTCAATCCATTTTCCGGTTGCTGATCTATTTCGTCTTGTTAACCTGGTAACTTCATCATCCCCTGTTCTGCGTCGTTTTTGCGACATACAAGACCGAGTCGCATTCGTGTCACTCATGTATTAATCAATGAGAATATGAAGTTTCTATTGATTATCTGTGACGATATTGTTGTGCCAGTATCGGTTTTTGATGGAAAAATTACTTTGATTTCGTGACCCCAGATTCAATGTTCTCAATACGCACAAACTGTTTGTTAGAATACCTCTCAGACACTGTTACGAAATAGCGTATGTTTTTTGCGCAATCGGAGGGTCGTTCGGTGCAGATTAATCATTTTGGTAACGCAAAGCTTTGATTCCATTTACATTTCATTGTTATCTCAATTGAATCTGAACACATCTTTTTGTTGCTTTTTTTACTTTGTGTTTTGGCATGCTCCCGGTGACTGTCAATGGTGATAGCCCGTGAAAAACGTCTGAGGGATGGCGCTGAGTGTCGACCTCTACACTAGTCTGCACCGGTTTGTTTATCGCGTCTCTTGCTCTCTGTTTGCTTCGATTGTGCTGTGGCCGTGTACGTGAGTTTTGAGTGGATGGCCTTTGAGATGGTGGCTGACGGATAGAAGTCACGAAGCGAAAGAAGATGGCGTCATGATATCACCAGCGCACAACACCCCTGCTCTCTCTCTCTCTCTCTGCTGGAAAACCGACAAGCACGGCCCCCTCTCTCCGTTCTTCTTCCTTCGGCCAGCGCAAACCAGACAGCCAGCTCCAGCTCCGACTCTCTCCACATTCATTTTCCTTGGATCTTCCGTAGAGATTCTCGCATACACACAAGACTCCGAATCCATTAAGGCACAGTACGCGATCAGGAGCTCCGCTCTTCTTCTCCGGATCTTTCTCGAGCTCCCACTCTGCCAGCTCTTTCATCATTTGGCCATGTTGAGCCGAGCTAGAGAGGAGGCCTCTCTTCCTCCATTAGTCGCAAGTCCTCTCCGTCGTGAGTCTGGCCAATCCGTGACTGATGCGCAGCTGGGTTAATACCAGCCCAACGCCGAAACGCAACAGGCCGTCATCGAGAGGCAAACCAAGTCGTCCCATCGCGTTGCCTGGACTGATCATCCGATTTACTCAACGACGTGGGTGCCTCCATTTCTCAGGACAGGTATATCGTCATTTCATTCTCATCGAATCTTATGGCCAAGTTTTAGAAACCAATGACTCATTGCATGAGTTTTCTTGCCAACGTTGGTTGCAGCTCTTGTTCAAAGAAAGTCGTGAAGCAAATCAAGATAAAAATTGTGAAGCCAAAAACAGAAGCAAAGATTGTGCCCAGTTTGTTTTTTGTCCGCAGGTAACAAGATCTAAATTTTCCTATAGATTGGTATCATCCGGATGGACGTTGTATACTTTATGTTCACGACATTAGAGCATCCACACGTCATATATGTCTAAAACAATGGGCTACGTTTCAGAAGTTCGATCCATATATATGTCCTTCTTTGCTTGTACGGTTCGGGTCGCTTCCATTCGCTTCTCGTTGAGGTGCATTAGATTTGCACTATTATATATTCGTATTTCATGGGCTAACATTTCTATCGCCGGAACCACTCGTTTTGAGCGGCATTTCCGTTATAGCGATATTCGAAAACTCTGTCAATTTCTTATTCATTTTGTTTATTTTATGATTAATATCATGAAAAATCCTAAACTGGTACACTTGTGACAAATTTACCCTAAATTATTTTTTTGACCACAAAAAACCCTAAACTGGCACATCTGTGATAATTTTACCTCGAACTATTTTTTTTACCATAAAAAACTCCACACTGGTATACCTGTGACAATTTTATCCCCGAACTATTTCTTTAACCTCCAAAAACTCTACACTAGTATACTTGTGACAAATTTGTCCTCTGTTAGTTTCCGTAAAATTTTACTGTCAAATTGCGAAGTTTAATGACACGTGGTAATTGATATGCGTATCAGTTTTGGGTTTTACCCCTCTGTTTATCACAAGTTTATCAATTTGTGATTTTTTGTGATATTAATATAATTTAACGGAAACTAACGAAGGGTAAATTTGTCACAGGTGTATCGATTTGGGGTTTTTGGTGGTCAAAAAATTAGTTCGGGGGTAAAATTGTCATAGATATACCAGTGTGAGATTTTTATGGTAAAAAAAATAGTTCAAGGTAAAATTGTCATAGGTGTACCAATTTAGGGTTTTTTGTGGTAAAAAAAATAGTTTGGGGTAAATTTATCACAGGTGTACCAGTTTGGGGTTTTTTGTGGTAAAAAAAATAGTTCGGGGTAAAATTGTCACAAGTGTACCAGTTTAGAGTTTTTCGTGGTATTAACCCTTTATTTTATTAGTATTGTCCAGAATGCATTTAGCATGGACAATTCATAGCTATAATGTAAACATGATGATAAGAAAGGGAGCCTGTTTATTCCACATTGTTATCGATTTCAAGATCATTCCACCATATCATCCCCCATAGATTTAGGTTAGAATTTGCTAGATGTGCCATCTAGATGCTTAGGAAAATTTTTGAATAATAATAAGAAGGATAAAAAATACGATCATGAAATTTAGGGCTTAATCCGACTTAGGCATTTTGCGAGAATTAGCATTCCATAGATTAGAGTAATCACATGCTTAGCTTAGCTTAGAATATCACTCATGGGGTTCCCATCCAGGCGTAATAGCGAGGCTTCATTTAATTTTTTTCCATACAGTTTGGGTATTTATCTTTCCGTACTTTTTTTACTTTCATTTTTTGCAATGTTGCGTAATTACGTTGTTATGTGATTAAGTGATTGATGGATATAATTGCACAATTTCACGGATGCATGTTGAAACACGTTTAGAAAATAATGAGTAAAGATACCAAAATTGGGTGCTCAATGGATTTTAGCGTAATCAAGTCATGTTCCCGAATCTCTGGTTTGCAAAAGTGAAGTGATCTCCCTCATTTCACTTGATTTCTAACTAGTCTCAAATAGGTTAGTGGCGACTCTTAAAAAAAGAACAAAATTTGCATAATTAATCGAGTCAACCAAAATCGCAATCGGTAGGGTTCGGGAAAACTTGAACCAATTGTGAGCATCACCTCATAAGAGGAACTATCCGAGATCCCTTAGTGATTCGTTTGCTCGCCTCAAGGTGGCACTACGCCCTTCCAAAACTATTATCTGCTATGGTTAAGCTCCAAATATCACATAAGCTATGAATAAAACCCTATAAATCACGTCAACCATGATTAAGCCTAAAAAAAAATATTGGTCCGTGTGCCCACACACACACAATAAATAGCATTTCAATCTAAAATATTTCCGGAAAACATTCATGAGAGACTCAAAAGTATCCAATGCTTGAATCAAGTTTTCCAATACAGCATACCATAAAATAATATCTATTTGCATACTTTAAAAATACATGCCAGTCACATCACAATATACCTTTTTCTCGGTAAATTATGTCATGCAACTTTTACAAAATATGAAAGCGGTAGAAATTACTTAGCATGATAAATCGCTAATTCAAGCCACACAACTCAACTCAGATTTCCTCTATACCTAAAGAATGGCCGAATGCACCTGGGCTGAAAAGCCTGTTAAGACGAAAAATTACGTAAACACCCTCCGAGACTTGTTTTCAAGCTTGTGGCCCCTACACGCACCACATGACCTAAAAAATGTTCGACTCTATGAATCATTTGAAATAATCATTCTTTGCGGAAGATAGTTTATATATATATTTTTGATAATCGAGGTGTCCGCGCGGTCGGCGAGCTAAGGCTCAAACCAACGGTGATGCCTGACTAGTCCTCGAGAGGGGCTAGCACAGCATCCCACCGCCATGACCCCCCACTTAAATCACCGATGGGCGAGTTTTGAACCCAGGATCTCTTGTGAAAGGAACTGAGCGCAAACCAACACGGCCACCGATGGGTGGGTAAGATAGTTTATATTATTTTTTTAGAAAACCAAAAAAAATAGATATATCCAATATTGAGCGTGCTAACTTTTTTTCTTCAATAATTGGACCAAACTTTTCAAAGGAGTCAGAATTTTTCACAACCAATATATTCGAACTAACCATATTGACTTGAAAATTTTTGGATGTCTAGAAAATCATGTTCCATAATTTGCATAATTTTCATAATTTTTGAGTAATAACAGAAATTTCTATATTTTCAAAAATCATGAAAATTTCACATAACATATTAGTATTTGCGTTTGAGTTTAACGGAGAAAACAGTATTGCAATACGACTTCAAGATGGACCGTAGGAGCTGCCAGAAGGAACTGCGCTTGTCAAAACCCAAATTACAAGAGGTGCAGCTTCATGCTCTCAATTCTTACTCTATGGATAATTGAATCAAGTGGTGTTTGTGTTGTTGGAAAGACCTCATGTAATACTACAATTTTGTAACAAGGATCGACCTAAAAAGTAATCCAAATAGATTGTGTTTATGCAAGAAAGTCACACTTTTTTTACCAGCCCGCAACAGCAATTTTGGAATGGTGTAATTTCCGAACAAAATGTCGAAATCACGCAATGCCAAATCCCAGGGGTTCAAAGTCAAAGAAAATATCAATTCAATCCATGGATGTCGCCATTGAGAGCGGTTTTTCGACGATGGACACTCCAAGGTGAGCCTTGGACCTGCGGCGTCGCTGTCCGGTCTACCTCTTGCCTTTCTCCTTAGTTTTGGGTGATAATGGCAAATGCCAATCCTAGGAGGATAAGAAGGCACCGAGCCAAGCTCTACAAGACTAGTTCCATAATTACCTTCCACAATCGCTCCTTGCCTTCTCAAAATAATCTAGATGTTTAACCTTTACTTTTCTTTTCAACATTACGAAATTCCCTTTTTGGTTTGGAATATTAAAATCTACCACCTAACAAAATTTCATCATCGAAATTTGCTAGACCTAAACCTTTGAATGAGTGTAGATATTTCGTTTCGTATCTTTCTGAAGTCTCAAGTCACTTCTCTTCCTATGTGATTTTGTCATTGCCCCTTCACCTAAAGAGCAACGAAATGCATCACCACTTGTCTCTTCAATCAACAACATTAACCGGCTGCTTGTCATAAGTTATGTTTACCTTGAATTGCAGCAGCTTGAAGTGATCTAATTAGAACTTGAAACATATTTTCCCACCTTAGATGCGTGGAAAACACTGCGTGCTCCTGCTTCAAGCTGGTGATCTCTGTTTCACATAGTAGAACACAAGTTGGAATGGCCGAACTTTGCAAAGAGCTTTAAAAACAAAATGGTGGATACAAAGCTTCAATGCGCGGATTATTGGGATATATTCTTTTGGTGTGAGCTTTCGACCCAAATGTGTATGTTTTTTGTATTGTTGGTTGGTGGCGACATTGGTTTAAGGCTTTGTCCTTCTCTTGAAAGACAGACCATGTTCACTTCCCTTTTCTCGTGTGGAAATTAGCTGGTGACAATTACACTATAGGACAACATGGGAGGACCAACACAAGGAATGAGATTAATGGTCATGGTTTGGTTTTGGAGTACCCAGAATGGATTATCAAGATCATACGTTACTCAGTTGCTTAAGCCCATCCATTCATCTTTACAATTTTGGTATCAATGTGTTGGAATCGACTAAAAGAAAGATCATTTATTATCGAGGACGATTAATAAGTCACAATTTAATTATTAATTTCTAGAGTTTCAAAAGCGCGTGGTGTCTATCTAAAACGCAGAGAAGGAACAAATATGCGGAATAGAAAAAAAAAGACAAAAACAAAAGAACAAGATGGTGGTTTATAATTAATCATGATCGAGTTAAGTTGCTTTTTGGTTATGATAATTATTATGCTTCCTCTTCTGCCAGTCTTTTGTTGTAGATGGTAGGTAGTATGGCATCATAGGCGTGGACCCCGCTAGTCAGGCCTTTAGTGAATAATTGTGGGAACCAAGTCCACCGTTCCTATCCTATATGTGTCGGTACATATTGTCCAATGTAGAATCGTCAATGTTCCAACCAATGGAATCACCACCACAAGACGTGATCTTTGCCCTTTTATGGTTGCGTTTGGAAAAAGACAAGTAAGGAAGAAAGGACAAGGAAAAAAAGTAAACACGTCAAATCGGAAGATAATGACACCACATGCAGTCAATGAACTTCAAGCTTTGCGTTCTCATTAACCTTAGCAAAATATCTAACGGCTGTGTTAATATATTTAATCTAATATAGCCTTGAACAAGTTTTTACACTTTTATTTTTTGGCTTGAAACCTGTCAAATTTTCACAGCTGTTAGATCTTGATATGGAATTTGTGCATTCTTTTCAAAATCCTTTAATATTTAAAAACATTTTAAAATTTAGTTTTTCCAATTTAAAGAGCAAACAAGTCCTAAGAAAACTTCATTAACTTTGATTATCAGGATTCCCTTCTTTCGTTTTATTTTATCATGTGTTATTTGTAAAACCAAATTATGTACATATTCTGTATTTGAATAATATTTTGAATTTTAAAATAAAAGTAAACACTGTTTTTGAGTTTTAAGAAACACAAACAAATGAGAGCGGGACCACCCGCCTGGGTGGCGCTGCTGGAACGCGCACTCTTCCTCTCGCAAAAGGTTGAGTGTTCGAATCCCTGGCGTCGCAGGGTAACTTAACCGGTGGCACGTGTGTGGTGGCTAGCACGTGTCGCCCCCAGGGTTTACTCCTCGGCTGTCGGCCGTGCGGGGGTTCCCTGGGTTATCAAAAAAAAAAAAAAACAAATGAGAGCGGAGAAAATTCAGCTATTGTGTATCATTTGTCAACCAAAACTATGAATTTATACACACACACACACACATCTATCAATGATAGGAAAGTTAGGTAGAGTGTAGTTAAATGGCTGCATCATGTTGTCACAAAACTCCGTTCTTTCACTTTTCTTAAATTAATAAGACATTTTACTAACGATAAAGTAGAATAAAGCTCAATCATCTCGTTTGATCTAGGGAAAAGCCATTAAAAATATCCAATTATGAGGATTGTGATATATTTATCCTAAATATTTTTTGTGACACCAACAATATCAAATTTGTACGTGTACGATACATTTACCCTCCATTAAGGTTCTTTCAATGAGCACCGTTAAAAAATCGACCTACATAGACGACAAAAGACAAATGGTGTTAACATGGTATCAACGTGATTTGAGTGAAATAAAAATGATATCGTCTTAATTGGAAAATCATAGGACGAAATCTTGATAGAAAGTAAGTGTATCACATATATGGCTACAAGGTCTCGATGTCTAAAATTTTTTTTTATTGTAAATGTGTCACAGTAAGTATAATTTGAAGTTTTTTATGTCAGAAAAAGAATTTAAAGAACAAATGATTGCTTATATCGCTTATAAAAATAAAAGAACGAAAATATTTTTAACATCTATGAAAATATTTGGATATATATTGTCGTCGATAATTAAAATATTTTTCCACTTACTAATTATTTCAAATCATATAAGTGATTATTTATAATTCATTTTTCATAAAATCTAATGTGATATTTCTAGAACAAGATATGAACATCAACTTGCCGTACATACATAATTGAGCCTTAATCTTTCTTGTGTTCACACACAGGGAGCAATGATGAAGTGGGATGTTTTGCTATTATTACTATTTATCATTTAAATACTTTCTATTATTTATTATGACCACACACTTATATTATCTTTAAGTTTTAGGCCGTGAATGAGGTGAGTGGCCATTAGCGAGGGACAATTAATAAGTCAACATCCGATTATTAATTTCTAGAGTTTCCAAAGGGCATGGTCTTCGAAGTAGATAGCCGTGACGCGGAGCCAATAAAAAAAATAAAAGAAGAGCAAAGTGACGGTCAATAATTAACCACGGTTGAGTTAGTTTGCTTTTTGTCCAAGCTGGTCACATGGCAATTATTACTCTGCTAGATTTGATTTTGTTTTGAAATCTAATCAAGCTTACGTGATTAAATCTTGCCATGCTCTAGTGCCATTGGCTGATGCTTGGGAATTAGTCAGAAATAGGAGGTCCAAGTTGCCACGCCATTGACCTATTTGGTTTGATCCTAATGTTCCTAAGTTAGGGTTGACACCCTGAACAAGCTGCTTCTTAATGATAGACTTAGCCAATGTTGTGGTGCAAGCTGCACTTGTTATCCATGTGAATTGCTTAGTTTTTAATCTAGGTGTCACCTTTACTTTGAGTGCTCTTTCTATAAGACAGTTTCGGGACACATCATTTCTCCGTGATGCTAAAAGAGCTATTGGATGTGGGATTTCAGTGCGCTTTTCAATACCTCAAAGGGAAAACTTTTTCGAATACACCACTAGAGCTTTGCTTGGAACGGAACCATTTGCATTATCTAGACTAAAAGGAACTCTATGCTTCGTGATGTTCCTTTCCCTTCTGCTGATCGAGTGATTAGTTTGATAATATTTGCTATTAGAACTCAAAATGTAACATTTTGTTAGAGGTGAGCAACTGGGCTGGTTCAATCCAAGAACCGAATCGAACCTAGCCAGTTTCAAGACGGTTCACATGGGAAACAGTTCAATTTCCAGGCAAAAATTTTGGGAACCGGCCTTGACCGGTTTGGTTCCTGATTTTATATCTTAAACCAGTCAGTTCTTCCCAGAAACCGGTTACTTCTCGGGCAGAACTAGTTTTGATTCAAACCAACCCTGAATCTTTTCTATTTAAACTAGACTTTAGTTTTGATTCAAACCAACCCTGAATCTTTTCTATTTAAACTAGACTTTCTTTTCTAGTTCTCACTCTCTGATTTGGTCTCCCTCTGTCTCTTCAGTCTCTCGACTATCTCTAGGGGGCAGTCACAGTCTCCCTCTCTCTATTCTGTCTCGCGGAAGCTGTCTCGTGTCTTCTCTATCTCGGTCTCAGCAACACCGTCTCATCTCCTTCTCCCGCCATCTCGTGGGTTGTGGGCTCGCTTTTGTTGGTCGACCGTCAATCCGCCCGCTATTAGCCAGGTTTGTTCTTTCTTATAGCAACTAATTAGAGAGAAGCTCTGTGCTTTTTTGAAGATGAATATAGCTTAAGCATTGTACGATGCGTTTTCCCTTTTTCTTTTGCGGAATTCCACGAAAGCAAGGAGGATAGGAAATTTGAAACAATTGGGATGCTAGAATGACGATTACCACCAAAGAATTTCTCTGCTCGCTGCCGAGATAGTTTTTTTTTGTCCATGAACAATACACTGCTAAGAGTTAAATCATCCTGCAAGTGGGCTGTCACCCAAAAAAAAAAAAGAATTCAAAAGAAAAAGAAAATTGAAAAAAAGGGAAGCTTTCCAGGCTAGTTCCTAAGGAACCAGGTCGGTTCCCAATTAAAAAAATTCTTCTCTCGATAGATTTTTACATTTTGCTTTTGTTTAATTTAATCTTTTCTTGAACACATTTTTACGCTCTTTGGGCCTAGAACATATGAAGTTTTCACGCAACAATTGATAATAATTTATATGTAATTTTCTCATAAACTTTTTATATTTGAATAACATTATAAATTTTAAAAGAGCAAAAACAAACAAGTCTTTAGAAAGCTTGAATAACTCTGATCATCATTATTACCTTCTTTCGTTCAATTTATTGTGTGTCATTTGTGAAAATAAAGTACGTATACATATAAATCCATTAATAATAAGAAAGGTAGAACGGAACTTAATGGTTGAGCCACTTCATCCCAAACTCAATTCTCTCCCGCTTCCTTTAGCATAAAATTAGACATATTACCTTACAATTAAGTAGAAAAAACTTAATAATCTAATATAGTCCAGAAAATATATCAACATCAATTTGCCTTTTTTATTAAATTGGATGCAATATTTACATTTCTGGTAAATTGTAAGAGTTGAGTTAGGAGATAGGATCACAATTAAAAATTGGGAAGAAAGTGACATAAAACTCATAATAATAAGTTAAACATCTAAATTGTACGAAAGTATATCTCTCTTTTTCTTCAAATTTCAAATACAAAGTGAAACTTGTACAACACCCCCACGCCCCAACACACATATTGATGACATGAAACTTTTTGCAACTAGTGTTGTCATTTAAATATTCTTTATTATCTATTATTATTATACGCTTCTATTATGTTTTTGTACAATAATTGAGGTAGGGTGCCATATTAAGTTTTATGTAATAAATGAGGTGATTGGCCATTAATGAGGGACAATTAATAAATTTATATATGATTTTTAATATATAGTATATGAAATGTCCATTCTGATCTAATATAAATAATATTGGTTTGATAATTGATGTGGTATACTAAATGACTTCAATTGATCAAACGTATCTGAATGATTGGTTTTTTCACTTCATGAAAGTCCATTTAAAGTATAATATATCTCATTAAGAGGATTTTGTACTGTAATTGAGGTTAGATACTCATAAAGAGGGTTTCGTACAATAACATGTTTCACTATTAATGAGATACAATTAATAAGTTAATATTTTAATTTCAATTATATACATGTTGAGGAGGTTTGCTTCCGATATCCCCTAGCTTTGTGGAAGGGTTAGCGTCACATAGAAGTTACATTATAGGCAGGATGAAAAATAGAGAGGGTGTTCTTACCAAAAAAAAAAAATAGAGAGGGTGTGAGAGGAGGAACGGGCAATTCTAGTGTGTGTTCAAATGTCAAGTAGCACGTGAGGAATGCCAAGTCACTTGTTGAAGAGTTTTCTTGGTGGTTCACTGTCAAGGTCAATCACAATGAGGAAGTCCATATGTTTAGAAGTCAAAAAAGGTCCCCTTAATGAGTGAATTGATGGGGTATTTATCGTGAGAGAATCAATCCTAACTAAATATCATCTTTGCTCCATGTGTTGGGCCGGAGGAGTTTTTGTAGTTATGAGGTAACTTCAGAGTAGAGGTTATCAATGGACAATCTCGGTTTGAGCCACGTTGGACCTAATTTGTTACCGAGATCAAGTTAATTTATTTGAGCTTTCTTGTAATCTTATGATCTTCTTCAAAGGTGACAAGGCTTCTTATCATTAAATATTAAATCTCTTATCTTTATTTATTTATTTCAAAAACTCTATTGGAGCTTTGCTTGGAATGGGGTTATTTACTTTATTTAGACCGAAAGGAACTTCGTGCTTCTTGACAGTCCTTCCCTTTCTGCTAATCAAGTGATTAGTTTTATATCAGTTGAATCACCTTGATCTTTCACTTATTATGATATGGCTCAAATTGACCGTAAGCGAAATTTTAAAAAAAAAATCCTTTTACATCACTCAAGACCACTCATTTTTGGACAAAAAAGGAAGCTTGGGGAAACTATCAACGTCTTTTATTTGGATTTAAAGATATGACTTATATGGTGTAAACATGGCCCTCGAGATTTACATATTTAGTCTATTAGCCTTCTCCAAAATGGGCAGATTAAAGTATATAATGTCCCAACTTCCAATTCTAATTAGAATTCAAAAGAGAAGATTTGCCAACTTCAAGAGCTGTTTTACCATTGCACATACATAAATTAAAAGTTAAAAACCATCCTCGTCAACTTGCTTTTGTGAGCCCACCGCACGTTGCTACTTCAATGCCAACATATAATTTCTTTTTTGCGCACATAATGTTTCATACTACTTCATTCACATGATACTTCATAATCTTTTTTCTTTTTATTATTCGGACAAAAGCAGAGATTCATCAAACATAAATTCTTTTACCATGTGAAGTTAGTTACTGAAGTTGCCCAGACTGCTTTAATAGTATTCTATCTTCTCAAGATCCAAATCCCGTTAACTTTAATACTCTGATGTGTCTACTAAACAACGAAACCGTAAAAATGGGCATCATTAGAAAAAAAAAAGCTGGGCTTATTTGTTTTCACAATGATACTTCATAATCTATTTCTTTTTTCTTATTTAGGAAAAAGCAGAGATTCATGAACATACAGTTTTTTGCCATGTGAAGTTAGATGCTGAGGTTGCCCAGGAAGCTATCATACTTTTCTATCTTCTCAAGAACCAGATCCAGTTGATTTTAATACTTGATGTTGTTGGGATTAACACTACATCTAGATGGGGTGAATAGGTTGTTTTAATGAACTTTGACATTTTTGTGGAAATTGACAGCTACTATGAAAAGATTAGGTAAAGCGGATATTTCAAATATCATGAACAAGGCGTGCTAAAGTATATGAAAATGAGAGAGGCAGGAGCACACAAAGATATATAGTGGTTCAGTTTTTTTTCCAAGCCTACATCCACTATCCACACCAACAGTCACAAGTTGAGCTAGATTGCACTAGTAATATGCTAGACAAGTTACAACCAACAAACACTAATCCTATCACATGATAGATCACACTATCAGGAAATAAGTGTTGTATCACTCGTGTACGCTTGATCTTTTACACGATTACAAGCCAGTAAGACTGCTACAATGAAGATCTTAAAAGAGTGAAACAATATCAGCTAAGAACACAAATCAGAGCAAATTTGGATTCTATGTATTGTGCGTCTCTAATGTTTGGCCTACAAGATATTATCTTATATATAAAAGCATCTTCAATCTTCCTATTGGAGATGTCTTAGATAAGCAAGTAGCCATTGGAGATCTGTTGGTGCTGCTGTCTAGAGATAGAACTGCCCATATAGTCCTTTATCCTGAACATTTGCTAGCTATCCCAAAATACGTTCTGCCATAGTTGTCCCGTCGGTGATGGCTTTGATAATTCTGTTGACTTCCGGTTCTTTTGCTTTGCACATCTAGGTGACACTGGCTATATTGATGAACCGATGAACATTCTCAAATGGTTGTTCTAATATCATCAAATATGTGATATCTACAGAATCGACACAAACATCGTCATTAGCTGATCTTTAAGTTTGTTGGTGCTATTTATAAACATAACAGATTCGCGATCTTTTTCCTTCACGGATATCACTTTTGTCTTCAATTCAATGTCACAAACATATGCAAATATCATAGTAAACATTATACTAAGGATAATTTTGGGATCATTAAACTTTTCTCGAGATGTTTCTCCAGCATATGTTATTACTAAACAATTGGCCCGTGCATATGAACGTGCATTGATTTCTAAGGAAAGCATGTGAACGTGCATGGCTCTAAGGAAAGCATGTGATGAAACTATGAAAATGGGCACCATCAGAAAATGATGGGATTACTAAAATTTAGGAAAATGGAATGACATCCATGAAATGGCTAAATATAGGATTTCACCTTTTGCATAAATGAGCAAGTTTTGGTGTTGCCTAGTATGGGAAGAGATCTTCAAAGCAATTTATTTAGAGAATAGGAGAAAATAAAGGAAGAATGAAAAATTATAGAAACATTTATTCATAGGAAGCAAAAAAACTGGAGAGATTCGTAAGGAGAGGAACTTCTTTAACCAAACTGCGATATTTTAGTAAAATAATAGTAATAATGTCACGTGGCAATAGGAAGAGTTTTGAATTGACGGTATAGTGTTCATATCAGAATGATAACGGATCGATCATGTGGCCCGCGCATACAAAACTTTCTATTTTCACGGAAAGAATCTCTATCCAAATGTATTGTCTGTACATATTAACTAATTAATAACAGCTCACACCTCACAGTGCCTCGATTAAAGCTAACTAATATGCCCTAGGTTCATAACGTAAGCTCTTGGTACCAACTTTGTCATACATCAAAACCATCCCAAAAATTTAGA
Source organism: Syzygium syzygioides (assembly GCA_031216285.1). NCBI lineage: Eukaryota > Viridiplantae > Streptophyta > Magnoliopsida > Myrtales > Myrtaceae > Syzygium > Syzygium syzygioides. Next base: position 11,540,338 of record CM062243.1, on the reverse strand, counting down.
GAATGACTGGCCATTCTTCAAAAAAAAATAAAGAAGGAAGATTTAAATTAAGAATAGTAATTTTGGAAAAATGGGATAAGTGGATTAGACGTCATAAAACTTGTCACGAAAGTGCACTTGAGTCTCAATACTTTCAAAAACTGAGACCAAGTCCAAAAATTTGTTATGAAAGTAAATTGAAAGTTTTAGGATTCGATTACACTTTTGTGACAAGTTTTTGGACTTGATTGCAGTTTTTGAAAGTTTTGGGACTCGGTTACACTTTAATGACAACTTTTATGACTTTAAATGTACTTATCCTAAAACAAATATATTAACTAAGCAAAACCTTTCATTGAATGATAATTATAACAAAATCCAGTAAATCATGAATTAACCAAAATCTAGAAATACTTTAACCCTCTCTGAATCGTTTTTAACGTGATTAATGCAATTTTTGAAAATTTGGGAGAGTCCCTATGCAATCAAGTTGAGTTGTGGAATGGTTTTTGAAACTGATTCGAGATATTCCTAAAAAAAAATAGATGAAAAAGGCTAGCTCTTTTAAAAAGATTGATACATGGGGAAAGTCAATTTCATAAGGAAATTATGCACCAATAACTACACCTAGATT